>OX382187.1:2312815-2912815 GCA_947507545.1 Clistopyga incitator
TTGAAGAAATTTTGTTTGAAAAATCTCAGAGGGACGTGGAGTTGATGGAACTCTATGAATTCTCGAAATCTCAGTTGTAAGCTAAATTATGTTGCGATCGTCCCTCGTGCCCCATTTTCCCCCCTGTTTGTCGGTCCACGCCCTCGAAAATCCCCCTCCTCATTTTTCAATACTCTCGACTATTGTCACGTGACTCGTCGGAAAAAAAAAACGAACACATACTGACACAGCCGTCGTATTTGTCGAAGAAAAATAAATAAATAAATGACGCGAGGAACAAATTTTATCGTCCACGAATCAGAGTTAAATGAAGGAGACTATAGAGGCGATAAGTAATATCGTGAGGAGGAGATGTACATGTTTCAATAAACCCACGTATTTCTACGAAAAAAAAAAAAAAAAAAACAATGGTTCTACTCTTTGTCTTATAAAAAAAAAAACCTCTCCCAAATTCCAATCCAAAAACGAAAAAGAAAATCCTACTTCATCAAGAAAAAAATTTTTTAAATAAAAGAAATCTCATTTTTTAAGCCTTGATATGAATTGCAAAAACACGTACATTATATTTTCTTTCCCTATATTATTTACAAACTCGTAAGCCAAAAATCCATAAAAATTTCTCTGTTAATCCGGAATTTTTGCATCCCACGTTTGTAATTAAAATACCCAAAAGCTGCTATAAAAAACGCCAAAAAACTATTTCAACCATATCACAAAATTCTTCTATGATTTTCAATAAATCCACCCACAACCAGAAAGCAAATCGCGTGACCGAAACTAAAATCTCTCATCGAATTCCAAAAAACCATCAAAACCTGATGAACCCCCTGAAAAGCGAGCCCCCCCCAAAAAAAAAGCTGCAAGTCTTTTGTTTCCCGACCAATTCTTGATCCCAAAAATGACGTCACATTAATCATAGAGCTCGGCCAATCCTCTCACGGTCGCACAGGCTGGATTCTTCGGCTGGAAGTAAAGTCCGATATCAGCGCCCATACATCACCGATCGACAAACGCCTCGTGCAACGCAAACTATATATTTGTCGTTCGAAGCTAAGCCCAATGAAAATTGCATTATTAACGATCTCGATGACACACATCAAGTCGAGCCATGGAATACGTACCGTAGATCAATTTATCGCTAATTTCGTATACGAAGGGGTTGGGGTGATGCACAAACGCGAATACATGTGCGGGAGGGGGCGGCGGGCGGTCGGGGGGAGGGAAAAGCAGCATATAGGTACACAGAGAGGCGCTCAACGAGTCTTACTTAACGAGTGGACAATCGGCGCGCAATCTCCGCCGGATTATTCGGCATGATACATAGGTGGATACACCGAGAGGCACTACAAAGCTGTGTATCTCGCCAATATTTGACTAAATCATGAACAATGTTTGATTGTACACACTCGCGAGAGCTAGTGTACGGTGCAGGTAGCAGCCGCCACGGCGGAACTCTCGTCTCTACGAATGTGTGTCTATATCTATATATATATATATCTACACATCCGTTTGTATATATGTATACATGTATATACAGTATGAAACTACATACCTGTGCATCGGAGGTGTACGTACGTACGTGCATGTGGAGTATCAGCATCAAATGCAATGTACATGCACGAACGTAGCGTCGAATGTGGTGTGTAGTGGTAGCACTGGCGGAGGAACGAGATAGCCTTGCCGTTCGATATAACAGCGCGGGAGAAAGGAAGATGGAGCTGAGAGTCGAGTCTGGAGGAAGGTGGAGGGGGGGAAATGGCGAGGAGGACGAAGCGAAACGATGAGCAGTGAGTTTGTGGATGTACGAGCGCATGTACACTTTATATCTCTGTGGATATATGTGTACGTACGGTATGCATGTACGTTTATGTACGTATAAACCGGACTAGATATGTATGTATATAGTCGATACAGATATACTTTGACGTTGTGTTGGTAAGTGGTGCATGTTCGCCCCTCGTGTATAATTTCTCGGCGTTACCCGGCGGATTCTAATAGGACGACGATACCGAGAGTCTCTAGCTTTTATATATTCCGAGTTCGCTTCTACGTTGGGTTAACTTTTCTCACTTTGATTCACTCGGTTTTTATAAAGCTGCGAATGGGCTTAAATGTAATCGATGGTGTAATGGTATCGTTTCGATTAATGCGCAGGTTAAGGCGTATATACTGTGTGTATGTGTGTGTATTATGTACGTATATATCGGACTAGATATGTATATATAGATGGATGTATTCGATACAGATATTTTTTTCACGTTGTGTTGGTAAGTCGTGCATTTTTCCCTCGTGTATAATTTCTCGCGTTACCCGGCGGATTCTAATAGGTCGACGTTAGCGAGTCTCTAGCTTTTATATATTCCGAATTCGCTTCTACGTTGGGTTAACTTTTCTCACTTTGATTAACTCGGTTTTTATAAACCTGTGAATGGGCTTAAATGTAATCGATGGTGTAATCGTATCGTTTCGATGAATGCGCAGGTTAAGGCATACATACTGTGTATATATGTGTGTGTGTGTGTGTGTGTAGATATAGATATAAGTATGACAAACCAAATGGCTACGCTGTTGCCATTACGCGACCCTCGAATTTCCGTAGACCTGCGGCTACGACGCGTGGCTACTTTCGTAATACAAACTGAATATATTATTAACGGTTTAATTAGCCGGGTTTTATTTCTTTGGGGTATCGCGGTTTTTACGTGCTAATTTGAGGCGCAATCAGACGGCTACTTAAGTGACCAATTAAAATATTCATCGTGGTATATCGCGGAGCTAATTTTTACGTAGTGGCCGGCGGTTTGTCAATTATCGTTTTGGCAAATATACGGAGGCTGATTTGAGATTTATAAAGGTGATTTTATGGTTTTAAGGAGGTTCAATAGACAAATCAGTGATAAACAGCTGTTATAATTTTTAATAAAGTTTTTACAAAGTTTTGGGTGTTTAATTAAATTCAAAACAAATTGGGTAATGCTTTTTTAATTGGAAATATTAAAGAGTTATCGATTTTTCAAAGAGAGGGAGAGAGATTAAGGCAAGATATTTGCTTAGTTTTTTTTTCGTCTTAAAAAATTAATCATTTTTTTGCCAGTTTTAATGCGACGTGGCTTATTCCGTTTCTTAAACAGTGTTTTACTAATTGATTACCTACATATTCGAACGTGTTGACCGTTTAACAACATAGTCGTTTTTTAATGAAGGAATTTCACGCCGAATGTTGAACAGGCTATAATGCGGAAACGATTTACGTCATTAATCATTCGGCCGGTTTAATTGTAGAGCGTTCATCGGGAAATATAATGAGTCATCTGGCATTAAATTGCATTGAATCGATAATACATTGGGAACTGATTAAACAAAAAAAAGTATTCACGTGGATATTAAGGTTAATTACTTTTTTAAACAAAATAATGATTAATGAGGTTTCCCTGGATTAAATACAATACAATTTTGAAGTTTACCGATTTTGATCGGTGAAATTTTTGATTCTACATTTATCATTGATCTGTAATTGATTTATTGGTGGTTTATGGATTGCTTAAATATCTTAACCAAATTAAGTGTTATGAATGCAATTATATACTTGATATAAAATTTTTTTTTTAGAGTACTAATGAAGTGGAGATCGAAATCGCTGCTACAAATCGTTGAAAACAAATTCGGTCGACGAAAATGGGAGTCTTTGGTCCAGTGGAGGATACCCTCTCTGCTTCGGCGTCGTCGTTCACGGCGACGCGGCGAGCGTGCTAGGATATAATACGAGAACGCCTATATAATACAGCTACGGTTTACTTAGGTGCGGCAGGAGAGATTGCAATTTTCGTCAAAGGATTAGGGAAGTGCGAGACGGCGGTGGATGTATTTCCTTCTGTTAATTAGAATATAATCCGGTCCTTACCGGCACATTGGGTTTATATCAAATCAGGAGCTTAAGGAAATCGCTCGATCTTTCTTCTATTAATTCTCCAGATTTGACAATTAATATATGCAATATTCGCTTTTTTTAAAAAACCAATTATTAAATATTCAAAAAAAAAAGAAAAATGTTTTCCAATCCAATCGAATCCTCGAATTTTCAAAATACGTACCCAAATAATTTTAAAAAATGCATATACATATATTTTTTTTTTACCAATTTTGCAGAGACCTTCTGCGCATTTGATTCGTCGCCGAGTCTTCAGTAACGCAATTAATAATAACGTATAAATGCGCCGCGGAATCTACTAATTAATTGTATAGGTTGAACAAATAAAATGGAGGAAAACGTTTTAATTCCGAGATGAGCCTCCGGGTTGAGCAAATCCTTCGCTGCGCTGAGGAGAGGAAACGTCCCGAGGAAATCCACACAGAAGTCGGAAGCGACTATGAGACAACTTCCGGGCGGATCTTGAGCGCGTGCGAATTCATCATTTTCGCCAAAGATAGACGAGAGGGTGACGGGAGTCTCGCGGGTGTTTTAATATTTCACGGTGCGCGCGCCCCTTCGGCACTCTCCTGCATCAGCCCAGCGGACTTGTCCTCGTCGTCGTCGTCGTCGTCACGGCGGCGCGCTTCGAGTGCACGCTGAGATTTTTACGGACACCACGTAGCTTTACTCTCCGAGAGCTGGAGGGTGGCTGCGACGGGACAACGAAAAAAAAAAAAAAAAGGATAGAAGGTGACGGGTCCACTGCAACCCGAAAGACTACACCAGTTTCCGGTTTCACTATTTCTTTTTATTCGATTATTTCTATTATTTCGAATTAAATTTCAACCTGCCATTTATTTATTTAATCAACAAATGGCGATTAACGATTCAACGATCATTTGGAATGCGGTTGTTCTTATCTGTTTACCTGTTTGCGCTATAAACACATAATCGTCCGGTATTTGTACTATTGAAATTTTGCAGAAAATAATATTTAAAAAAAAATCACGTAGCTATGCATTCTGGACGATATTAAAATATCTGGGCTATCTAAACAGAAATGATAAAATTGAATGAAAATTCTCTGCACAGAAATTGTAATTACTGTAATATTTCTCATATACTCGGTTTTTTTAATCGAAAAAAAAATTAATCACCGCAATTATGCATCTGAACATCCTAAATATTAAAAAAATTTCGGGTTCAATTTTCCTCCCTATCTTTCAGTGACTCATAATAAGCCCAAATTTGAAAAAAAAACATTCCCAATCTCCGCAAATCGCTTTATTCCTCAGCAGTCCCAATTTCCCGGGGCCTGAAAACCGGAGTTGGCAAATTCAATAATCCCCCATCGATTTCTCTCGCCATTTATCCAATTACTCGAGGATGGCACGAGTGGCTGGTCCTTATAACCCAGAAACCCCAATGAATTTCTCCTCCTCCTCCGTTATTTCTTATTCCCATAGTTTCTCCTCGCCTCTAATTTCTTTCTTCCCGTCTTTTCTCCGTTTATCTGAAAAACGGAAACCCGCCGGAGGCGTCACCTCGACGCACATAGACGAGCCCCGGCGGGCGAGCTACGCGTCCGGTGTCAAGATTTCGCCCGGTTGGTTCTTCTTTTCCCTCTTCGCTATCTCTCCGACGCTCCCTTTTTTTTTTTTTTGCGTTATCTTCCTCTCTCCTCTATCTTTCGTTGGCGCGCGCGGTGCTTCCTCGAGCACGCATGCGATAGTCGAGGCACTGGAAGCACCGGCTCGTCCTCCTTTTCTCGAGTTTCGAGCGCGTACTTTTTTTTTCTTCTTCTTCCTTTTTTCTTCTTTCGTTGTAAGGCCGGGCGAAGGGGAATTTCTCGCGAAGCCCCCGCTAGCGCGTTGCCATCGCTACGCGGCCGACGGCCACGGCTATATCAGCGCGAGTGCTGGTTGGTGGAGAGTCCTCTCTCTCTCCTCGTGGCCCCCGACGGTTCTCCGCGCGGCCGGGCGCCGCTTTGGCTACGGGGGCGCGGTGCGGAGAAGCGTCGCGAGATATTGACGCGCTACGAGGCTCCGCGTGCGTTTGAGAGAGCGCGAGCTAAACGCCGCGCGAGCGGGCGCACGGAGGAAAGGAGAGGAAGAGGCGAGAGCTCGAGTCGACTCCACCACGCAGGCCCGTTCAACATGGCCGACTCCCGGTACCGGCAATTCTCTACCCACACTTGCCACATGATACATACGGATGTGTGTATGTATATATGTATGTGTGGGTGTGTGTATGAAGTATTCTGTACACGTACTCGCGGAGAAGCGCGCGCGGTCACGCAGCGCGCGTACTCTATTGAGAGACGCTCTTGGAGTCACGAGTCCCCCCGTGCACTTGCACTGCAAAATTTCTCATAAAGATACACACACACGAAAGACACGAAGGAAAGTATGAAAAGTAGGATTTTCAATGAGACTTTACGTGTTATGCATTTTTTTTTTTTTCGATAGGGTTTAGGCAGTTTTATTTATTTATTTATGTTATTGGGTTATCGTTATCGGTTACGCAGCGCGCGTACTCTATTGAGAGACGCTCTTGGAGTCACGAGTCCCCCCGTGCACTTGCACTGCAAAATTTCTCATAAAGATACACACACACGAAAGACACGAAGGAAAGTATGAAAAGTAGGATTTTCAATGAGACTCTACGTGTTATACATTTTTTTTTTTTTCGATAGGGCTTAGGCAGTTTTATTTATTTATGTTATTGGGACGTTTTTCTGTTGGTAATTTTTTAACAGGGTTTTCAGAGGGCATGTTGCGCGGTTACGCAGCGCGCGTACTCTATTGAGAGACGCTCTTGGAGTCACGAGTCCCCCCGTGCACTTGCACTGCAAAATTTCTCATAAAGATACACACACACGAAAGACACGAAGGAAAGTATGAAAAGTAGGATTTTCAATGAGACTTTACGTGTTATGCATTTTTTTTTCGATTGGGTTTAGGCAGTTTTATTTATTTATGTTATTGGGACGTTTTTCTGTTGGTAATTTTTCAACAGGCTTTTCAGAGGGCATGTGTCGAAGGTAATGTGACACAGGGTTGTAAAGCTGTATTGTTACTCTGAAACGTCTGCAGGTCCGAAAATTGTAATTTTGTTGATATTTAATCTATGATCGAGTATAATTGAAATTTATTTGATTTGGACGTGAACATTCGCCTCAAGAAGCCCTTTTTCCTTGAAGAAATAAAAACCAACGACGAAAAGATCCCAGGAGGAATTTGTCAAAAATATTTCCAAGCGAACCAAAATATTTATTCGACAATAAAGTACAGATTGCCCACCTGTTAACACACAGTTGTTCTATTTTAGCGAGCCTCTATCTGTCTGTAGACCTTCGTCTCTTCCGGTAGAGCAGGTGCTCCATTTCCACTGTATATCACCGCCGCATTATTATGATTACCGAGTTCCGAATTAGGATCACCATTGAAGCTTCGGAATCGGGCGAATTGACAAACAGAATTAGAGCGCAGGGTGTCGGGACGATTTTATTTTGATTTAAGCGTGTCCAAGCGGATTTAACGTTTCGACGCGAGGCGCTTTAATTCTTGATGCGTGTAAAAATCATTGCGGGCCCCGTATGCCAAACAGAATAGGGGGTACCATCCATGTACGTGCATACATACATATACACATTTGTGTCGGAGATCAGCGAGATCAGGTTCGAATTTAGGTGATCAGGTGCGACGAGGATCACGCGCTTGTGTTGAGCGCGCACATGTTGCTTTCTCGCGCGTTTCCGATAGTCAAACCTCGCACTGCACTGCACGGTATAATGTTACGGGGCGATTGGAACCCTCGGTTAAGGTCCGACAGCTCAATCGGCCGAAACCTTAAGCCCTGCACCGTGCCCAATTACTCGCTATTATTATCCTAATAGGATCAAGCCGCGACATAGTCCGACATGTCCTCGGATTCGTGTGCCTCTATTTTTTTTTTCTTAAACACTATCCATACTCTTTTTATTAAGGCGACACAGTCCGACGTGTCCTCGGATTCGTTTGCCTCTATTTTTATTCCTAAACGCTATTCATACTCCTTTTATCAAGGTTTTTATTCACGATTTATCCGGGATTTTATCGATCATGATTAACTGCTTTATGTATATGGTTTTGTAGAAATATTGTTTTATTTACCGAGAGATTATCGAGATAAATCCGCACCGGAAAGATCTTTCACTTGTGGCTTGCGGTGAGGGAATATTTGAGCTTTTTTTTTTTTTTTTGGGCTGCATTTATACGAATTTATTTCAGATTTTTGTGGGGAATCAAATGATTAAACGAGGATTAAGATAATTGGATAATTTTATGGAGATTCGTTATTGATATTGAGAAATTAATAAAATTATTTTTCGCACTATAAAAATGTATCTACGTTTATTTAGATTTGAAGAAAATGTATCAGTTAAGTAAATGAATTTTTATTATTTACAACCTTAAAATCTCTGATAAAGATTGATTAAATTTTTTTGAATTTCGAATGTTTCAGAATTTGTCTGGAATGAATTTCTCTGAAGATGATCATTTCGGTATGATCGAAATGCGTCAGAACACATTGGACACGAGGCGATGCAGAAAAATCGTGGAGGCTGCGGACCGGTCGACATCCGCACCGCTCCAATTCCCCCGGAATAGGAGCTCGATGACGAGAATTGGTGCAATTCTAGCGTTCTGATCTAGCGCCAGTGATATCAACCCTCTGGACTATGCACGTAGGTGGACATTGCCCGGCACAAATCCGCAAACCGTTCGGCTCGTCACGTTGCACGGACGGTGATGGACGCACATTGAAAAGCAGAAATTCACGAGATGTGTGATTCAGCGCGAGTATAACGTGCTCCCGCCGCTTTCCCGTTGCATTCTTCCTATTTATTGACCGAATGCAGTTCGGTCGCACATGTATGTCCGTAGTATCCGATTTATATCGTATGACTTACTACATGCGCATCACATTATTTCGTCGAATAATCGTCGAGCCTTTTTATCGTTTTTCCCAAAAAAATATAAGTTATTTATTCCAGATCGACGGCACATTGGCCACGGAACCGAAATACAAAAAATACATCGCCTGGGATGTGATATTCCATTATCGTTTGAAAAGGTAATCAATTAAGTGCTCAGACAAATTTCTGTTTAATTATCAATTCAGAAATTTCGATCCTAAGTATTTTCCCTTGTTTGTTGGATAATTGTATTCAAACTTGTTAAGTACAAAAGGGGCACAATGAACTGGGCTGAGATTTATAAAGCAATTGAAGCCATAAAATGGAATAAAAAACCACTACGACTACTAATAGAGTTCCTAGTCAAATAAGAACAACGTAAACCAGTCAAGTTTCCAAAAACGCCTAAAAAATGTCTCAACGACTCCGAGGAATGCAAAAAAAAGTGCTGTCCAACTATAAAAACATAATCAAAGTCTATAACGACATATAAACACGATCAAAACATAGCTCCTCATATAAAGCGATAAATAATGGTCACCCGAAAATTGGTGCAACCTTAAGTAATTTTCAAAAAGATAAGACATTATTTTAATAACATTTTGAAAACATCCACAGAAACGTGAAGTATTGAGTGAGTGTGTCAACAATAGCGCATTGGTCGCTTGATTAGGGAACCAAAAAGTGTATCGCTTGTGCGTTGTGGTCAGCAGAGCAGATATTGGTTGCTATATCCATCCACTTAACGAGATTAATACGTCAGCGGCGGTGGGGAGTGTCAGGTTTGGTTTGCCTCACTGTGGTTTAAGGTAGAGCCAAAGAGGATGAAGAAAAATAGCGCTTAAAAGGGCCTGGCTTATACGCCAAGTAATGTATAGCATACATACGTATATATATGTGTACTGGCAGGTCACGTTTTATTTTTCAGGGAGAGGGCAGTTATTGTTGGAGCTTGAGGAACGTCCAAAGGTGATTGGAGGACCGAGGAAGACTTCGAGGGCGGTGGTAGAGTCTCGTGATACTCCACCGAGGACAGAACATAATTAATCACCGTCATCCATCACGTGAGAGTGACACGTGCGATCAGGCACTTCTCGTTGGGTAATAGATTCGGTATAGTGTCCTCCATAGACCTTTTTTTCTTTTTTTTTTTTTCTATAACATGCTTCGACTCTCGAACGATTCGCTGGATTGGATAGATAGCAATAACTTTTGCATTATGGATACAAGACATTTTTTTCAGTAGACAATAATCTTTATAAGGATAATATGTATTCCAAAAATTCAATTGGGTCTTCAAACTTTTTTTTTAATTTCTGGAGAATTTTTTTTTGTTTGTTAATTGAAATGAAAGTTAATGAGAGGCTGATAAGTGGAATTGTTGAGGCTGTAATGTAATTATCAGGACAAATCTATGATGTTTTACTGAAGGCAAATGAGGCAAGCGCAAAATTACAGAATTAAAATGTTCGGTGTAAAGTTTGGAGTGCAGTGCTAATGGAAAACATTTTATGTACTCTTGTTTTTAGAAAGTGGATTTTAATTTATGTTTTGTCTGTTGCAGTTTTAGTTCACCGATTTCTCAGCTGTTGTTCAATTGCCAATTGTTTCATCTTGCCTTGTCAAGCATTGTCAGGCTTTTCCAGTTCAATCGGTTCAGGCGATCACCAGTCCATGTGAAACGCACCCTTTCAGTCGCTGCTGGCCAACGGGATGATGTTCTATCGACAACAATATATATACACACATCACATCTCGTGGATTTCTGGCATTGCTCACTGCTGTGAGAATATCGGGGCGTTGGCTCTCGATCGAATGCTTCTCTTGCCTGTAATCCACAAAATATACACTACACTATTTTAAAAAATCAAAAAATGTCTGCATCAACTTTTCCATTAAATATAATACACAATTTTAAAACAATCAAATCTACTTTTTAAAAAAAGTAAAAACGAAACCAAATTACACAAATGAAACTACTTTAACATTAAAATTCGAGTAACTAATTAAAATTACTATATAACTAATTTAACATTGCACTTATTTGAATTTCCATTACATACAATTTCCAAAAAGTCTTTTATTTACACTCTATCATTTGTAATAACATTCTCATGCATCTGCACATGCACCTATTTACCTATTATTCAAAATACAGTGATATACACTTCTATTCATTGCCACAGAGAGACTATATACACTTAATGCTCCTACATATGTGATGCGGACATTTGCGACACTGTTTTCAATACAAATGTCGAATGCATCCAGTGGAAAGGCTCACGAATTGGTTGTGCGTATATACGAGTGGCAGGAAGAATGGAAGAATGAGCGAGGCAAAAGAGAGCAAGAGATTTATTTCACGGCGAAGGCGCGGCTGCTGGCCGCGTGCGAGCACAAGAGCCTCCCCCACCATCAGCAACGCGTATAGTTAGCGTTTCGTGGGCTCCTCTTTATTCGGGGGTGTTACACGCAAGCCACGGGGGTCGTGCTCACTCGCCAAATACATAATACCCCGTGCTCCACACCGACACGTACCTACTGTGCACTATATTGAGCAGGAGCGACGGCCGCTTGTGGTGCGGACTGTTAAACGGTGCGATCTTAAGCCGGATTCCGAACGATTGCCACCCTTCGTCACGTTCGTCAACTGCGGACCGGTCATGCGAGGGTGAAGTTGTATCGGAGTTGCACTATTGCATTTGTGACCGATTTCACTTTTAAAAAAAAATTGCAAGTTCGAATAATGTTGCTCGCTGAATTTGTAGGATTAAAACGTTATTTATTGTTATTTTTTGTTGATAAATTCATCAATAGCCGATTAATTTTAAACAAAACGAAAAATAAACAATGCAAATGGGAAGAAAAATTGGATTTCACTTGGACAATGTTTTTTTATATTGATTATAAAAATAGTCGTAAAAATAAACGTCACATATTAAAGCAATTGATTCCCGTGGTTAATCCATGAAAATTGTATTGACATTTTGCAATTGTTTAAAATTTTATGTAGAAGAGCCGATGATAAACGTTGTTGTTTGTTTAAAATCTCGTTCGATTTAAAAATCGGAGTCGCTATTTTATCTCGTTTCCTTCAGTGTTTTATATTAAAAAACGCGCTTCCGGTGCACCGGCAGTTTGCACCGGTTTCGCTCGCGGGTTTTACTGACTCGCGATATACGAAAATTGAAAAACAAGGCGCGTGTTATATTCACGGGCGTGCGGACGTGGCTGCCGAGAAATACGAATGTTCGGGAATTACGGGGGTCGCGACTGTACGAAGAGAGAGAGAGAGAGAGCGACGGGCGCCAGGTACGAGTCGACTTATCACTGTTCAAACAGCGCTATCGTCACGCGAACCCCGAGAGCAAGCGTTCTTCTCTTTTCGTATCGCGCGACGTGGCCCACGATGCAATACGTTATGCTATTACAAATGACGGGGCTCGGTTCTGCGCTCGTTGGCTTTTCCACTCGATGTTTCGTTGAGGTACCTGCAAATCTCTCTGTCAGTTATATCCTCGTGAATTATCCGGTGATTGATGAAAACTTGTCACGATCGATATGCGAAATAATGGTTATACTATCGTTGATAACGAATAGGAGCGACGAGGGCTGCGCGCCGGGTCAATATTAACGAAGTTTGGAGAAAATACACACTCGAGTATATATATAGAATTAAAAGAATATGCGTGTGCACACAATTGATGATTAGTTGGAATAAACTAATATTTAGAGTGTCTGTGGATATCGAATATTAACGTGATTATACCGAGCGCATGAAAATGACGGTAACCGGTATAGGTCGGTTTAATGATACCGAATTTTTAATGAGAACTTGGAGCACTAATTAATCCGATAATATTTACGATAATTACCGATGGAATCTATGTTTGCGAACAGCGTAGCCTTTTTTTAGGACCGTTTTGCAGTTTTCAATGTTGACGATTATTGATTCGGGGGTTTTTTTAATTGTCCTTAGTTTTTTAGTTCAGTTGAAGGACGCTGAATTTTTAATGAGAATTGCAGATTTAATTGAAGTCCTTAATCGTTAGCTATTAAACTTATTTTTTTTTTCAATGAACCCTGTTGAAAAATAAAATGGATTACAATTTGTAGATATTGGATATTAATGTGATTATACAATTCAGTGATATAAAGTTCAATTTTTAATGCGACATGGATAATTAATTAACCTGGTAATATCTACTGTATTAACAAATGAAATTCATATTTAATGCGCTTATTTTTCTTAATAAACATTTTCGATGACTGCCAAGTTTTGAGACGAATTTACTCGTGGTATTTTTATTAATATCGTATAATTTCGTCGAGCCTTTGAGAATATGCCGCGCCGAAATTTTGGCCCGAAATGAGCTTTGCGGTGATACGAGTGAAGTGCCGATGGGCCCTTTCGCCGCGGAGAGTTTTTGGGATTCAGGCAGGTAGGCTAGCTATATAGGATCGTACACTTTACCCGCGGATGTGGAAACGGGCACGATCCAATGTTTGCCTCGTAGCTCGACAAACAGCGGCACTTTCTGGATTTTTCGAAGGGTCTTCCGCCGATACGTCGTACGGTGTGCGTCTCTCCCTCGGCGCGTCGTGCGAGCCTTTCCTCGAGTGCGCTTCCAGGCTCGTTTCTCTCCGTACCTTTCTTTCCACTCCTTTACTCGCGGCACTCTTTTCTTTTTTATTCTCCGCTCTCTCGAAACTCGAAAAGCAAAAGTGGAGAACGAGGAAAAAGCAACTCGCGCCGACATTCGAGTGGCCCCCTTCTTCAGGATCGCCGGGGCGGCCTTTTTCTTTGTAAATTTTTTCAATCAATTGCCCAGTCACGTACATACGTCTGCTCGCGATGCAACCCTTCCCCTTTTTTTTTCAAACTCCCCCTGGAAAAGTTAAAAATAAATTAATGATATTTACACGATATATTCCAATAACAAAAATAATTAAAGATCAAATAATAAAAATTAAAAAGTGAAGATCCAACAATTGTTTTTTAACGATATTCTCGTTATTTTGTATAAAAAATCTACAAAAATTTATCGAATCTTGAAAATACCCAATTTCCCTAGTAAAGATTTTCAACAACCCATAAGACAAAATTTAATATATAATAAATAAATAAATGATTTTCTCCTCGTAATAAACAATTCATATAAATATCGTACAGATCCTCAAAATCATCTCATCTTCAAAAATAAATCTGAAATGTTCTCTCGATAAAAAAAAAATGAAAATAATACCGCTAATTAACCGTTTGTTTTACTATCTATTTCCAGGTTTTAGATGCTCTCGTGGCCTGCATCAGTTTATCGTATTAAAAGAGGAAAAACAAGGGTGTATAAGGAGACGAAGAAGAGGAAGAAGAAGAGAGATCGATCGAACGATTTGTCGAGAGAGAGATCGTGCCGGCGTGCTTCCTTTGTTTTACGTAATTTCCGCGCCAATATTAGCCCGACGAATTCCGCCGTCGACGACGACGACGACGTTCCGCCCTCGAGGTTTCGCCCTCTCCATCCCATTCTCGTTCGCTCTTCCGCTTCATCCTACATCCCCGACGAGCGCCTCCTCATCCACCCCCTCGCAGCCCCGTTGACTCGTATATTGGTTGTGTGTTCTTCGCAAACAGACCAATCAATACCAATCTCTTAACTCGACGTATTACGCACGCGTAAAAGCAACCGGTATATACGTTTGTGGATATTCGGTACTGTTCAGTTATGTACCAACATCAACGTGTGCGATAGTATCGAGGCTTGAATTAACTTGAACTTTCACTGCTGAGGTAAATAGAAGGGGAAGCGGATAAACAAAAAAAGAAGGGAATTTGCAAAAGTTGTGACACTCTCATTAATATTTTAGCGCGTATTCGAGATGGACAATTTTTGTTTGGAATTCTTTGGAATACAACATTTTTAGTGGTATTATATTTATATTTATTTATGAAAAGAAAAAAAAAATTATGCAAGTTTAACTAATTCAAAATTTTTTTTAAATTCAGCATATACGTCAATTATGTTAATTAAGAAACGGTAAATAGTGATATATGCAATTGAAAATCGTTTAACTCTGCAAAATTCTGTAGGTCCATTTTTTTTTAATATAAAAAATTATATGATAGTAAATATCGATGAAAATAATTAGAATTATTTTAAAAAACATGGAAAAAAAGATAATTTTTTCCCCTAAAAGTAATAAGACTTTTTTTCGGGTTTGTCGATTCGAGGTGAGATACTATGGTCACTTTCGCTGACCATAAGTCCAGCGACCAGCCCATGGGCATTTTAATTAAACGAATTTATTGAAATGGACATTGATTATTGTTGGTGTTGCAGAATTTTTATTGAAATCGATAACCATGAAGACAGGTCATGCACGAGTGTCTTGTACTTGACGTGCGGCGTTATTTCACCCGGAAGTTGGTGAGAGGAGCGCCGGGAGCTTTTCGCAAAGGTGCATATAATGAGAGGACGGAGAATGCTCGTACGCTAGCGGACGATGTGCCGGGCAGAGGGTGGAAAGGAGCCACCCACGGTGCCGCTCGAGTCCGACAAAGGCTTCGCCACTTGTCGGATCCCGGATCTACGCAAATAGACACCCCCGCGCGCTATAGCTTGCGAGCTCGCAAGCGGCGGCGCGGTTCACTGTTCTTGGCTTTTAACGTTCGTCGCTTTGCTCGCCGCAGTTCCGCTCCCTCTTCTCTCCTCTCCTCCCCTCCTCCTCTTCCTCTTCTTCTTCTTTATGTAGACTCAGAAGTACCCACAGGCCTCAGCGATGCCTACACCTGCTGGCCCTCGAGACCGGCGAGTTCTCCATCGGCAAAAATGTTACATTATTCAAGAATTCCCCTTAAGGCGTCGAAATAATTATATCAAATTGTTATGATAAATTGGCATGTTTCAAAAAGTGCTTACATTATTAATTAAATTGATGTAATTTTTTTCAAAAATTTACTAAGGCTTGTTATATTGATATATTATATAGCGAATTTTCGAAATTCCACTTACAATGTAGAAAATTTATAATTTAAGGGTATTCACGAAGCTCTCATAATTTCGTTAACGCACGAGTGCTAATTGCTGATTAACACTCGTTTGAGGATGAGACTTTCTGCCCTCGTTCTCACGACTTAAGGAGGTTAGAGCGATTCACACTGGCCAATACAGTGCTAAATATTATATTTTGTATTTTTTTTTATTTTCTACTTTTAAAAAAATTATTTAACGATAATGAAAAATTTTGAGCAATCAACAAATAATTAATTTTGATCAATTGTTTTTTTTTTTTTTTTTTTTTCAAATTGACGAATAAAAACTTTAAAATGAATCAACGATTTGAAAAATTCTTAATTCATATTTACTATTATCATATTTTCATTGATTTAATATTGTAAACAGGGTTGAAAAATTGTAAATTAATGTACAAGCCCAAAATATGAGCGCACAAGTATATAAACTTGGCATCGGGATAAAAAGTGTTCAAATCGGAAGTCCTCAGGGGTTGCAGATTCGTCGTGCATTTGTATCTTGGAACACTTTGTCGTTTGCACACAAACAAGACGATGTTATTTGCCGTGGGGTGTCGAGGGTACACCGGGGAAATCCGGAATTTCCTGGCGCGGCTTCCTCGAATTTTCTTCGTACGAAAAAAAAAAAAAAAAATCCCTCGCGCATCGACCGTCAAGCGCGTCTCCGGGGAAATATATTGCGCGTTACTCTCGCACGTGACAAGAAAATATTTTGTTGTAAAAATAAATAGTCGACAACTTTGTTATCTCATTTTTTGCATCGAGTTCATAATTCTGCCCAATTCTGATTTATCAGTGAAGTATAAAAATATAAATATATTTTCATCGATATATATATATTTAAAAAAATTAATAACTGTGTACGAAAAATATTCATATTTATATACAATAAAAAAAATCTATTCGTAGATTTTTTATTTTTAAGTGAACTAATGTTGATTAATAAATTACAAATTTAATTACTTTTAGTGATAAACATTTGGAAAAATTTGAAAAAAAAATCGAACTGGTTCACTTCGTGTTAAGTGATGAATTCAGTGCAGCCAAAACTTATTCTTTTTTTATTTATTTATTCATTTCCAGTCAATCGAATTCAATTGATAATTTTGCAGGTTTGTTAATAGACAAGTATACATGTGACGTTAAGTCTGAGGTGAGGACGCGAAGGAGGAGGCGGGACGTCCACGATTTTATCGCAAAGTAATGTAGGTCGGGCGCAAACAAAACGAGAGCCGATAGATGTTTATCGATTAATTATTATCGATAAAACTATTGGCAATATCTCGATGACTCGGACGTATTTGTCTTGTGTACATCTCTCCGCTCTTCTATCGTAACAACGCGGGCTTTACGTCGTTGTCTTAAGACGCCATATTTTTTATAATCTCTCGAGGGTTCGAGGACCTTTTATCAGCCGGCAGACCGAGAGTCGAGAGTCGCGACGCAAACAAAATAATCGATGCACCAAAAGACTGCAACTTCTTACAGATTCAGACCTTACTAAAAAAAATTACATTCGAGCTAAAAAATTACAAGCATAGACACTTTATTTGTATTTTAATAGAACTACCAATTAATACAAAAAGGGTAATAAACAAAAAAAAAAAAACTCTAATTTAATCTGAGTCTTTTGCCTCGCTGTTATTTTTTTCATCATCGATGACATTTTTATTCGTGTTTTAACAAAACTACCAATTAATACAAAAAGGGTAACAAACAAACAAAAAATTCTAATTTAATCTGAGTCTTTTGCCTCCCTGTTATTTTTCAAAACTACCGAGTAATATAAAAAAAAAAGGATGTATTATAAAAGCACACGTTTGTCCGTCAAACGACAAAGCTCTTGAGATTGAGAAAGCTCGAGTGCATTCGGTGGATTCGGGTTTGAGCAGCTCCGCTTCCTCTTCCTCTTCGTGTAGATCGAACTCTTTTACGTTCCACAAGTTCGATAGCTTTGCTTTAGGTATCCGATTCGTTCGCGGTGGTTCACTGCGTCGTTTTTTTTTTTTTTTCCGTCGTCGTCGTCGTCTCTCTCTCTCTCTCTCTCTCTCTCTCGATTCTGGTGGCTGTACGGGTCGCACCCGCTCGCGGTCTCCCGCCCCTTTCGTCGTCTCTCTTCCACCCACTCTCGAGCCATTATTTGGCCGAACAAATCTTTACCTTTGATTCAGGAGTGGGAAGTCGCACTCGGATGGTTGTTTGAGTTGGTAATATTTGGAGTAACGCTCTGGGGGCCCCGGTGGTTTACTGGATTTCGCTGGCAATATTGTTACACCGACATTCCTTACCCCGACCTCGGTCAACTTTCTGCTCCTCCATCCCCGACCTATACACTCACTCCACCGATCAACCCCGCATTTATGACATTTACACATTTATTCTGTGCTTTAGCGTCCACTAGCCTCGTACCCTGTACATACACCAGTGTTATATTTGCCTTCGACATACACGGGCTCATTCCGAATGACTATCGAAGTATTTATTAAGAGCCAGCTGAAAAAGATAGCGATAAAACGGCTGGGCAATTTTCGTTGCATTTTACACTATCGTTTGATCGAATATTGCGAAAGTGTGCGAAAAAGCAGCTTTAGCGCACTAGTGCGATAAAACGGCTTGGCAATTTTCGTTGCATTTTACACTATCGTTTGATCGAATATTGCGAAAGTGTGCGAAAAAGCAGCTTTGGCGCACTAGTGCGATAAAAGTGTGCGAAAAAGTAACTTTATCGCACTAGTGCGAAAAAGTGTGCGAAAAAATCGCGGTCTTTTTTTTTTGTAGCTAAGTAGTAACTAAAATAGTATCTTATTCCTGTACCGCGAAAAATCGGAGTTTACAGTTTAAGTTAATATCACAAAAACAACAACAAAATAATCCTGTCATCAGTGCGTAACGTGGTAAACGTGAGCCCAAGATTTTTCAACAAATCGATCGTGGAGGCACCAAACAAGATTACCAGCGATAGCATTGTCGACATTGCCGCGCAAAGAAAGCGATAAAGGGTCGATCACATTTCCCATAACTGATTGCACCGTGGCTGTGAAAATCAGCGTCGGAAATTAGCGACGAGTCTGACAGTGTCGCCTGTCAGAAAGATCAAAGACCTCTTCATCCGGTGATACAACGTCTCTCTCTCTCGTATCTCTCCCAACAAACTGCATTAACCCGCTGAAAGAGACGTGCAACTCTTTGCATTGAATAAAGTTTCTTTACATTTAACTCACCGATTGTTAATTAGCGCGCAGTGTACATAGAACGTGTATATTACCGTACGTGTAAACGAGAACACAAGTTCAACGTCGGGCGGATGTATAGGGTCATGAAATACATGTATACACGTATACATATATACATATACACGTTTTGCTTTAAACGTGCCAGCACATAAAGCATAGAACGCGCGTGCGGTTAATACAAAACCTGTATTATCGGGTAAATAAATAAATATTTGGCTACGAGCAAGCCAGAGCAGCTCAAATATGTTCAAGCGATGTCAGCATCTCACTCTACCTCATTACTTTTTTTTTTTTTTTTTCGCCTCTCCTTCTCTTCGCGCTGAACTCGAAGCTCTCTTTTCATACTCTTATGATGTTTTCCTCTATTTTTTTCCCGCTGTTCAATTTAGCCCCACATTCCGAAGCGGTTTTCTCTCAACGTTTTGGACACAGGCCCTTTCCTTGTCACTCTTCAGCTTCCCCTTCTGTGTGCCTCCACTATTATGCCATAGTCATATATGTACATATATTCACGACTGCAAACTCTCATGCACAAGCACATAGACAGACGGATATCCACACGGGCAACGTGTAAATGTGTTCCTTCACGAAGCCAGCGCATAAACATATATGTGTATATATATATATATATATATTTGGTACAATATGTACCCAGTCTACCCCGCACCATTGACTCTCTCTCTGCTCTATTTGATTCTTGAATCATTCTGTATACGCTCAGAAGCGCGGTTAATCGCAGTTTAAATATTTTGGACACCCGCGCGTTAACAACGTCCTGGCGAATAACTCACGCACTTATTAACTCACGATGTTTACACGAGTGGGTTACCGAATTCACGATAAATACCAATTTTCATGGTGGAATTCGAGAAAATGGACGAAATTTTATTTTTGCGAATTGAAGGAAGTTAATTCTGAGGTGCAGACAATTTTTTGTGTATTATTGAAGAATTTATTTTGGATTTTTAATTTTTAGCTTAATTTTTTTTTCATTGAAATTCCATGATTGGTATGAATCCATTTTGTAAAAAAACTGTCTTATCAGAGTATCAAGAATTTATGCAGCCATATTTTTTTTGCAGATTCCTTGCGATAATAAAAAATAAAAAATTGTGTGCTCTGATTAGACGGAGGTTTTTTAATTGAGAGATTGTGAACTTGCGAGGTAAATTAGTTCCACATGGAAAAAAATGGAATTGGAATGGATGGTGGAATTCGCGAAAATGGACGAAATTTTATTGTTGCGAATTGAAGGAAGTTAATTCTGAGGTGCAGACAATTTTTTGTGTATTATTGAAGAATTTATTTTGAATTTTTAGTTTTTAGCTTAATTTTTTTTTTTCATTGAAATTCCATGATTGGTATGAATCCATTTTGTAAAAAAACTGTCTTATCAGAGTATCAAGAATTTATGCAACCATATTTTTTTTTGTAGATTCTGTGTGATAATAAAAAATAAAAAATTGTGTGCTCTGATTAGACGAAGGTTTTTTAATTGAGAGATTGTGACCTCGCGAGGTAAATTAGTTCCACATGGATAAAAATTCAATAAACTGGATTAAAGAGATATTGACTTCGGAAATTAAGCTTTTTTCTTCGCCATTTGTTTTGCATGTTTTCTTTGCTATTTCTTCATGATTTTCAGGTCAATGTCTTATGGTATTTGTCGATTTTTTTTTGATAGATCAATTTTTGTGACATTTCAAGGCGATCAGTCGTCAATGTGACCAGACGAAACTGCTCGGTGACCTTCCATGTGACTCGACAATTTTTTCAGTCCAATTTCATCTTCGTATTTAATATTCACGGGGACCTTGGATTACGAGACATGTATTATTGGCTCCTCGTGCGCTGCGACACTCAAATCGTGCTGCAGGTGTCGATGTAGCAGACTCGAAATTACGCAACCACGCATTTTGCTGTACAACGTACATATATATATATATATATATATATATATATATATAATATACCATAATATATACATGCGCATATGGGAACGCCGTTAAAATGAAACAGGCGTTTGAAAAAAATTTCCAGGCCAAAACGAATCCGAAACACTCCAACATTTTTAAAAAATTTAATTTTTAACGAAAAAATTTCATTTTTGGAAGTCCTTGTAATTATTTTCACACTTTAGTCTACAAATAAATAAATAGTGACAATTTATTTGACAATGTATATCAACTATGTAAAAATTGTTTAAACGAATTAAAAGTCAACACTTGCCACTGTATATTTCCTTTTGTTAATGTCATAATTTGTTTCTTAGTGCGCAAAATTGTTCATTTCATTTTGCCCCAAGTTGCCCTGAACGTGTAAACGCACGTCGTTCTCGTGATCGTTCGTTCGAACTGTGAACCAAGATTTATAGCGTCGAATTAGAGTAGAGAGCGACGAGGAGCAATTAACGGAATACGATACACTTGTGTAAACTGCGATGCGACTGAGTTTCCTGGGGGCGGGGGGCGGGGGGGCGAACGTCGACGATGTTCACCGTGTATTCTTGGTTTTCAGCGACGCGGATGCAGCGGCTGAGGCGAACCTGTTACGTGACCCTCAGGCGATGACGAAGACGAAGACGCGTTGCCGCGGCGGAGAGCGCGCTATGTGACATCCTGATGTCGTCGAGGAGTCACGAGGCGTCTACACAAACACTTTTACCCGGCTTACACGTTACCAGCAGCGTTTGATCCTCCTGGAATTTGGATTGCCGCGAAGCCACACCGGCGAACACGGACCATTTTCCTCCGCGTGTAATTCGCCTCGACTTAATTACAAATAATTAAGTGGAAAAACATTTCGCTGCAATTAGAGAAAAGAGTGCGATTGATCATCGAGAAGATTCAATTTGTTGGGTCAGTTAAAATATTATTTTCGTATTTTTGATAATGCGAAAATTTGAAATAAAAGCGAATAATTGGGAGGAAGAAGATTTTAGGGCAATTAGAGAAAACGTGTAATTAGGAAACCGGAAGATTAAATTCGTTGGTTTAGTTAAAAGATTGCAATCGTTTGTGTTGTTGACAATACAAAAATTTGGATGGTCAAAATTGAAATAAAAGCATATAATTAAGAGCTGCAAGATTTTAGAGCAATTAGAGAAAGTGTAATCGTTTTGAGTTTGATTACTATAATTTTTTCCTTACAATCCCGGAAGTAATTTGTCAGATAAAATAAGCTAAAACAATAGTAAGTAATAATTTTTTGAATAGCTGTTCATAATGTGCAATAGTCATCGATTTTTACTACAGAAAAACAATTTATCCTTCAGATGCAATGAATCAATAAACGAAATCTGTATTTTTAAAGCTGCAATAATAGTAATAACTTTTTTAAATAGCTGCTAATGAGAGAATAGCTTTGAACAGTTGAGACAACACTTTGATTCAATAAAAAAGTGAAACATTATATTAAACAAGTCAGAGAGAGAGAGAGGAGAAATAACGTTTTTTAGCGAATTGACATATTGTCCATAATCGTTTTTTCGATAAACCATTCGGAATGTATTGTAGCCAGATGCTCAAGCTTTATGAGCATAAGCTTCATCGAGAAGCCGACAAGCATTCAATCTTTTTGCAGTATGCCAAACAACGCAGCAACAAATCGCATCGATTATCGATAGGCCGATTTTAATCAACGAAGAAAGTCGTGCAGTATAAAATATAATCACGTGAGATGTTATCGCGAGGTTCGCTCCGATAGCCGAGACTTTTTCTCTTATTTTCTTTCACTCATTCGTCAAGCTTTCGGTGCATTATCCGTCACTTCCTGTCCTGATTGCATAACTCGATGAAGCTCCACTTATTTATTTTGCCCGCGCGATAAAATCATTAATTAAGCAGCCCGAATGATCCGCGAGGATAAACGTCGATATACTTTATGTTCCTCGGGTTTTAACGATTTCTCTTTTCGTTATTATTTAATACTTCCTGTTCAGAGACAGAAAATAATAATAATAACAGAGCGCTATAAATATTTTTCAGGCTTGGCAGAAAATTGCCTCTGAATTATTTATATACTTATTTGCAATTGCGTTAAATCTAAACGATTTTCTATTAATTTTCATTTGACGCAGAGAAACTTTTAATTGCTTATCAATTTTTTTTTACTTCATGGATTACATCTTAATAAATATATAAAATAATTTGGAAAAATTATCAGAGATGCATAATTGCATGAATTAATTATTGTGAACATTTAGGACATTTCCAGTATTTTTCTTTTCTTTTTTCATATAAAAATCGTAAAAATGATGTAAATTTAAAGAAAATAATGTTTGTTTTTCCGTTTCTTGCTGTTGTTAAAGTGGAACGATGTGACGTACCGCGGTTAAAATGTGGTACATATTCTCAGTAGTACAGAGGTTTATGAAGGTGGCAATGTACATATGTACGCGTATCGCAAGCCCGAGGTGCGAGGCTCTGCAGCGCGCGATATCTCTGTCCCTATCCTCCGGGTTCATATCCCACCCCATAAATACATTGGCCTGATAACGCACACGGCGTCGAGACCTCTGATAAGATAGCCGACGCGGAGAAGTATCCGTGAGACACGGCGAGAGTATCTACGCACCACGTTTTACTGTAAATATCGTGTGCACTAATGGCTAAAGGATTAAATGTTTTTTTTTTTTGTCTCAGAGAATAAAAAAATCCTCCTCTCAATTTTTACTATTTAAAATTCCATTGAAACGCCGTAAATATCGTGTGCAGTAATGGCTAACAAATTACATTTTTTGTCTCAAATTAGAGAATAAAAAAAATGGTGCAAGCTCGACGTGTTGCTCAGCTTATTGAAATCCTCCTCTTGATTTTTGCAATTAAAAATTCCATTGAAACGCTGTAAATATTGTGTGCAGTAATGGCTAAAGGATAACATTTTTTTTGCTCAGCTTAAAGAATAAAAAAAATGGTGCAAGCTCGACGTGTCGTTCGGACAATTTAACTAACCTTCGTCACGTTCCAATTTGCAAGTACCTCCCGTCGATTAGAACCTGCGCGTAAAAATCTTCGGCATTTACTGCTTTTCGCGACTTGGAATAGCGTTCGTACTGATTCACGCATCCTCGCTGATAACTCGAGCGATAACTCGTCGAGCTTACAACGAAACGAGTTGTAAATTATGTGAGTTACGTGAACTAAAAAAAAAAAAAAAAAAACCGCATGCAATTCATTTGCAAGCTCCAAAAATAAAAAAATGTAAATGTTAATTTACACCGAAATTTCAACTTATAAATGAATATGAAATTATTTGAATCACATTTTAATTCGACCAATTGATTTCCTTTGATTAACCAGGTATTTAGTTTGTCACCTGCAATAACAAATTTATGTTTTTTTTTTATGAAGTTTTTTTTTGTCGGAGTATTTTGACTTTCTTATTTTTACCTGTATAGATAAGATCGAAATTTGAATTATTTACCTTTTTTCTTCTCAGTCTCTCGTTCAGCTTGTGCATGGCTTGCTCCTTTTCGCTGCACGCACCCATCCTGCACGCGTTCTCTCTTTGACGAAACGTGTAACGTTTGTTCGCCATGGCAGTGTTTTAAAACTGTGCAAACAGGAGTCACCGTCGATCCATTAGCCCTCCCAGCTCAATTATTCGGAGTGCTGTTTCTCAGAGCCGCGAGAGCGAGAGATATTCGTGAACGAATATCCTGCACATATATATATAATCTATCATAGCCCCATAGAAAATCTCTTGTTACATACAGGGACCACTCTCAGATTAGAAAATTAGAAAAATATTAATTACCGAATTATCGTAAATCACTAATTGGAAGAAAATTCCCCAGTACATTTTTATTAAATTTCATTTCATATCAACAATTTACAGCAAATCGATAATTTAATATTAATAGTAATATCCCCGATTGCCATGATTACAAAAAAAAAAAAAAATAGTTGCATTTCATTATCACGTATGCACCGAAATAAAGTTGCCAAAGCAGAACAAGTGGAAATCCGTCAGGTAATGCGGAATTAGCTCTTTATACAACTTTTTAATTCTCCGAGCAGAGCCAATATTTGATTGGACAATCTTTATCTCGTTTTTAAGGAGAAAAAAGAAAGGAATGTCAACGATGTCTGGTGCCGGGAGTGAAAAGAATAAGGAAGGCGAAGAATAATGGAGAATTAAACGAGCGTGAATCGATTCTCGTTAGAAAAGTCCGATGACGAGGGCGACCGAGAAGAGGAGGCGAAAGTGGAGCGGGGGAGGGTTGGGGGGGAGTTCGGGAGGTCCGGAAGGAAGTGGAAGGGGATCGGTAATCGCAGAAGGTAACGCGGCCTGGAGAGAAGGAGAGACGTCGAGGCAGAGGTTCGTTAATTTAAGAATTTTGCCTCGTTAGCCAAATCACGTTCGCCTCGTTGCACCCCCGACAGTTGATACAATTAATTACGGAATCTACGAAGCGACGATGTCTGCTGGCGGTGCTACTGCAACGCGGTGGCACATAGCGAGACACATTTCCAGTAGCCTGAGCTTCTTGGAGTTTCGAGAAATCGAATTAAGCGGCTGCGGGATAAAGCTTCTTGGGTTAAAGTCGTTGCCTCTAATCAGCATCTACTTTTTCACGGATATCGGTGAACTTCGGCTTAATTAAGAAATTAAACAATTATCGGCGAGTATCGTTAAACTCACTTTACACGCTTCAAATGTTTTTTTTTCTTTTTTTTTCGGCTTGTTGCAATCTGTTTAATATTGAACTCAGGAAATTTATTTGTTCTAGGGACATTTGTTCGAAATGAATATATAATTAAGAAATTAAGCAATTATCGGCGAGTATCGTTAAACTCACTTTACACGCTTTAAATGTTTTTTTTTTTCGGCTTGTTGCAATCTGTTTAATATTGAACTCAGGAAATTTATTTGTTCTAGGGAAATTTGTTCGAAATGAACATCTAATTTTTTTACGGATATCAGTGAATTTTGGGTAATTAAGAAATTAAGCAATTATTGGGAAGTATCGTTAAGGTTACTTCTTATTTAATGAAATGAGGCAACAATGTGCAAGAATTCGTATAACAACGTTTTTTAATTTTTATAGCTCATTAAAAATACGAGAAGGAAAACAAGATCTCGAATTTATCATGGACCACGTGTATCTGTTATCATAATAACTGCGATATTAGTGTACACGAGATTATTATTTCCTACGGAGCAACGCTGGCTCTTCTGTATACGTTTGTCATTAACGGGCGAGCGAGGAACGACACGAGGACAAATATCGTTATCGGGTGACGTTTCTTAGTTCGCCGCTGGCAAAAGTTACACGTTGTCTCACGTGAGAGCGCGCCATTTCCGGTATCTCCCTCGTCATTTTCGGTCAGATCCTGTTGCATACGTGGCTGATAATAATTCTAAAAAACTCAACATCTAAATTTACAAAATAAAACCTGTAATTTTCTATAAAAATAAAAAAAAAAAAAAAACAAAACTACAATACTTAAAAAAAATCACTTTGTATTTTACATTTAATTAAAAAATATTTACGTAATGAATTTTCTCTATTAATTTCTGAATGCCCATTCATTTCCCCAAAATTTCAATGAAATTTAACTAAAAAAAAAAAAAAAATGAATCTCCTTCAGAATTAAACAAAAACAAAACAAATAATACCATTTCCGGAGAAATACTAATTCAGTCGGAGACAATATTATTTTCCCAATAAATTCGGAATATTCCAAAACGAGCTTAAAATAATAAATAAATTAAGAGTCCTCTCTCTTCCTCTCGTATTAATTCACTGTATGCATCACGTACAATCGTACCCTCATATTTTTTTTTACTTTTGTAGATCTATCTCGAGAAGTGAGTCATCGAGGTGCGGTATACGAGAAGAAGAAATGAGAAACGAACGAGAAAGCGACTAGGTGAGTTTCTACTGCTGCTCGCGCTGGGCCCGATGTTATATAGCGTTCGGCTGTAATTCTTCTTTTACGCTCACTATCTTTCTCTTTTTCTCTTACCTGCCACACACACACACATAAATACACATAAATACACGCAGCTCTTCCGTTCGTTGTCGTCTTCGTGGTTGTCGCCTTTTCCCGGAAGAATATTATATTATCTGACGACTCTCTCGGGTCGCGAGCGAGAGCGAGAAAACGTTCGTTTCGTGTACACTCCCTCGACGCTTATCTTGGCGAGCGAAATCGAGTAAATATGGACGTGGTCGCGTCCAGGTTGGTGCGGAGCTCGAAAAAGTGAGGTGGAGCTTCCTCCGCGTCCACATTCTCTTTGCTATTCCTCGGGACCACGGTTCGACAATTCCGGACTTATTCTCGTCCTGAATTATCGTCCCGCGGGCGTTTTATACGTGACAAGAGTCCCGATGCTCGCGCGGCTAAACTTTCGACCCGAGGAAGTCTTCTTCGTCGCGACGCTCAGATTTTTCTTCGGGCTCTCTTCGCAGGACTCTTCAAGTCCGGAGACTTCGCGGGGACTTTTATTTTCTTTTTTCTTTTTTTTACTCCGCATAATTCTGCGCAACGCCAATGTGGATTTATGATGTAATGTTCGGAATTGTCTGAGGAAACTGCGCGATAAATTGAATTTGAACCGAAAAAAAGGCGGATAAGATGTTAAAAATTTGGAATATTTAGCTAATGAGATGAAATTTCCTGGCTTTTTAATGAAAATCGACTTGGAGGCGAAGGTACAGGGTTTTTATTTTTATTCCACGTGTCATTTATTTCGGAAAATAGTTCGAAGGACACGAAAAAAAGGAAGATAACTTATACTTCGCGCCAAAAAAATTGTCAGGCCTCACAACTTTATTAAGAAATTTGTTTTGAGCTGGTCAACTAAATGAGAATCTTTTCTTAAGTATGAATTCAGCCGATTGTGATAATCTCAAATTTCCCGAAGAAGGAAAACCTAATAACTTGCCAAAAATCATGAACAAATGAATTTTTTCAAATTCAGTAATATTTATCTCACGATAAAATGAATTCTATCAATTAATTTCTGCATCCAGTGAAAAGCAAATACATATCGATGAATTAATCGATCGATTCCGCTATTATTAGATAAATAAGCTTGCAACAAATATAAAGATATGATAAAACTCGTGGCTATTGAAGAGTGGAAAAATGGCTAATGAAGATCTGAGGAAGAACTCGCGTGACGAAAGGGTTTAATCTCTCGGTCACAGTGCGTTCCTCGCAATTTGATCCGATACTTCGGATAACCTGGACGCTTGGGGAGCGCGTTGAAGATCATCGTCGGAGGAGTGCAGAGATCGCGTTCGCGAGGATAAAGCGAAAGTCGAGCGCACTGTCGGTGCCCCGCTCGAGGGGCTCTCGCTCCGGGCCCTTCAAGGGCACGTAATTACACGCGTTGTCGATCGATTCCTCGGGGAGGTAATGAATTTTTTACGACTTGGCACGGCGCTCAAAAGACTGCCGAGCACGAGAGTGATTCGCGGGTGGTGAACGCGCGCTTCTTTATGTCCGATCGGTGAACCCGGTAGAGCGTAATTGGAACGACAGCATCCGAAGACGACGAAGAGCATCCGAGGTGTATTAGAGAAGATGAGAATTTTTCCTTCCATTTTTCCATCCGCTTCCTGCTCGTTTTATCCTCTCTCCTCTCATTTCCAAGATTATTTATTATTCATTGTTGTTTAATAAATTGTAATTGTACAGGGAATTGTAAATTTGAAAATATTCATTTTTAGACCATGCACCTAAATTCTCGTGGTTGTGGTTATTATGAAAATAGTTATAGTGAGTATTTGATAGTTGGCAACTATAAAATTATATAATGAAAAAATGGCTTTATTATAATGCCCAATGTACATTTTTACTGATCTTCGTCCCAAAAACTCGATTCGAATAAACCGTAAAAACCACTGCCGTAAAAAAAAATTCCAAATTTGGAAATAAATGGTTTTTTAAAAAGTGGATGCTACTGAATGTCACTAGAGTTGATTATATTTTAATTGTAATTGTGTGTTTTATCAATTGTGTGTAAAAATATCAATCTTTAAAACAATGTCGGGTTGTTTTAACGTTATATCGCTTTAGACACTGGAAATGGATTTCAAAATGGTGAATTTCGATTAATTTTGTTGAATTTTGTTGTATAAATGCACTTCCGGGAAAAAAAATGTAGAATTTTGCTTTGTGAATATTTTGACAAACACTGTTTCATTTTGCCCCGTGTTTCCCTATCTGTGCTATATATCTCGTGGCAGAAATCTAGGAGGAGAAAGTCTTGCGAATTGGAACAAAGGAAAACGGACGATCTTTCTCTTGTTGGCCAGACATTGAGAGAGCTCGCGAAGAATGCGAGAGATAGGGCGAAAGTTGGAGGAGACGTACTTGATGACTGAGGGTTGGCCTTTAATATTTCACCGAGAGAAGACGACGTAAGTGGTGACGAAGTCACCCTGCCATGAGCAAATATAAGACGGAGAATAACTGCTCGTCTTCTCTCTTTGCCAGCGCCGCAAACCGAGTCCTGAAGATTCTTTAATAAAGTGCCTTCGACGAGATAGCGATAGATGGCTTTTTCCAAATTACCTTCTGCGACCTGATTGATTGATAAAAACACTCGTTCCGAGACGTCGATTCGAGGAAAATTGCCACGAGTGAGTGCATCAAGGATCTTTAAAAAAAAAAAAAAAATACCGAGAACTGTAATTGATTGGAAATAAGAATGGAAAACCAATCAAAAGAAAAAAAAGTTTTCAAGGTGCTGGTATCAAATAAGTGCATTTTATAGTTGTTTTTTTTAAACAAAAAACTGTGTTTCCGATCGAACGGTTAATTTTTTTTATATTCATGACATGTAAAAATCTCATTGGAGAATTTTACAATTTTTATTTAAAAAAAAAAAAAAACGAAGAAATTAGAAAATAGTGCATCCTATAATTTCTCCTAAGCTCCAATTTGTTGATCAATCGTTAAATAAATGTTAGAAAATTTGATTTTTTAAAGCTTTTGGACACTATTTTTAGTCAAAATCGTTAGAGAATACCAAAAAAAAAAAGATAAAACAATGAAATAATTTCTGTGTCAAATTGATGTATAAAATGAATTTCGTGCAGCGTCGGATCCTGTGGAAGCGATGACGTGCTTTTAGTTTGTCGTAAAATTAAAGCTGGCCTCCGTGACCTGTTCTTGCATTACAAGCTGTCACAGCAGTATCAGTGTCACGTAATAGGTATAACATCGGCGGTGAGTATTCACAGCGTTAATTCTACGGCCATTTTCCAGTTGCCCTTCGTGCCTCGCCATAATCACGAGAGCCACTCGGGCCTCTCGTCGCGCCGTTTACAATCGCAAGCTCTCGTTTAATAATCCACACGTACATAGTGCCTGTGTATCGACGACGAGCTACCGGAAGTCCCGAAGCCAAGTATACTTCCGTGTCTCGATTGCGCGGACACCTCCCGATTGACGTGACTCTATTTGTCCCTCATGCTTGGGCATATGGCGTATAAACACACGATGCGAGAAGGCAACAGTGAAAATGAACGGTACGTTCACTGACGAGACGTCGGCTGTTCGTTTAAGGAGGCATCGTCGGTACAGTCAACTAAATCCAAGGTTCAAAAATTGTTTTCGCACATTTTTAACCCAATAAACGAAAGGAACCTCAACTGCAGCTAATTTTATTTGTTAAAGAACATTTTACAAATTCACCGAATAATTTTTATCGCTTTACGTTGCGGTTCGAAAAAAAAAAACAAAAATCATTTTCGAAGGTACAAATAATTTTTACTGGAAAAAAATTTGATTGCCAGGTGATTAATTTGTTATCGCAATAATTATCCTGCAAAATGATTTTTTTTTATTTAATTATTTTCTGAATCGAATAGTCGTCAAAAATGATTAGGAACTTCGCCTATTCTCGGACTGTACTTAAACCTCGGACTACCTTAAGCCTCGCGCGAACAGACTGGCCATCATCAGGCCAGTTTGTAGTTGCCTCTCGCGAAGTTTGCCGAGTTGACTGGTGTGTGCGAACAAACTGAAAAGCACGAAAGCACGGGAGCCCTCTCGTGTCCCTGTCACGTTATATTATCCTTGGAGTGACGCCGGATTGTTTGAGTCCTGTGAGCGGCCGCGGCATATGTTCCCTTGCGACCCCCGCGAGAATCGTGTACACATACGCCGTATAGCGTTCAGCTTTGCACCTGAGCGTTAGGCTCACTTTTGTGTATACGACAAACAGCGAAACGACTGCAAGGGTTATCGCAATTAACTCGCCCTGAAATCTAGACCCGCGGCCTCGATTACCATCGGTTACGTGAAAGAAAAAACGTTTTATTAGCCTTAATCCAAAGCAGCGACGAGGGCACAAGGGCAAATAAATTCGTGGGGATCGTAATGGTATCATATGTTGCCGTATGGAGCTATAAAAAACGTTTCAATTGATTGTAGCCTTTGATATTCTCTTCATGTTCTCGTTATGCGTGCAACAGGCACCACGAAACTCCTTTTCTACGAATCACTTGGATTCATAACGATTTTTTGTTCCCGTTGAACTGGAGTTCAGAGTTCAATGTGTCGATTTGCTATCAGGATCATTAGGCTTTTCGTAGTAGCGTTAAGATTCGAGATATCGAAAGCTGAAGACAGTCTTCAAGCGTTCTGATTGGTCCGCGATGACGCCGACGTAGAGCCAACTTCAGACTCTTACGATTGCGCAGACTCAAGGATGGCGCGCGTTTTGAATTATCGTATTAGCTATTAAGAAGTTTCTATTGATTTTAGCTTTTGATATTCTCTTCATGTTCTCGTTATCCGTGCAACAGACACGGCGGAAGTCCTTTTCTACGAAACACTTGAACTCGCAACGATTTTTTGTCCCTGTTGAACTGGAGTTCAGGGTTCAATGTGTCGATTTGCTATCAGGATCACTAGGCTTTTCATTGTCCCGTTGAGATACACGGATGATTCATCGCTAGTCGCGCTCGAGTCGTTCGTTGTCATCGAAAATTCCGAGAGGTTAAGAAGATAGTGACGATGAGTCACTGTCTTCATTGGAAATTTTTCGCTCCGGCCTGAAATTCGTTTTACGCTTAATTAGTCAATTCAGATTTTCATAAGTGATGTAATTTCGTATTTCCGAGGTGCTGGGTCATTCTCAATTTATGGATCGGAAAATTTATTGATAATTCGGCTTTGACGGTAATTAATTACCTACAATTAATTTCTACACGGGAGGAAAAGTCGCCTTTTTCACCTCGCGTGAATTTGTGAACTTCACTCTCGGCAAAAATCATGCACCTTTCTCTCTCTTCTGTTCCATAATATACTGTTTCCTCTTGAGGAAGTACAGAAAATCCGGAAGCTCACCATTGCCGACGATGACGACGAGGCTGTCGTTTCTGCCGCAGCAGCAGCAGCGGCGATGCGACGGCCGCACGCAAGTTTCCGCGAGCTTTCGAGCAGTTATGGAGGGCGCATGCCTGCATATTTCATGAGCAAACAGACTTCAGCCGTGGCATGCTTCGCCCGACCAACCCCCACCCACCGCACTACCATATTCTCACCAGAACCATCGTCAAATATATATGTATACATCACAGCGGCCACCCGCGCATGGCCCGAGTACTGGGGACATGCTCCAAGTCACCGTCAAACTATCCCAACGATTTTTCTCCACACGAACATTCCGTACGAAAACTACTTTCGAAAAAGAAAAAAAAAAAAAAATTGTAAAAATATTTTTATCATCATTCAGATCGTATGATTCGAAATCTGAACGACAATGTTAACGCTATAATTTCTAAGGGCGGGTTTTAATAATTCATATGGCAATTTGAGATTTGAGGTTTAGAAATTGGCGAACCCACAAAGAATGCAAATATTGCTTTCCGCGTGGTACCAAAGGTCCTAATCCTTTCTGAGTTAATTCGCAAGAAGAAGGGCTCACCGAGGGCACGACATTGCGGTGGTCCTAACGAAGGTTAAGTCCTTCCCGCAAAATGAGAGTATTCGTCAGTGATAAGGTGACCACAACCGTAATTCGCGGTTGACCATAGGTGGAAGATGGGCCCTTTGGTTTTCTTAGGGCTTCGTTATTGAGTCCCACTGCATAATAATCGCACTTAGCCTCTCTCATTAAATCCCCGCACATTTAATGACAAAAATTTCTTACACGTTTTGTAGATTTTCCAATAATTCATCTATCCAAATGAGGCGAAAAAAATGTATAATTAATTATTTAAATAGATATATAAATAATTAAGATGTGTAGCATATAAAAAATCGAAAGTGCAATTTTCCGCATGTCCAGGTTCATGCAATTGTGCGCCGAAGACTTTAAACCCAAGTGGATACTTGAAGTTCATTCATCCCGTGCGATTTTACAGCACCATATAATCATATCGCTCCTTTTCTATTTATGTTCCTCGAGTCATTAAAGTATTTCTATTAAAGTCTCTCTTTCATTATCAGATCAGTGTTACGTCAAATGGTTGACAGGAGAGCGTTGGCTTGCACAGGTAAAGTCGATGTACGATGTAGTAGAAGCACCGGAGGCAGAGCAGCCTGTCGTTGATGCGCCGAGGCCTCCGCCTTCGCGCCACTCGCAATTTCTTGTTTGCTTATTTACTTGGCGTAAACAAGCGCGATCCGCGCGTCCTTCGAGCAGTAACTCGCGCACATAATCGCCTGAGTTACTACTTTTGCCACACAAACAATACGGACATTGTACCGAGTGTCACGTTGTAACGTTTGGCGTCGATTCACGCAACTAATCAGCTTCGATTAGTGTTTGTACGCCGCCAATGTACAATCTACGCAACGGTACGCAATTTCTGTCCTGTCGACTGTCTCGTTTCAGATACAAAGCTCTTTGACTTACAGAATTTGTACAAAGTATTCTATAATCCTTTCTGCCTTACCCAGAAGAAGCCATGGGACGTTAAAAGTCGAAATATCGAAAACTGAAGCTTGTTTTCAAGCGTTCTGATTGGTCCTCGATGACGCTGACATAAAGCCAACTTCAGACTGCTACGATTGCGCAGACTCGCGTATGGCGCGCGATTTGAATGTTCGAATTTTGTTTCGCAGTTGTGGAATAAAATAGATTTCTCTTTCCTTAAACAATCGAGGACAGAAGAAGATGAAGAAGCTCTTTTCATATCCTCGTTTAACCTTACGAGCTCTAAGTTTAATATTGTAAATAAATAATTGCTTTATTACAACGTCTAAATTCCTGCAAAATGGGATAAACCATTTAACCATTGACGTTTATGGAAGGCGACGATATTCCCTTGGAAACGATTCAATTGATGGTCTCGAAAGACTTTTATCAATGTCCACGCATGAAATTGAGGTTGTTATTGATGTCGAAATTGCGTAAAATTGGGCCAGACGATCATGGTCAGGTAAACGGTTTCCTTTGGGATTCGAACAAGCGTACGAAAGCTCTGGGCATGGGTTCGGTTGCGTACACTCGTCGTGGCTGTTTGATGGCCGTATAACAGCGATTGCTCGATAATTAGTAAAATCGTCGGGAAATTTGACGTCGTTATATCAGCAAAAGCCTGTAGTAGCAACCGCAACGCGGCGAATACAAACACAGGCCACTCGTTTATAAACATACCGAGGCTTGCATATATGCAATGTCGACAAATTTTATTCTGGCAGGTCTCGGGGGAGTGCCGGTCACCGAATTTCCATAACGATCGAGCGATTAACCAACGTCGAGTGCACCGGTGGCAAATAAACAATTAATAAATGTTGTCGTTGAACGAGAACGGCACAGGGCACGATGGAACGTTACGGTGAGATCAACCGGAGGATGAAAAGGAAGGGGGAGAGCGCCACTCATTTCCATACGGCGATTCGATAATCATTTGGCGTGTAAAATTCAACGCAGCTTCCGGTGGTCACGTCGGTTACGCGACTAGCGAGAGAGAGAGAGAGTCGATCGTTAGTTAATTACACGTGCGTTTCGATGCTGTTGGAATAACGGATAAATTATAATATAATGTGTGCGTAGCTTTAATATTTTCATACTTTTTCTATCGATACATAAACGAAAAAATTGTTGTGTAAATTTAACGCAATATCGTTATTAACTTGTAATTTGTTACTAAAAATAATCATTACAGAAAAAAATTATTCAGAGTAAGTAGTGACTATTAAGTTCTGTTGTAGCCGTTATTAAAAATGAAAATTAACTATTTTTTGTTTTTGGCAATATTTTGGCGAATGGAATTGTTGATTTCCGTAGAAATGGAAAGCCAGTTTCAAGACCGTTTAAGTTTTTATCGGTCGGTGATCGTAAAATCACGATCCCTAAGAATTAATAAATCTTTGGGATTCGATGTTACATACCTACTCAATAACGGGAGCATTGTGCTCGAGTGTGGGAGGTAAAAAGGGTGTAGGGCTATCGTTAACCGGTCCTCGAGCCGCAACAATGGCGAGCGATTGGCAGGGTCACGTGGCGGGTGCGCGTAGGCCTCTTAATATCTCCGCTCTCTCGGATATAAAGGAGCCGTCGATGTTTTACAAACAGCTAAGCGCCACGTGCGCCCGCCGCCCTGTCAAAACATTCCGGACTCGTCGAATGGTCGTACAGGGCGTTTCGCGCGCCCGAGAGACGTCCGTCTCTTTTCTCGATATATTTTCGACCCTTCGTCGCGCCTCAGTACGAATTAAGCGTTTGTGTATGTACTTCGCAGTCGTAGAACCGATGCTGCCCCGAATTGTGAGAGTATTAAGGAAGTATGATCGGTACAGTCCCGTCAAACATGAATTTCACACGGAATTTCAAAAACTCGATTGCATAAAAATCTAAAAAAAAAAAAAATCAAGCATGTAGAAGGTGAAGAGATGGATTTTTCATAATAATCATTCTAAATTTATTGTTAGACTGTCCGAGCTTTTTTTTTCAAATAAAAATAATCTTTATTTTTCTCAATAAAAAATGACGTAATTTTGAAAATTGCAAAATTCGGAAAATATTCTTACGTGTTCGAAAAAAAATTTAAATCATATTCATCTAAAAAAAAAAAGTTTCTTTGCAGTGCGATTGGTGAAATAATATTTTTTTCTCATTAACTTGATGATATCTTAGAAATCCTCTTATCAGTACCTTGAATATAATTTTTTTTGACTTTCTTATCGCATAGAATTGAAAGGATTGAACCTCTCTCCGAGTCTCTCGTTTGGGCGGACTGTACCACTGTACCTTAAGGGTGTGGTACCTCGATTTTCTCTCTCTCTCTTCTCTCTCGAGCTGCATATTATATGCACCAAGTGCTTGCTATTAACAGCTTCACCGCGACGATAGGAAATTGAGAAAGGAGTGTGCGCGTGGCCCAGTCTCGGACCCTCGAGCTTCTGTTCCACTGTTTAGTACATGGAACACACAGCGTAAAGAGCGGCGGACCACCGCCATAGCTTCTTCCGCCCCTCCGCCCATAAAACTAGACATACGTCCTGCGCATGGGAAATTACGAGAGTTATACCACTGTAAAGTGTGTATATGGGAGCGCCATCGTGGCGTCGAACGCCTCGGGGAATTGGTGCCCATCAACCAGCGTATAGTCACGCTCTGGCGTACCATCGAGTGTCCTAGGAGTGCCATTGAAACGTATTACTCCGCATATACTCCGCGTTTAGCCTCGTTGTAGCGAGACGTTAATTGACTTTTTATATTGCGACTGAGCTAATTTTCTAGCTCTTTCTTTACTCGTCCGACTATTCTGACTATATTAAAGGTCAATACAATAAATATGATATGAAAGCAGCATTATTGTCCGAATATTTGTTTCGGGATTATTTTTATTAAAAAAAAAAACAGCTTCAAAAATTGTTAGGGAATCTATAATTTCATTCGCTAAAAAATGAAGTTTAAAAAAAAAACAATTCATCGTTCCAATAAATTTTGTCCATTTTTAGAAATACCGTCGGTTGACCAAATTTTTACACGCCAATTTCACGAACATTGTTGAAAGTCATTCTTTCGTAAATCAATGCAATTTCGTCAATGAAAATTTTTTGTCGTATGGATAAATTTGAAATATGGCAAGACGATCGTCATTGGCGCGTTACAGATTAAAAAAAAAAAAAACGCTTAAAAAATCACAGCGATTCAATCGATCTTCAAGTGCAACCAGCAGCGGATAACAAATCTCTGAGAAAACGAGTACGGAAGACACGGGAAAGCATGGGAAAGTCGTAGGGAAGCGAACGTGGGAGAAAACGAAGCGGAGCCCTTCGTCGCCTCGGGGAATTGGTCCTCGGTTCGTGTCCGTGGTGCGTGTACACGCCGAGCGAGCGAAGAGCTCGACCCAAGAGCACCATCGAAAGGTGCCGGTGGGTTTTCATCGGGCTAGCCACTCGGTCCGAGCGACCGAGCGTGCCTCCGATTACTTTCACCCTTATTTGCGTCACTATACACGATTGCCTTTTAAATGTAACCAGCATCACTTCAGCATCGTGGGATATACGTATAAAGTGACGTAATGAACGTACTCAAAGCTCTTCTTCACAGCGACGAACGAGAGAGAGATGAGAAGATGACTCGGATGCTGGGCAGTAATAATCCTGTTACATATCAGCGCACGCGACTCTTCGCCATGGTCGAATTCTAATTAATTTGGAGATAGGAGCGCAAAGTGTTTGCACAATCGAGAGCCTCTCGAGTAACAGAACTATTAATAAACATTTATTAATCAACGTGTGTTTATATATTAGTGAGCGATTCTATCGAACGCATCGCAAGGCCAAACATGCATTCGTATTTCCCGTTCAAGTGCCCAAACGGAGGTAAACCATCATACAGAGCCGCATTTACACTGGACCATCGAAATAGCCCTGCAAATTTGTAATACATCTGACACGTCCTTTGCCCTTTAGCCTCGAGCAAATTTACGCGAATTTATCGATGCGGTAATCGCGGCCGTCAATTCTCGGTCACATAATCAAGGTTAATCCTCGTGACGTTGTCACTCGGAATTACAAACGCGGAATATCGCAAAGACAATCTCAACGTTGTCGGGCTTTGCGGCGATATTAATATTTCGAGGCATCCATAATGAGCTTCGAAGGCCGGAGGCTTGTAACATGAGCTTGATGTCCGTTATTTTACTGCACATGTGCGATGGCAAATTTATTTTTGCAACGGCAATTATTCACTTTAATTTAAGTAATTTAAAAAAATTTAATTTAATTTAAATGCAAAATTATATTATCATTTTAATTGATGACTAAAATTTTTTATTCAATTTACTTGACGAGTTTATCAATTAATGCGTTTTTTTGCAGTGGTTATTGTAACGGATTTGTTAGGTACACGAATTTTATCAGATTGACGCATTGTAATGAGGTTTTCATCGCTTCGGGTTTTATTAGCTAATTGAACGACAGTGCGTATTGTTATCATTATGGGGCTCGTTTTTTTTTTTCTTTTTTTATTGTTTGCCATTATTGTTATTATTGTGCGTATGAGGAGGAGAACAGCGAGTACTTGTGATCGCTCGAGCCGAACAGGTGGCAAGCGCGCAGCGAGGGGTAAGCACGCGTCAAAACCACCCCCGTGGCGGTACAAGCGACGCTTGGGGTTCGACGGGGCACAGCTGGGCGCCGTGTAAACGGCCGCAACCCCCTTACCTCCGAGGCCGAACCTCTTGGCGGCCACTTGAATATATATATATCGTAAAAAAGCGAGTGCCAGCAAAACCCCCTGCGCCGATTGTGATCCGGGGCTCGAGACTTTGAGCGCCGATAATCACGAGCGGCCTTTCCGCAACGATTTTAATCGGCCCTTTAAACGGGTTGTAACAAATATTGTCGCTTCGACATTGACTTTTATGATTCCTTTCGTGGGTATGAGGTACAGGTGAAAATTACACTGAAATTTTGGGATCTTCAAAAACAAAAATTTCTCGACCGAAAGTCTGACATTTTTTCGCTTGCTAATTAAAATTGCTGAAAATCTTGCATATCTATTTTACCAAATTCATTTTTTTTGTTTTTCTAGAAAAAAAAGGGATTAAAAAAAAACGAATTATAGCTTTTTTCGGCAATTTTTACTTTATCGAGAAATTTTTGTAAGGTACGCGGATTGAAAATTGTTTTATTGTTCTTCGTTTATTCGGGAAAAACAAATTTTTAAATTTAATGAATAGTCGGGCAATTAGATACATCGGGAAGGCCCAGGGAAAAAAATCGACATTTAAAAATTTCGCAAATGTATGAAAACGAACATAGTGAAAAAACGTTGAAATTCCATTTTCCGAAATGCATTTTCGTTATTTCTGCAGACAAATCAACGCCTCATGCAAAAATTGAACACGATATAATAATCCTTTCCGATAACAGTGCGAAAAAGTGGAGTTTTCGAGGTCGGTCAGAAAACCGTCCAAAGGCGAAAATGCACTTAATGCGTGGCAGGCGTAAAAAGTCAACTTTTCGCGAATGCTTCTGTATTTCAAAGATGAGTTTATCATTTTTTCTATTTAAACGTCCAATTAGAAAATGATATGGTGAGATACGATGATTGGTATTTTGGCCAGGAGAATGAAAAATTCGCAAACCGATTTTGGTGAATGGTGAAAGGCCAGTTTGAATTGTTAGAAAATTAGGAAGGAAAGCTATTTTTGCTGAGCGCGATAGTAACGATGTACTTAAACACGAGAGGGTGGGGAGGGGGGGGGGGGGCGGTTTAAAGCGGAGCTGAAAAGCGGCGGGGTGCGCAACGCGAGTCCGCTCGCGCTCTCGACGCCTCTACTTTATTCCCATTCGGTGGAATTTTTCGACACGCCGACACCTCGATCAATATTTGCGCAGCCGGGGATTGGGTACTACGTCACTCGACCTTCCGCGGCCATATGTGAATGCGGTCGAACGTCGACGTCGTCGCCGAGAATATATATAGCCCCATGCACGCGTGTGCGTTTCCACTGTGCTAATATACTAGCGTATTCCCGCTATAATTATCCTAATAACGAGTAGCTCAAATCTCTTGATTCTCGTGGACACAAGGATCATTTTCTACCCGCTTAAAGCAGTCGATTCTACAGCTTCGAATTTGAGATTAAATAATTTACAGCACCGTTGAATTATCATAGCGAATGTATTAATTTTTTTGCACATTTGTGATAATGATAATAATAATAATAATGGTCCTGGTAATTATTCGAGTGATGATTATTAATTGCTGCACCTTAAGAATAATCTCATTACGTTAATGAATAAGTAATTGTGAATAATTAATATTTGTCTCGCGTTAATTATCCAGTAATTATAGAATTGATAAAAGATACGATATTGGCGAATATAAATAGTGAATAAATAAATAAATTTATAGAAAATCGAGAAAATTAATCCACTTATTAAATAGCAAGATGCGGTTGATATTTGATCACTTATAGTTGAATATCGTTTTTGGTAAAATGGACTTTTCGGTGCAGCCGTTTTTTTTTTTTTTTGGGATTACGCTCTACGAAATTGAGAACGGAAGATTGTGAGAGAAATCTTACGGTCAGAAATAAAAACTTCTGGATCGTATGCTAACGAGAACGAGTAGCCCAGATTTTTTTGTATTTGCCGTAGAAATCTGCACTGTTACCTCCGCGTTTCTTGCGAACGGACGAGCGGCTGACTCGCGAGCCAATCGACGAGCGCGAGGACGACGATGCTGAAGACCCTCGTCGTCCTACGGTCACGCTAAACGCTCGTAATGAGTGATTATGTTGGTTAGCCTAGTTAACACGTGTGGTAGCCAAGGTAGCGCCGTTTTCCCTGTGTATATACTCCCCGTATTTGTTCCAACTACACGACACGTGCCCCCCACAAGCTCCGCACTCACTGTTAACCCGCGCGTGCGCGACTTACGCAATTCCGTACTTTTCGCATTCGTCGCTCGCACTCCGTCACTTCTATTCTTCTTCCACACGTGCCTTCTGCTCTCGTTCTCCATAACGAGCCATTTTCTTATCTCTAATACGTCAAACGGTTCATTTTAAGGAAATCGACACCGTCGGACAAGAACTTGATGCAAACAATTTTTTTTAGATTAATTTAGATTTCTTCACTTCTTCTTGATTAATTGAAATTTCAAAAAATATTTATATTACATATATTAACTACTTTTCCCTAGACTTGCTCCGATACACGAGATTGAATTTTTTTTGTTCTCGTTTTTCTATCGCGCGACACAATCGGATGGAAAAATCGGTTTTCCTCGTTACTCGCTTTCATTCCAACATCATACTTTTGAAGACACTATTATAGGTAAAAATTGAAAAAAAAAAAAAAAACATTGAAAATGGTTTAAAAAAATAGTAATTCTAATTGGACTAATATTTTTCCCCATAAGCTCGTCTCGACATACGAAATAGAAATATTTCCCGAGACACACACATATTACCAGTGGCCCCTTTATTTTTCATGCCCTATCGACGCATTCTCTATTATTTAAATAAATAAAAAATCCACGTAGACGCAATAAAATATTTCTAAACAATAAAAATCGTCAAGTACAATTTTCCGTACAATCTTGGGCACATTTCTCGTTCCAGATTCCAGTGAATTCCAGGGGCCGGTATTATTGGGCAAAAAAGGTGACGCGAATAATGCAAATATTTGCGTTTGCTTATCTACAGTAATGAATGACGCGGGGATTGACACAGATTAAATATGCTCCGTGTATTAAATGAACAAATGACTGCGTACGTCACTTCATTCATTACAGCGACGTGAATTCTTTAATTGTCCAATTGATCGTCAATGAAATTTTATTATTTATATTTATAACGCGTAATGAGAATCGGGGGGGAAAACGTTTCTCGTCGAGTAGATGATGAGGAAAGTGAAACGCAAACGTCGACGAGCGACGAGGACACACGGACATTAATTTTATGCCGCCCGGAAAATACCAGCAAATGCGCCGTCTAACACAGCGGAGAGCGGTGTGTGCAAATGATGCGAGTATATGGTATGCCAGGGTGAACGTAAAGAAAGTGCGCGAGCGCGACGAAGGGACTCTCAGGTTCCGTGGCTGTTTGAGCGACAAATATTTTGTCGTCAAACTTCTGCCGGGCTGAATGAACGAGTCTATATGTGCAGGACTAATACAAAGCGTTTTGCGGGACGTTTGCTAAAATCAAATTATTCCCATTGCTATTAACGGGCGCGCGAGCAAACTAGCCGACGGGTTTCGTGTTATGAGAAAGAGGAGATATCATCGAGATATCAGTTTATTCAGTGTCCTCGTGACGAGTCGATAACTTGCGCGGATTACGGTGATTTCCAAATAAGCATAGCTTTGGGGGTGCGAGTGTTTGACTGTAAGGGATGAGGATCAGTGTATCTCTGATGAGTTCGAACTAACGTAGACTCAATTGATCTTGAATGATACCTTTTTTTTTTGGTGTGAAATCGGTTTAAAAAGGGAAACTCAATTTTTGGTAATTATCGTTCATTGATTTTAGATGTAATTACCGATTTTTTTCAATAAAAAGAAACTTATTTTTATATATTGGTATATTTTCATTGGAAAAATTGATTTTTCATTAGCAATGAGTATCGGAAAGTTGAATTTTAATTAATTAGATATATTCTGTTGGCGCCTCATTTTTTTTTTGAAGAAGAAGAAGAAGAGGAAGTCCATGAAGATATTTGGTCTGTTTTATGAGGCAATATTGACGCGGGAATAAAAAAGTGTGTCATTGGATGATATCTAAATCCTATCAAACTTGCGATCCACTGGTTTTATCACTGGCGGTGTTCTCTATTTATGGGACCTCATCTATAAATAAATTCGTTCATTTTGTAAATATCTCTCCGTATTTGTAAAAAAAATATATGTATTCGCTGTCGATTGGAAAAAAAAATTCCCTGACGCCTAATCGACCGGCTCTTAGAATGTTGGACAGTCGTGTGTCTGTAAAAACCGATAGAGCTACTGAAGCGGTTAAAGCGAACGCGGAAAGTGGCGGTTTTCATCGGCAAACACAAATATAATACGTAGGCACACGCGTTTGACGTTCCGAGATGCGAAAGAGTATAATCAGTCTCCCGTCGACACGGCGAACAATATCACGCGAACAATCCTATGAATTACCGCAAATATTTGCCGGGCGTCAATCGCACCGCGTGCTTCGCAGACCGCGCGCACCTTTCTCGCGATGGAGTCGAGAGAGATGATCCTTTAGAATTTCGAGTGTTTGACTTAGAAATAGTAACAAATTTACATTGGCTGCGCAGGTGAACGTAAAGCGTGACTCCAGGAGGGAAACACCTTCTGACGTCTTCATATGTGCGTGTGCGTGTGCGTGTGCGTAACTTAGTACGCGTTATTGACGCTACGTACGTAGACATACCAACTGCCTTGTTTGCGTACAATATACAAAACCCATCCCGGATATTATTTACAAAATCATATTAAATATTGTGTGCGTCAATATTTTTCAAAAATAGACATTAACAACGGGAGAATGAATTTCGGGCGAATGATAATATTTGAGCGCATTATTTAATAAAAACCTGCGCGAAGCGTGCCATTTTCACTGTTTTTATTTCGTATTTACGGTGAATCGCTTGTAATTAAAATGAATCCGGGTTCCACTGGCGGATTTACAGATTTGCCGATTGTTTGTATTTTTCCTTCCATCGTTTTGTCATTCGTCGGGATAAAAATCATGAAAATTGGTCAATTTTTGTAACGTCACCACCATTTTTCCGCCACTTTCGTCGATTTTTCTGCCGCTAATGTAGAATATTTTCTAGATTGGAAATTCTACAAATAGAAAAGTGTATTTTTCAAGATTGTCCTTTCATTTTTTTTGCTACATGAATTTCCCATCTGAGGAAAAATACATTTTATTTTTTCAAAATTTTGGGCTGCGCATTTAAATGATCAAAAAAAATCTGTTGAATTTTTATTCAGAATACAAAAATGCGAACAGTTAAATTCCCCACGATTTTAATATGGATAAAAATTTACGTTTCCAAAATTATTTGCATTATTTAAAAATTCCTTATTATTCTTTACACAAACACAAAAACACACAAAATACTATTCTCCGCGGCGATATTTCGAGATGGCAAAAAGTTGGAAGTGCCGCGTTTAAATTCCGGCGTTTCTCCTCGGTTAAATGCACGACAAGACCATTAATATTTCATTATTATTTCCGAGAATATCTTGGAAAGTGGAGGTTTCAAGAAATAGCGAGGGAACTCGCGAGTTATTAATTCACGCCGCGTGGCCGCCCATGGAGCCCATGTGTGAGTTGGTCAGGTGCATAAACCAACACGTCGGAGGATTCCGTGTGTGGGTAACAGGGCGAAGCTCATACGAGCTCCCAAGTTGTACAGCGTCATATTTTCTTCTTCCTCTCATTCGTTCTTTCTCGAGGCACGAGAAGTAATAGGTACCCAAGCAGAAGCGCATGGGCCTCTGCTCCCGAGACTGGTAGTTAATTAAGTGCTAACAAGGAGAGACCCGCGTACTCTCCACTTGGACGTACGTACGTCTCACGTCGTCCGAAGTAAAATTGTATGAGCATAGTGGCCAAGGTAAAAAAGAAAAAAAAAAAATCTCTCATGGCTCGTGAGTTCTTTGGAATCGTAAAATTTGTCTCTCTCACTCGTTACGTCTCAAACGTTACGTCGGAAACGTACCGTAAATTCACCAGGAGTTGGAAAAACTTTGTTGATACGACTAAGTTTGTAGTTAGCTCTTACAGTGTAAATATATGGTTAAATATCACGGTGCCCATGTGTAGAAATATTTGAGGTATTGCAGGCTATTTTCCAGCCGCGTTTTTTTCATTCAAACGCCAGGAAAAAAAAAATATATATATATATATAAATGTCGACAAGGCAGGACCAATAAATTTCGACTGGGGCTGCGTAGGTACTGTAAATAGTTCACTTATTTTATTGTGATCAATGGCGAGCGTTAATCATTCCTTAGAGCTTACGTTGTATTAAAGGGTTATCTGCTTTTTGGTGAAAAAAAATTTCTTTCGCTTTTTTGCTAAGTATTTTTGACAATATGACGAACATGTTTGTAGAATGTCGAGCGGTTTTGTATTGGTGCTTTATCGTAATCACTTTTCTCTTCACTTTTTTTTTTCAAATTGCCAAAAACTATATTAAAAAAAAATTGGAGTAAAATCGACAATCTATAAACACGATCGGAGGCTAATCGAAGCCAATTGATCACAATTTACGTGCCCCAAAGTGGAGCCCGCCCAATAACAGTCCCATTCACAAATTTATCACCGGGACTTAACCCTTGGCCCTTGAGCGGGGCGTCCCGTTGTGTCATATCGAGCGTGTCCCAAAACAATCGTCCAGATTGGCGAGATTCGAGGTCGTGTAAGCCCGCCGATATCTGTGTATTCGCTTTTTCGCCCCCGGCGCCAACCTCGGTTATCCCGAGGTACCGTACCCGAGCCCGGAATGCCGCACGAATATAATGTGAGCAAATCAGGGGTAAGCCTGAGCGACAGGGCGGCTTAGCACCCTTCGGCAGCGAAAACTACCCCTTATTCCGGTACGTCCAGAGTTCCAAGCTCGCGGACCATGGGTAAAAGGGCGACCCGGTAGCGTTAAATAGCCGGCAAGGCGACGGGGGTGGTGGGGGTGGGGGTGGGGGGGTACCTAATGTTATATGCAGTGAAGCAGAGAGAGAGAAAACGATTTTACGGGTATTGTTGCCCTCGTATACACGCCGCACTGTGACCACCCCCGACTGCCGACGGGTTTCACCCTCACCATGGTGGTTTTATTCTATGGGGGCGTCTCTTGGCGGCCCCCGAGGGCCCACCGATAATATAATGCTCGGCTAAACGCTACATATTGCTCGGTTCGCACTGAATTTGCTCTCGGATTTGAATAAGTAGCTGTATGGGGATGTGTATGTGTATATGTACGTATGTGTGTATTTATACATGTGAGGATAAAGCGGGTGGATTGACGACAGAGCGGAAGAGTTTCACGATTCACCGGGCCTTTGGGCATCACTGCGCTCGTGCCGAATGTCGAAATAATTCTCTGTCGAATGACTGTCATTCGGGAAGTCTATTACTCTATTACCCTGTTTGGGGGTGGGTTTTGTCGGGGTGTGTGAATAGAGTCGACTTGGGATCTATAGATCCTGGGCACTCGGGCGGGATGGATGTTTGGGTTGGCCAGTATTTTTTGGGAGGACGTGGTGTTATTTTGTGTTATGGGCGAAGGGGGTTGGGGCATGGGGAGGTCATTTTTTTTAGTAGGAGGTATTGATTTGTCGATCCCGCAGATAGAATGATTGATAAAGGGGGATTTTGATGAAAGAAGATTATTTCATTTAATTTTAATTAATCATGGCTTCCGGATTGCTTATCAAATCAATTATCATACAGTGACAAGCAATGATAACCATGAAGTGTAATTTTTTTTTTTTTTTTTTTGTTTCAGCTGTTGTTACTCAATAGCTGATTATCCGAGGGTTAAACCCAACCGCACTTGTCCAGTAGTTTTCCATTGCGAATTTCCGTGAGCTCTTCAGCAACCAACAGGCGACACTCAAGGTTCGATGTAAAACCACAGCTTGCCCCGACAACGAATCACTTCCAGGACTCTCGGGTTGCCGTTTGCAGCGGGAGAACCTCGTCGAGTATCGATAGTCGGTGCGTCCATGCATCGACACACTCACGAGGTTGAAAAGTACGTCACTACAGCATTGGATCCAAAAGCAGATACGCGTCCCACGTGGCCCTTGAAGGGCCCTCGATGTCACCGCTACAGTTATACCAGAAAGACCACAGTACGTGTCATCGAAACGAGGCCCTATTTCCGTGCGCCCTGAAATTGCGAAAACCTCCAACATACACAGCAAACTCACCCTCGACAACAAAACATCTCGTATTCCCCCACCACTTATACAAAAATTCCCGGATTCTCACTTTCGCCACAAATAATCTCACTCGCAGTGCTCTTCAGGTCCCTCACGTGACCGGGACCAGAGCACGAACCCTTCGACAAACATTCGACACGCGACGAATCACGGATTGTTAATGAAACAAAAATAAGGTTAACTTCACCCCCGAAGAAAAGCTCCTTGGAAAAACTCCCACTTTAGGTCCCTAAACATTTTGTAAGTTGAGATTAACGTAGCCCCAACTCAAAAATGACTGATTATGTGAAACTAATGAAATGTAAGTCCGCGTTTTGGGCACTAACTAATTTTTATTTTTCATCTACGGTACCATTAACGGGGTTGAATTAGGCGAAACATGAAAAACGTGTCCACGAGACTCACTTCTGCCGTAAAATTTTCATCCCCTTGTGTAGATCACGCAACAGAGGATGGAAAGCCTTGACGTCCTCAGGATGTTCTCCATTTCCATACTGCAACCTTGTCCTCCCCGATTGTTCATTAACAAACTAGCAATGGTATCAGTGGTATTGAATTAGGCGAAAAATGATTAAAAAAAAAAAAACGTATGCTCGGAGTCGAAGAGAAATAATACATAAAGAATAAAGCTAAGGAAACGGGAAAGGCACACTCGAGGGACACGAGACTCATTTCTGTCGTAAAATTTTCATCCCCTTGTGTAGATCACGCAACAGAGGATGAAAAGCCTTGACGTCCTCAGGATGTTCTCCATTTCCATACTGCAACCTTGTCCTCCCCGATTGTTCATTAATAAACTAGCAATGGTATCAGTGGTATCGAATTAGGCGAAAAATGATAAAAAAAAACGTATGCTCGGAGTCGAAGAGAAATAATACATAAAGAATAAAGCTGAGGAAACGGCAAAGGCACACTCGAGGGACACGAGACTCGTCAAGTCTGCCTGGTGCTCAACTCCGGCGTAAACTTTTCATCCCCTTGTAGAGGACTCAACAGAGTCGGAGGAGCAGGAGGAGGAGGACGGAAAGACGGGTTGTTGAAGGCAGAGTTTCAGTCGCATTAGACTGGTAAATTCCGAATCCGAACGAGTCCCGCGCTCCTTGGCGCCCTCCCCGTTTTCTCTCTCGTTCCGTACTGTAACCTCGTCCTTCACCTCACTCCTGTCCGCTATCTTCCAGGGGCAGAGAGACTTCTCGTTCGTTTTCCAAGCCTCTTGCCAACGCTGGAGAATCTGCCGGGAACTCGTTCCAGCCGCTTTTACTCTTCTCTCGGCGCTTCCCTTCATCCCCCATCTTCTTTGCCACATTTCTCTCTCTCTCTCTCGCGTTCTGGCCTGAGGGAGGTTGAATTTTACTTCCAGCAAAAGTAATGTAACAAGGAAGGCTCCAGCGAGGAGTATACGCTCGTCGTAAAAGGCGCGACTATAGTTTTCCCAGCTCGAAGGCTTTCCGGGAAACCCTCACGACGCTGGGGAGTTTTATTAATTTCGAAAGTTTTCAAACTGATAATTAGATCCAAGGTAGACTATGTACACCCTGAAGACGACGCTCACGAGACAATGAGATATTATTTTCCTCGGGAATCTTACCTTCCCTCCCCTCGATCCTCTATCCCGAGACATTCTCGGGTTAGAAACTCACGGGACGCAGTGACACCTCGTCGAGAAATGTGGACTTGCCTTGAGGAGCTGTTGACACACTCGTTTCCAACCGAAACTTTCGTTCCGATCATTTTTTATCAACTTTGCGTCGAGTCAAAAAAATCTCTCATTCGATCACAGATCAAAATAACGACAACAGCTAAAATTTAATACCAAATTATGTGCCGTCTGAGTCAACATTTTTGTTCAACATTGCAACAATTTTTATCCCCTTTGGAAATGTTTGTAGCCTTTTGAATTTTTCTGCAAAAATATAAATTCAGCAAAAAATGACTTATACGAAAAATAAATAAAAATAAGACTCCGAAAAAGTAAAAAAAAAATTGTAACATCGTTTTCCAATGAGAGAAATTGACTCTCGGATATTTCGAATGGATGGAACCGGTGATTTCCCAATGTTGCCATGGTCACCCTCACTTTTATTTGTCGATACGTGGAAAATATCGCGAATGTGAGAATAAAAGTTAGTAAAACATTGCCGACGACATTTTCACGATCCGAACGAGCGTTATAATGCCACCGGAAGTATATTGCGACGCGCGTGTTGGCTGATGGCGCCGGATAGTAGCGCTATTGCATAGATAGGAAAGCGCGGCACAGTGTGTAATATATTTGGAGCGACGGCGGTGAGCTGCAACCCTGTGCTCGCTACTCACCATTGCTAGACAAATATACTCGTAGTCAACACGCACAATGTCGACACAGAGAAGCATGGCAAACGGGGATACGGGACGTGCGAGACTCTGCCACTGGGACTCGCCTAATACGAGCTCGAATTTGTTTCACGTGTCCTCCTGACGTACGTACATGCACACGTTGCAGTCTCGTTCCACCAGTAAACTGCCCTTTCCAGTATCACGAGAGCGACGGCCAGTCGAACCGCGAATTGGCCGCCAATATACTTTTCCCGATTTTCCCTGCCATCGATATTTTTCATTGTCATTGAGATTTTTCATGGCTACTGTAATTCTCGAGGGTAAATTCAACGACATTGAATTTAATATTGCATAATCTCATAATCTGAGAAATCGTAGTGGGTGTAAAAATTCAAAATATGAGCTTCTTGGGTACTAAAATAAAAGAGTGAAGTAATTGCAATTACTGGGAGCGTTTAGAAATTAATAAGACGATGCAGAAATGGGATTTCTTTGATTTGCGCATTTGGTGCATATGCTTTTTTCACATGAATTTAAGGAAACAAGAATATATTTATTTTGGAATAATAAGGAAACTATTAGAAAATGTTATAGTATATAATGACATTCTTGGAATTTTCAAACACATGGATCGTCAATATTAATGAAATTACCTGCACTAAATTAACACCGGAAGTACGTACGCGGTATAAAAAAATTGTTAAGTGAAAAATTGGTAATTGTATTGTGTTACTAACATATTAACCTAGCGAAGCTACGAACAAGCATTGTTACGATCTGCTGTAAAAAAATAGGACTCTCTCTCTCTCTCTCTCTCCCTTTTCTCCGAGATCAGACTAAATCGCTCGCAATTTCACGCTACGTAGCTGAAGGAACACCCTTTAGCTTAAGCAAGTGAGAGAGTTTCCATGAGGTGGTGTACAGTATTATATCCTAGCAACGAGAGGTTCGCGTGAATCTCGGTATGTACCTACAACTACGAGCGGTTTGTGAGAGGCGGGGTCTAAACCAGCCAACCAGCATCCTGGATTTCGATTCCGAGTCTACTCGCTGTATGCTCTGCTGTGCTCTACACTCGTCCCCCGAGGCTACTCGCTTCTGGGTCTCCTCTTGCCTTTCCAAAGACGACCAACCAGCCCGTAAATATAATACCTATATATATATATATATATATATATATAGGAGAATAGGGGGCAAAATGAAACCCAAAATCGAAAGCTTTATGTATCATCACTGCTTTCACCCCAAAAGCTCGATTCCAATTGCAATTGATTTTGATCAGCGGAATAAAAATCATGGGCTTGATGAAACTATTGCCCAAATTTGAAAACGTATGATTTTTTAAAGTGCGTTTTACCGAACCGCATCGGCGTTGATTAAAAGCTTTATTGCTTTAAACGCTTCGACTGACTTTTTACTGCCCTTCACCGGGAAAACTCGGGAACGATAATTGATTGAGAGCGTCAGCAAAAAAAAAATGTTCTTGAACAAAATGGAACACTTTTCACAATTTTGATATTTTGAAACAAATATCCTCAGCAGCAAATTTTTTTTTTTTTAAGTAATCATGTAGAATGAGTACAGACAATATTGTACAATATTTTTTCAATGTCATTTTTCAAATTTAGCGGCAAATATTTGATATCCAAAATATTGAAATCACGCTGACCTGAGATCCTTCATTTTTTTCACTTTTGGAAAGATAATTATTTTGATCCAAGTATCGCAACACACAGGAGATTTCCGACTGCAATATGAATTTTCATAAAAACCCTTTCCTTCTCTTATTCATAAAATTTTCCTCCAAATATTTGACATCCCCAGGAAATCCGGACGTATCGTTTTTACGCGATTCTTGGCCTCGTTCTTGTTCGTCTCGTAGTTTCCGGAAAAACGTTGGATATTTTGCTACACATACTCTCCGTTTCGTGTCTTGTCACGAGATGAGAAACGACGCGAGGATATTGCGCATTTTCAAAATGTTTTTCACCGGCTTTGCCTCTCCCTTTTACTTCCTCTTTCGCGCGCGTCCTCAGCTCCTCCCGAGACGACCTTCTTATTTTGCCTCGGGAATTGCTTGGCGTATCCCGAGGGCGCACTCGAGGCAATATCGCAAGTCTGCTCGACGAAGCGTATCCTCACTACTTCACTTCTATACTTCTTACGCTGCTGCTGCTGCTGCTTCTGTTACTACTACTACTACTTCTTCTTCTTCTTCTTCTTCTGCGTCTACTCAAACCTCGTCTACCCAGCAGCTCATTCCCTTTCTCCTTTCCCCAGCTCGTATACTTACACTCTCGACAATAGTATACTATCTACTACATTTTTTTTCCCTCTCAGCGTTAGCATTCGTTGGTGTGTAGATGTTTCAGCCCGTATCCCGAGGGATGACTGTTTTTTCATCCCTCGTGCTTCATCTCGCTCGCTGCTCTCTGAATTTCAGAACAATTTCGCAGTGGAATATTTTTTGAAACACTGTTTTTTTTTTTCATAAGTCTTTAAGAAATATCCTCTTTTATTTTTATTTCAAAAATTCAATCGACACATCAAAAAAATCTGAAGACATTTCAGCCCACATACGAAAAAAAAAAAAAAAATTCGTCACCAAGTCAAAAAGTGCCATTCTATCGCTCATCTTCTGCGTTTAGAAAAATGAAAATCGCAAAACCAGCCAATAGACATATCGAATATTTCCAAATGCCCATATACACCCATTCCCAAATACCCGAGAAAAATTCCAAAAATCGTACACCTTTTTCGCATCTATTCGTGAACCCGAAAAACAATACGACAAACTTGAGACCCAAGATAAACTAAACACAAACGTCAAACTGGAGTCACCCCCGAAAAATGGCACGAGTGCCATCGCGATTAAAATAAATTTCACGCTATTTCTTCTTTTCGACCTCTCCACGACATACACGCAACCCCGTGAGCGCCGACGAATATTCCCAAGGAGAATAACGCGTCGAAAATGTGTTCGAAGCCTGTCACACGGGACACGCAATGGTGGATGATGGTTCGTTGGTTGGGCAGAGTCACAGAGGCATGGGAGCGCGAGTGAATGAAATGTGGAAGAGCGGGGCTCTGCCGAAAGTGCACAGGACGATGGAGGAGAGGCAAAAACAGGCTGCGGCAGCTGAGTGTACACAGGGCCGCGGTTCTCTTCTCTTATTTCCCCGTGTCTCTCGTGCCCCACGCTCCGCTCTTCGCTATCTTTCTTCCTTTCTTCGTACCGTTTCCTCTTTCCACGCTCACGAGGAGCGCCGCGCGCGTTCCTCTGCTTCTACAGCTCTCGGTTGCTCTTTGGTTATCCATCAGAGTGCGCTCCTTCAACGTTTCGAATGTGTACCACCCCATCGCAGTGGAAGCAACCCCTCCACTCTCTCTCTCTCTCTCTCCCTCAACGTTTCAGCATCCCTTCCTCTCCCGTGACGGCGCGTCCATTGCACCTCCAACAGGACCTATGCAAACACGTCCTCGTATTCATTGCCCAACATCCGCGCGCGTTGCGAGCACGCCGAATGTTCTCTCGTCCCTAAATTCCCGTATGATTTAATGGAAGCGCCGCCGCGGTGCTTCCCGGAATCCGACGCTTACGTACATCGCGGCCGCCCAGCTTGCTCTCCTGTATCCTGGAGATTTGTTGTATCTCTCGGTATCTCCGTGCACGTACTCAAACGTGATACGAGCGTACACAAAGTTTGTTCGGGGCAGGGGGCGGGGGGCAGACGAGAGATTAATTTTGTACTTCGTCTTTCGAGAAGCTTTTCGTTTATCTGGGTTTGATTAATAATTGTTATTGGGATATTTCAAGAATTGGGTTAAGTTTTGGGTTTGACGATTGGTTGTATCTCTCGGTATCTCCGAAATTTTCAATTTTTCTGTGAATCTTAACATACATTTAAAGAATATTTAAAAAGTCACTAAATTATTTCGTCCCCAAACAAAAAGAAAAACTCACATGGTAATATTATTTCATTCTTTAAGCAATTACAAAAAAAAATTAAACACATTTCCATAAATGGAGTCAACAGTTGCAAAATAATTATCGCCTTCAGAAAAAATTTTAAAGAAGAATAAAATAGTATACGAATGTGAATTGGATATTTATGATAGGAAAAGTGTATGGAATTATAGAATTGCACATAAAGGGAGATTAAGTATATTTACCCGAATAAAAACCATGATATTAGGTACCGAATATGTGACTGGTGGCATGAAGAAGCCGATGATGATGATGATGATGATGATGATGATAATAGTTATTAGGTAGGCGATGTCTACGACGCGCCCCAAGCACGCAGGAATAAAGCTTCGCCCTGGGGTTGTGTGCGGCTGGTACTGGTGCTCTCGAGAGCACGCGCTAGGGTGGCGGAGAAAGCGAGAGGCAAGAGCCACGGTGCGCCACTGGCGCGGCGGTGCTACCCCATGAAGAGAATGGAAAAAGAGATAGAGGCGTACCGGCTCGTAAGTGAATTTTATTGCGCGATTATATTGAATCCCTAGGCGAGGGAGGGACGAACCGGAGCTACCACTAAAGCGGCCAGTCTACTATATTCCTGTATATATATGTATATGTATGGGGCATTCCAACTGGTTTCGATCTGAACTTTGTGATTGTGTTTAAAATTTTGACAATTAAAAAAAAAAAATATGTTCACTCATTTTTTGATTATCTACGATTTTTGAAAATAATAATAATAATAATTGAACGACAGATTTTTGTAATTTGAAAAAGCCTTTTTTGGAAAATAAAAATTGTTGTTGGAAAATTTGTGTATGACTTTTATGATTTTTTCAAAGATTTTTGTGTACATAAAATGGTAAAAAAATTAAGGTTTTTTGAAAGTTATGTGATGTATGAGAAAATTTTCTAGGTGTTGTTTTTAGTGAAATTGCTGTCGATAATTTTTTGAAAAATTGTGGATAATCAAAGATGTATAAAAACAAAGTTCGTGATTTTTGGAGGTATGTTAAGCGTGTGAGAAATAGTGGATCCAATCGAAAGGGTCAAGGGTCGAATCCAGGTCGAAATCTCGTGGAATGGCCCGTAGATATATGTATATTACTATTTCTCCGGTGGAGTACAGAATTGAAAGGCGATCCCAGAGGTTCCTTTTAGCTTTTACTCCCGATGGGACCTCGGTAATCAAACATCAGACGCGCTAATCTCGCGCCAGAACTTTCTTTAGAAATTTTTTTCTCAAAGTCAAGACGTTGCTCTTGGATCAATCATATTTCCATGCATTACTTATCCCCGAAACTTATCAGAAGCTCGGAAATTAATTTTAGAAATTCGTGGTTCGAATACCGGAATAACCAAACAAAATATCTGTCACAGTAATTATTTTCTTAATTACTTCCAATAAATATCAATCTCCAAAAGCAAATTATTGATGACAAAATCACCATTTTCCTGACACAAATAATATCATTTTTACAGAAACATGTAAATTTAACAAATCATTTTTTTAATTTAAAAATAAAAAAAATAAAATTATAAATACTTGCAGATTTACAACATTTACAGAAAATGCATGAAAAAAATTTTTTTACTGCATCCACTGAAAAATCTTCTTGCATTTTTAAATACAATTGTTATTGTAAAATTCGAGTGAATAATTGTTATATGATTATTTTGCTGTTGACAATATTTTGCTTTTGAGGATCCTGAGGAAAGCCAGTGAAGCCAGTGTATTCGGGGTTTTCGCTTCGGGTGAATACCACACAATCTTGGCCTCAGATATTCGCATGACGCGGTGAGCACCGCTCCGAATCCCCGAGGGTTTGAGCGCAGAGTCGATGCCGACGGCGACGCTGGCTCCCAGATACGATCCATGGCGCACGGAGTTGTTTGCCCAGTGGATCACGCAGCCCCCATAACCAAATTCACCGAGGCTCTAGACTGCCGTAGCGCATTGAGCTCAACATAGTGCACCCTGCTTGTTCGCTGTTGCTGTGAAGCTTTAGTTCCGTGCTTACGATGGCCAAGCCGAGGTAATAGTTGCACGTTCGCTATCAACCGGAACCGCGGTACGACAAATATACCCGGGTAAAAATTTTGAGCGATAAATCGCACGTGAATCCGGCGCTGTTGAGGCCCTGTCAGGGCCTTGTCATGGCCACGTCAGAACCGGATTTCCGCGCGATGCTAAAAAATTCCGCTCGCACAGTTAGACGTGGATGCATCTTTTCTTGACGCACAAAAAAGAAAAAAAGGTTTTTTATAAATTAAACCATCCTAAGTGAGGGGGGGAGTAAATTTGAAAAATATTTTTTTTATTGTAATTCTCACTTGCGGTGAAGAAAAATCTGAAATAATTTCCTCTTTCCAGAATGGACCCGGAGGATTTTTGGGTAAAGGGACCAACCGATTGGGTCAACCGGTCGCTTCGAAAGCAGATTTTTTAAATAATTTAAAAAAAAGGTGATATTTTAAAAGATCCATGTCTCGGATGCCAGAATTCTTATGATATTTTTTTCATTTCTTCTCTAAAAAATAAAAAATAAATGTTCGACATATTTACTGGTCCAGCAAAAATATTTGTTAGACCAGCAAAAAATCGATATTTTAGTCTAACCGATTACAACTTTTATTTTTGCTTTCACGTATTAAAAAAAATCAATCACCAAAGGCTGAATCCCAATTTTTTACCGAACGAAGAGAAAATGGCGGACGCTCGAGGCCAGTTTAAGAATTAATTATCTTCTTCCCTTGGCTGCATGGAATATTTTCAAAGCCTCCCTCATCCGATGTCCCAAGGGAAAATTCTTCGCTCTGGCTGACATTCGTACATCGACTGTACGCCGAGACCAATAAGATCGTTTCGAGGGTCTCTCCCTATAGCTTTTCCTCTCGGTGCTGTTGCTGCTAAAGTCCCTCAGGCGAAGAAGCTCGGCTCCGCAAGCTCTTCAGGCATGGCGTGTGCTACGCGAAGAGAGAAGTTTCAGATCTTTTCGCGAATGGCTGCCTCGTCTTCACCCTTGCGATTTCCGCGGCTACCAATCCGAGCACCACCACCACCCCCTAACTTTCCCGCAAGCCCGATGCTTCACTGATTTCCTCTGAGTGATTGTGCTGAGAGTTCATTTTGCTAGATGTGCTGCTACGTCAGGCGAATCAAATAAAAGCCTATTTCGATTTTAGCATGCAGTACAAGGGTAGAATATATGATGGAGGAAAATTTGATGATCAATTGCCATGGATTACCAAAGAGAAGGGATGCATCCCTTCATATTTTCGAATGGAATACAAATTTTGTTTCTTATCTATGCGCGGCAGAAATTAAATGGTTAAATTAAATGATTTTAATAATCACATCTTGACTAAACAAAAAAAAAAAATTTCAACCGGAAGTTCGAAGAGACTCGGAATTTTAGTTTCCGGTTTCGTCTAACTGCGTTCTGTATTTTATGCTGTCATTAGGTAAAAAGTATATTACTAATTAATCAGAATTTAGTGAATTTAATTAATGTTTTTTTGTTACATTTATTACAGGACTTCAATAATTAATTATTTTTTTGTTACACTTAGGGTACATATTTGGAATGAATGCATTGAAAATTAAACATTTTAAGGAGAGCTTGAAATTGTTGAATTATTTAGTGAATTATGTTCAAGTACTTTGCACTTTGAAGTTCGAGGGAGAGTCAAAATAAAAAAGGAAAATCGAAAATGGCTGCTTAATCCAAGCTCGAGTCCACGTATACTCGTTGTGGGATGAACAAATGAAAGGTGAAGTGGCCGTAACTGAAGAGTGAACATGGAAGCTATCCTGAAGAGATATTGTCAGTTTTCTGACCCGTCAGTTCACCACAATCGTTAATCCATGAGTGGCCAATCGCTCAGTGGGGTTCACCCGACGCTTTATATGCTCAACGAGCGAATAGACGACCCAGGGGAGTTCCACCACCAGTTGTTTCCTATGATTTTTCATAAACACCACATCAGAGAGCCAGATGTAAAATTCACCGAGGCACTTGACTCGCTCACGGCGTTGGAGAACTTTTTGTTTAGGGTAGTTTACGTGGTCTCTGCTGCTTCTGTTGTCTGTGTGCCATTACAACAAAAACACCGTTTCACGCACAAACTCAAGCTTCGTTTTTATTTCACTTTCATACAATATTATAAATTAATAATATCATCGTAATCATTAATTAGAAACGGAAAAGTGGAATGACAAAAATGTGTCTACTTCCCTCTGCATTCATTTTTCTGTGGGAAATTAACGTACCAAGTTGCAGTTATCGAGGATCAACTTTCCTGTAGTGAATGACATTTCTCATTGATTGTGTTATATTTTTTTAATTAAAAAAAAATGGCCATTAAAATTTATAAATACACAGTGAATAATGTTGAGCTGCGAGAACAAATATAATAATGTCTAGTGCCTTACAAAAAATAAAATAAATCACCCATTGAGTGAACCTTCAGTGGCATTTTTGTATGTGGTGTATGGGTTGCAAAAATAGATACGATAGGGTCTGGTAATTTGCAAAAATATGTCAATCACAAAAAAATTCACTCGTCAGAGAGTAAAAAAAAAAAAGTCAGAGAGAGCCAGATGTAAAATGCACCATGGCACTTGACTCGTCGTTCACGGCGTTGGAGGACTTACAGTACCAAGGGAACGTTCCGTTTAGGGCAGTTTACGTGGTCTCTTCTGGTTCTGTTGTCTGCGCACCAGCTATGCCCACTCGATGAACAAAAACTGACGTACGGACAGCCGAGAACTCTTCGGACTCTGGGCTCCACGATTTCACGGGGTCTCTGCGGAAACGTGGAGCAGAATCGGTCCACGGTAAAGCGCAGTATATTGTAGTATGTATATCGAACATATTACCCGCGTTGAATGCACCGGCTGTCTGGAACAAAACGGTGGCCATTGTTTTGCGCCCTCAATAATCCACTTGCCCCGACTTCGAGGACCTCGCCGTGGGGCTCGACTCAATTGGAAAAAGCTCTAAGCGAGACAGGGGTAAAAATATAGTGGAGAAGGAGGAGGAGGAGGAGGAGGTGAAGAATAAGAAGAAGAGATCGAGGGTCGCGACTGTGAGTCCGGAAAATCTTCTCTGTTCTTGTAGGGCGACTGACTTTTCCATCGCTCCCGACCTCTCGAAAACGTTGTCCTCGATAAGAACACAGATAGTATTGTGCGCGGGAGAAAAGAGAAGCTTTCGAGGCGACGAAATAAGATTCCAACGCGCCACTTCGTTTCATATTTTTGGTTTGGAAAACTCTTTCGTCGAATGCATTGCAGGGAGGGTTGAAAAAGTATTTTTTCTACCTGGTTTTTTGTGTATGTGTTTCTACATGGGAAAATAATGGGGGGGGGGGGGGGGGTGAATTTTGAGCCATTTTTACTGTTTACACTCAATTTACAACAATCATTTTTACTGTTTTCACTCATTTTTTTATGAGCCTTCGCTCACGCAATGTACGCACTGCAACGAAATTCTGAGAAAGCAGATATTTAACCGAGTTTCACGGACGGGATATATCAACGACCTACCACATTTTATTTACCGTTTTTACTTTGTTTAATTTTTTTTTATTTAACCTGTGCGTATGGAATAAATGCGGTGTAATAGAATTCTCGGGGAGGAAATTTTTAATCGAGTTCCACGAGCTGGATATATAAACATCCTACCTCAGTCTTTATGGTCAAAGTAAAACAGTAAAATTTCTATGGGGAATGTTGCAAACTTTGTACAATATTAAGTAAAATTCACTGAATTTTGATTCATTCTCAAAAGCAAGTACTTTCATCGTTAAACTCACTGCACGTTCACAGCAAGTGCAAGGGTTAAAATAAAATATGCCGGGGACAAAAAGAAATTTATTAAATTAATTTGAAGTAGTGCAAATCATACTGTATTTAAAAAACAAATTTTCATTACACTCTGTTCATAAAAACACTGAACTGCATTTTATTTTTCAATTCAAGTGATTACAATTATAATAATGTAAACAAAAATCTACTACAAATTTAATTTGCAGATACGTTTTCATTACTATCCATTTATTATTTGTTATTATTTAATTATCCATAAACTGTTGTAATTCAAATTATTTATCCAACTGCATAAAATTAGGGCTAATTTCAATAATCCCCTAATAAAGCTTTTGAAATATGCATTAATTTTATTTAATTAATAATTATCATCACAATATTTTATTTACCACTTTACGCATAATAACGTGCAGTACGTTTTTTTTTCTGTAACAGCGTTTATACAGATATAAACACAAATATTGATCAGGGGATGCACTCGATGGTGGATTCGGGGAATAACCCAAAGCGGCGGCAATCAAATGATTAAAGGATCTCTCCATCCATTCGGACCGATGGAGATCTGGTCGGTGGGGCTTGAGCGTCGAAACTCCCGACGGAAATCAGAGTCGTCCGCGGTGGAGAGTTGTCCATCCATTCGGATTCTCACCGGAGTTTGGATCTATCTCTATCTCGGTTTCGCCTGCTTTCTGATTCTACAACACTCCCCCCCCCCTCCTTTTGCTGAAAGTAACACGGAACCGATGCTGTGCGGTGCACGCTCTGCCCACCCCCTCTTATCCGGAACGCACCCTCAAAGCCGATAGCGAGGAACTTGGCGCTGAACCACCCACCCACCCACCCACCGATAGCGTTGGCGACGTTCGCGGGGGTGGCGTTCGAGGGAGAATCGGCCCAAGAGGGCTACTGGCACCGCCGCTTCTAAACCCTCCAGCATCCGCAGCATCCCTCTTGGCAAACATCGAGACCCGCTCCGCTGGTTCTCTCCACGTTAACTCTGCAACGGAAGCTCTCACTATATCGTGACCTAACTGTAGAGCTCTGCTGTACTACAGGCTTTGCACTGCGAGGCAACGATCTAGGAATAGTCGTTATAGCGATTTGTGCATTATATAAATATACGAAGTGAGTTAAGCATAGATGTGCATTTTGGTTTACGATATTTAACAAAAACATGAAAAATGAAAACCAGATATTCCAATGGTTGGTTAACCACTTTTTTCAAACTGCTTTCACAATTTCATAATTCAATCATAATTATCGAACGTCGATTTTTTTATGCTTATACAAGTTTCATTGAACGTTTAGTTGGGAAATCATTTAAAAATCTGGATAATGAGGTATTTTTATATAAGCAAGACTGAATTATAATTATAATCAAAGTCTTCCGGGGCAGCGATTGTGAACAAGTGAGAACATAGAGTGCCATGAATCAGAAGCTGAAGAGCTGCAGCTAAATTCACACTGACCTCTCATCCGCCAATTATTTCATTATATAGTTAGACTTTGACTTTCGTGTTTCTTGTTTGCAAAAATAATAGCGTTATTCGCTATTTCGCGTTACGTTTTATTTCACGGAAAATGAAATTGTGGAATCCGAGGGAACCGGGCAGGAATAAATAACAATGGTTCGGCGATCGACTTTGGTTTACGAGCTGCTGAAGTCCGAACGCAGAGACGATGGCTTTACGCCCAAGGAGATCATCGATCGTGTCAGTCAGACGTACGAAATCAGCGCTGGCAAAGGGTTGCGAAAGCAGGTCGCCGTTGCCCTCAGACGTGGCATAGATTTTGGGATCATTGCCAGGAAAAATAATAAATACAGGTAGAATGCCAAATTTTTGTTTTTTCCAAACTCCTCGACGTTAATTCCCTTTTTTTCACCGTCGAATGATCGCCGAAAATAATGTATTCCCAGATTCGATCCTGGCTCCTCGTCAGTCATCGAAGCCTGGGCGCCGCGAAAGCCCAACACCGCGGCAAATAATGGTAACAACAAGAACAGCAACGCCAAGAAGAAGAAAAAGAGCCGAAGGAAGCCAAGAACATCAGCAACAGGCCAACCGCGGGCCAACAAGCAACAAAAACGAACCAGACAATCGACTCGTCGGCCAATCGAACCATTGCCACCGCGGCCAAAACTCCCGAAGCCACCGAACTGGAATGAAAAAAGGCGAAATCTCTCGGAGGAACCGATACCAAAAGTCATCAAACATTCGTCCAACAATTTTTTGGCCTAGTCGTTAAATCACTTGTCTCAAAAGTATTTTCGTCGTTTGTGAAATAAAGAATTTTTATTTTTTTTCAAAAACTTTTGAAGCCGAAGATTCGATTCTCCTGGATCCCTCTTTCCCATAAAATCGGTTCTTCCGCTCCCGAAAATCGAATCCCGTTAAGCGAAACTGACTCGATCGTCGATCGGTTTGTTGCGGGATCCTAATCCCGATTTCACCGAGCGTCTTGAAGGATGTTCTCGTTCTTTAGCCGAGGGCAACAGTTATTAACCAGTAGCATTGCCGATTCCTTTCCCTGTCTTGCCGATTTTCTTTCATTGATCGCCGATTTAGCGCGGAGACTTTGGGGATGCGTCGATGAAAGGGAGAAAAGATCGGAGGAAAAATCGAAGAAGGAGCCGACCCAGGATTTCCGAACTCCCACACCGATTTATTCAACACACCGATTTCACGCTCTGTCCTCAATGCGGTATTTTCAATTTCTGACCCTTGAACCACCTTTCCCTCGGACTCTCGAACGGGGAATGGCCGCCGGTGATGCAAGGTTGTATTATGTATTCTTTAGTCGGACTTGACCGTGCGGACAGTGCGTGAAACCGTCGAAAATCGGTTGCGACGAATCGGCGGCCTTCTCGCGTAATCCCGGGCATCCTGGCACCTGTTATCGGCGATACTGGCACTGGCGATTATCGTGTTACATGCACTGCATCCAAGGAGATTCCCGAACCCGAAACTTCGAGCCAAAATCGGTTCTCACGGAACTCCGAAATTCTCCTGGAAAATGCACCTGAGCTTGACCGCTCCGAGATTTCGCTTTTAGAAATAAAAATGAACAATACAAATTCGGATTACACAGCCCAGAACGTTGTAGCAAATTATTAAAAAATCGGTATTCTAATCAAACGATTTCTTTATTATTATCATACCAATATTCAATTATTTCGATTTAAAATAATGAGTACCCTCAAAATCGTTATTCAAAGTCAAAATAATGCTGAGTGGAAAACCACTAATTATTTGTAAAAAGATAATTAACGAAATTCCACTAATTATTTTAATAAGAAATAACAAAATTGCTGAAAAATCGTTAATTATATAACCCGCGTATCCAAAACCTTTTTCACTCGAATATGCCTATCCCTCCCAATGACCTCATATTTTATTGAATAACGATAAGTACTATTTTGTCGTTTCTTGTTGATATTCTTAGTGACGTATGGACAATTCGCGGGACTGATAATTAGGGGATGATTGATGGCGAATCGGTCGACGTATACATATGTACCCGGCGTAGGTGGGACCGATCCTCGAGTAGCAGTCGGAGGGAATAGGAGAAATAAGCGAGCGAGGGTAGCAGGCGCCTCGTATAAATATTTCAGGACGAAATTGGCTCGTAAAGAGGCATTGCTAGCACCCTGTGTATATTACACCCTGTAGCACGAGTCTAGTGTATTACGGCGACGCGTCGTTAGCTGGACAATGGTCGACGTGCGGACAGCCGGGCTCAACAATACCGTATATCGACTACTATCGTCGCTCGGCGAGAGAGCATTGTGCAACAAATTGCACGTTTGTAACGTTACGTCCCACAATGACCGACAACAAACGCGGGTTTTCCTCCCTTTGGGCCTGTCAACGTTGCTCGTGTGTAACGCTCCTACCCTCTGCACGTCGGGATTAAAGCCTGACCGAGTGCTACCGGTTGTCTGCACGTACATATATACCTATGTACACGAGCTCCGGGCTGTAAAATCACTGATCGCGCCATATGCTCGCACCCACGAGCAAATTAATATTACGTGAGAATGGAAAGTGACTTAGTTATTACGCTCCTTCAAAAATTTCTCACTCAATAAGTAATCGAGTTAATGTACGGAACAGGGCACGTTTCCGTCGAGGGGAACCACCAGCGACTGTCTTTTTTTTTTGGGATAATTGGAACAAATGACTGACTCGAACCAGTCCGCAATCGTTTCTACCTGTCCGAATCAGTTTTTCTCGGATTTTGACAGCATGCGACAATTTTAATATGAGCATATTTTTTAATTATATTGTAATTATTTGAAAGTGCATGAGGAACCACTATTGACTGTCTTACTTTTAGGGCTAATTGACAGAAATTACTGACTCGAACCAGTCCGCAATCGTTTCTACCTGTCCGAATCAGTTTTTGTGGGATTTTGACTGCATTCAACAATGGAAAATAATGAAAATATAAGAAATATGAGGATATTTCCTGGCCTTATTTTAAAATTAGATTGTATTTTTTGAAAAATTGATAAAGTCGTGATCGATTTTTCGGATAGCCGATCAATTTGGAGGCAATTATCGGATTCTTGTATTCCAAAAATCCCGAATTTCTCGAATTTTTTCTCTTGCCTTGAATTCTGACAATCATCCAAGCTGAATATGTCGTTATTCGTGGATAAAAAACATTCCGATCGCCTGTGAACTTTCATTCTCAAACTGCCGTACGTACGATCTTCGCTTGATGAACAAAAGACGCGAGAAGGAATATCGGGAAGTGAATTAATGTCGTTCGATGAATAAATGAATATTAAATCGTAGGGTAAAAGAATTGGAGGTCTGTCCGTCGGCGAGAGACGATTCGTGTCGCTGCTCTTTCGGCCCTTTGTCCCTTCATCAGACGTCATTAAACCCCGAGGCTTTCATTCAATTCGCCTCTTTCATCGCGAGACCAAAGACCTCCAAAATTTCGAAGACTCTGGAGGAATTCACTGATCTTAAAATATTCGAAGAAAAAAAAAAAAAAAAGCGACACAGTGACATTTGGGCATGGGATGCTTATGTCGCAGGTGTTTCATCCATCGCGTGGATCTCAACCTTCGTGTCGCCCAAATAGCCAACTTTACGAACCCTCATCACGAGCCTTCGATATCTCGAATACACGTCATTAGTTAAGACACGTGTCGCGCAACTACGGACACATGTACTTGCACATTTTTTTTCTTTTCTTTTTTTTTTTTTCGATAGTGTTTATTTACCCTGGTTGTCACACACACAATTGGCTGGCAGCCGACAAAAAAAAAAAAGACTCGTGCTGTACGCACGTGTCTCTTATCGCAGCTCCAAAACGAATCATGAAATACCTGAGTTTCTTTTTATAGCGAGCTCGAAAAATTCTCCGATCCACGAATATGGTTTATGAGCCTCGTGCTATATTTAGATGACACTGTCGTGCACACGATTTTGGCGCTAATCGAGAAACGACAATCAGAATGGTACTTAAAAAAAAGGCGATCCCTGTTAATCAAAATTACATACAAAATATCTATTTATATTTTTATAAAAAAATTTCAATAACATAAAAAAAGAGACTCTTTGATATAATGGCACTTATTATTTATGAATTAGTATATAAAATTTAATATATATATATAAATACACCCTAAATATGAATTATTTTCATATAGAATTGATTTTGCTGTCATTGATGATTCTCCATTTGCTGTGATTTAATCCCTCAATGTAACAGCGGCTTCTGCCGAGCCGCTTCGGTGTAATAATTGTATTTATTATTATTGGTTGACCGGTAACTTGGATAACAATCGTTATACGTGTCCGAGTCGGGAAATCGAGGGCTCAGATGGAAAAGCGAGGGGTCAGAGGTCTTTTGGGATACAAAGAGCTGTTGGACACGTCGGAGCCTCGTGGCCGGCCAATTAGGAGCTTTATTGTCGTAGGTGGGGGTGGGGGTGGTTGTTCGCTTCATCTGAAACCGGCAACTTGATATATCGCCAGGGAAACTCGTCTCTGAGACTAAACACGTGTTACGAGCGTTACTATACATGGATTAAACGTATACAATACAAGCGTCTTCGTGGTTCACGATATTGCACGTTGTACAGGTAACACACTTCTTCGTTAATGTTACCGGTGCTCGAAACTTTGTCAGAGCTTCGTTATAACAATGAGGCTCTTGTGCCTGGCTGCCAGACGGTCGACGTTACCACAGCGCGGCGTTCCTCCACATTCTCGTCCCCTTATCTTTCCGCACGTTATCGTTCTCGAGATTAGCTTCGGCCGCACCGTTTGCTCTGCACCACGCTCGAGCTTTCTCTGTGTACCCTCGGCATACCACTGTCCCTCAAACTTTGCTCCTCTCACGCACCTTAAGCTCCTCTCATAACGAGTCCTCTCGTAATGTGTGTGGGTACATGAGAGATGACATTTTGGGAGGCTGCACGGATTTTAGGGAAACCAGTGCTTCATTATTTTGTATCGAGTGATCAATTTTTTAATTTTTTATACTTTGACCCTTTTTTTATATAGACAATTAAATTTTGTTATTGTTGTAACATTGTCATCCTTGTATGGACATTTTTTTGTACTTACTGTAACGTAAAATGAATGTTGAATTTTTGTATTGAGAAAACAAAAAATTGGCCTTGTTTTAAAAAAACTGTGAGTACCAAATAAAATACCAAATTAAAGTTGTAGGAGAAGATTCATTTTTGTTTATCGATTTTTTTCGAGTGGACAGTTTTAATTGTCACTAAATAAAATCCAAATTTTCGAAATTTCACCTTGAAAAAAAAATTGTTGATCGATGGTCGTGTGTTTTTATTTTCAGTGTGGAATAAGCTTAAGATAATGAATAACGTGCAAAACACCGAAATTCACGAACTCCGACTCACAAAGCCCGTCGTATATCCTGCGGCAAAGGAGCTTGGCTATCTCTCGTAGATTCGCAGCTTGCACAATTGTGTATTCGTGTTCCCGTATGTATATATATATATATATATATGTAGTGGAGTAGTTTGCGATAGCGGTTGAGTAATTGGCACGTTACACTGAATGCCATTCGTGAGATGTCCGAGAGAGCGACGAAACCATGCCAATGACTAGCGTTTGACCATTTCAATCACTGAACCGTTTATCCTGGGCTTCTAAGCTACATGGTCTCGAGATGATACCGGAGCGAGTGAGGCGAGACTCGAGGCTGAACAAATATCGTGCGACCACGACTAGATATTTGCCGACTCGGCAGATTCGACCGCCCCGTCTAATTTTCCGTTACAGGAAACCTTAGCCGGTTCTACATCTCCCTTGAACTTTTAGTGGCAATCCCATTCCGCACTCGTAATTACTACGCGATGCCTAGTTCCTAATTATAGAAGTGGTCGAGAAGACTCTTATCAACGAAGCTCTTCAGAATTTTGAGATATTATGACTTTTGGAAAGTTGCGTAACTTTTGTAAGCCTGAAAATTGTCCGAGTGCGACAAAAGTACATTTCGACACTAGGGAGAGAAAGTTTCTTTCAAACCTCTGCGCAAAAGGTCCCCCTTTTTAGTCGTGACGAAAGTGTGCGAGAAAGGAGCTTTGACGCACTAGTGCGAAAAAAGTGTGCGAGAAGTTAGACATAGTTTCCTCGAGCAAAAAGTGTGTAAAACGTAAAATGCGGTAACGTGAAGTATCTTAATACCAAATGCATTCGAAATTAACCCATAATTACTACTTTAATCTAGTCGTATTGGCTTTGTTTTTTGTTATTTGCTTTCTCTACCGTGCAATATCTTTTTTTTTTTTTTTACAATGTTTAGGAAATCATAGATTCTTTGCCATTGACAGAAGCAGCGCAAAGTGGTTTTTGCGTCAATGAAAGTGAACAATGGAGCGTGGCATTTGGCGTGGGCGCTGAACATCGATGTCCGTGGTGCGGTTTTTGGAAAAGCTCTTCTCAGCCGAGCGTAGTCGAGTACACTGTACGCATCAATGGTTGAGGGAGCTTGGCATTCTACCGATTCGATCCACCGTAAAATATGAACTCTTTGGAGAATGCGTTTCGGCGACCCTTTCGACCATTTTGCATACACAGTCGGTCACATTCGGACGTACCATATTTCGGTGTTACATCTCTATATGGCTATGCCGTTGTCGTTCAACTGCTGAAGGATTCATCAAGTACCCGAGCCTGGTGCATCACGAGTACTTCATCGGCCTTGACGAATCGATTCAAAAAAATTATCCGGTCATTTCAGCAGCCACTAGAAAAAATAAATAAAAATCTGCACACTTCTGTTTACCTCTGACTAATTGCAAATAATTATTTTCACTTTTTCAGAGCGAAGGTGCGAATCTGCTTGTATTTGACTTCCGGTTTACAAATTTTCTTTACTTCAGAGCCACTTTCAATCGCTAAATCAAATATTTTTTTATATCCCACTTAATTTCAAAAGAATAAAAAATAAAAAAATTGTCTACAAATTTAATAATCAATTACAAAAGTACGTATCAATTAAAGGTCTGCCCCAATTAGAGAAAATGATAAATAATTTGACCCACAAAATCAAATATGACATTCTCCTTCAAAAAATTCTTCTGAAAATAGTCAATCAATCTCAAAAGACGGACTAATGAATCCAGGGAACCAACTGAAGGTCCTGGTGGCAAATAATACAATCCAGAATCCAGGTCGCTATTGAGATGGTTCACTTTCTTCCAGGACGATGTTCGTCTGCCGAAAAAAGAAAAAAAAAAGAAAAAGAGATTGTTTGTCCTGAGGGTCGCCGGATCGGAGGGCACACTCGGGGCCTTACACAGGAAAGAAGATCATCTTCACTGGCTCCGCGTGTCTCTCATTCTCGCGGTCGTGAATGAAAGAAGGTTTTATTGGCGCGAGCCAAACTAACCGGCGACGACGACGACGTCGACGACGACAGACTCGAGGGTGGAAGAGAATAAGTGAGGGAGTGAGAAGAGGAACCTGCGCGTCTTCTTCACGGCGGTGGAGGCTCTCTTAGATGTTGAAGAATCGCACAACGGGGGTTACAAGGTAGAAAAGGAAAGAGGCGAAAAGAAAAAAATAGAAAACGTAAAGAGAGAAAGAGAGACTGGTAAAGAGAGGTAATGCGAGTGAAGAGTAGAACCTGAAGTGAGAAGGCGTTGAGATGAGATCGGAAGGGCCAGCAGCCCAGCATATAGAGTGCAAGAGATCCAGGATGGAGAGTGACACAGACACAGAGTGACTGGGAGGGGGAGGCAGGGTGAACGAGAGAGGGAGAGAGAGAGAGAGAGAAAGAGACACGGATCAAGGATAGTCTTTGCCAAACACCAATATTTGCGACCGCCCTGTTGGTACCCCTGCTCGACTCGACTCGACTCAACTCAACCGATCCAGCCGCAACCATCCAGCTAACCCGCCCCTAACCGGCCCTCTTCTGCTAGTGATGCCGCTGATGTACACTGCCTAGGTATAAACCCCTTGGTTTTGGTCGCGAGCGAGCCGCGCGGGGCGTCGCGCTTTTTGCGGATCCTCACCTGAAAGAAAAGGGCCAACCTCGATCGGTACTTGGTTAGCAGGGGCTAACGTAGGCTGACAAAAGTGGCAGTGCTTGTCCAAACACCATTTGAAATTGGGCCTGATATTTTGTTTGTGTGTGTATGAACCTTAAAATCAAAATTTAATAGTGATTTATAAGCGAACATTTTGTAAAATGACACGTGACGTTAGTATTTAAAGGACCAATCCAAAGAAAAGGGCCAACCTCGATCGGTACTTGGGCCACCTGACTAAAGCAAAAATGCCGGAGGTACTTTGGCGATCACACGAAAAATATTAACACGCTGTTAATCTTCCGCTCCTCGTCAATGTCAAAGCCAATCGAATTGTCAATTTCATTTGCAACCCTAAAAAGTTCAAAGCACTCGATTGACAATTACCGTATTTGGAATCTACGACTATCCGCTAAGTATTGACGCGGCAAATATTTATCTGAACCACGAAAAGGCACCGAGGACAAATGATGAAGAAATTGACGAATAAACATCCGCGGAATTTCGATTTATCCACACTTTTGTTTCTTGTGACATTTTGATGGCAATGAAGCGTAAGGGTTCGTTTTTTCTCCCTCTCTCTCTCTCTCTCTCTCTCTCTGGCCTCAGCAGAGAACCCAAGCTCCACATATCTCACGTACACGCGCCATTCGTGCAATAAATAATAATTAGGCGCTAATTAGCGGGCGGCCATGTTGGCCGTGGCTCGGGTGGTTTAATCACGTCACACACCGACACACCCACGACGGCGTCCGCGAGCGAAGCTCCTGCTTTCCCATCTCCGCACCCCCGGGCACATCGCTCTCCCCGAAGCAACCACCCCGGTGACTATATAGGCCCCGAGTTCGCCACGAAACATGCCACGTTGACCCCGCGTGTGCGGGCGGAGGACGTTATAGTGGCTCGGACATGTTGACGATGTAGGGGCTAGCCTGGGCGGCCGTCCGATAATACGAACCGCCTCCGAACCCTCCAGACCGTATACTCTGCGCTATACCACGCACCGCATCACAGTGGACCACTGAAACCGGTGAATCCGAACTACAGAACCGAACTGCGGTGTTCTGCTGATCGCCGCTTCCACCTTCGGCTGCGATCGCGCGTATTTCTTCATAACGCAAATCCCCAATTCTGCTCGATGATCAATTGCATGAGGAAATTTGGAGATCAATGAAACAGTCGTTTGGAAAATATTTAGGGAGAAAAATGAAATTTTTTTGGGAAAAAGTGCGGGGGGCGAAATAAAATAGAATTTGGGAAAAATTTTGGGAGCGAAGTAAAACAGAAATTAGGGAAAAATGCAGGGGGTAAAGTGAAACCGATATTTGGGAAATGTGTGAAATAAAGTGCAGGAAATTTGAGTGATCAAAGCGACAATTCAGAAGCCAAAAAGGGGGCGACACGAAACACCCCTTATGGTACAAAATGTAGTTAAAATTTTAAGCCAATTTACTACCACATTATTGGAAAAATATTATTTTCTTCATTTACCAAACTTCATAACCAAAGTCCTGGCTTTATTTTCTCTCTTTCTACCTTAAGAAGGTGGACAATGCAATGGTCGGTAAACGCTTGAGTGAATGAGTCAAGGTACCAAGTATATAATTATTGCATCACGTTGAGCTGGCCTCTTCGACCCTAAGTACGTAATGCACGATGACGAGGACATTCCACGTGGTCATGTCACCTGATTCGGAATAAACGTGTACGTTTTAAAGGAAGATATGGAGACAGGATACGACAAACTATATATATACATACATACATACATACGTACATATATATGACATATGCGCTATGTTCGTTGGAGGTTCTTCGTTTCTGCAAATATTGAAATTGACCGCGTGCGCATCCGCGTCCTCCGCAGTCACTGCTTGCGTTCAGCGCTGCATTTTTCGTGGAAGACTCGGAGGTTTCTCACGTACGTCAAGGTACTTATTCTGTGTTTCGTTCGACCTCGTTCCATCCTTTGCCTCGTTATTATGCTAAGATATGCCAATAATACTGTTCTTTGAAAAAAAAAATTCCACGATGGACCGTGGAATTATGGGCAAGTCTTCGGGTTTCTCCCTCTGGTCGTCATCATCAGCATCATAATTACGATCGTCAACGTTTTACCTGCTAAACAGTGAGCAATTGGAAATTATGCTATGACACCTGGTTGATCATCTTTCAAATGAATTTTTGTAACAGGTGTGCGAAAAGTTCCCCTTTTCTGGCCTAGGTATGCGAAAAACATATTGTGCATGTTCCTTGCCATGTTCTGTACCTTTTAACACACTTTTTGCGCACTAGTGTGGGAAAGCTACTTTCTCGCACACTTTTACCGCACTGCAGATATGAAAATGGTAATTTTTTGCGCACTTGTTTGAGAAAGTAGTAACACTAACACGAAATAGCGAACTCCCAACAGCGGTGACGAAGCAGGCCCCGAAAAGTCCGCCTTTTCGCACTAGTATCTCCTATTTCGACCAATTTTTACTTCAATTATGCGAGGGACGTCGAAGGTGAAAGGAAAAACAATTTCATCGAAAGCCCCGAACCGATTGATTGCCACAAAATGTCCTCTTTATCATTACATTTTACGCCTATTTGCAGAGTTTGTTCGATATCTCGACGGTCCAATTAAATGTGTGCGTAATACCGGGACAAAATGAAAATAGCTCGAGGAGGACTTTCATTACCATGGTAGCCCATTAATTGAAAAAACTTATCGACGATTCGAGTCACGAGTGGCCGAGAAGTTAATTACGACACGGATGGGAAATCGTATTTATCGAATTGGGAAGGACCGAGTGAGAGAGAGACGGAGAGTCAGAGGAGCTTCTGCCATGGTCTCCCAGCAAAAAAGCGAGTGAACCAACGGACCAGAGGATGGAAGGTACCTCCATACCTCAACACATAATGCTTTTAATGAGTTGGAGCTCATCAAGTGTACTCCGGTTCACTGATCAACGCTTGCCAAAATGGGGGATGAGGGTGGTGTCCATGCGCTCCTATGGCCCAAAGAGAAAGGGAATATTGGCAATAGGGCTTGCCATTGGTTTCCCCAAATCCGTAGTTCCAATGATGATGCTAGTATAACTACTCTAATAGATAAATCTCTCTATGTACATACATACATACATACATCCATATATCTACATACATATACATATCTATATATATATATATATATGAGAGCACCGCTGGTTTGTAAAACTCGCTTGCATCGTAATCCTCTGTGACGCATTACCATTTAGATTAGTTAGATTTGCAGGTGAACGGATTGAGCCAACCGCGAAATACAAACAGGCAAATGCGCATGTTATACAATGAAGGGTATATGCGGGGGATGTCCGGTGAAACCCGTTGACTCGTAGCGGGCCCGGGGACACACGTACCACGTTTTAATTTCATCCTGATAATTACTTTGAAACGGATGGCTTTTTAAGTAGATTAAAATATTCGCAGCGTAAACCGCCGCGCGAATGTTGTCGGACATTTTCCGTCATGGCTCGCCCGTGTGTGGGAGCTCTCTCCCGTCGACTGCAACTGCAACTGCAGCGGCTGCAGCTGCGGCCGCTGCACTGCAATCCGACCCACTCCCTTTATACTCGCGAGCGTATGACCCGCGCCAACGTGCAGATAATTAATGTGTTTTCGGTTCGTGACGCGAGAGACGAATCCGGGTACGCGGACGCATGGCCGACGATCCAATTTTCCTAGTGGACGCTGAACGCGGAAACCGAGGGCCCTCTCGATACTGGCTATCGGCGCGGATGGCTCGTCCGATTTTAACTGGATTTCCGCATCGCTCGGCTCCGAATTTCATTTCGCTTTGCGACACGATCTCTCCCACTGCTTTTTCATCTCTCTCTCTCTCTCCTCTCCTCTCCTCTCTCCTACTCTCCCGCGCCGATCGACCAATTCCTATATACAATATATTTCGGGCGACCAATTTTATTTTTCGAGTGGAAAGCTCCCTTTTGCACGAGCTTTTGTCCCAACTATTTCACTCGGCAGATCGAAATTAAAGCTTCGTGTTATAAAATTCACGAATTTTTCGACCTTTTCGCAGAACTTTTTCGACCAAGATTGAGGTTTGGGGTAAGGGGGGGGGGGGGGGGTCACAGTGTACAATACAAGTTTTTTTTTTTTGGTCCTGAAGATATGAATTCGGTAGGGATTTATTGAGAAATTATATTAATTTATTAATGGAAGGATGTAAAAGAAGGATATCAAGGCTCGTTTCAAAATGGTTCAACACTAAAAAGTTACATTTTTGAGCCTTGTGTATTTTGTGGCAGAATCTATTTATCAATTTTTTTCTAGAATTTTGTAATAATGTGTTAAAATATAAATATTCATTAAGTGTGGAAAATTGGTGAATTATTGAAAAATTAATTTTCATCTCTACTCACCGAATAAATTTTCTTTAGATTCCACCAATCGTCTTTGACGTTGGTCATAAATCCTTTTTTTTTATCACAGACATTTTTGATAGTGAAATACTGTAAAATAGGAACGTAAAAAGGCTGCACGTGAATTATTTGCTTGAATAATTTACTGAGTATGCGAAAGAGTCAAAAAGTGCGATTTATTTGCCGTCATGCACTGTGTACAGACAGGAGGGATTCAATGGCACCATCGATTAAATAAACGAACATGTTTGCAGCGTTAAATATGATGATTGGCTGATATTTTCAGGCGGGCCGATCCAACGCTCAATTTCGTTTGGCATCACCATATTATTTAATATGCATCGATTAATGCTGCTCCGTCTCACTTGTAGAATGCCAATTTCGCGGATCAAACAGAAAAAAAAAAAACAATAAACCTAAACATCAAAAGTCTGTGCCCGTAAATATTGAACTTTAACCTCCATACATTTCCTAAATTGCATCTTACCACATTTTTTCCTGAAACATTCGCCAGATTTGTATTTAAGTCTAGCAAATATTTCAAACCAATTAAAATATTCCACCGAAAAAAAAATAAAACAAATTTCTTCTCGGGAGAAAATTTTCGAATGTATCGAAAATTCTGATGATCAAAGAACAATTTCCCAATGCAAATTTTTCATGAACGTACAAACATTTTTTTTTAATAAACATTTTATGATTCATGGAACAAAGTTAAAAAAGATCGATCGAAAATTAGCCCCTTTTAAAATAATTTCGATTTAAGGGTTGAAAAGCAGTCTTATTTTTTGCAATAATAATAAAAATAACTGAAGACTTTTTTTATTTTCACGGTTAATTTACTAACTTCCGGGAGAGATGATTCCTCGCTCTTGGCTGATCCCCATTTCTCTTGTCCCGAGGGAATACGAGGATTTTTCGCGACAGACGGCTTGCAGTTCGTGTAAACAATAGCACCAACTTCTCGGCGGGAATATATATATATATATAACGTTGGCGGATTGCTGTAACGTCTAACTCTTCGTGATGCACTTACACACAAGCACATAGAGGGATGTGGAGGAGGAGAGACAAGTGAGAGGCGAGAATACACGAACAGAGACCAACACACGGAGCACGAGGTGCTTATTGGGTCCGTGGGGGATGCTGCTGCGTGCACAGCGCAGAAACAACCCTCTAGTCAAACATTGCAACATCAATCAGCACCAGTCACTCAACCGTGGGGCATTGGCGCCAACATTGCGATATTGCCTCCATTTACATTCGCAATGGAAAATTCTACCTTCCAATTCACTCCGAAGCCCCCCCTGCCCCCACCCCCCAACTGATTTCATCTCTCTTTGGTGTTTCAGCGATTGATCGTTGATTAAATAAAATCGAAAATATTTCCAAAAACTTTAGCCATGTTCGACATGAAATAAAATGAAAAACAGATTTTTTTCATTTTTTTTTCTGCAACGCAAAAGGGGGTGTAAGAGGGATGATTTTGTAGGGTTGATTGTTTATTGGGTGTGTTATGAATATAATGATTGTTGACAATTCAATGAAGAATAGAAAATTACGTACAAATATTTCTTTATGACAATTCATTCCGAAGCACCCCTAACCCCGCCCCCCTTCTAATTTCATCGCTGTTTAGTCTTTAAGCGATGAAATAAAATCTAAAATATTCTCGCAAACTTTGGACATGTTCGATATGAGATAAAATGAAAAGCATATTTTTAATCTTTTTTTTTTTTTTCTTCAGGGTCCGCAAAGTGAACAATTGCCTTATGACAATCTATCGAAGTGCAGCCACTTTTTTATTGTGCCCAACAAATTTTTTTTTTCTTTCTGTGTGCAATTATTTCTCTCGGTGAAAATGGGAAAATTTTGAACTTGGAATTTGAAAGGCGTCGAGGAATACAATGATGATTCGGGGTTGTAAGATATTTGAAGGTGTCGAGTCAAGAGCAACCTGCGCGAGACGTTTATTCCTCGCGCTCGTGAAGGAGCAGTTTTCGCCCTCTCGTTTATCAGAAAAGAAAACAACGAGTGCATCTTCCACGCACCTACTTTCACCGTAGGAAAACAGTGTCGAGTGTCGGGGTGTCGGGAGCAAGCGAAGAGAACGAGGAACGAGCCCTCCTGCCGCTCGGGGGTAGCTTTTTGCATGGCATTAGTGCTGGTATTATTGTAAGCCGGCATTTATAATTCTCACCCTCCTCTATATCTGCCAGAGATGTGTAGTACCAGCCGAGTTCGCTCGTCCTCCAATTTCTCACTCTCGATCCAGTAAAAGCTTGTCGATTTAATTTAATATCGTCACGCTTGTACCTTTCTCAAAAAAAAAAAAAATCGAAAAATATCCTTACATTATGACAGAGCTGTTTTTTTCAATTAACTAACAAAAAGTACAACGTCGATTAATTAAGTTCTTTTTTTTAAATTGAATTTCCTTATATTTTAATTAATTTGGAAGCCATCGGATTAATTAATAATTATTTTAGTAGAATTTTTGTCTTTTTTTTTTTAATACAACGATTTCCAAATATTGTTGAATTTTTCTTTTTCTCCTTTTTTCATATTGTAGGGAAATCCGAATAATGAATAGTGAGAATTGATTCTTTGGTGATTTTTGGAGGTGGAAACTGGAATACGTGAAAATGACGGTATGGCGAAGATGGCTATGGTGTTCGGTGATCCGGTGTTGTTACAGTGACTCACATTATTTGTCCAAGGACCCCATCTGACAATCGTGCCAACTCCTCGTACACGAACCGTGCGATCCACTCTCCAGTCGCTAGGCCAGTTCTTGTCTTTCGCCACCACCGTCTACCCTTATTTATATCAACAGGGTGACCGATCTCTCACGAGGCTCTCTTCGTATCACTCACTCCCTTCGACGTCTCCACACTCCTGTGTTTTATCGTTTCCAAATCCCTGCTCCATAAAATGCGATCAGCAAACTCGCACCAATCGGTTCGTTATAATTGTCCTCAAAAGTTGTTTCTTCAGGTTCATTCCTTAAAAGTGAAGAGAGCTTTCAACTGCTCGTTTCGATTTTTTCACCTCGAATCATTTAAATCCAGAAAATCAGATGCAGGACTCAAAAAAATCGGTCTAAAAATCATAAATTCTACAATTTTTATAACGATCATTAAAAAAAAAATTAATTTCTGACTTCACACTCAAAATTTCAAGATCAGAGGGAAAAAAAATAGTCCTCGACATTGACAATGGATTTTTTTTTTCAAAATCTAACAATTATTTCGTTTCAATTATATCTTCACCCCCAAAATAAATAAAAATTCTCATTTCTGCGAATTTTAATCCAGCCTCAAATTCATAAAATCCGCGATAAGGAGAATTAAGAAAAAAAAATTTCTTCGCGTTAAAAATTTATTCTTTGTTGATATTTTCACCTGTGGAGTAAAAAGGAAAAAAAAAATAAGGATCCTCGTTTCTACGAAGACAAAAGTTGCGTAAACGTTTCGTAGCCGAGTGTACATACACATTTGAGTGCAGTTATACGTTTCGCGAAATTTCTCCGGTGTTGCATGGCATCCGGTGTCTCATCCCGCTTTGCTCTGGGCTCTTTCACTTGCTTGCCTCCTCACTCACTGGTCTTAATGTCGTGCTGCACCGTGCGAGTGTGTCCCATTTGCGACACTGGTGCATTATTGTTTGCGGTATCAGTGTACGTGAGCATATGTGTGTATATATACACATTTATGTACGTACAAAATCCTCTTCGGCTTCCTCTGCGGTGGTTGCAACTTGTTCCTATGTACTCGCGTATATTCAAGCTCTGCCGCATGAGACAGTCAGCTACGAGGTACGTATTAGAGAGAGAGCCTCGCGAAACAACCTTTGGACCCACACAAACACATATGAACTCACACACACACACACGCACACACTGATATCAGGGTTTTCACGAGCCCAGCCCTTGCTCACATTTCTCCTCGTCGGGAGGTTGCCCTGTACGTCGACAAACACGTGGGGCAAAATGACACAGCCATTTGCAAAAAAAAATTCCGGGGCAAAACAAAATACTGGAAGATATTGTTTTCACGTCCATTTGTGTAATGCAATTTGAGGGAGTTGCATAAAAATTGCAATTCTTCAAAAAACCACTCCAAATGACCAATGAAGTCTTCCTGACGATATTTTTGTCCCGGAATGTCGGAATTAATTAAAACACACAATTGCAATAAAAATATCATTCAGTGAAAAGTGTTAAAATATAATGAATTCCCAAAAAATCTCTTATTTTGCGTCAAGTAAAAAAAAATTTCCTCTCGATGCTCCGATTACTTGTCCCACCCACACAATCTCAATTTTCGGATAAGAAACTCATAAAAAAAAACACACACACACACACACTTTCACAAAACACTATCGCGATAAATCATTCGCGTATGTGTGTTCATTTTGCCCCTCCCCTACATTTAACACACACACACACACACACGCATATATAAATACACATATATAGTTGACACATATACGTGACTGCTGTTGACACGTATACGTTACGTTAAACCGGTGTATATGCGTGGCCGATTTGGTCGGGCGTGTGGGTGGATTGTGCGCGAGAGGGTGGCCGAAGGTATGAGAGAGGAGGGTAGTTTGGTACGGTGTACCCAGAGGGGTGGCACGGGAGGGTGGGGGTGGGGGTGGTGTAATATAGAGAGCGGCTAAAGGCGGACGTAATTTCCTGCCCGCCTGACAACGCTGCAGACATGTTTGCGAACCTAACACATACAACCTACTTAGAGGCCTTTACGTGTGTCCCTTGCAACAATGACGACGACGACGACGACGACGACGCTCGCGTATATCGCACGGTACACAGTTATAGCAACACACAGGGAGAACGGTACCGCGACGTTGGGCGTCGTCGTGACGTTCTCTCCTCAGGCTCGAGCTTCGCCTTCACCAACGTCCTACATACATATATGTATATATATCATGTAGTTGGGTTGTAGGTTCTCGAGGTTCAAGCGAAGGTAACTAACTATATGTATCGGCTATATATCTACGAGGAGAGCCTCAAGCAGCGACTATTGCATGTACCTCCACGTACAGCCTAAGGCGCTTTGATCGGGAGTATCCAACTACTACAATGGAGAACGCGGGGGCGGAAAGCTCCGTGCTCCGCAGCCCCGGAGACTCTCGTCGCGAGGGCCAACCGAAAGCACGAGGTTTGATGTTTTCCGACATTTTCGTTGTGTCGAAGATTTTTTATTCGGGAATAACGGGTCGAAGGTTAAGGGTTGGAAGTATATGTGGTTTGGGAAATAAGCGAAATAGTTATCGTTGATACTAATTGATAGTTGGAATACAGTCGGTGTTATCATATTGGCTAATTTCGTTAATAACAGCATTTGTTAATTAGTATTTTTTTTCTCTCCAAATCACAAATAGAACAATTTTGATATCTTTTATTTCTGTGTATTTTTGTAAAACCAGGGATTATTTTTCATCTTTTTTTCCCCAAAAGTCAAAGTTCGTAATAAATGTACATTGATTTTTTATTGTCGATATTCATATAATCTGTCTGTCCAGCATCCGTCACGACAGAGAGAGAGAGAGCCGCACTTTCGGTGTCCAAATTTAGAAAGTGGGCGACATACTTGACATTTCTCTCTCTCTCTGGAGTCGGAGGTACCAAACATTTCGGCCGGGCCTAAGGAAACACATTTGCCTGTGGACAAACACACAATCGGCGGGGGGGAAGGGAAGTTGATGCATGGACCAGGGATGAGAGTCGAGAGAGAATCTCTCCTCGTGTGTATATCGGAGAGTATAAGCCCGGTGTAGAATCGAGTCGTGTTCTCCGGTGGCTGGAGTCTCGTCTACAGCGAAACCGAAGTGGAACACGAAGGGAGTCGAGGGGGCGAAGGGGGCAAATGCGTCCGGAGCTGTGTTTGCGCTTCAGGACAATATTCCGAGTCTTTTGAGGGACGAGAGACGAAGGAGAGGTGAATTACCGTTCCTCTCGCTCTCGGCATGTATTCCCTTCTCCCTTTGGTCCCTCTTTCCTCGGCAGTGTCGCCAAGCGCCCTTATCCCATGTCCTCGTGGACAGGAGATGGTCTCAGTACAAAGGGACGCGAGCCCTGAGCACAAAACTCGGACGGTGTGTCCCGTGGCTCATGGTTTTCGCCTCCTATCCGTCTTTTTTTTTTTTTTTCACCCTCCCAACGCGTTAAAACTTTCGTGGTCGCTTCCAGCGGGAATTCGTTTTTTCGTAAGAGTGTCAAAGGAAAAATTATTAAGGGCCCGAGGGACACGCTTTTAAATACAATATGTGTGTAAATATGGGGCGCATGCGTGAGGATATATTGAAAGGATGTGATGCATCATATCACAGGACACATCGATACAAGTACCTGTTAAATGTGTGTGTGTGTGTAGCACACGCTGAAACGATTCATATGGGCCGAAAGGGGGCAGAGGGGGGCTCGATCCGAAGAACAAACAAATGCTATTGAAATTTTCACCACTGGCAAGAGCGAGCGGAAGTATGAAGGGAAAAAGAGGGAGAGAGAGGGCACAAGGGACAGAATAGAGTGTATATATATATATATATATATATATATATATGCAACTGTACCCTGAGGACGCGCCAGGATGCGTCCTATGTGTAGTTGGAAACGCTGAAGTTCCTCATGGTATCCATCGGCGAGTTCCTGCCTCCGGGTTATGAGATTTTATGAGAGTCAAGGCGGCTTATAGGTCCTGCCCGCTCTCGGCCCTCGGGCTTCCAACTTCGGGCCTCCTTTGATTCCTTTTACACAGTGTACTCTGTACTTCGTTTCACGATCCTCGTGTTTTCCCTTCGATAAAATACCCCGGGACACCGGAATACATCTCTCCGCTTCGGAGATTAGCTACACCGAATAGCGAAATATGAAGTCACTGGTTTGTGGCCTCCGTTTTAATTTTTTGAAGCACATGCAGAGATCAACTGCAGTCCATTTCGTCGATGGATTTCTCAGGACGACCTGGAATTATTTTGGGACACCATGACTCTTTAGCGATTTTTGCGCATGCTAATTTAGACACTTTTTTTTCGAAGTACGAAAATTTCGATAATACCGATAAGTCTGAAAATTCAGAAAAATCTGAATAGTGCAATAAGTGTGTAAATTCTAAAATAATTTTTTTTTTAATTCTGAAAAATCATTTTCACGATGTATTCGGAAAATTCGGAAAATTTGAGCGGTGAGTCTGAAAATGTAGATTAATTGAAGCAATGTCAGTGAGAATGTTAATCATGAAAATGGACGAAGTCGGCGGTACGTTTCAATGTTGGGCGCAGGAATTTTTATGAACTTTTGTGTTTTCTCACGCAAGTCGCAATGGTTTGCTCACTTTTACCTATTTTCCGCTCATCCACATCGTTACCGTGAAGCTACAGAGTTAGTGCGGGACAGGAAGAGAAGTGATGTAGGTACCAGGGAGATCGTAGTGGCGGGAATGTATATCCCACTACCCGACTATACTGTTATGTGGGTCGTTTCGTCTCATCTCGTTCCATCGCCGTGGAAACGCGCGTTCGCGATGCCGAACTCGCGAGAGAGAGAGAGAGAGAGCGCCCGACTTGCGTCAATATTTGAGTCAAACACGTTAAAACAATAGCCGGGCCCGACGAGCATACAGTCGTACTACGAACGAGCTTCCGGGAATTTTATCTCACGTCGGAAAGCGGCCGCCCATTCGGTCCATTCTCGTTCCTCGCCACTTCTGCCTTTTTTTCTTCTCTGTATCCTCGATGTGGGTCCACACGTTCGCGCACATCGCTATTACCACTTTTGGCGACTCTGATTCCACTCTCGATGTCCCGTTGCCACGTGCCCCTCGAAACTTCTCCGGAAGTGCATAATCGTGACACTTTTACATGCGCCAATTTCGCACGTCAAATGTCGTTGTATTAATGGGAATTTCTTATGGGGATGAAGATTTTTTAATGCCCTTTGTTTGATAAGAAAGCTCGCAGAATGACGACTGATAATTTTCACGTACTTTACTTTCTTCTTCACTGTCGATGTCCCGTTGTCACGTGCCCCTCGATACTTCCGGAAGTGCGTAAACGTGACATTTTTACATGCGCCCATTTTTTACGTCAAGTGATGGATTAATGGGCATTTCTTATGGTTGTGAAACATTTTAAATGCCTTTTGTTTGATAAAAAAGCTCGCAGAATTACAACTAATTATTTGCACGTACTTTACTTTCTTTTTTTTTTTTACGTCATGCAAATATTCTATCTTGGGACTCCTGAAGATTTTGACAGAACATCAGGAAGAATTTATCACCCAAAAAGCTTCTTTTGCAAAATTATGAAAAATTATCTCTTTTCATGTTGAATTTTAACAAAAATTGTATCAAGTTCAATTGTCAGATAAATAAATCCGCAAAGTCGTGACTTTCTAAGCAGAAGATATTTTTCGATGGATTCGACATTTTTTGGAATTTTTTCTGGAGAGCTTTAAAGCCCAAGAAGATTCGACGAGTGACACCCCAGAATTTGCCCTTTTGCTCTCTCCCTTTTTTCCCATCGACCGAGGTTTTCCATTCACGAGATTCTCGACGTTTTTCGGACAGTGTCCATTCTTGAGGAAGGGCCACTATTTCTTCGCACCTTATTGCAGAGCATTTGGGTCTTGAACGAGCGTCGATCAATGCGTTTTACAGTCCAAATGTCCGTGTAACGCAATGCAAACATTTTACCGTTCGCTATTCTCTCTCTCATAAGGACGGAGTGTGCATAGCAGTGGTGCAATATATATGTGGTGTCTGTAGGTCCGCATGGCGAGGTTGCATACAAGAGAGGAAAGGGCGCGCGTACAGTTCTGCTGTACGACTGCCAGGAGCGATTGTGTCTAATGTTTGGACATGTGTTCCGCCCTGGTCACGCCTTTTGTTACCGATTTCTATGAATGTTTGCCCGTTTAAAATGTTGTTATAACGATTTCAACTCTACCCAGGGGGTGTCAATGCCTCGGATATTTTTACGCGAGCCAACAGTGACACGCGCCTTTTTATTTCATCTTCTCCTGTCCTTTTTCACCCATTCTTCTTATTCTTTCTTTCTTGTCCATCGAAAAAAAAAAAAAAAAAAAAAAAAAAAAAAAAAAAAAATACAAAGTTAGAAGACACACGAAATTTTGTAGCATTGCGATTTTTGTTCTGATCAAAGTAGTTACTGATATTATTTCGTTTTGTCTTTGCCGTAGGACATTTCGTTGGAAATTATATGGTGGAATTAAAAAAAAAATCTTCTCGACAGGTATTTTAGTATTTATGAATAACTATCGGTTCGGGATCGATCTATCACCGAATATTGACCCTCTATACGTCTGCTATGCTCGTGTATACCCACCCCAACAATACGTTCCACATTAGCACAGTACGAGTACATTTCTATGGGCAGTTAGAATCCAGTGAGAGTCACAGAGGCAAAATTGTCGTATCGAGGGTTGGCAAGGGGCGTTCTGCGTCGAATGCCGGGCGATTCACCGAAGGGCGGTTTTGGGCGGGATGACGGTATTCATTCGTACGTCTGCGGGTCGGACAACCCCGACAAATTGCCCGGAGAAATCTCTATAGCCGAAATCTGCGAGTCACTGATGTTTTGATCGCGCCATTACAATCGTAACCGGAAGTGTGAATAGGAAACGCGTAAATACGTACGATCCTCCTGAAATAAATGGCACAATATACGTTTATTCTATGTTTTCATAAATATCCATTCATTCGCCAGTCACATATTTTGTAACGATGTCAAACAAATTTCCGTCAGCCGAATAAAATATAAAATAAATATAATATCACTCACAAAAATCGATGAATGTAATAGGAGTCTATTAATTATTTCCAAATATTTTCTATTCGGTCCACAAAAGTTTTAATTACAAGAACTATTATCGATGTCCATGTATTTTTGAATAAAAAAGACACATTCATTTTTTCATGTCAGTAAATTTCAGAAATGATTTTTTTTTCATGTCGAGAATGTGTCACTAATAAAGTAAAAAGTCTTGAATCCCATGAGATCCACCCATAAAATCTGGACTCGGATACACGTTGAATCGCTCTTAAAGCGTGTGAAAATATGTTCTCTATTGCACAAGTGCATTTTTTTTTCTATCGTTCGACAGGTAAAACCACCCCCAACAGACCGAGCGAAAATGTCTCACAATCAATCATTGATTCGGTGCGTAACGCCCATTTTAGCGGATCCACAGAATCGCTCGGTGCGCTCCAACTATTTCTTCAGGGTACCAAATGGACATTTGGACTGTTGCACTTTCTGGCCCTCGTTAAAAGCCAATTTCGTAGGCGGAATGAGGGAGGAAAAAGGGCCAGCAGTTTATGGGTCCGGTCGAGAGAACCACGAGGCCCATTCAAGCTCCACGTGAAAAGGCGAATTTGGAAAGAGGCACAACAAGGATTTCATGGCAATTGAACGCAGTCTCTGGGGCACAATGAGCAGCTCCGCATCCGGAGGCTTTTGACTTTTTCCCCGGTCTCTCGGCGCTAAAGCCATTACGGCTTCCGCCGGTATCGTTTTTATTCCCGTACATTCGGTGCAAACTCATCTTGCCTCCAAAATACACCGGACTTCGCGATCTTGAACACACCCAGCATCCGAGATCCTATTACTCATCTTCTTGGCTTGAGAAGAGATTCAATGCGACAAGTTCAACGAGACGACGAAAAAGCCCACTTTTCCTGCTCGTACGCACACTGAGAATTTGTTTCACACGAAAACGTGTTTATTTTACAATGGAAAAAAAAAGAAATCTTCAGTTTTTGTCATAAATTGGGAAATACATTTCTCACATTTGATTTCCGTGTCTATTGTAAATCCGTAATATTTGAAATAAAGTTACCAAATAACGTTCAATGAGAATGAAAAAATTCTGCAGTAATTTGCCAAATATTGGAGTTTTGTTGCGAATTGGGATCGTAAAAATTGAAAGAGTCAATGCGCAACGAAATGTATTCCGTTTGTTGGAAGAAATTCGAGAAATGCGGAAACGATGCTCATGTTATTCGCAAAATGAGGTGTACCCTTCTTGATTGCAACTTCGCTAAGACGATGACTAAGATTTCCCAAGATTTGCACAAGAGTTTGAAGCCCCAGGGGATCCAGTCTTTCGAGCGATACCCTTTCAACGTATCCGCAAGATTGTGGTTTACCGTATCGTGTGCGCAAAGTTTGCGCACTGCAGGAGTCGCAGCGGGAAAACGGGGTGCAAAGTTACAGCGCCCGATGGAATCCCGGGGTGGTCCCGCAGCGAGGGGTTGTAATCCTTGTGAAGAGAGAGCGCCGGGTGAGCAGCCTCCTCGGGATATTGCACCTGGTGCTGTCTTCAAGGGAGTAAAATCCGGCTCTGACTTCTTCGAGCAATGTTATGTAGTCGGTTAGTTACACCGTGAGTTGTGTAACTTCCCTTAAAGACGTTGAAACACTATCCTCGCTTTGCAAAATAATCTCAGTCACTCGGAGTCACATCGCAAATACACCCGGGACCCATTTTCCACTGTTTTTTCAGCAGAATTCAAGGGAGCATAAAAACAAGGCTGTAAAATCCACATTGCAGAGTTATTTCGAAATTCCAGGATCACAGGATCACCGAATAAAAGGGTTTTTCTATTGATTAAACCGAAAAATTGAGTTTCTGTAGAGAGACTTTGCGTAGCAGTGGGCAAAAATGTGCTTTTTTACAGGCTAATGCATAAAAGTGTAATTTTACGCACTCGTGCAAAAAAGTCAACGTTTTCCTGACCAATTTCCCCATAATCAAAAATATCTCTCGAATTTTTCGTTATTCGAGGAATTAATTCATGAAACCGATGGCAAACTTGAAAGGATGTTCGCCATTTATATATGTTGTCCTGAACGAAGGCAGGATGTCAGGCTGGTCGATTAATCGATCTCGACAATGGTACGGTAAATCCGTCCGAGTTTGGATTTTAAATCCCCCGTAACGTATCGTAAACTCCTCGTGTAGTCGGTTTGGAAAATCTCTCGATGGGCCATCGTGCGCACAAAGTATCGAGAGTTCTTTTGCCGGGAAAGCGTAGCACGGAAGCCCGGGGGCACCTCTTCCTCGCTGCGTACTATATATACCTTTTGCATTGGGGGGCTGCGCGGGGAAACGATGATACATCGCGTAGCTGAGGCACGAACTTGGAGCCCCGAAGTTTGGCTGCGACGAGAAACGCGAAAGGGCAGAAAGGGGCCGCTGGCCTCGAGCCATGGATTGGATGGGATCGGCTTAACGTTGATTTAAGCCAATCAGTAAACAACCAGTCGTCGGCCAGGCGCTTCACCGGCTGGTCGGACCTTCGAACTGATCTCGTTAGCTCTTACAAGTTCAATGTTGCGTTCTGGGCTCGCGCCCTCTCCCTTCTTCAGTATCGGTACGAAGACGGCCAACCCGCCGATCCCACCACCATTCAATTCTCGTGGACCACGCCGGACTCACGCTACTCATTCATCATCCCCCGTTCCACCAACTTTTTTTTTCTTTTCCTTTTTTTTTTTTTCTTCTTATTTGTTATTGCACGGGGATAAGTTTCCTCATTTCTGAAATGTTCGCCGCGGTCTGCCGCACAAAGGCTATATTATAGTATCGACGATCGTTTACTTCGCTAACCGTAAGCACATCCTGAGTAAGAGAATTTCTCTCATCAACCAAAAGAGGTTAAGACTGTGGTTGAGAGACATTTTTGATTAATTTGTTTGTTTGTTTTTTTTATAAGTTATTTGATGCAATGAAATATTAGTTAAGGGCTGCATTTTGAATTTTCAATTTTTCCCCCCAATAAAAAAAATTTCTTTTTCTTTCTGCAGTTATTCAAAATCCCTTGCAATGTTGAAAAATGCTATATGCTATTCAAAGCCTCGACATGTCTGCCCCATATCATACCCCGAAGAGTTACATCTTATTGTTGGGCATATTCAGCTTTGGAAAATTCGGAAATTGATTCCATCTGATTTGTAATGGTCCGAGAAGCAAATATTCAATAACCCTCGACAAAAATAAAGGAAACGTGTGTCCTCTTCAGCAAGTCCATTTATATCTCCTCATCTTGAGCACAAGTACATCTCATCCCTTGTCGTATTCAGTTACAATGAATCTCCGTGTAATTTCAAATGGTCCAAGAGCCAAATACTCGATTCCCTAGACGAAAAAAAAAGGAATCGTGCAAACTCTTCAGCAAATCCGTTGGTATCTCAATAATCGCAAGTACAGTGTCCAGAAGTGGAAGTGGCATAACGATACGACTAAACATGACGACTATGCATATATGTATATATATCTGCTACTTCTATATGTACTATAAAGTCAGGTGGGGGAAGTACACAATGCAGCGTGGTGTCGTTGGTGGTGGTGAACGAGGTGGATGTTAGTATTTTAAGCCTATTTAAGTGTGTTTGTCGTATAATATTGACATCGCGCACACAGGCATAGGACACGAGCGCACGTTCATGTCGGCCTCGTATACACACTTAGGAATCGTGTGTACGTATGTGTTCGCCAGAACTCACTCGCTCACTCTACACACGTCAACACAACGCGGAACTAGACGTGCCGGGGGTTATGGGAGGGAAAATGAGAGAGAGAGAGAGAGGGACGTTGAGGGAGAGCGAATCAAATCGCGGTGTGTGCTCGGTAAACGGGAATCTCGAGGCTCAGTGTCGCGCCACGCCAACCCTGAAGAAGACACATTTTTTCCAGGGAGTCTGCGGAGGGTGGTTGTTATGCTTGTAGATTTTGCTGCGATAATGCACCGCGTGTTATGTTGATGGTATTCAATCCGCTCGTTTCTTCATTTGCCTTATTAAATTGAGAATTTGTGAAGCGGCAAGGACATTTTTTTTTGAAAATTGTGGGACAAACTATTCGCGGATGAATAAAACTGAAATTTATATTGTAAGTTTGCAGTTTTTATAGGGTGAGTTACAAAATGGGCAGAAGGGTGCAAAGGGTTGTATAATTTATCACTTAAGTGGTTAATGAATTTTGGATGTTACGTAAATTATTGGTTTGTTAATGACGGAGCTTTTGAATTAATCGTCGTGTTGTGCCATTGAATAGTTTATTCATCGTTACACCTGCACAAAGAAAAAGTCGTTCAATAATACAACAAAAGTCAATTTTAATTACGAAATATATGTTTTGCCACCCGATCGAATTATTTGTAACTTCAGGAATGACATTTGTTGACTTAGCAACGAAATTTGTCAGTGTCTTTTTATCGATGTGATCGATATCTCGATTGCCGGTTTTTCGAATCGATTTCCGGATTTTCGGAATTTCCAGCTCGTTCACCGCACCATTTACAGTCAGTTTCAAAAGGCGTTACAACGGTGGCCCTAATCTCATTAACGATCGGGGACCTCGGTTCCTGTAGGTGGAGTAGTTCAAGGTCGCTGATGTTATACAGGAAGATCATATGGGATATGATGGCTGCGAGGATCGGTAGCCCGAAAAGGCTGTCAACGAGATCGGTAATCTTGGGGCTAATCGTGACAAATTACGGGCCGAGTTATGGCTTGTACATGGTGTAGCCCATCAGTAGGCCCACGAGCGTCTAAGCCGATGGGATACAGCGGTGGCAACTTTTAGGCTGACGCAGGAGTGAATGGGAAACCGTGCTGTGCCAGGTGGGGCGTTTTCGGCTCACGCTGTGACCGGCAAACAATTATGTAACACCATGGACACGCGGTGTGTGCAGGGCGTGCGCAGCGGGGAACCCAACTAACCCATGGAAGAGTCAAGTCCATTGAATATCTGACGAGAAATGCCTGTACATGGGGATATACACTATATTTGAAGAATAGTAACACACCATAAACATGCGACCATAGGATTGTCCACTGGATCAAGAGAATCTTGTGTGCCTCGGTGGAGGTGTGTAAAAAGATTTATTAATCCCTCTTGCTGCGATAGAACGACTAGTTGTTGAATATGTAATGTCAATGAAGCGAGACTCAACGAATTATAGAGAATTTTTTGTATGCAGATCCGATTCGATACACGATAAGTATATGAGCTTTATGGTCAATCATTTATATGTGTTGAATGACTTTAGTTTGTTTGTGTTATAATTATTATGACTTGCAATATAATTTTGTGTGGATTAATAGATCACATTAATTGAGGATTTGTCATGTATAAACGTAGAGACAAAGTCAATAAAATAAATTTTTCCTAAGAGCAAATTATTTGTTTGATTTGCAAATCCAATGAAATCTGCATTGTTTGTTCTTATAGCAAATTTTTTTTCAACTGTTTAACAGAATAAACTTTTATTGTTGAATTAATATCATTTTTTTATGTGTACATAATCAATTTGACGGTTAGGATAATTTTTTTTATCTGGGCCATTGAATATGAGAGGGAAATTGATTTTGGATTGTAATAATGAGTCATTAATTAATTAATTTCGAAACTAGGCGGATTATTTTTTGTCATTGTTGCTGAGTGTATCGCATACGAATAATTGAAATTGGTACTGAAATTTTTAGTTTGAATTATAGACACGTTTCATCCATCGCGTTTCCACCGTGTTCCGTCGGTGGAAACGCGATGGATGACGACGGATGCGGCCGTGTGACACTCTGATGTTTAGGTAAGATATTTGGCCTCGCAAATATTTAGAGATTGTCTACATCGAGCACACCACACCAACGAACCCTCGGTCCCTGCAGCTCACAGTCGTCTAAGCGAACCAACCAGCCAGTAAGTCACTCCACGGACTCTTGTTACTATCAATTTAATTAATTACGCCGAGGTATCGGAGAACTCAGTGTCAACATACGTTAAACTTACACGGTACCATCAAACTGTTACATCTCAAATACAAAATCGTTTCGGAAGTAGAATAGTCAATTTTATCACTTCATAATTAGTGATAACTATAATTAGTCATATTAATAAAATTATAATCAAGTGAATCCCATCGATGTAAGAAAGTCCAACTTCATTACGTTTCCGAACGACGAAAAATACTTTTTTTTTTCAATATTAAATAGAAGTGCAAATATAACTACCAAAGTATTCGAAAATTTATACAGAATTTAAATTTCTATCTACAATTTACATTTTTTATACCTTACTAATATATTTGTTATCGCATGAAGAAATATCGTTTGATGATGTAAAGACGAAGAGAAATGTGATATTCCACGACTGTGAAAATATCGCAATTCAAATGGCGCGCGCTTCGCGAGTGCAGCGCTCACAGGTCTGAAGTTGTCTTTATGTAAACGCCATCGGCGGCCAATCAGAATGCTTGAAGCCCCGGTTTCGGTTTTCGATATTTCGATTTTCTGTATTTCGCCGTGCGTATTTTTAAGGAGGATTTTGCGTTGATGTTTTTTCACTTCCCGTTCCTTTTCTACTTTCATAATGTCCGGAGAAAAAATCGGAAATGAATGTCGCTCGTTTTTGCGAAAGGGCCCATAAAAAAACAGGAAAAACAGGTGAAGGGGTGGAGGGAATGATTCGTAAGCTTTTCGACGAAAACGTACACAACAAACTAGTGCGAGCTATTGGTGTATCGAGTTCTCTCCATCATTCAAATGCGAGAGAGAAAGAGAGTTACGCAGACCTCGTGAAAAGTAAACTGAAACCCTTTGATCGAACGTATGAGGTTGGCTCAAAGCGCAAACGACGCAGGCTATTTCTGTGGTCGAGACTCGGTTCATCTGGCTCGTGATAGTTTGCACTCTAATACGTGAGTGTGTACGTGTATTCGCACCTACTGTAAAACTACGTGAAGGATTCATGCATGGAGAAAAAGAAAAAAAAAAAGGTGGTTAGCAACGGAAAATGTCAACCGAACGTGTTAACTAGTCGAGTCTTTGGGATTACAGCCAACATGCAGATCACAGAAGCAGTAAATTCAATGACTGGTTCAGTGCAGAATTTTAATTAGTCCTTCCTTTTATCCTAGTTGTGAAAATAATCTGAATAATTAAATTTTCACTTAATCATCGATCACCTACTCGAATAAAATAATAAAAAAATAAGCACTTCCCTCTGAATTAAATATCAGTGTTTATTTTCACACAATTGTCTTCGTTTACCGACAGATTTCCAATACAATTTGATGTTGCAATATTAGACATTTAAAAAAATCCCCTCCCCTAAAAATATTCATAACTTCATTAACTCGTCCATCGGTATTTCAAAAAAAGCGTGTTTAATGACAGTGACGTTGAGAAAACATCGGAAACGAGGATTACCGAGTCTAAGCGACGTCGATTCGCTTCTCCGGCGAGCACCCGGTATATGGACAGTCATAATGTATGGCCTAGTCAGGTTGGGCATGTTCTAGTAGGGGATTTGGTTGACAAATCATTAACTATGCATCGAGCCGGCCAGCAAATACTCGTTACTAGTGCCTCCTCGCCCGTCGCCGTTCTCCTGGCCCTCCGCAAGCCCCGGACTACCCTTGGCGTCCACGCGAGAGTCCTCGACCACGGCGAGCACCGCCCGGTGCACCGGTGCACCGGTGCATCGGTGCACCGACGTGGCGCTATGACTATTGCCGCTGCTGCGACTATCCGCTGCACTACAGTGTCATCCTCAAGCGCTTTGGCACACGGTTCGTCGGTCGCAGAGTCCGCTTCGGAGTTTGGAGGGTTGCACCCGTTATCCTGGGGAGAGAGAGAGGCTCCGCAGACTCGTGCCAACCCCTAAATACTCCGACATAGGTATAATAACCATTATGGTAGCTATGTGAGCTTTCCAAGCGTTACAATATCGGTGCTCAGTCCACCGAAGCTCGAGTACAGCCGGAATGTATAGCTGGCCGGCAATATACAGGCATACCGCGCAATGGAATTGGCCCAGCGACCATGGGCCCTCGTCAAAGCTCCTCTCGATATTTTATGACCAGTCGCGTAGACGTTGTCCCATTTGATTTCGATTGATCCGCTTTCCCCTTTGTCTGCCAACTTTTTTTTTTACATTGCAAGCTTTTTTGTTGTTGGAAAGGTGACATCAAATTTTGCGGTACCTAGGTTTTGGGAATTAGAGTGTGGGTAATTATGGGGAAAATGTAAAATTGAGACTTGGTAAATTTTAGGTAAGGTAAAATAAAGAAAAGGATTAGAGGTGATCTGAGAATTGTTTTCGAAGCTTTTTGAGTCCGCAACTGGTGAATCTATAATGCAATCACAGCAATGAAATAACACGAGATAATTAAAGTGGTATTTAATAATGAGTTCGGAAAAGTTCTTCCGATATTCGTCTATTATTTCGGTAAATAGACGAATAAACGGTGATGCAGTGGCCGTGCATTGTAGCATTAGTCGGCAGTGGAAACGCGGAATTTACCGAAATTCGGGCGTGACCGCAGAGTCGGTGAGCTTCGTGCTACCGGCGATGGAATTGAATCCCCGGGAGCTGGCGAATTCGAGGGAGTGGAATTTCTGGGCGTTCTATACACTCGATACTGTCCGCTACTAAAACACTACTGCATTTCGCTAATGATTGGCTGCAATTCACCAGCTAAAAACACAATCAGCGCTCGTGAAAGACACGTTAAAAACAAAGCGAAACGCTTCGGTGGCTTTGATGGGACACAGGGATATCAACTATACCAAGTTTCACCTGTTTCGCCGACTCTCATCCACAATTGCGAGTAAACCAGTCGTGATTTGGTTGCGCACCGAGCGGGGCGCTATCATCGATCAGTAAAAGTAATCAGGTCGCCTGGAAATAACCTTTTCGGGGCATGTCAAAGCGGCCAAACAAATATAAACAAATTGCGGAGAACTCCGCATAAGCAATCGTCAAAATGCAACACCGATTTTTGTAATGTGCATTGTCTAATTCGATTTTTCTATATTTAACATCACATATTTGATCTTCTCTCATGAGATTTAGTTCATATTTTCGAAGCGAAATAAAAATACCTTTCGAATGATGAAAACGAGGATGTGGAAGCTTCAACACTGCAGACGATTCCTCCGATTCAACATCCTCGTGGTTTCCTCAGGTAACGAGGGAGGGCGCTCCGATGGCCGCGGTTCATCCGCAGCCAGAGCTCCGGAAATTGTCCGTCGGGGGGCGCGCGTGATGGCCCCGCGCAACGGTTGTATAATAATGGGTAAACACACTTCCGGCGGCCGAAGCCTTCGGCGTAACTCGCCGAGATTTTACGTGAATTTTCCTGGCTTCGTTCTCGTTCTCGCACCCTCTACTCCCGCGGTCTCCGCCTCGAATCCTCTCCGGGACACGCGGCTACGCTCGAGCCGTCGGACGAGCAAATCTCGCCCAGGCTTTTCGCTCTTCTCTCTCTCTCTCTCTCTTCCGAGGAGTTTTTAACCCTTTCGGCCCACCCACCTGGTATAATATTCAATTACATAGCTGCAAGTAAAGTCAAACAATCCTGAGCGGTCGCGGGGATGCTCGGGGGTGGTACTTCCGGAGCCTGGGAAACCTCCTCGCTCTCGTTTTTCTTTCTCCGAGCTGTGTCCTAAAGTACAGCGCTTCGTCTCTTCCTTTTTTCTCATATCTGTTTCTCTCTCTTTCTCTCGGAGCTTTGTGCTGTACAGATAAAGCTAGGCGAAACTGCGGGCTAAGCTTCGAGGCTGCGTAAATCCCTCTTCGCTTCCGCTTTTCTGTTTCCTACAAGCTGCTCTCTTTCTCTCTCTCTCTTTTTCTCTCTGTCCCTTTGCTACTTCTCCTTGAACTCCGACTATGATGTACTACGCTCATCTGTACTTCGCGTATTGCATCCCTCGCCCGAGTTTGTATGCTCAGAAGCATAGAGCGTGTATATACACCGGGGAAAAAAAATGTTTAGATAGAGCCAACTGGATTTAGTATTTGAGCCAACTACATTCAGTTAGATTAATTAACTTTTCTTTCAGCCAAGCGAATTCGGTTAGTTATGGACGAGTGGTTTTTTATGCGCAAACAATTTTACGGATTTCATGGCCGGAAGTGGGCTTTAGAGGCATTTTGGTTAAATTTCATTGCGGAGGAAAGTATCCTCCAAAATTGCGCGCACTTTCTGAAAATCATAATTATGTTCGATTAATTTATTCAAAGTACTTGGATTTTTTATTAATATTCAATCGTTAGTGTGGAGTGAAAAAATTTGTGGAAATCGCGATTTTTTTAACGTTTGACTTTTTTTTACACATTTTGACAATTTATTGAAAAATCTAAATAAAACTAAATAATTCTGACAAAATAAAATGTGTATATATTGTATAAATATAAATTTGATCCTGGGAACTTGAAACGAGATGCGAAATCGATATTGTACCGATTTATTAAATCGGTATTCCACGCTACAGGAAGTATAGGAATTGGAATTTGTTTTTAACCCTATGTAAAATAGAAAAGGGTGTTAAAAAAAATTTTACGACGTTGTAATTTGAATGCGTGGTGTCCGTTAAAATTAAAACGTCACTGCGTCACTGATAAACGGAGCGTAACGATAGTGGGAGGGTCGTCGCCACTTTCAGCCGAATTACGGACGATGATGCGTCGACAATAATTTTCGAGGTGTACACCGTAATATGCGATGCATCGGAGAGACACGGAAATGGAAACCCCGGAACAAGCCCCTCGTTGGTATCGTGAAACGAGGAATATAATAACCCGCTCAATTAACCGTTCGTTGGGGTTCCTTTCGAGTATCGGGACTCGCTTCGACCCCTCGACGTTTGTCCACGCTGTCCACCGACAAGCCTCCGTGAATTATTAAATAATTGATGCACAAGTAGACGCGAAGTGCTGCGGTTTCTGACGTCCGACATGGACAGTGAAAATCGAGCGTTCGTTATTGGACAAATGGTCGTTTAACGTAATTACTTATACATCGTGGGATCGTAATTGTCCCCAAATCAATAATTGACAATTACCCAAACGATAATCGATAAAAAAAATTATATTACGCGAAGTATATACTAAACTGGCAAAATTAAAAAAATATATGTGTCGCATAATTTAATTTTTTTTGGGGTTCTAACTTTTAAGTAAAAATATTAATCGGAATTCACATAAATATTTGTTCATGTGAGTATGGACAATATTAAATTAAATTTTTTATTTAAATTTACAATTCATCAAAAATAGATATAATATGCTAATTAAAAATTGTTTCTTTATTAATTTCTACCGAAATTTCAATTTAGTATTTGATGGATAAAAACATTTTTGGAGGTACAAAAAATTACATATTTACAATTTTTCTTTTTTTTCAAATCCATTTTATTTCGTTTGGAGATTCTGTCGTAATGGCGTAGTTTGGCAGGTATCTCTGTGCTATTCGCTACTTTCATTGGACGAAGCTTTCCCTTAATTCCAACTAATTAATAAACTTTTACCATCTCCGGGCTTGCGGATCTGGCAGACTTCCGATCTTCTCTCTCTCTCTCTCCTCCCACTTCCCTCCTTCTTCTCGAGCCCGGGGTTGCCGGGCTACGAGCTCCGACTCCTCAGCAACCCTCTCGTCGTTTCCGCGCGGTACTCGAATTCATCTCCTAACCAGTTCGCTTCAAAGGGCGGCTTCGTTCTACTCCGCCTCTATCTTCCTGCTCTATTGCTGTCTCACGTTTATCTCTCATCCCTAAATTCTGTACTACGAGCATTACTTCCCCCCCGACCCCCTTCAGCATCCCCATCGGTCGACGTTCCATTACCTTTTGCCGGGTTCATGCGTTCGGCTGCTCAAAGACAGCCATGCTTGCTGCTTTATTCCATCCTCGAGCTACCTTCAGATCTTTAATACCACCTATCCTCCCTCTTCGTCTTCTACTTCATATTTCCGCTTCGTTTCGTTTTTTTTTAATCGTCCTGACTATTTTTCATTTTTAATATCAACAAAATGACTTTTCTTTCATTCATGTTTGGATCATTTCTTTTAACTTTAATATTTAGTTGATGAATATGGGATTTTTAGTGGATATTGAATTTTTTATTTAAAGAACTCAACAGTTCTATAGGGGTGAAAAAATATATAAGCTTTTTTTTTTATTTAAAAAAAAATTATTTTTTCCACATGGCTACGATTTTTTATTTTATTTTTATTTTTATGGTTATTAAATTTGGTAATCGAAGCTTTTGCGATTATCATCTCTTGCATCTGGCAATGATAAAGATAAAGAAGTTGTAAAAAATACAACACTACCTGTTATCAATATTAGTACAGTAACAGTGTCAGCTTCATTTTGTTCCGACCGCCAGCGTAAATCACGTTCACCGTTAAAGGATTTGTCTTATCGGCTCCAGTCACCCAGCCCGAAAAGTCGCGTACCGCGGCACCGGTCAAAGGACTTCTTTCGAAATGACGTGCTTTCGCGGACCGCCCTCCAATAACTGTCACATTGTTTACAATGGAACGTAAAAATTATACCTTCTTATAACTGTTTATCATTTAATGTGAGTCTGCACAGCGAATCGTGGAAACTTCCATCGAATGTAAAAAAAAAACTTATCTCAATTACATCATCAAAAACCCTAAGAGCCAAAAAATAATCTATGTCACCCATAAAAACGACAATTTCAATTTTCAATTACCCAAAAAAAATTTTATATATAAATAGTGCTTAATTTAATAAAATTGTCCCCAGAATATTAAAAATCCTCTCTTATCAGTTACACAATATTAATATTCCCTCAGATAAATATTATGAAAATTTTTGTAATTACAATCGCAATTGTCGTTGAAACGGATTTAGGTTATTAATTTCGAAGTTAATTTTTTTGTTTTTTAAGTACTCAATTTCTCGACAGTAGTAAAATCAATTTTCTTGATGATGCAATGAATTGCAGCGACAGGTAGGAGAGCTTTTCTCACGCAATGCCAAATATAATAGGGTGACACAAAATACGGGCTATCTTGACCGTTAATCGTGTAGAGTTTCACACGGCAACGAAGTTTCCGATGTCCGGTCATTCGCTTCCGGTCGCGTGGACAACGTCCAGCGCGCTCGCTTCGAGCGACGGGTTAAACGCGATGGCCCACCTTCATTACGGGTCGTTTATCAAGACGAAGGCGCGTGGCGACGCGTTTGCCGCCCTAATAACCCGGCAACTACGCAATGTTTATCAGTGACAAGCAGAGAGAACCCAAACACACTCCCACACATGTATATACATATTAACGCTAGTCTGCAATGAGAAGTATATTCAAGAACCATCAATTTCAACGAGTTGTACTTCTTCGGCTTGCGCACATAAGCATTAAATAATTCATAGTCAAAAGAGCCGAACTTTATTACAGATAATTACATTTCCCACGATATTTTCAATTTCTTTTTTTTTTTTTTTTTCGTCTTCAGGTTAAAATTAATGCAATAAACTCCGAACCAGTATTAAAGATATTCCGGGTTAATTAATTTGTATATGTAATTAAATGTAATGATTATAAAAAAAATTACAGTAATTTTTAATGAATTAAAAAAAAAGCAATTTGTCAAATAACTTTTAATACCATTTTCGCTTGTCCCGAGCACGAGCAACGACATCTGTTCGAATAAATATCGTGTTACCGTGAAAAATTGTCACGGTGTGTACAGAAAAAATTGGTTTCGTATTAGTGACCGTGAAATGTGGCATTAACATGTCGATATTAATGACGTGATTCGGTATAATATTTGCGATCCGCTCGTTTTTATCTTCAACTCTCGAGTGAGTCTTTCGTCGCGGGGTCTGTGTATGTACAGTGGCATAGACCGAAAGTGAATTCGGTCTATCGTCGGGTCTTACAATCCGCAGTGGGGCGACGGTAAATCGCCGCGGTGGTGCGGGTACGGCGCGGCTTCTAGGCCGCAGGACGCGCGTCCGGGCTTTTAATAAATGGAATAAAAACCAGATCAAATATTTAACGGGGAAATATTTGAGCGAGTGCCTACTGTTACCCGGGCAGCCTCGACGTTCGCTGCTGGTGTCCCCTCGACGTAGTGCCACGTAGAGTCAGAGAGCACGAGAACATCTAGAGTATTCGCACATAGTAGAGTACAGAGTTATATACACATAGATATATCGTATGTATACATATATCTGGTGGCGCAACCCCGTGATGTGCCATTCCGTTTATGTCTGGCAAATATACCGAGTTGTTCGGTTAGTATCGTTGTGTCGATTTAAAAGGACTCGCGGCGACGACGACGACGACGTCGACGACGTTTGAGGTTGTTGAAGGAGTGGCACAATTTTTAATTGCTTTTCTACTAATTTTTCTGACCATCTTGACTGTTTGGAAACCCGCTTGTGTTCTATAAATACGTAAATACGATTTAAGACACACTTCTCCCACCTCAACATTTTAAAAGCTATTTTTTCTCAAACGACTCGGCAGATAGAGCTCAAATTTTGAGAGAATGTGCGCAAGGATGGCAGGAATGGACTGTACTTTTGGCTACTCGAAGCTCCGAGCCGTTTGCCCAGGGGAGTCGAAAAGGTGAACGAGGTGAGGTTAGCTCGAACTCGGAATAAGCCTTCAGCGCCACCATCTTAGAATTTCAGAACTATACACTGCAGCGCCATCTACAGTCACAGTGTCTCTCTAGCAGAACACTGAAATTGTAACTATAACTTTCCACACGCCTGTACTATCTCCTTCTTCAAACGACTAAACGTTAGAAAAATAATTCGATTGAATAAGCTCCAATTGGTCGGATCAGCAAATGAATTCTTCGACTAGTTCGCCTCATACTAACCTTAAAATGGTCGTTTCATCCCAAACTTCCGCTCTTCTTTTTCCTCGTCTCGTCTGACATTGGCTTCATTCTTTTTTACTCCACCGACCTGCAAAACTGTGGATCTCGTCAGTCCATACGTATATATGAAACAGGGAGATGGGCGTTGATTCCCGATAAGCGACTTCGACGTATTACCTTGATTAGCGTCAGTAGCCGTACGTCCGTAGCCGTTTTTATGGAATGAGAGGGTCAGAATGGTTCTCAATATATATTCCAAGTGAGGGTGGACGGTGAACGAGGCAACTCTGGGAAACTTGCTTCGTGCCCGGAGCTGGTCATCGTGGTCGAAGCAAGCGCTCAACACACATACATACATAAATGTACGTGGAACCTCTGCAAGGGGTGGAAAGTGGGTATGGGGGTAGTCGATGAGGACGAGTGTGAGTACGTCGTAGAAGCACGACCACCATAGCATATATATGCTACTACTATCCCATATAGAACTATATATATATATATATACATATCAGTGTATGTGTGTATATATATTATATATATACATATATATATATATATATATATATATTCGTGCTAGAAAGCATAGGAAGAGGATGAGAGAGATGGGTTGTACGATCGAGGGGGAGTGGCGCAAACATTTGCCTGCCGCCCGGTAAATTAAAAGCACACAGTGAAGAAGAGGAGAGATGGAACGGGAGAAACGAGGAAAAGAGATAAAGTGCGGGGGAGGAGGATCCGGGGAGAGAATAGAAGTGAGAGAGGATAGTGGGTATAAGTGAATGAGCGAACCAACGGAGAATATGTAAGGTGCACGAGACTACGTATAGCAATGTCTCCTGTGTGGTCACGGCTATCCCGTTTCCTCCGTGTGTTACCTTCTCCCTTTTAGGCCCTCTAGTCTTTTATTTTTTTTTCCACATCACAGTGGCGTCAAATGTTCGAGCCCTTCGATTTCTTGCGCCACTTCTTGTCCTTTGACCTTTTTCTTCATGGCTTGTGGAGACTAAAGAAATTTGAGTTTGAGAGAATTGGGCTTACTTCTTCAGGTCATTTTTGAGGTTATTAACAATACGGCCTTAATTGGAATTTCATTGCCACTGTCGTTTCATTGTTAATTAAATTGAATGGTTGACAATTATGTTCCTCCATGTTTTCTTCTTGGTATCTGTCTCAAATTTTGATTCCAATAATTTTGGTAATAGAGATTAAAGTTAATTCGTGGAGTTCTTGTTTTACCGGTGAAAAAAAAATCCATCGATTTTCTTAATGGTTAGGTTATTTTTTTTTTTTGAAACGGAAACTTGCAGAGCCATTTCTGATCTTATGCATGCAGTGCATTGTTTACCATAGCCCCTCGAACCCCATAACAAAGCTGCCTCCGACGAAGGGTTCAAAGGGGAAATGAAGAAGAGGGTTAAGGAAAACGCGGAAAGCCCTTTAGAAGAAAACTCTGTTTACCCCATGTTGTCTTGAGATTGAGAACTCGGTATGATGAAGAGATCCACTTGAACGAAAGCGAGGAGCTTTCGCGCACCTTCTTTATATACATCCACTCCGTGTATAATCGTTGTCGCGACGCTGGCGAAGTGTACAGGAGCAACAGAGGAGCAAAACCCCCTTCCCAGTATCAATATTGTCACGGTTTGCCAATTACCAATATTGTCGTTGTCATCGACGTGAATTTTATCGCAAAGCTTGAGAACTGTTTGCGCGGTGGTGTTTACGGGGCAGCGAAGCGACACGGTACGCCAAGAGGGGCGGTGGGGGGTGGGGGTTGAATAAGATTCAACTTTTTCTGGGCTGAAATGGTCCACGTGACCGGATGCAATAATGTCCTGACTTTTTTTCGTAGCTCATTTAGCAACTATTTAATACTTTGTGAAAAAAGTGCGCAAAAAATCTCCCTCTTCGTGTCTGCAGTGTGATAAAAGTGTGCGAGAAAGTAGCTTTTGCGCACTAGTGCGAAAAAAGAGTAGAATAATACAATACAAAGAACAATGAAGACGAGAATGCGATGCATCGCGTATGTGCAGTCTGTTTTTCTTAAGAAGGAATAATGTGTGGGCGTCTTTTTGTGTACTAGTGCGAGAAAGCGGACTTCTCGACGAAAGTTGTTGCCTATTTCGTACCCGTCGTCAGGATTCCGTTATTTCGTACGAATGTCACATACTACTTTATGAAGCAAGTGCGGAAAAGTGCCTTTTTCGGGCTGCGGTGTGGTAAAAGTAGCTTTTTCGCACTAGTGCGAGAATAAATAAAAAATTGTGAGCGGGCCAAATTTTGTGTATCTGACGAAGACGTAAAATGAATGAACGCATAAAAAGTGTGAAAAAAAATCATTTTTCCGCCCCGGGCACTCGACGAGATGTAAACATATGCCGCATTTTCACAACTCATTTTCACCGGAGCTCCACGTTTTTCAGTAAGTTCAACATTTAATATTTGCCGCTCACTTTTGTCACATAAAATAATGAACAAGCGCCTTTTTGTGCGCCTGACAAATACGCGAAATCAATGAACGCATAAAGGCTCCACAGATTTTAGTCGCTGTTTGCTGGCGGACACTGGCCGAAAAACTGGGGTTATTATACTGAAAAGAGGAAAGTGCGGACAGGGAGAAGGGATTCAAGTTGCGGTGCGGGTGTGCGAGTCTCTCTGTTGACAGGCAAATATTTGCCGCGGCAAATAACTCACCACCGCCGTCGCAGGCCCACCAGTGGGTTCCCGGTGCTGCTTTGCACCCCTTTACCGTGGTGACGGGCATTCCCATCACTATCTCGTCATAGATCCGACCTCGCGATGCCCATGCTCTCCTTTCACCGACAGAACTCTCCGCTCCTTCCATTGTAAGTACTCCCGTGTGTTTTCACTTCAACACTTTCGGATACCATATCATTTTCAGGTAGCAGTAACGTTAAAAAAAATAAATAAAAATAAAAATGTTCAATTACAGGCATAATATTTTCCAAAAATCCAGTATTGGTAAAAAAAAACTACCAAAAATTTCAAGACCAATGAAATAATTCACACAAAAATTCAAGCATGTCGATATAGATTTTTAAAAATCCATAAAATAATAATTAATTAAATATCAATATCGATGAGGCATTGATTATTAAATCATAAATCTCATTCACATTATGGACAAAAAAACGAATTCAATGAGAACTTAATTTTAAAAAAATTTCAATACCCCCGAAAAATAGTTATTGGTTTTATCCCACGCTCATTATGTTTAATATTATGCACAGCCACAATACACACATAATTTGGTACCAATTATTGTAATAATGTTTTAGGCACTCTTCCGCATTACGAAATCATATCGTCGACAATCACATCAAATAGTTGACTCATGAATATTCGATCGTATGTAGAAAATTTCATTATAATTAATCCCTCTTCGAGCGGATCGATAATAATGCTTGGCTAGGATCTCTTCTCTGTCATTACAGTCCATACCTACCGAAGCTATCGAGCATTAATGTTAGCTCGGTGGTGCGTATCCGAGCCGAGCGGCTAGAGAAGCACTTCGTTAGCCGTCGTAACCCTTTCGTCAAATATACGTGTTATTCGTAACAATAATATTATTGGGTCAGACGTATAGCACTGCCAGTCTTACTCAAACACTCACTACCTCAACTCGCACTCCATCCCCCATAATCCCACCTCTTTTCCTTCCATCGTGTTCCCTTTCGTTCCTCCGGCGATTCTCAAAGTAAACTGTACTGTAAATTCAGTTGTAACGAAAGAAATACCCACTGAAATTATTGGCTTCGCCAGGAACAAAAATATAAATAAAATTGCCAATGATAAATCAACGTTGATTAATTAATTTTGCAAACGCATGTCAAGATTCCAAAAATGTTTTTCCACATTTTTAAAAGAAACCATTCAAAATTACGCTGAATTTGGAATAAATAGATATTAATTAATGTAGATAAAATTGGAAGGGGATTAATTTATGGAAAGAATTCAGTTTACTTTAATTATCAATGGAAAAAACACTGTTCGCTGTATTCACATTTTGTTCATTGAAAGATTCTTCATAAATCCACTGTATTATTTTTAGCGTTTTACTCCACATTTTGGAGAAAAAAATGAAAAAACTTCGTAAAATCGTTTTTCGTTTATAAACAAATGGCGATTATTTGTACTCGATGAATGTTACGACAAGTTTTTCTCGAGGAATTGATTCAGCGTCTATTAATAAACAAAATGAGCTATCACTCGTCAAAATCGAGCTGGAATTCCAAATTTGGCTTACAAAAAACTAGGAATAACATATCCCATGGATTATTACCGGTATCTAAATTCGGTTCTTTATAAATTTATTGACATACATTTTTTTTTTTAAATATTAAATAGAATCTAATGTAGATTACTTTTCGATTTTACGATTTTTCTTTTTGAAAATGTACAAATAATTTTTTAAAAAATTGATAATCCTGCTCCTTAAAAAAAATAAAAAATGATACATTGAGGAATACGACTCACGATTCGCGTCCATGTGAACACGGTTCTTGAATCCCATAAATAATATTTGGAAACGTTGAAACGCTACCGCGTATCTTATGATAGCCTGAGTTATTCCTGGAGAATAAGGAGAACGTCTGTCTCGCTAGAAACTCGGTAGCCTCCGAAATTAATTATCACATAATCAAGACTTCCCCGACCAGTTTTACCAGTCCCCCTTTCCGCCCAAGTGGGAGAGAGAGAGAGAGGTTGAAGCGCGGTCGCCGCCCACGCAACTTCATATTGTGGTCATGGCCGACCAAAAGCGAGTTCTTGACCCCCCACGGTACTAACTCTTCGCACACGCGATTATCCTTCTGCATGGTACACTATACGTTCCCACACCAATTTACAGACACGCCTTGGGCTTAAATGACCATTTACAATTTTTCACGATTTTAAATTTTGAACGAACATCGAACCCGCCCAAACTAACAAAAAATTTACGCCGATAGAAATCCATATGAGCGACTGAACTCTGATAATTTCATTATTAATAAATAACAACAGACGATTATGGAAATTAATCCCTGCCCTTCGATCCCTTATAGCTATTTATAAGTTTGATTAAGTGCAAAATTAATTATCCACCATTCGTCCTCAACGAAGCCTAAAATAAGCATCGCTGTCATTCGTCTCACAAGGAGCCGAATTAATTTTCATCAGTTTGATAAAAAATAATTTCAAACTGATTATCACAATGAAATAGCATCGAATGCCATAATCCAAAACCCCAACCAAAGAAAACCTGAGCAAAACCTATCAAAAAGTGCCGGAAAACCCAAAAAAAGGGAATCCAAGTTCGCGACTGAATTTTCTTAATTCCATTATTATTATAAAAAACAATGGACGATTATGTAAATGAGCCTCTGCCATTCGATCAATTTGAGCCATTTGCATGTTTGATTAACTGCAAAATTAATGATCGATAATTCGATAAATCGAATGATTGGTGAGCGGAAAATAAACGAGGCTCTCGCATGTGACTCATAAATAGTAATAGAAACGAATTAATTGACGAGGTCCCGGTAAAGAGGAATTTTAAACTGATTAGTCGTCGGTATAGTCACCCCTTCGAGCAGCGGACAGTTTCATCGCCGAAAGAGTCGAGCCCGGTGGCGATACGCGACGAGATGAAAAGCGGAACGCAAGCCCACGAGTGCAAGAGTCGAGTCTTTGTTGCGCTTTTGACCCGGAACATATAGTACACTAGGCCGAGCTAGTGTGCCCGAGCGGTGTTTGTCCCGCGCAAACTTTGTTTTTGCAAATAGAACCACGTGTTCTCCTGGATGGGCTCGTTGTGTGTGTCTCTCGGTCTCGTTCTCTCATTCTTCCTATCTCCTTCCTTTCCGAGAGAACACACCACTTCGTTCGTGTGTCCTTTGCTCACTTTCCAACCCCTCGTCGACGTTTCTCGCCTTTCCATCACACTTTTTCTTTCTCCTCTCGCTCTCATTTTACATATCTACGTATAATATCAGTACGCGGCATCCGGGGCTGAAATTTCCATGCCCTCGCGCCCTGAGTTCGATAATTTTGGGCAGTTGCCTTTACGTTGGGAATTGTGAGATGGAAAAATGGGGTACATAATATAAAAATGTATTTTTTTTGTTTTTTATTTTTTTATATGGCTTAAAAAAAATTGTTTATGCAATTTTGAATGGGTTCTTTGTATTTATGTAAAAATTGTGTTTTATGATTATCACAAAAATATTGTTGAGCATCGTCCCCCCGAAAATCGTGATGAATCGTGTGGTATTTTCTACAAGAAGACAAACAGGTTTCTTCGGAAGTGCATGTCGACCTCGCCAACCTTTTCTCCTACCTAAAAATATCATCCGGAATGCCGAAAACAATGGGCTACTGTATTATACGAGAGCCTTTATCCTCTCGATCCTCGTGTGTATTACCGAGTGAAAATATTCAAAAAGCATTGCGTGCCAAAATCTCGTCCACTTGGAAAAGATGCAACCTCGGAAGATGCAAATTTTCCCAATTTTTCAGGTGTTCTAAATAATGAACACCTGATTTTCTTCACACCCTTAAAAAAAATACAATAATTGCATTCTTAATCTAATCAATCAAAATATGCTATATTATAAAAATAATATTTTACAAATATTTATTATAAATATATATCATTACAGAAATAACATTTTCGAAATATTTATCATAAATATATTATTATAAAGATAGTATTTGTAAAATGTTATTGACACAAAATCAGTTGTAAATATCAGAATAGACGAACGTCGCGGCAAATAAATCAGTGACTTTTTTGAGTTCGGATTTCAGGAGACATCAATTGCAAAAAAATGTTCAAGTAGAAAAATGTTGAAAATTCGACAGAGAAAAGCGACGAGTTACGTGAAAGCCTCGGAAAGGGAGATGAATCGACGTACGTGGGCAGAGATCGCGGTATACTAATTGAAGGGCCTGTTGCTGAAGAGATGCCGTCTCGAAGAGCGAGCGAGCGCGCACGGTAGCATTTCTCGTGATTAACACCTTGAGTCCTGGGATCGGATGGACCACACACGGCGATCCTCTGCGCGTTCTCCTCCCGTATCCATATTCCCTTTGTAAGCGGAAGCTCGTCCGATATTTGCTTTGGAAAATAGTGCGTATCCAATCTGGCGGATTGTGGGACGAGCGAACGGCGAGAATTTCGATTTTCCGGATTTTCAAACGGCACATATGGCCCCCGACGAATCAACGAGGGCTGCAGTTTTTAGTTATCGCTCCTTTTATTTTCTGATTCACTAAAATCCACTTTTTTTTGCTTGTTTCCTGTCACGATAGTATTTTGTGCTTTATTCTCTTTTGCTGAAGCGAAAGTTTTGCTCGGAGATTTTTTTTTCGTTGCTTTTTCGTACTCAAAATTATTTGAGCTGAGAAAATTGGCCCAGGAAAAATATCCGGCACTTTTATGCCAATTTTATTTTTATTTATCGACGATGAAAATTTCTTAAGGGTAGAAATTATTTTCATTTTTTCCTTCAGAGAGAAATATAATTGTTCTTTTAATTTAAAAAAAAATTGACCAATTCGTTCGCCTCAATTTATTTTTAATGTGAATTGAAGATATTTTGGGATTAGGACCACAATTTTTCTGTACGTTTTCAGTCGGGTAAGAAAATTATAAAAATGAATTTAAAAAATTTTGCATTAAGGGTCTGGACGTACTTTTCCATTTTCGAAGTTCACGATGCTTCGTTTGCATAACTCTCTGGGTTGTGGCCTGCAAATGCTGTGCACTGTGCATTGCCCACTTGAGACTGCCTGGCCTGGAATCTTCAGCCTGTGCTCTTAACGTGAAAACCAGTTGAATTCGATTTTATTTTGTTTTTTTTTTCTTCAGATTTCTCGCTTTGCTTCAATCTGAAAGACTTACAAATAAAGAAAAATAAACTTCAAGACAAATTTTAAAAAAAGGACAAATCACAATTGACTTCCCAAATAAATAAAAAAATACAAGCACCACAAATCGGCGGTTTTCGGACGTTTTATTTTACCATTTTCGTCTCTCACTCAATAAATCTTCCAAAATGACTGAGTAAATAAATATTTTTTTCCAACTTTATTACAAACTGCTGCCGAATTTTTTTCTTCCTTTTTATTAATAATCCAATAAAGTTGCACCGGAAATAAAAAATACCATAATATTTGTCCAACCTAAAAACTCCAGCGATTCACTGTGTTTACCAGTGTTTTAAAATGAAATAAATTTTTCTCTCGGTTCAATATTGACAACCGTGATATTATATCGGATGTGTATTGTTTTTCTTCGTGAAATGTAAATGCACAATTTTTCGAAAAATAAGAAATAAAAGATATAAAAAAAAAAAATCTCGTATCTGCCACATCTTCTGAATCATCAGTCTCTTTCGTTCGCCACTTCTTCGACCTCTTGCCCAACCGTTTGTTCTTATTCCTTCTTTCTTCTCCTCATCTTCATCCTCGTCGCCCCGTAGATGGAGTGCTTCGTTCGTTCGCGCGCGCTCAACCCTGAAGAGCTCTCGAAGTCAAGTCGAGAGGATCTCGTCTACATGGGTGGTCCATTCTTCTTACGCATATGCATTATATAAGATCATTGGAAGTCCAGCAAACCGAAGACATCGCTGCTCGGTTCTCCGATGTGAATGACTGCTGCTCGCAATGAAATCTGACAACAATAAAAACGAAATTACGAAAAAATAAAAAGCATCATACGAAACGTAATAAAATCTAACGATAGATTAATTGAATTCGATTGAACCCAAGATTGATTATCGACACATGCTCCCAACTTTGAGCTGAACTCGTCGACCACGAAGAGTTTCCTGAAGATTCTGACCTCAAAAAAAAAAAAAAAAAAAAAATCTATCACCCGGTCCGTAAAAATGAATGCGGCAGAAGCGAAAAGATGTGCCGACACGTTTCCAATAAACCAGTCCCATGGTCCTCCCATATTCCAGCTCGTTCCAATAACTCCACTTCCTTCATGGTTTCCCATGACTATATTTAACTCGTCGACAAAAATTTTGTTCAAATCGAAGCAAGAACCCAAGAGCTGTACCTTGACCCATCCATGGTCACACACTCCTACCACCCAAGTCCACATTCTGACCATTCCATCCCTCGGAAGTTGCCACTTTACGTGTCGACTCTTCGGAAACCATCAATCCCATCAAACTCTCCGACCTATTACCCGAGTTATCACCTTTGGCAGCATAAAAATGTATGAAGCCCATGAAATTTGGTCCGGGAATCATGGGAGAAGATGTGTCGACACGTTTCCAGTAAAGTCACCCGTGATTCCCATTTTGAAGCTGAAGGTGAACCGGAGGAAGCCTCGAATCACCGTGGAAAGGTCCAATTTTTTCGCGACCTTGAGTCACTCCACATCAAATAGAACCCAACCGTTTTTATTCGAGGGATGATGGAATACCTTTGGATCTATGTGTCCCATGGTAGAATAGTGGTAACGAGAGTGGAGGAGAGCCTCGAGGGATTGAGAACCTCGAGAGGAAGCGAAGAAGCTGGGCAGGTCTCATCCCCTTTGGAGGGCAGTAAGGCAATATGGCCGATTCATCATGGCGCGTCCTACTCGGTGCCCATGGACGCTGAGGGTTGCTGGGCGCAGGACGGGAGAGGGGTGGAAAGGCTGCCTGCTATCCGTAGATAAGGACGGACCCTATATCCTAGCGGTGCCTGCCCCGTGCCTCCCTTAGTGCCAGCCTCTCATTCCCTCCCATCTATATACAAGTTTGGGTAGCTGGGGTAGCGAGAGGTACGATCGATCACATGGCCTGTCTTGGGCACGGACAACCCCTTGACAATGGTTGAATTAATCCATCGATTGCCTGGTCCTCCTTGGTTGGGCTTAAAAAATCATTTTTTACACCCTGTTACGAACAACGAGGGGTAAAAAATGATAATGAGCTTTTTCGTTGCCGTTTTTGTCAAGGGCTGAGCCGAATTTGAGGGAGAATTTTTGTTCGTTCCGATTCTCGTTTGTAGTCATCGCTCTCTCTCCGGTCTCTCAGAGCTGATGCAAGTCGGGCAACACACCACTGAATAATACAGATGCCTATCAGCGGGACCGTGATATTGCCGCGCGGCGTGTCGTTCCCAAGAAATAACGCGTATTTAATTATTATCCGACCCTCGGGAGATAGGACATGAATTTGTAATTGGGCCAGGATTTATTTGCCGTCCCCGTGAAAATCGCAAAACATTTCGACATGTCGACGGTGAGTGGAACGTCCCGACGATCATTCGTACGCGACCCGAGCTCACCGCGACGAGCGTTCAAGTAATTAACGATAATTCGAGCAATCGAACAATTGCGCAATGGGATTCCCATTGATGGGGAGATCATAGATTGTCTACACTTGCATTGTTTACTTTTTTAGTAATAATAACTGGAATTGTTTATGGACACTATAAACTGTAATGTATTGAAAACTGTAAAATCGCAATAATTACATTTTTGTTACTTTAATGTCTGGGATTTAAAAAAAAAAAAGGAGGAGGTACAAGATTTTTTAAGTATATGAAAAAAAATCGGAATCATTTTTATTGCACAATTTTTACATATCAATTTCACCTACATCAATTTTCATGGGGGAATATTGAATTTTAATGGCCATTCGATACTCTGCCAAATTTGCCTTTTTTAAAAAAATTGTAGTGCTTTTTTGTTCGTTTTCTCAACAATCAATTAGAACGCGAATAAAGTGGAATAATGTTAGAGTGTACGAAATTTATTGGTTGGAGAGATTTGCAAGTACTTTTACAAATATATAAAAGCATAAATGCATAAATATAAGGGGTGTGATTTAAATTGAGGAATAGTGGACCGTGACTAACGGAGCAAAGAATCGTAAAGCTATAGTCGCACAGATATACATATATACATATATATATATATATACAAAAGGAATGTCGCACGTTATTAGCTTACGAGAGGTTTGAGTCGTTTCCATGCGAAGGAACAAATAGCGGCTCGTTCCTGTGAATGGTATATACAAATTATGTTTACATACCTCATCGCAATAGTTTTCATGCAGTAGTAAAAAGCTCATGCGGTTCCGCTGAATTTTTTGGTGGATTATAGAATGACTCTTTATGTCCATATCAAAGTGATTTATGGATGAAGATTTAAAAACTTATAACAAAATAATATCTCCAAGTGCAGTCGTGATTATATTTCTGTTCTAAACTTTTTTATTTATGTTTGAAAAAATACGAATTATGAAAAAAGATGTTATGAAAAATTACAGAAACTGACGAAATTTGTATGAATTAATTTCTGAAATAAATTTAATGTGCTATTTTTATCCACAATTAATTTATGGTATACTAATATCGTTAAAAATGTGCTGAATAAAAAATTACTTTTATTTAATATCATAACTCGTATCAAATTAAATTTAATAAACCGGAGTTTTAGTTAAAAGCTTGAGCATTGAATTTCCAGATATTTTCAACATTTAATTATTTTTAATTAAGGCGATATTCGAAGTCAGAAGAAGAGATTTTATTGTACTTAGGATAATGATGTAAGTTACCGTAAAACAGGTTGCATCTATCAATGTGCATGGTAACGCACTCTGTTGACGTATTTATACGAATTTTCATATAAGAAACTGGCTTAATCGCATTGGATAATCATTTGCTATAACTTACCGACGTATATCGTACGTTGGTATAACAAAACCAATGATGTTCTATCTTATCGAAAGAGACGTATCATATGTCGATAAGAAGTGATAAGAAAAAATCATTTTGATGCGAATACCGGTGGAAATTTTTTTCAAGCAAACAGAATACATATTTCCCCACTGCTGCTGTTAAACTGCAATCTTCTTTACTCGAAATTGATTAATTTTTGCTTTCACAACAGCAGTTTTTTTTAAATTACAAATAGAATTATTAAAAAACGAGAGCTTTTGAAACAAGTATTGAAATCAAGTTTTTATAAGAAAATTTCTATTTATTTAGAAATATAAAAGGTAAGAACTCTCGGAATAAGCGATTTAAACAGATTTTTCACTTTCACAACAGTCGGTAACTTATTGACTAAATTTACCGCGCCACCTCTCGGCAAAGTCACGTGACTGCAACGCCACAGCAGACGACAGCACGGCAGTGATAATGCAGCGCGCTTCAATCCAATAATCGCGTAGGCGCCGGCTTTTGAAATGTATTTCTCAATCATTTGTTAACCCGCTGTCAAATATGCTGACACCTTTTACAGTGACACGTCAGATTTGTTTTTTATCTCCTGCTCTCCTAATTCGAGTAAGTTACTGATGATCATTTTCCTATTTCATAAATCGAAAAGTAGGGTTAGGTTAGGTTATTTTCCTATTGCATGCATGCATTGAATAATACTTTAGGTATTTCCAAATTAATTTTGAGTAATCAGCCTTTTTCCAAATCCTCGCAATTAACATCATTATAATACTAATTAACAATATTTATTTATTACAATGACAAGAAAAAATAATACTTCACAGGCTCTAAGCACTCGAGTGTCGGATATCGACAAGTGGCGCAAAACAAGAATGGCTAACGAAATAATGCCTCCCTCCCGCAGCGATCCTGTAATCATGAAGTTGGATACGCCAGAATTTCACTCGATATTCACACCGGAACTTGGGACGTTGTCCGATATATTTAAAAAGTACAATTACGAGATAAGAATCGCGGGAGGCGCGGTACGAGACATTCTGATGGGCCTGATGCCCAAGGATCTCGATTTTGCGACTACCGCCACACCCACGGAGATGAAAGAGATGTTTACGAAGGAGGAGATCAGAATGATCAACGACAGGGGCGAAAAACATGGGACGATAACTGCGCGAATAAACGACAAGGAAAACTTTGAAGTAACTACGCTGCGAATAGACGTTACCACTGACGGAAGACACGCCGACGTGGAGTTCACCAAAGACTGGAAACTAGATGCGAATCGACGTGATCTCACCATCAATTCCATGTTTCTCGACCTCGACGGCAGTGTCCATGATTTCTTCTACGGATACGACGATCTGCAGAAAAGAAGAGTGGCTTTTGTTGGCGATGCTGCGATCCGGATACAAGAGGATTTCCTCAGGATACTGAGGTTCGATTTATCCAATAGACAACCTACTATTTTAATATTGACAATAACTAAGATCCTCGTATCTAATTTCAACTATTTTCAATCAATTTTTCTACATATCTGGTTGAAAAATTTTTTATTTCGTTACCTAAAAAAATTGTTTATGATTTACATTTATTTGTTGTGCTTTTTCTGTGACGAAAAATGCAAAAATAATAATTGTACACAAAGAAAAATTGGATTTAAAAAAAAAATTCCAGGTACTTTCGATTCTACGGCAGAATTTCCGAAGTACCCGACAAACACGAGGAGTCAACGATCGCGGCGATAAGAGGCAACGCTGCGGGATTGGAGAGAATTTCCGGGGAGCGAATATGGAGCGAATGGAGTAAAATTCTCGAGGGTCGATTCGGCGGTGAATTGACTTTGAAAATGCTCGATTGTGGAGTTGGCAAATACATCGGCCTCCCGAAAAATCCGGATGTAGAAAATTTCAGCAGTGCGTACGAACGCGCTCGCGCGAACAACGTGAAACTTCGCCCGATAACATTGATATCGGCGTTGCTGAGGAACGAGCAAGAAGTTATGGATCTCCACACGCGACTGCATCTCTCGGCGTTCAACAGAGACTTGGCACTGTTTATGGTGCAGCACAGGGAAGAAAAACCCTGCGAAAAACCGCTGAAACCTTATCAACACATAGTTCTGAACACGAAGGCAAAAGTCAAGGACACGATGGAGTTCGTCTGCGAAGTAATGAGATACAATGGAGCGTCGAAGCTCTTGGAAGAGTTCGAGAGGTGGGAAGTCCCGAAATTCCCAATAAACGGTCATCACCTCAAATCCCACGTACCTCACGGCAAAATGATCGGGCGAGTCATGTCCAGTCTGAAGAAAATTTGGTTGGACGACGATTTTAAGACCTCCGTCGAAGATCTTATGAAACGCGTGCCCGATATCGTAGCTGAGATCCAAGAAGGTGCAAAAAAATAATATTACACGCAAATTTCTTTTCTAAATCGTCAATGGACTTTATTGACCCGCGCATTGTCCCGTATCTCAAGCCCAAACGCCTTTTAAATCCAATTCCTGCGGCGCCTGCATCGATTCCAGCGGCTCAGAGATAAAAGGTCAAAGGCACTTACAGATTCAAGGATTTACATTTTACGCTCGAGGAAAGGATTTATTTATAGGACAACTGAAGCCAATATCGAGCTTTTAGCTTTTAGTTTTTTTTCAAATCTATCGATCGATTGTCTAGATTCAAAATTATCTGCTAATTATAAGCGAGAATATCAAAATAGACCGAATGTTGCAGCTTTCGAACGCTCTTTTTCAGCCTGTGCCTATTTCCGGATACCTAATTTTCCGAGGCTTCGGATACGATATAAAGATTGAATTTCAGCTGTCTAATAGTTAAATTCGTGATAAACTCGAACAAAAATAAAAGTGTTCGGGGACTGGGACGTGTCCGGGCGAGGGTACCATTACCTCAATGGCAGCTTCCGGATTCGGATAACAGATGGACTCGCTTGGTTCATTTTCGTTCGTATTACAGCTTTCACCACTTTTCATATTTCACGAAAAAATTAAAAAATTCATAACCACTTAATTCGGCCACCACTGGCGTTTCATTACCGATTACATAACAAACTTTTCCCGTAGTGAATAATAATTAATTAAATAGGTTTTGCATACTCCCTCGCGCATTGCGCTACCTCGTTTTAATCCTTTGCGACACATTGCAGAATGCCACATTTTCCATAATCGTTTTCCGAGTAATTACCGTAATTTTCAATGGATTTTAAAATATCTTTTTGCACCTTGATATTAGTTACAAATAATTGATAATTAACTAACGTGAAGGATAATCGATGAGCAATGATTCGAAATTATTGGTCATTTTATTTATGTACACGAACAAAGATAAATTAATAAATTGCATTGTATATTTTTCAGAGAAAATTCATGCTTCAAAGGGTTAAACACCCGTTTTTCAATTCCGGAGACCCTGAAGATACTTCCCAAGCTGGCGCACATCGTTCAGTGACAAACGAGTCGTTCCCTCGTATATTCGCACTCGTTATCAATTAACCCTCGGTTAAAAGTGTAAAACTGTTGGATAAGCAAACTACAAGCGAGTGGACAGTAGAAGCTTTTCCTGTTTATAGGCTGATGCAGTTGGGATACTGGACACCTCTTGAAATACTCGAGTCCACGGTTGTGTCCGCGTGCGCGGATTTCCGTGGGTTTCTGGCGCGACTGTCGCACACCACCGTCAACAATCAAGTTTTAATTAAATTTATACTCGCATCCGACGACTGGACCCGACGGATTTACCGTCGACCTTTCGCCGGCCGCGCCGTTTTCACGACACCCGAAATCCGGACTTTCCAAACGTTTTCCAGCTGCTCACTCCGCCACTGACATAATGTAAAGAAGAGGCCAACATTTTGCGGGACAACTTTTGCGACGTTTATGCCACGGACACTCCCGCACACCAGAAACCACTCTATTACCGCTAAACTCAGAGCTTATGTTCGAATAACTCGATTTTTATGAAAAAAGTTAAACATATCGCTTTATATCAGAGTAAAAAATAATAATATCGGCACATTTAATGAAAAAGAGCTAGAAATGTATTCTCGTAGTCTCGTTAAAAGCGCCACTTCATTAATTCGAAATTCGTGGTTTATGTTTGAATAACTGGATTAAAAAAAAAAAAGTTAAAGCTTCAGTGATATCGGTTGAAAATAATAAATGTTTAATTAAAAAAACAAAAATCTACCGAGAGGTTCGTGAAAAAAAAAGTATACTAACTTTTTAATTAATTATGATAACAAAACCTTTAGTTTTTTTTTCAAATGTCAGAATAATCGTGGAAAATAAAAGTAAAAATCACAAATAATTCCACGTGTTTCAATGCAAATAAAAGAATCAGTCTTCTAAACTAGCATGATTTTTTGTTCAGATTGGCCAAATTAAAAAAAAAATTTTCGCGCGTTGAAGCCAATCCTCCAATTTTTTACTGCTCAGTCTCCGTTCAACTGCTGCTCAATTTCATTCCGAAGAATCCTACAAAATGTTGGATGGTTGTAAAAGAAGCTGGGGGCTTTTGAGAGGCGAATCTCTGTCCGGTGGATGCTCTAATTACAACGATTTCGAACAATTAAAGTTGTGTTAGCTGTCGGCGGGAGGGAAATTCTCGGCCGCGTGCAGTTGCGCTGATGTTGTTCCTCTTGCACTCGCGGCAGTCGAAACATCTGGTGCACAACGTGCCGTTTCCGTGTTTCACCCGCGTTTCTGCGCTCGGTCTCTTTATTAGTTTTTATGGGCGAACGTGACGGGCACGACAGCAGCGAACGAGCTCGGTTTGCGCGTACAGGACAAACCTCACCCTGGCAGCCTCGGCAGGCCGCGTTCTCCACGACTCGGCCCTGTTACCGCTCTCGTTCTTGCATGATAACGCGCCGTCGAGGGAGCATCCGGTGGCGGTAGTGGCAGCAGTGGTTGCTGAACGTCCTGTGTGTACTGACAATCCCCGGGGCTTCCCCGACTGCCTACCGCATATACTTCTCTCTCTCTCTCTTTGTGTGTGTATGCACATGAGGAACACAAGGACGAGGAGTAAGGGAGTTCACTCGTAGGAGTCGACACTCGGTTACATGGGACAGTACACAGGTGCATTACGTACGTACATATGTGACCAACGTTTCAGACTATAGTACTGAACGTAGTTTAGCTTTGGAGTTAGGTACTACACCAGTTACCTCGCTGAGTAACACCTACAGGATGCTGTTTATTTATGCCGAATCAATTTATTCCTGTAAATTGTAATTGTAATTGTAATCAATTGTTATTTAATGGTAAATTAATTTATTGGGATACGCAGAGGGAATTTTTAGACTGATACGCAAAATTTTGTTACATCATTTTTAAGTTCTGCGAAATATGGGAATTGGTTTAAATTTCGTTGTGGAAGTTATGATTTTCGTAGGGCAGTGGTTGTTAGTTAACAGAGTGAACATTAATTAATTTCCATCGTTCTGATTTCATGATATTTCGGTGGTGGCCCAAATACGACGAGTGGCTGGCAGTAATAACAATATTCGGATAAACATTAAACCCCTCCGTTGCTTTCACGGTGGATGAGCAATTATTTATTTGAGAATATACGATATCCCAAAATAGTGGGGTTCGAATATCGAAATTCGATGAATTCGTATTACCGCGGCCTCGTTATCGAGTAACTTGACAATTGCAAATAACACACAAAATCATTTTACTAGACCGCAGGCATTGAATCTATTGCATAGAATGGAAAGAAAAAATTCATGAAATTATCATTTTATCTGCAAGAAAAGAAAGCCTTAAAAACGTATTAACTTATAATTTATTTATTAACACACACCATAAGAATTTTATCAATTTTATGAACCTATCTCATCTTCTAATTATTTTTTTTTTGTTTACAGGACAAAATAAACCATCCGAAAATCATCACCGAATATGAACAAGTGGAACTCAATAAAAAAGCTATTAGACAATAGCAATCAGGCTCGGTTGATGCGTCCGAAATTTGGAGGAAGTGGTTTCGAGGAACGAGGAGACTTGAAGATGGAGAACATAGCCAAGGGGCTATGAAGGTGTCAGGCGGATAGCATCGTAGATAGGGAATACCAGTCCGAAGACAATAAGCTCTGTCGGATGCGACATTGTCGAGAATGCTCTGGGCTTGATGCGATTTCGAAGTAGGAAGTTCAGCTGCTTGGCAACGTGTCGAGTACGTGGGAAATCCACCGGCACTTCGACGAGGATTCTCGCCCGAGGCACCAAAATCCCCCTTCATATGGCATCGCCCGGTATATCTATAGTCGCCGAGCAGACATCTCGGCCTTTACTAATTAGTGGCCTGTTTGCCTCTCCACGGGGATGAGTGTGTTGGCACTAACTCGTTGCCGGAGATACGCCTCCCTGGACCACGATGGGGAAGGTCACTGTGCGCTCATTAGGCAACGAGGGAGCGAGAAAGCCGCACAAGGGGTGGAAATTAACGGAGATACAGTAACACCAAATCTCACACTGCTCCTGCTTCCGTGCATCTCTTTCCGCTGCTACGGTCCACCAAGAAGCACCGCAGTATTATCGAGAGCAGTCGAATTTCTGCGAGGGAAAACGCTTTCGATGGTCCAACATTTTTTTTTTTTTTTATACTGAAATGTTTATAGCTTATGTTTATTACGCTAGCCTGGGAAATAAATGTGTTTAGGTATCAAATAGATTTTTTAAATTAGCAAAAAAAAAATGTTAGTTGTTGTCACTATTTTAGCACAAGATTTGGTAGCGTAGGAAAATCGATTTAAGATAACAGCGCGAAATATTTTTTTTTATTTGTGGATAAATTATTCACACACGTTCGAAGAAGATTCGTTCGATTTTGGGTGTTATAAGATACTGTTTTCACGTGTGAAAATGGAAGGTAGTATGAAAAATAGCTGGCGTCGCTGAAAAATTGAAGCTTTTATCGAGTCGAAATGGAAGGAAGAGCTTTTTTTGCATCCGCTAGATTACCACACACCCTCCAATTTAACTCCATTAATCTTACAAAAGGTTGAAGCTGCGTACAGTCTAGTAAATTATTAAACGGGAGAGAGGATCGATTTTAAGCGGGAGAAACTTTCATTCCGTCCATACGCAGTTCTTGCAGATTTAAAAGTACATACAAACGGATTACTGTTTACTTTGACGGATCGCTGTATTAATCAATGAATACCCTCTCGATAAATAATGCATGAAGAAAAGTGCGATCGCTTTGATCTTGGAGTTCGTCCCCACTCCCACCTCCTCCACCCCATTGATAATAATAAATTTACTCCCGCTCCGAATACTTCGATTCTCTTTGTGCTGTAATATTCTTTTCGCATTATACGTACATATTTTCGGAGCCGACCGTACAAAAGACAGCTCGCACCGAGAAGAAAGTTAACTTTCTAGTTTCTGTTGAGACTCGGGTCGCCTCGGCCTCCCCCAACCCCCTCTCGACTTGGCTGACTTGTAATATTGAGGAAAATTTTAGTCGCTCGCCTTTTGATGAAATTACCAAGGTAAAATAAGCCACGGTCTCCACCGGAGGCCCTCCACAAAGGGAAAACTTCTCGGAACGAAGAATCCATTCTACAGTTTTTTATATAGTTTAGACAATGTACGGGGAGAGGTATTTTCATCACGGTAGTTGTAATCGAAATAAGCGAGGTGGTGAATTTTTTTGATCCTCGCAATATTCGGACCGTTGTATTGAGCATCGAGAGAGAGAGGAAGAAAGGGGAGATAGGGAAGGAGGAAAAGAGGAGCTGAGTTTATTAAAATTCTGCCATGAGAATCCCCTTTATCCCATGATCCCATACCCCACGTTTTGATGCTGGTGCTCCCGGTTGTACCATTCTCGAGATTCTCATTGGGACTCCACATTCGGGAGGCACAAAAATGTATGAAAGGACCGAGACGCAACCGAGTCGTAATAAAGGATCATGTTTCTTAAACTTCGCGTGTCTCCTGCAGCATATATATCAAAGATTTATTCATACAAACGTCACTGTACCTTGGAGTTGACGTTTTGGGTTCGTGACATTTTTCCCTTATTCTTTGCAAAAATCAACGACACTGATAATACAATAATTCACCCAACTGAATTATTGAAATAAAGTTGGCTGATGATAAATTCAAAATTGGCTTGAACTATTTTTTTTTTTCGGTGCCTTTGAGAGAAATCAATCATTTTTACAAGCACCAATATATTTTCAATAAATCTGATAGGAAGCACCGATGGAAATAACTGTCCCCAAAATTTCTATTATATTTCAATGCTGCCAATTTTGTTTATTTTTCATCAGGAACATTAATATACTAAGCTAGATATTAAAAAAAAATTAATTTCACGAATACTCCAATTTTATATAAGAATAAGCATTTCCTTGAACATCAGCGATCATTATTTCATATCGTTTTTTTGAATTTCCATTAAAGTCTTTCTCGACACTCTTCACATGCGACAAGGCAATTTTCATCCTGCTTTAATTATCAGTTCCAAACGAACGTTATTTAACGAGACAAGTGAAGGCCCATATGTAAAATACGATACAGGAAACGACAAAGGGTACGGACTTATTTTTCTGTCGTCTATCGTCAAGCAGCGATACCAGAGGCGAAACCGGCTTAAAATAATGTTCATCCCCCTTTACCGATCAGCCAGATGACAATGGTCGTGGTACTGGAAACGCAGATCGTGTATTTATCCAGTGACTCGATGTTTCTCACTCCCTTTCACTTTTCCCTCGGTTCCTCGTCCTGTTTTCCGTGTCCATGGTATTCGAAGCCTGGGGCAGTGGAGGAAGCCTCAACCACCGGGAGAAGCTGCACCAGGACCACCGTCACCACCAGCACCACGACTACTTCGCCTGGTCCGCTGTTTGTTCTGCGTTCGTGTGGCCAACTTGGCCCCGAGATAACTTCGCGAAGTTGACTCAACGGTAACGTTTATACGGCGGACTTGCGCTCCCTTGTCCGAGGGAATTTACATCGGAAACGCTCGAGTACAGCCCGATTCCCTTCTTCTTGCGCGCATCGTTGATTTTCAAGATTCCATGCACTCCGAGAACTACATTTTCTGCCTTTGTGTATCCGATATGTCCACTCGCTTTTATCGCCGCCCGATCTTTGTCTGTGTTTCTTCGCATACCGAAAGAGCATTTCATTCGACATTTTTTTTTTTCAGCTTCCGTGCCAGTGAGTTTAAAGCTTTCGGAATATCAAATGTCCCTTTGCATTTTTTTCGAAAGTATCTGATGAAATATTAGGACTAAAAAGTGTACAAGCTCTAATATTTTGAGAGTAGACCCCCAAAAAGCAGCTCGGTGCGGTCTGAACATTTTTTTTTTTTTTCAGACCATGAACTAAGATTTTTTGGTGGGGGTCAAAATAGCGAATGGCTAAAATGGCGAATTTTTAAATGATGATTGTAATTCGCTATTTTAGCCATTGGCTGTTTTGGTCATTCACTATTTTCACCCCCACCCCATTTTTTTATACACCCCAATGTATACGTATATATAAAAAGTCATTTTCCAGGATGAAAAACCTCAGGTGCGTGCGCAAATAAATTCGTTTAGAGGGCGAATCGGCAACTCTATAGAGCGAACAATTTTTTTGTGCACCCCAATATATATACGTGTATAATAAAAAAGTAATTTTCCAGGATGAAAAATTCCATCATGCTCTTCAGGTGCGTGCGCGAGTAATATCGTTTGGTGCGAGAGGATCAGGAACTCTATCAATTGACTTTGTGTTTCTTTCGGGGGGAACTCGTTTGAGCGTTTATTGCCACGAGTGACGGTACGCGGTTGGGCCGAGGCGAAAAGGGCGCATGTCGAGGGGGCGAGGGTGGAGGGCAAGCTGTCCACCCTCTGGCACGCCAGGTTTGTCGAGCTTTGGTCTGGCCCGAGCTGCCCAACCTCCGAAAGGGATGATGGATGAACGAGGACCTATGCATCCGCGGTAGAAACCTGCCCCGAGAGCTTTTTGCCGAAATAATCTCACACGAGAAATTTTAGCGGTGCAATGCTTTCCCCTGTGGACGGTGCTCGTGGTTGTGGCGTCGGTGGTGCTGGTCGAGCGATAATGGCCGGCTGACTCGTGTGATTAATATAATATCCATCAAAAGCATCTCCGATGCACGAAAAGCTTCGGAAAATATGTTGTCGGGTATTTTGTCTTTCCCCGAATAAAAACAAGGTGTGTATTTGATGTCATTAATATTTCACAAACGAATTCGCAAGGGTCGTACAACGTTAACATTTGTCACAAGCACATCAAGAACAAAACAGACGAGTCAATATTTTGTTTCTCGTTAATCAAGAATTATGTCGCTTCGATATTTTCTTTGAAGCTTTTGTTATTTATACACGATTCCGGGGGAGGAAATAGGTGATCGATTTCATCGTTTGGATTCGGCAAAAAGGGCTTCGTAACTGCGCAGTACTTGAGGACACCCTTGAGTTTGTCCTCGAGGTAGTCCAACTTGGAGCTTGCGACGGTGTACCTACCGATTTCCTTCTGGGCATCCATCAACTTCCTTTCCAGAGTGACCTTGTGCAACAGAAGCTTTTCGTACTCGGCGCGAAGTTGTTTGTCCTCTTCAGGATCCAAGCATTTTGAGTGTCTCAGTTCCTCGAGCTTTTCTTTGAGAGCCGCGTTCTCATATTCGAGCTTACGAGATTCTCGCTGTTTCGCCTCGTATTGAGCCTTCAGCAAGCCGCACTCGGCTCGAGCTTTTGCCAGCTCGGCTTTCAAAGCCTCGAGTTCTTCCTCGAGGCGCCCGAACTCCGTTCTCATCTTGGAGTTGTCATCTTTGGTCGTCTTAATGACTGAACGCAAGGCATTCACTTCTTCCATGAGGGCCACGTTCTCCTTGTTACGGTTGTTCATCTCCTTGGCGAGGCTTTCGTTCCTGGACCGCAACTCTTCGGTCTCCGCTTTGGAGACTCCGTGTCGTTGCTTAAGTTCCTCGACCGAGGCTTGCAAGACCTTGAGCTTAGCTTCCATTTGATATTTGCCGTCGTCTCGATTGGCAATATCGCTCAAAGCTTCTTCGAGGGATTTGTGGAGTTGATCGTTGGCCGTTTTCAATTCGTTCAAGCGTAATGTCATCTGTGTGGATTCCTCGGTCGAAGCTTCGTGAGCAGCTTTCATTTTCTCCAAGAGCATCTTAAGCGTACACTTCTCCGTATAAAGTGCGCAAAGCTTCTGACACAATTTCTCCCTCTCGCTGTTCGCCAGCTCGATTTCTCGGTCAGCTTTTGTGTTGGCGTTTCGCAAATTGGAAAGCTCGCATTTCAGTTCCTCGTTTTCGACTGTCAATCGAGTGAGCTCGATCTTCTTTCCGCTGGTACCACGGATTTTTTCGTATTCCAATGTAACTCTATCCGCCTCGGATTTTAAGGACGAATTCTCGGCTCTGAGACGCAACAATTCGCCCTTTAGCGCATTGTGTTCGATTTCAAAGTCGTTGAGCTTTCTTTGATGTCGCGCCGTTGTCGCCTGATGCTCGGCATCGAGCGACAGACGCGCCCGCACATTTTCCTCCGCCTCGCCCATCAACTTCTTCAATTCCTCTGACAATTTATCAACCCTTTGCTTCGAGACACTCGATTCCTGTTGGAGCGCTTCGTTCTCACTCTGCAGTAGACACAGACGACTCTTCAGGGTTTGACACTCATTGTTTAGTCTCGTAAGTTGCTCCTCGAGCCTCGTTTTATCCGAGTTCAAGACATCGATAGTTCCTCTCAGCTCGACGTTCGCCTCCAGCGATTTCGTTACTTCCAGCCTCGTCGCAGCTTCACTCGTCTTCAGCCTCTCGGTGTCCTGAAGAGCGCGCTTCAGATTATCATCCAGTACCTTGGCTTCTTCGACCTTCGAGTCTAGAAGATTTTTCGTCTCTTCGTAATGGAGTCTCCACTTGTTCAAAGTTCCAGCGATGTCCAGTTTGTCGGATCTTGCATGGTCAAGGTCATCGTTGAGCCTGTCATTTTCCTTGACAAGGGATTCTAAGTGTGAACGTTGCGTTTTGTTCTCCTCGTCTAGTTTCTTCAGCTGCGTGTCGATCTCGGCTCTTCGACTGTTCGACTCTTCGAGGTCTTGGGTCACGTGACTCAACTTAGATTTCAAAGACGACAATTGGTCCCTCAAGATGATACTTTCTTCACGGAGCTCGTCGACTTCTGATCTCAGAACGTCTTTTTCTTGGTCCGATTCGTTGAGCTTTTTCTCAAGGGTCGAATTTTCCGACTTCAGACGCTGAAGTTCACAATCTTGAAGCTGATTGTCTGCCATAAGCTTGTGACAATCTTTCAGTGTCTCGGCTGTCGTCAGCTTCTCGGAATTCAGGTGATCGATGAGCGCCTCGTTCTGGATCTTCATGCGCGAGAGCTCGAAATCCATCTTCGTTTTCTCGCTGATTATCTCGTTGCAATTGCTCTTCAAGTATGCGCACTCGTTGCTTGTGCGCTCGAGACGTTCATTGGTGTCCTTGAGCAGCGCTTCCAATTGACTCAATTCGACCTTTATTGCCTCATTAGCCGTGATTTCAATTCTGTTTGACTTGATTTCCTCTTTTAGATCCGCGATTTCTTCCTTCAAACATTTCATTTGTTCTCCAGCAATGATAAGCTTTTTCTCTGTTTCATTTTTGTCTTTGACTTGCTTTTGTTCGATGCTTTTTATCTCCTTCTCGAGGACCAGAATTTGGGACTCTTTGGCCTTGATGACAGCCCGACTTTTGTTGATTTCTTCAAGTAAAGTCGCTCTTTCAACTACAAAATTCGCTAAGTGCACTCGCAAATCGCTCAGTTCGTCTCTGAGTGTCTGTGCCTCTCGTGCTTCGATTTTAGTTTGTTCGAGTTCACGCACAAGATCCGAAATTCGCTGCTGATCGTCATCCACAATCGTGTGTCCACGATTCTTCATCTTGTTCACGATTTTTTCATATTTCATCTGCAGCTTTTCCAGCGCCTCGAGTTTTTCTCCAAAAGCGATTTTTGCACCGGTTAATTCCAAACCAAGTGACTCATTTTCCTCCTCTTTCGCTGCAAGTTTGTTTCTCAATCGTTTCACGGAATTCTCGAGGTCACGAATTTTCCGTACCGATTTCGTGGTATCGAACGATGCAACAGCGATTTCCAATTCTTTGATACCGGAGTTGAACTTTTTGGCGAGCACCACGAGCTCTTCGATCTTTCTTTTGCTCTTCGTGAAAACTCGACGGTGCTGTGCTGCTCGTTTCTCTTCAGGAACCTCTTTCGAGTCGATGATTAATTTATTGATTATCGACCGGGAAGTTCCGGCAAGTTTCTCCAGTATCCCAATTCTTCTGGAATACTGCATGCAACTTTCGCCACTGACTTTCGAACCAATCATCATAGGTTCGATCTTCAACGTCTTCAGGTCCGATTCCACACGTTTAACGAGTTCTTCAAGTTGATTTACGTCTTTATGGTACTCAGCTGAGTGAGAGCATTCGACGCCACATGATCTTGCGTACAATCTCGCTTTTGTCTCTCCCAGTTGCCGAAGAAGACCTTCCGAAGAGTTTTCAAGTTTTCCTATTTTCCGCAGATAAACAGCCCATTGCGAATTTTCACCGGCGAACAAGGCACGTCGATCATTTTTCAACTTGCTCTTCAATTCTTCCATCAGCAACGCGATGTTCTTTGTTTTTTCTCCGTAAATTTCAAGGCCACGATCAGCGTTCGAGTTGTCTGTACTATTCTTCAGCATGTGTGTCTCCATGTCCATGCGAAGAACAAGGTTTTCAAACTCGTGAACCCTGTCACGAAAATCCTGGTCACTTCCACTGGACACTCTGATCATAGCCTTCAATTTGTCATTCTTCATTCGCAGACATTTGTTTTGATTCCTGAAGACGTCCACGGTTTCGTGAACGCTGACGAGATTGTTGGACAAACTTTCAATGGTGTATATTACCTTGACTGCAGAATTAACTAGCAACTGGTCAATTTTCTTGTCGGCCCTGCAAAATTCTTCAACTTTACTTCTCGAACTGTTCTCCATAGTTTCCGCCAGTAACGACTTCAAATTCTTAACTTCAGAGATCAAAGAGCCATTGTTTGCCACCAGGTGATGAATCTTCTCGCTTTGGTGGCAGATCTTGCGCTTCAAAACGGAACGTTCGTTCTCCCAGCACTTGATGTCCTTCATTGACTCGTCAAGGTTGAACAAGGCCTTCCGCGCGACGTCAATGATACTGGTCTTTTCACTCTTCGTGTTGCCTTCGTCGTCGCCACCGTGACGACCGGAGCTGTGATGTTTGCGATCCATTGTAGCGGTTTCCTGGGAAGGAATGAAATCTCAGGGATTTGAACATAACACGAATAATTTGTCCGGTGGATGATCACGGTTAGAATTGAATGTCAAGGGCGCCACGTGGAAGTCGAACGATTCGATTAACAATTGAACTTCTATCCGTCAGTGTAAAATCAATTAAAAAATCATTTAAGATGTGCATCATTTAGATGTCAGCTCTTCGGCAATAAAACATATTGCCGAACCTTTGGATCAATAAGTCGAATCGTGAACGTGCGCATATCGGTAAGGCCAATGATGTCACAAAAAAGCAGGAGTGATCGTTGACGGATTGGATGGAGAAGAGCTAGGCTTCAAACTGGCGGAGGACGTGTCCTGATTGAGTCTTCAGCATGGCTTGCGATCGTTGTCCCATGTCCCGTTGTCCTTGTGGTTGCAATGCTCCAAAGACGGGAAAATTCACGGAGCCACCGCACGAGCCTTGTTGTTGCTGCAACTACAATCCCTTCAGCGACGATTCCAAGGAATCCGAGATTCACGATCTGTCATTCGCCCTGCGAAAGCTCACGGTGATGAAGTGTCAGATGAAAAAGTGGCGCATGGAGCGTCTGCAGTTGGAAAGTGAATGCAGATCGATGAAGGAAGCTCTTCAGTCATTCGGTACACGAAATAACGTCACAAAAGCGTGCGGTTTAAGCTTGCCCTTGACTTTGATAGACTTTGTACAAATCTTTCTTGACTTTGTAGGTGTAAACACGGACGAAGGCCTGAAAACGGATCCCCTGATTGTTCACTTCAGAGCCGAGGCCATGAGACTGCAAAATGCGAACGAGCTCCTTGATGAGAAAATAAAAGTGCTCGAGGAAACATTGGCTGAGCGTGACCTCGACGAGGACCCCTGCGAAGGGGTTCTATCGATGAGAGAGAGGATGAGAACGCTTAGGGACCAATTTCTCGGCGAGAAAAAACAGTAATTGCCCTTTGACCTTTCCCTCCACAATGAATTTCAATGATTTTGTGTGCTTTTCGTTCAAGGTTAAAAGACACGATCACACAGTTGCGAATACAATTGGCCGAAGCCGAAGACGACACTTCCTGTGCTGCGTTGAATCGCTTGAGGGCAAAGCTTCGGGAGTTGATGAAGGGTGAACAGAAAGCCGACAAGCAGGTCACCAAAGTTGTGCAAAAGTCCATCGAGACCCTCGTGGATTTGTCGAAGGGCTGTGACGATTTGAAACTGGAGAACGAAAAGCTCCTTGCTGAAGTGCACACTCTGCGGAAGGCCCTGAAGAACCTGCCTCCGGATGACAGGTCCATTCGCATCGACGACAAAGAGTTGGTACCAATCGTAACTGAAGACAAAGAACCTGCAGCAACGACAATCAAAGGAATCCCCTCTTCAGAAGTGCCGAAGAGGTTGGAACCCGATGACTGCTCAGAGTACCAAGACTTGATTAGCGACCTGAAGAAACGTTTGGCCGAGAGTGAGATGGTGACAGCAGATTTGCGGATGCAACTCAAGGAACGCAGTGACACTGTTGCGCAGTTGTCGGTGGATCTCGACAGAATGACCGTCAGTCATCAAGCCATGATGACAGAAGTAACGGACGCTAAGAACGAGTTGATGAAGCGAGACCAGAAGATCATGGAGCTGCTGGAGAACGTGAGTAGAACGTCCCTCGATGTGTTAGGCATGAACGAGTTGAAGAACGACATCGACAAGATGAAGCCGCAGCTGTACGACCTCCAAATCGAGAGAGACAACCTTTTGGACGAGCTGCACAAAGTGCGTGGCGTTGTGTCGGATCGCAATGACCAAATCATCGAGGTATTGGAAAAACGGGACAAGGCGATCGGCGACTACACCGCGAAAATCGAGGCTATGCAAGCCAGGATAGACGCGTTGCTTGGACAGGAAGTCATATTGAAAAACGAGGCTGGCGATGCTAACGTGCAAATTGCGGAACTGGAGGACGAAATTGCCCGACTCAAATCGCGGATTGATGAGCTGGAGAAAGGGTGCGGTGACACCGAGGCACTTAACCACAAATTGGAAGAATTGAACGATGCGTTGAAGGAATTGCATAAAGAGAACAGCGCTCTTCGAGATGAGAATACCAATCTGACGTTGACGAACGAAAAGCTTAAGGAGAACGCGGCTAAGCTGAAGAGCGAGAGCGAGAAGCTTTCCGCGGAGATTGATAAATTGCGGATGGAAAATGACACACTCGGCGGCACGGTTGACGGCCTACAAAAAGATTTGGCTGACGCAAGGGCGGAAAACAATGCGCTGGGTGAACAGCTGAGCACCATGAAGGATGCGGATGGGAAACAGAAGGATAATGAAAATAATCTGAAGGGGCGGTTGGATAATCTGACAGAGCAATTGAAGTCGCTCGGTGAGGAAAACGCCATTCTAAAAAGCGACTTCAACAAGTTAAAGGCTGAAAGTGAGGGTTTGGAAAAACAGCTACGAAGTTTGACGGAAGATTTTAATAACCTCGAGGAAAAGAACAGGATGCTTAATAAAGAGCTCGATAAAGGTGAAGCAGAATTGTTGGAAATTAAAGAGAAAAACGATTCATTGAGAAAGGAGCTGGAAGACCTGAGGAAGGAAAATGAAAAGCTTACGAGCGAAGCTGATGAACTACGCGAAGCTCTTGAAGAGATTAATAAAGCGTTTGCGAAGTGCAAGAAAGAAAACGCCGACTACGAACAAGAGTTGCAGCAGCTAAAGGCAAAGAATTTGTCTTTGAATGCGGAACTGGATAATTCGAAATACGAAAACGATTCCCTGAAGCCGAAATTAATTGAATTAAACAACGAGTTCGATAAGCTGAAGACCGAGAACGACGCTCTCCGGGCTCAAAATTCCACTTTGCAAACCAAAGTCGACGCAATGAAATTAGAAAATAATGAGTTGCAACGAGTTGCCGGTGAACTTAAAGCCGAGTTAGGAAACACTCATGGTGAATTAGCGAAACTTCGGGACGAAAATAGTCGGCTAAAGGCCGAAGTTCGCAAACTCGAAGAAGCTAATGCGGGTTTGAAAGTCGATTTCGACAAGGCCACTTCGGTTAATGACCAATTGAAAGCACAAGTGGCTTCTCTAGCGAGTGACCTTGACGCGACGAGAGAAAAGTTCGATCAATTGAACGCGGACAACAGTGCATTAAGGGATTCGGTGGAAAAGCTTGAAGCGGAGAATGATAATCTCAAAGCCGATGCAGTCAAGTTACGTGAAGATTCGGAAAGTATAAAAGAAATGTTGGAGAAGATGAAGAACGAAAGATCCGCCCTCAAAGATGAAATGGACAAGCTGCTGAGCGATAATACAATCCTAAAAGACAATCTCGCCAAGTTGACCGGGGAAAACGACCAATTAAAGACTGAAGTTGATACCCGGAAGTCAGAAATTGAAAAACTTAAGGCCGCTGGTGATGGAGAAATGCAAAATGGTAAGCGTTTGGAGGCCGAAATCGATGATCTGAAACACGAAAGAAATGGGATGAAGCTTGAGTTGGATGAGTCACGATCCGAGAATCTCGCCCTTAAGGGAGAAAGGGATGCTTTGAAGCAAGCACTCGAAGATTCGATAGCTGGTAGCAAGAGTGTTAAGGCCGCACTTGACAATTTGAAGCTGGAGAACGAAAAAATCCAGGCTGACCTTGAAGCTACCAAAGCGGACAGAGATAAGCTCGGAGCGGAAGCTGCAAAATTGAAAGCGGATGCAGATGCCCTCGGAGACAAGGTGAAAAGTTTAACGGAACAACTACAAAAATGTGCGGGCGAAGTGGAGAACGTGAAGAGCGAGCTCAGCGATGCGAAGAAGACTATTGGGACTCTCGAGTCTCAGCTCGTTGACCTCAACGCGGACAAAGCTCAGCTTGAGAAGGATATGAAAGCACTCAATGCCGCGTACGAGGATTTGAAAGGTCAATTGAATTCGGAAAAAGAGGGTAAACAAGCTGCGCAACTGGAGCTGACGGCCTTGAAGGGTGAACTGAAAGAGTTGCTGGGAAAACTGGACAATTTTCACTCGGAGAAGACCAATGAAAGTGCTGAGAAAGAGGAATTGAAGAAAAAGCTCATTGAAATGCAGGAGCATCTTTCGAAAGTTTCGGCGGAAAACGTTGATCTTGCGAAAAGCTTTAAAACTTTAAGCTCCGAAGTGGCAGCGCTGAAGAACGAAAACGAAGCACTGCGTGCCGAAGTTGGCCAACTTGAAAATGACCTGGATCACTTTAAAACGGAAAATTGTAAGCTGAAGATGAGTGCTGAAAAGTGCTCCAGTGATGTTGAAAAATTGAAGAAGGATTTGGATGCTAGTCGAGCGAAAATTAAGGAGCTTGAGGACCAATTAGGGAACTTGGAGGCAGAGAAAAAACACACTTCACCGACGATCGACCGTCTGGAAAATGAACTATCGACCTTGAAGGAGAATCTGACTTCCGAGAAGACTGCCAAGGAAAATTGTCTTAAGAGGATTGCCGCATTGGAGGAAGAACTCGAGGCTTTGAAAGCTGAACTATTGAAATGCAGGAATGAAAAGGACCGACTCGGAAACAACGTTGACGATTTGAAAAAACAACAAGCCGTATTCGACGCCGAAGCGGATAAATTACGCGCCGAAATAGGAGCTTTGCGAGGGCAGAATGACAAATTGAAGTCAGATCTAGAACGAACGGTAACTGATTCCAATGGCGCCAAAGGCGATTACAAGCGATTGCAAGACACATCGGAATCTTTGAAATCTGCGAACGCCACCCTGAAGAGTGAAAATGATAAACTGAACGCTGCTAACGACGAACTGAAAGCCGAGCTCGGGCTTGTGAAATCCGAGAAGGAGAAATTAAAGGCTGAGTTGAGTGAAGTGAGAAATGAAGCTGCAAAGCTCAAAGACAACTTGGAACAATGTCGTGTAGACGGTGATGCTCTCAAGGCTGATTTGGGCAAAGCGAATGACGAAATAAAAGGGTTAAGAAGCGAACTCGACAAACTAAAATCCCAATCAGCTGACACACTGAAAGCTCGCCAACATTCAGACTCCAAAACGAAAAATCTCGAGACCCAACTGACGGCATCTCAAGAAGAAAAACGAAAACTTATCGAAGATCTCGGTGCCTTAAGAACCGAAACTGATAAGCTTCGAAAGGAGCTATCCGCTGATAAGGCAGCCAAGGAAAACCTTCTTAAAGAACACGCTGCAGCCAAGTCCGAGTTGGAAGCTTTGAAATCTGAGTTTGACAAAATACGGACCGATAACGAAACGTTGAAGAAAGAGTTGGATACCCTGAAGAAACAGCTGGAGAATTTGAATTCGGCGAATGCGCGTTTAACCGACGAGATCGATAGGGCGAAGGGCGAGTTAAATACTTTATTGCCGGAGGTTGAGAAGTTGAAGGGAGAACTGACGAAAGCGAGGGGCGAATTGGCCGATAAATTGGAAAAACTAGCCGAGAAAGAGAACGAAATCAAATTGGCGAAGCTTGAAAATGAGAAGCTCAAGAAATTATATACGGACAGCGAGAGCCGTGTCAAAGCTCTGGAAAATGAGCTGGGAGCTTTGCGAGCCGAGGAAGACAAACTCGAAATGGAAATAAAGGACTTGATAGGAGAGATCAGCAAACACGGCAAGAATTTGGCGGATGAAAAGGCAGCCAGAGCAGCCTCGTTGAAAGAGCTCGAGGCACTCAAGGATACGCTTGCCGGAATGAAAAACGATTTGGACAAGTGTAGAGCGGAAATGGCAAAAATGAAGAACGAACTCGACGGCGCTCGAGCTGAAACAGTGAAATTGCGCGAACAATCGAATAGATTAAAGGCGGAAAATAGCGGTTTACAGAATCAACTTGAAAAATCAAATGCGGATGCAAGCAAATTCCAATCTGATTTGGAAAAGCTCCAGGCGATGAACAGCAAACTAACGAGTGACCTTGAGACCGCGAAATCCGAGATCGAGAAGTTGAAGGATTTGGAAAATCTCAAAGCTGCTTATGAAAAGTCAATGACTGACCTTGAGAAGGAAAGGGCCGAAGCGAAAAAGTTGAAGGGTCAGTTGGACGGCCTGAAAAAGGAGAACGATGCATTAAAGAGTGATCTGGAACACACTAAAGCTGACACAGAGAAATTAAAGAGTGACTTGGACAAGGCTAATACCGAGATCGATAATCTCAAGGACGACAAGGAACGTTCCAAAGCGGAGGCTTTAAAGCTGAAGAATGATTTCGCCAAGGCGAAAATGGAGAACGATCGATTGAGCGACGAATTGCGGCGAGAGAAAGACAATTCCGCGAAATTAATGGAGGACAGTACCAAATTAAGAGGCGAAGTCGAGAAGCTTGAACTCGGAGCAGCGGCAGGACGAAAGGCAGCCAGAGCCTCCAATGCGGAAGTCAGTTTCTTAAACGACGAGATCGATCGTCTGACGGCTCAAAATGCTAAGTTGGAGAGTGAGATTGCGGATTGTCAGGCGGAAAAGACTGCTTTGAGGAATGACATCAAGAGGCTCGAAGCTGAAGTCGACAAAACAAGAGGTACACTTTTCTCTATAATTTTGTTAGTTGCAATCACATTGCATTACAAAATTGTAATTGTGTCCATAGGTACTGTTGCAAGGCGCCGGTCAAAGGCCATAGTAAAATCGGCAAAAGAACCGGATGTTAACCCTGACGAGTGTGGTGACTATGTGAGGTCAAACGAGTTGTTGGCTCGTTTTCTGGTAAAGCAGAATGAAGGTAAAGACAAAATGAAGGTCTTATGAAATTCGGGTGTCGTAAGAACGGCAGGTGTTAGAATTTGTTTAGTCGATTAATCTTCCACAAAATGGCAAAGGTGTGGCGCGTGTTCGTGAGTACATTGGTCACATTGATGGCAGAGTTCCAACGAGACCCACGATGACACAAAGCCCCGACGAGGATGCGGATATCAGCGATTTTCTCGAGCCCGCCGTTGTCGAGACTCTACAAAAGTCCCAGGAACTATCGAGGAATATCGTCGGGGTCGAGGTCGATATACAGTCGATTGGAAATCGACTGAGCGATTGCAGAAAGGAGAACGACAGGTTGAAGAAATTACTCGAGGCAAGTTCCGCGCTTCACTTTGTACCGAGTCATCTTCCGTGCGGCAAACTATTCAACGAATTTTCTTGCAGGATCTCGGAGTCGACAATCAGGAGATCAAAGAGTTCCGCGAGGAAATGGGCGATGCCTTCGATGCCGAATCATGGCTGAGAGTGAGTTTCCCAACGAGTCGAGTATCTTCCATCCACCGTTCACGACGTATTTTCTCTTTAGTCGTTGACGTTGTCGCAATTGGCCGAACTTCATGATCGCATCTGCTTGCTAACTTCGAGTATGGTGAAACAAGACAACAGCCAAAGTGGACAGTTGGACGAGGAGGACACCGAAGATCCACTCAAGGAAAACTACGACGCATTGAACAAACGGATAGCGGCATTACAGAAACAAATTGCCGGCAAACAGGCGGAAGCTGCGAAGAAAGTCTACGACATGAGGCAGGCTCTTCGTCAGGAACAGGCCCAGCTCATCGTGATCTCGGACGCGATGAATCGCGAGCGGAAACGTAATTTGGCTCTTCATCTTACCATGGATGGGTCAGCATGTTGGGTCAACAAATGCAAGGCCGAATGCAGTGGAAATATCGATCAGTTGATCGCTCTCGATGATCCTGAAGAGACTCTGTTGCTCGAAGACAAGACTGCGAAGAATCGCTGAGCTGTAATTATTCATGTGTGGTGCACGTGTGACAGCGCGATCACCTTACCAATGTGAGCACGTAACGATGCGAATAAAAATTATTTCCTGCACAGCATATGGACTTCATCATTGTGACGTCAACGTCTAATTCGCGTGATAAACGAGGGCCTCCGCTCACGTGCAATTTTATATCCGGGTGCGCTTAGAAATCGAGATCTAACCGATACCATCATCATTGAACATTTTCATGCAAACACTGGGCACAATATCCAATTATTCTTCATATTACAAACGACAATCGGTTTGTATTTGATGGAATTTCACTTTATGGCCACATTTTTTAAATGGCATCCTTCCAATATGATTCCACTAATTATATTGATGAACCCGGTCACGGGGACCAGCAATTTTTGTAGTCGCAAAAATTCGTTTTGCAAAACCTGCTATTGTCATTCTCGTGTAAATTGCAAAAGTTACCGATGAAACATCGAGCACTGTTGTTTACTCGATACGTACCAGAATATCATTTGTCCTGCTACCGGAAGTGATACGGTCAATTGACGCGCCATTTACACGATTTACACATGTACCTAGGCTTCCTAACGCAAACTGCCTTCCAGTGTTCAACAAGGGAAATGAACAAAAGTGGGATCCACACGATCCCACGGTCATTTTTGTACACTTCGATCATAAGATGATTAGATCATATCTCGAAGTATATAATAACTGAAGCCCATAAAGCTGCACCTTATTTCGAGGTGAATCGGCATTGGTGCAAGATCTTTGCTGCAATGTTGGTGATATTAGTCGTTACATGCGTGTGCGCATTGGGCGAATTTGGTGTTGAGGTAACCCATAGAATTTGTTCACGTTCGTGATTGTCCGTTCATTGGAAAGTGTTATTATTGTTTCGTTATGGTTTCGTTGACGTTTATATTTTTTAGGCTGCTCTCAAGGTTCGATTCGAAGATCTGGAGATCTTGGCAATCGATCCGAAGTACTTGAATCCAGATGAAACGGAAGCTTTCATCGTTGATGACTTTGAGAATGACGAGACCACGATCACCACCAAGTTGGAAATCATCAAGACACTTCCAGCAACCGCACAAGTGAGTGGAAACAAGTTTGTGGATCTTGAAGAGTGACGAATAATGTGATCTTCGATTTTGTTATTATTATTATTTTTTTTTTTCAAGGCCCGGTTCACATTGACGGGGTTGTCAATGGGTCAATACACGGCCCCCACCGGTGTTGACATAGACATGGCGTTATGCGAAATGTTGGATGAACCCATCATTATGGGGCCATTTTTCGCTGTACTGGGATTTACCGAAGACAACTGCCCACCGGAACCGGTGAGTATTGTTGAGGACCGATGCTTGCGGACGCAAAATCGCTCGCTTTTAACCTCTCACTTGTACGCATGCGTACACCTATTTCATTACTGCTTAGGGAGAAAAATGCTTCATTCTCCCCAGGAGAAAGAAGACTCGTTTTTGCCCTGTGAGAAAAAAAAAAGATTAATTTCTTCTTGGGACAAAAATGCTTCATTTTTCCCTGAGGGAAGTCATGCTAATAAATCTGGTTATTTTTCGCGCTTCGAGTGATTTTGAATAGCGAGGTATCGTTCTGATACTCGTAACTCTTTTTTACTAAACTTATAATCATTTTTCAGTGTAACAGTGTTGAAGATGAGAGTATGTCATTTGTTTATTTATGTAATTGTGTTTTTTTACACCCTAGGGCGTCTTCTCCCAAGAAGGATACAAACTACCGGTAGAAATGTTGCCAGATGAGTTTCCCGAGAACAAGTATTTAGTGTATATTGAGATAACGATAAAAGGAAAACCGATGATAGCGGTCAACATTTACGCGGATATTCAATCTGCATAATAAACAGGCATCCTAATATTTGGGTAATTAATCAATAGGAGTAAATGTAATTCAATCAAATAAATGTAATTGCAATCTCGGCGTATTTTATTTTTACACAGGCCAGTATTGTTACATTTGAATATTATTCTTCATTTCATTAATCTTGAATGCCACGGATGCCCAAATTAATTAATCCCTTATGCGACCTAATTACCCTTTTCCCTTCATCATATGCTTCAACACTAATGGAATATTCAAAATACATTTATTTAATTATGAAATCCGTGATTCCATCGTTATTGTCATTCCAAATCAACATTAGCATTAAAAATTAAGTTCAACTTGCAAAAATTCAGCATTTTGATCGATCCAAATAAAATAAAATAAATTTGCGCAGACAAAACAATGCAATTAAAAAAATTAAAATAAAATAAAATGCAATTCACTACAAATTATTTTTTAGCCATTTTCTAAATCTGAAACAAAATAAACCAAGTTTGCAAAATCTGTAGGCATTTGGGGCTAAAAAAACTGCATTTTTTTTAAACCGTAAATTTCCATATCCCATTTACCGCCAACAACTGCACGAACATAAACGATTCGCCAGAAAAAAAAAAGGAAATAAGCGTTCATTTCTGATTTTTACTGTGCACTGACGTTTCAATGGGATGATAAACGAATGAATAGCACGACGACATGCTGACATAATACGATTTCTGGGTTCGTTGGATCTCGGTGATTAATTTAATCGTATCGACGGTGAATTCTCTCACAAATTGGACGCACATTGTTTACTCTCGGGATGACAGAGGGTGCCGCATCGAATTCGAGAGCCTAAAGATCGGATTACCAGGCAAAGGTAATTGACGCGATGATCGATAAATTGTTGATAACAGCTCCCGTTCACCGTAATTTGAATGAGAACGCTTGTAAAATAACCTGAACCTGAAAACCTTGAAAAAAAAAACACACCGAAAAAAAAAATGAAAAATAAAATTCATCGACTCACGGTTAATCCTCGTGTCACTCGCTCGGAGTTAGTTGACTGTGCGTCGAGTACCGAGTCTCCCTCGTACTGGAATTTCGTTTGTTCTCGTGAGAGTGATCCGCTCGATCGACAATAGCACCAGATCGAAGCAGAGCTATACGCGTGTCGTCACTCTTCGTGACATCGACACGTACGTCGAATAATCCACGAGATAATTACGACACGACATTCTCCCTCGCGTGTGTGTCACTTCATAACTTGATCCTATCGGCCATTACACACCGTGCGACACGATCGAGGATGCCGGAAATTCCAATTCAGTCAACGCGCGCCTCTGGAAATTTTGCGCCGATGTCGGTTGCCACTGATCCAAGTCAATTTACTCAAGAGTGAAGAATTTGGATGTCCTTTTCGGCACTAATTTCCCTATGCGGTATATCGAAAGCTAAAATCGCAATTACATCATAAACGTGCACCTGAAAATCCAATCCGTAGCTTAGTTTCCAAGTTTCATCGATCCAAAGATGTGCTTGATCAAATTAAAAATTTTTTTTTTTTAATTACGCTTAGCGATTTGTATTATTGCATAGTTCACATTAAGAATGTTTGTAATTAAAGTAGGTAGAGTAAATTTATATCTAATATTGTAGTTAATACCATACAGTGCTAAAGTTGGTATAGGACTTGATAAAAAAATAGGCAACCTTAAAAAGACTCAAAGGACTGAATAAAAAAAAAAGTTATCTCACTACATTGCAAATAGTCGAGGCTGCAGCTGTACTTGTTAATTCGATAGCAGAGAAAATGTATCCCAAGTAACAGGCTCAGCGGATAAAGTTATAAAGCTGTTTTGGATCTCTACGAAATTGGCCTGGGTGGTCGTTGAAATAGGTAACAGGGAGTGCGCCGAACGAGAAGACGATCGGAATACATTTCCAGTCGTTAAATACCCGAACCCGTTAAATTCAGAATAGACTACCGTCTACGGCGAGGGTATAAGCGGTTGAGGCCCGTGCTGTATACATCAAGTGGCGAGAGTTATGTGTTCCACAGTAGGCAAGACCGCAGTGAAGTACGGTAACGATTTTCCCGGGATCCAGTCCCACAGCTTGCTCGCCGTTGTAACGCCCCGAGTATTCGCCGTTTAAAGTAGGGTACGGCCAAATATCTAATAAGGCTTTATGTTCTGCAAAAATGCTTTTGACGGTGCACGATATTATTGAGGGAAATCATAAAGTATCCTGAATTTCGTGGCTATGAATAGAATAAGGACTGTCGTGACATGACTGAAGGTACTGAAGGTACTCACAGGGTCAACACATATTGTATTAAGGGGTGGAGCTTTTTTTTATAGTTGTTTTTTTAAATTTCTGGAATATAAATAACCTTAACATTTTGAGGTCTAACATGAAATTTTTTTGAAAATAGTGACCGTCTAAAAAGGGCCGGTGCTTGCACGCCGAAAAAGCGGTTTTTTTTTGCAAACTTGTATATAATAATAATTTAATAAAATTATGGGACTTTTTAGAATATTTTTATTCATAAAAATTTAATGGAGAAGAATATTTTGTCGTACTATAGACTAGGATTTTTTGAGTGGAGGAAAAATGTCAGTTTGGCAGGGAGTGAAGAATGTTTTATTTAAGACGAAATTTTTTGTGTTTTTTTTTTTCATCGGATGTTTTGTTGGATTTTAAGTTTTGCCGAAAATTGTAGTTGACGGGACAATCACAATTTTGAAAATATGTTGGCCATTCTGCGTTGAGATATTCCCCATCATTCCGACCTTCTTTCCTTAAGTCTTCGAGGTATGTAAAATAATTCATCAGATTTTATGAATATCTCAGACTACCTTCCGCAATTTCCTCCGAGAAATTGTTCCAGGAATAAGTATGTTTACCTCTTCAAATATTTGGCTTCCAGAACGCCAATTTTCTTGCCAATTCCACAAACATTCCGGTGAATTTTTTATAACCTTATCTAAAATCAAATACATCGAACTGGAAGAATAATCATCCTTTTTTTATTTCCCAAAAAATTAACCATTGCTCGGAAAGGAATTTTGGTAATTTTGCTTTTGGTAATCATAACCGAATTGACTTGAATCCAATTGAACATTTGAGAAGGACATTAGCAAAGGACCAGGTCCATTGCTCGAAGCGGATGCAAGAATGCGCGATGCAATTCAGCAGTGAGACGTAACTTCTCGTGTCGTTTCATAACTTATTCGTCGAGGGCTCCGTGGAAATTTCGTGAAATCCTGCTGCGGGGATTCACACTGATGATTTTCAAAGTACCGTGACCCACATTTCCAGTTGTATGTGAAGCTTCGTTCCCATTTAAAGGTCGCTAGTGTCACCGAGAGTCAGAGTGCAATGCACGAGGAAGTAGGTACGTACGCAGGGAGGAAAGTCGAAGGTTGGGTGCACTTCATTTGTCTGTTTTTCGTGCGGACGGAGCTTTGCCAGCTTTCACACTATTCCCGGTGGCGCGTTTTCCATTCTCCGCCGTAGTCACGGCCCGAGCTCGTCACCATTCTCTTGTTGCTCACCTTTAACCACTTTCTCCGACTCTTTTGCTTGAGCTTTTTTTTCTTTTTTTTTTAACACACTGTCCCTTGCTCGTCCGCAATCATTCGTCGTCCGTACGAGGATGCGAAGTGAAGGCTCGCGCACGTGTACGCGGACATTGAAAAGAACCACACAGCAGGAAAAAGTAAGGAGAGAGAGAGAGAGAGAGAAAAGCTTCCATGGCAACGTTCGAGTAATGAAAGCTGCGGCGGGCCGTATCTTCCTACGGCTGTCACTCGCGACCTAGTCGCGTCGTATTTGTCGGTGGACAAAGCTACCGAAATGCAAACGTCGAGCTGCGGGGGCATTCAATGTCCAAGTTCACAACAACCGGTTCCCGCTCCTGGACTCCGAGGCTTTCTTTGAAATATTAACCCCATTGTTGAGCATCTCTTGCTTGTGTCTTTTGTTTCCGGAGAGCTTTTGAGTTATTAGTATTCCGTCATCCGAGTTGTCGTTATGCTTTATTGAATAGGTTCTTCGGGAGCTTTTTCAGTGGAGACATGATCTTAGGATGGCCCAATTCTTTTCCGTTCTGCAGAGCTTTCGAATTATTAGAATTGTACGATTTTCCATAAAATATCGAATTAATATTTGCAACATTGTTAGATTGTCAAGGATAATAGACGTAATCAATAACGTTAATATTTTCATGAAGTCACGAATAATCGAGCTTTTGGTGTCAGACACCAGGAAACGTCGGTCGCGATAGAAACTTTGCGTTTCCCTCATCGGATAATAATATTTTCTCGCAATGTCGTTTAAGGAGACTTTTTAAATCACTCGAAAATTGTACTTTTCTTTGTCCGTTTTATCCTTGGGCCCTTTGTTCGGTAGCCCGTTTATTTCCTCTTTCCATCTCACACTTTTTTTTTTTTTTCTTTTCCGGCTGTTTGTTCTTACAATTGCGACGAGGCGAGTTTTCACGGTCGGCCAGGAATGAAATTGTGGGACAAGGGAAGCTGGAGTCTGCCACTTTCCCTGCGGCCTATTCCTCACCCCCCTCCACTATTCTTATTCGTTTTGTCTCTCCTTCCTTCCACTCTCTTCTCTTTCACGGTCTTCCTCCTTTCCTCTGTTCTTTCTCTGACGCCGTCCTCCACTCGGAGCGCCTTCCAGCTACCTCCAGTGCCACGGTTTCCTCGTTCTGAATGCGAAAGAGCCAGTGGTATTCTTCCGTCAAGCTCTCGGTGCTTTCATCCCGTCCGCCCCTCCCGCCGGTTCCACCCACTGGCTACAAAACGTATAAAGACTCTATTTCCGGTTCGGATAATGAAGATCCGAGTCGCTGTGGACAATGCGGTCGAAGGCATTCCGGGAAATAGCAAAAAACTAATCCAGATCTCGTTGTACGTGCCACTTTTAGTCACAGTGGCAACCGAATTCCGACCATTTACCATCGACAAAAATTCCCAAAGCCCTTAGCACCCTACATACACCTTTGGAATTCAACATTCGTGCATCCGTTCACACGCTCCACCGACTCTAAATGCAGTTTTATCATTTTATACATCCGGGGATAAAGCAGATTCCTGCACAATATTTGAAAGCTCGATAAGCTCTTTAATGATCTTTTAGGGCACGAATTTGTTCAGTGAGTGAAGAAATTCCTACGATTTTGGAAGAGACTTTATCATAAACTGAACATTTTTTCCAAATACAATTAATTCATTATTTCACGATTTTTTGTCAACCCAATTGATTTATTAATTAGCTCCCCCCTGCGCCCCCTGTTCGCCAAATATTTTCAGCCCACGATACGGTTGAAAAAACGAAAAGGTACTTTGCAATTTCGTGGTGAAAGAAAAAAAAAAAAAATGATAATCTTGTGTTCATCGGAATAGGGGGTCGCGCTGGGAGGGGAAAAAGCTCGACTACGGGTGACCCTCTAATCCGACCGGGCGCTTTTTTTCCTTCTTATCGGGTCGCGTCTAGCCGTTCCGAAAATTCGGCAGTCCGGCACGTCTACTACACGCTACAGTAATACCCCTCGGCAGGGGTGCTACGGCTGAGGGGGTGGTGGTGGGGGGTTATAGAGTCGGCGGGACAGCGCGCACGGCAGGGGATGAATAGCTGTAGGAGAATGTTTTAACCGGCCAACGGAGGTGGTCGGTGGTGGTGGTGGTGGTGGTGGTGACGGCGGCGCACGAGTACGACCGAGGAGGACCGAAACTCAGCAACCCCTAGTCAGTAGGCCTGCCGCAACGCAGCCGTAAGCGCGTTTCTGGACTTGCTCGTGATTTGTCATCTCGGAACCGACAAATAAATAAATAAAAACCACACAAAAAAATCCTGAAAATTAAAAACCCTACCTTAATAAAAAAAAAAAAAAAATGAATGTTCCCAGTGAAAAAATACAAAAAAAAAAAGATGTATCTACTTTAAGCCGCAAATTGTGTAATAACTAAAATTCGAATGTAACAAAAATAATTATTATCAATTGTTCCGAAATATCAATAAATTTCATAGTGTATTTAATTGATAAGCGTTTTTTTTTTCTCTTTTTCAATAATAAATAAAATAAATAATCGTGTTCGGTGGTGAAAAAAAAAGAGAAAAAGGAAGAAAAAAAAAATTCCATATCTTCCGTTAAAGATCGATCGGCTCTTGCGGGTCCAGCAGGCGGTCGAGAGGACTTTGAATTTTCCGAGGTAGAAAATTGAATTATCGGGAGGCGAGCTTGCGATCGGAGAAACTGTGTCAAAGTGATTTCGACGTAGAAGAGAAGATGCGAGAGGAGCCGATCCCGATGCCAGCGACGACTGATCAGCTCCTTACAATGTGACTCGATTCTCGTGGAGGTTTTAGGAATGAGGACCGAGGAACTCGTCCTCCGGATGTCCCGTTACCGTCGCGGTGTATAAATCCACAAAGTTTGTGAATTCGATTGAACGGGCAAATCGAATAGGCTCCGATAGGTGATTTGTGCGATAGTGTGCGGTGTATGTATATATATATATACCGGGTGGCCGTGCGTGCAGTAGTGCGGACGTATGGATACATATGTATATAGATATGTTTGGATGCGCGTGAGCGATCGAGTGAGAGTGTTGATCGAGAAGAGGAAAAGCGGAAAGCACGAGGCCCCGAAAGCTCCGCGACTCCTTCGATTTCGACTCGGTGACTCGGCGTTCTCGCTTTTGGAAACTTCCGCTCGAGGAAAGAGGAGTGAAAAGCTTGCATTTCAGCTCCAGTCGAAGAGGAAGTTCCCGCAGGATTTTTACCTTATTGGATCGTTCGAGGCGATCCAAGGATATTTGATCGAAGAAATAAAACGATCGTTTACCTTTTGGGACTGAGGAAACGAGCTGCGTATAATGAGGATGTTACTGCTGATGACGATTGTTGCGTTTGTCGGCGCGGATTTTCTCGTCCGTGACGTCGCCGACAAGAGTAAGTCAATATATTCAGAGGTTGCGAATTAATTGGCGGAATTAGAAGCTGATAAGGATTTTTAGGAGGCGGAGTACACATTGGTATTAGAAATTTAATTGTTATGATTTATTGCAGTTATTTTTTATTATGGATAAATAAATAAATAAAAAATAATGAGGTGCGGACTTGAGTCGGATAATTAAATACAGACCATGATAAACCAACGAATTTTTACTGATTACACAAATTGAAGTTGAAGTGCATCGAAGCGTGTCATTATTTTCACTTATCGTGGAAATGCAAACATATAAATTGTTCTTATGAATTTAATTGAATAAAATATTTGAATAAGTAAATATAATATATGGCATCTGTTCGAATCGAATAATGAAATTCGCTCGCTAATGTACCATCGGATTTTCACGAATATAACATTAAACAATGTTATTTCAAATGGAAATCGAGGCGGATTGAATGGTATCATGATATTAATGTTATCTTGGAAATGCAAATATATAAATTGGTTCCATGAGATTAGTCAAATCAAATGCCTTTTCGTTGCATTTTCTTCCGCTATAAATAAATAAAAAAAATACTGCTCTTGCTTCAATTGGATAATCAGATGAAATCAAATTAAATTCGATTGAGTTAAATAAATTCTTTGGTGGCGACTCTGAATAAACATCATTCTCGAAATTATATCAGTTTATTTATATAATATTATGTTATTTATATCAGTTTATTTACCTCCACAGCCGCTCAGTTTAATTCCGTTTAGACCGAATTGCGTTCTCTTTATTTACGTTAAACATTTGATTTGTTTTATTCAAATGTAATTTGATTTGATCGAAGGGCATCCTATTTCTGATTGAATTATACAATTTTCGTGATTTTCTCTCGGGTAGCTATAGTTTGTCTCTCATTAATTAATGTACTTAATTAAATTTCTCGACGAGGCTGTTGTTAGACGAAATTAATAAATATGCCCTTACCTTAAAATTCATTATTCAAGGGGGTCGATTAATCTCTGAGAGCCAAGTTCGAAAATGCCAATTTCGTCAAGATAACGAGTGCATATTATTTTAGTAATTATATTTGAATTATAATTATTTCATTAAGCGTCATTCAGAACTGTTAATTAATCCGCTCAAATGAAAATTTCGACGCTTTGAAATAGTTGCCCGCAGCTCGTGGAGCCCTTTGTACGAAATATCTCCCATTTACGAACGGTTTTCACAGCTATTGACAATATGTGCATCATAAGTACCCACAATAGCATACATATAGTATAACTGTACAGATTGCAGTGGAAACGTTATGTTTGCTCATTAATGAAATTACGGAAACCGTATCATCCCCTTCGCAATTCTCGTTTGCGAAATTGCGTCCATTCGTTGCTTGGAATCAAGGCCAATTGATTTTTTTCTAGTCTCAACGGAATATCGTCTGTCAATTACATGTTATGACTGGGATTGCGTAGCTGTGGATAATTATCTATGCCAATAATCGAACCAACATTGACATTAATACCGCCACAGTACTATTTAATTTTTGCACTGCAAATAATTACGTAATTGAAAAATCAATTAGCAGAGTTTAATTTTTAAACGGATGGGAATTAAAATATAATATTTTAGTGGTGATTCTTTTTTGGCAGAATAATTCTTGGTTGATTTATAAAGTGATGCTGACGATTGTTACATTTTTCTTATAAATATTCAAAAACTAATCAGTATTTCAATGTGTTTAGCAATTAGACATTATTTAGCGGTTTTTTGCGGTTTTTATTATAATAGTACTCGTATTTAAATTAAAGTATCGTTAGGACTGTGAGCACGGCTGACTATTTCGGCTTTTACTACTTGATTTTCATAGATGCAGCGTAGAAAATTGATTTGATAATGTATCGACGGCAATTTTGTTTAGCTATTGCCAAAATATTTTTGGCAATCCGTCGAGATATTTGTTGACGTAGAAAAAAAATTGTTCGGGCAGTGAAAAACGAGGCGAGGAGTGGGCGAAAAATTGGCAAATAATTAGCTGGAGCAGCGAAATATTTTTTTACCTGCCTGCATTTCAGTCCCGAACGCTATAAATCGAAATACGGCTTTGTAATATGTTAATTTGTAAAGTAATGGTAAATATGAAAAATGAGGAAAAGGGTTGCGAGTCGTGAAATATGATTTTCCGCTGTGCAGAAAGGGAGTGAGTCACGTGGTAGCAGTTTATATAGGTTACGGTTAAATAGCCAATAGAAATTCACTGTCGAATACATTAAACGTCCGCTACTCGCGTGTAGTCCATTCGTGCGGTTACTCGAGAATTCTTCTCACGATCGGAAAATTGATTCTTCTGAGGAAAGCTAAATATGCAAATCACTTATTTTCTTCTATCGACATTCATTGATTCATGCAAACGATTCAATGAGGGGAGCCTCCAGGGCATTCGATAATACACGGATATATTAAATTTCAGAAATTTTGTAACAAAAGTATATTTTTCCTGGAGCCAGATTTCCCAAAACCGAAAAAAAAAGAACGAGATTTAATTAAATCGTGGACTCTTTTCCTTGAAAGAGTAAAATAAGAAGATAAGGCTAACAAAAAAAAAACCGTTTCAATTTTTCATAATCCATCGGAATTCCAGTGTTTCCTCCATATTAAATTTTTTTTTCATATTATATTATTACAGAAATTCTTAAAAATTCCGAGTACACTCTTCCGGACAACCAAGCTAATTAAAATAACTGTGACATATTTTTAAAAATACATACATTCAAACTCAATTAAAAATATTCTGTAAAAAAAAAACACAACAAACAATGTTTTTCACCCTTTAAAAAATCAATACATGCACCTCATGCAAAGTCACAACTACTTTCGTTGATTGTTGTTCTTCATTCTCTATTCTCCGCAGTAATTGTCGACTCGAGTGACAATTCGACTTGTTAGTTTTTTATTTTTTTCTCAACGCCTGCACAATATACATACATACATACATACATATATATACGAACACATTCACCCACATTTGCAGTGGCAGATAAGCCTTAATCGTAATAGAGCGTTTTTCGACCCGACAAAGAATATCCGGTAGGTGTAGGCGTTTTTCTTCTTTTTTTTTTTGTTTTTTCGCCTCCCCGCGCTGACAGATAGCGTGAATTGTCATACGAATTAAGCCTGTGGGGTTCGAACCCTCGAACACACTGTCAATGTTGATATAGAAGGAAAGGCGGAGTGAGATAGTGGCGTCAGGGACCGCGCGAGGGGTTGGTACAGCTTTGCACCCTGGGAATACCCCCTGCAGCCAGCTCTCGACGAGTTCATGTCCTAGCTGTCGAATAATGTACTCGTTAATCATGCGGACGCGGGACCCACGGTCCCCGGCGGGCCACACGAGGCGCCGTTGCTTCCAGAGCAAAAAGTGGATTAATTTTGACGAGGCAAACCCCCGCTCGCCACGGGGGAGTATTCACCTGTCAATAGTTGTTTTGCGGCAAATACCAGAGCAGACAACACGCACTTCTCACCAACTGATTATACGGGCCATTCCATAACACTCGACGGATTTCATCCCCTATTTTTTATGTTATTCTTCTGCCTCTTAAAAGCCACCACAATTTTTATCAGCATTTTTTTTCAAACGATTCGTATACTTATTATTATTTATATCGAAAATATCGAGGGTCGTTATTTGAGATTCTATTTTTTTATGAATTTTTAAAAAAGAAAATTGGGAAAGGATCCGTAAGAATACTTTCACTAAAGATTTAACATTTTTTTGTGATATTGTAGGACTTTGAGCAATTTTTTTAGATTTTTTCCAAGCGAATTAAAAATGAAAACTACAAAAAAAAAATTAAAGAGGTTTCAAATTGAAAATTTGGAGGATTTTCGTGAATTTTGTCAAATTACTCTCAATGTTTGCGTTATAAATAATTATAGGGACGTAAATTGTTTGATGAAATGATAACGCGAAAAATTGGGGATGAAATTCGAGAGGTCGAGGGTCAGATCCAGGCCAAGTTGGTATAGAATGCCTTATATATATATATGCATATATTGAGAATGTATGCGCATATGTATATCCATCGAGCGGTGTGACCACATCAACTCGTTCGTTTAATCGATGCATTATGTAAATTGACATTACGGCTTCTGGGTGAGTGCAGTAATTGACCACGATCGGCATACAAACGTCGTTCACATTCAACTAGCCAGACGTCGAGAGCAACATTGAGTCTGTCCGTTCAGACAGCAAGTTTTATAAACAGTGAAAATTAATGGTGTTTGAGAGCTTTCCAAAAATGATCATTTAATCACCGGCACAAATTGCTGTCAATTTTAATCCAAAAACTGACGCCACAGATGAAGTATCGTTCATTTCAACGGAGAGAAGAGAACATTTATTTAGCGAAAATTTTCTACCGATTAAAAATGAACGTCATTACGTTCACAATATTTAAAAAAATCCCAAATTCTCAAAGGGCACGAATAGTACAATTCTAAAAAAAAAAATCTGAATTCTCATTATTACAAATTACACGAAATTGACACTGTCCTAATTAATCGGGGCAAATTTAATTAGCTAACATGTCAAAAATTCAATTATCCGTTCGTTAAAAAAATATCCACGTCGTTAAGATAATTCAGGCTCGATGTTCGCGAGAATGTTAAATGAAATTTCATGCGGTAATTGATAACCGAAAAATTTAGGAGAATCGTTATAGCCTCGAGTGCAATTAACCGAGCGATCAATGGTCGTTGATAGTAATTTCCCAAGCTCGTTAATTCTCATCGTAATGAATTAACCACGAGATACAATTTCGATTCTTTGGCATGGCCCTTTAAATGGTCCTGGATGGTGGAGCCCTGAAAGGTACTTTTCACGCGATGGGCCTGCTGATAGAAAAATTATGGTCGGATATGGTTGGGCACACGTCGAGTGAGCGACGTTTGCGTTTTTTAAGAGGAATGAGAGGTGAGAGCCAACGAGAGCAATGTAAACTCACGAATTTATAGGTTTTCCGGTGCGATGGGCACGAATGGGTCGGGGGGTGGGTCTGAAAGCGTTCCAACGGTGGATCAGCGCCATCAGCGGTCGTGGCTGGTGTTTTGTACTAACGCAGTTCCCACCGAGTAATTATATAACGATATTGCGTATTACATCCTGTGCCCGGGGAAAGGAAAGGACGTTTAATCGTTTGGCAATATATTCCACCCCCTCCCACCCCCCACCTCGCCGCGTTTGCAAAATTTCGATAAATATCTGTCCGAAATCGGGAGGAACGACCGAATGATATTTCCATTTTTCCGCCATCCTCTCGCAACGTGGAATACACGATACGATGCGTCACAGACTCACCAGCGATTATTCGTCGCTCTTGAAATAATTACAAAGTGCAAAAACGCGTTGTATATTAAGCTAATTAAATGTTTACAAGAGACCGTTGATAATCATCGCTGTTTTCCGAGCGTTAACCATTATCTTCCACATGCCGTTAGTGTTTTCATAATTAATTGCGCTTTGGTAAAACCGGTTAAATATTTCATCGTGCTTAGAATGATAATAATAACGTTTCAGAAAAAAATTGGACGTACGTACTTTTACGTAGAGGAACACGAGAGAAAATGAATCGCACAAGCGAAATGGATTTGCAACTTCATTTTGTAACGATAATTTTCATTTGCAAGCCAACTCTTCTCGATTCCATGTCATTTTAATAATTATGATTACATTGTTTAGTTTCTCATTCTTCTGAAACAATTTTTCCTCAGACAGAAAATAATCGTGTTTATGAGGAGACGAAAAAATAAAGTTTCGGGTTTAACATCAGCCGATCATCGGCTGATCGAATTTATTTCTACCGATTTCCACACGAGGCGTTGAATCGGTGCCATTGAAAAGGTGAGAGTCGATTCGACAGCGAAAATCGCAAAAGATTAATGTTACGAGCGTGTATATCTATAGCGCTTCTCATATCTGGAGCGTTTTGTTTCGCACTAGTTACGAACGTGTTCGCCGATAGTTGAAAGGCTGCAGAAGAGAGCGCTGCGTGTCCTTTTCCTGGACGATATGTGGCCCGCCACTATTTTCCGCTTGCCGAGACTGCCGTAGATATACTTCAGGAGGTTTTCGCATTTATCGCGCCAATATCGAAGTTATCATCGGCGTTGTGCACTGCGAATCAAGCGCCGCGACGTGTGCAACGCAACAGCATCACTTCCGTTTCCATTATTGGCTTCGGCCAGTTTCCCTATCGGCGAGGAGGAGGAATATTTAAAATACGCGTGTGTGGAATCGATGGCGACGTCGTCCGACGCATTGGGAATATCTCCTCTCAATTTCGTTTCTCAGTCTGGTGAACTCAAACGGAAATACGATTTTACGGAGTTTCGCATTTTCACCCCCGGAGAATAAAACAAAGTATCTCGAATAAAAGTTGTCTCGATGAGACATCGGCGGAAAGTTGAAACCCCCGGGATCTCACGTTCGCGTATTAGCACGACATTCGAGATAATGAAATGAAAGATATTGAGCGACGAATTTCAGGGGAAATAAATGCTGATTGTCATCCGCAGGATATTGAGAGTCGCGAATAAAATTTAATCCGACAGCGGACGAGACCTCGACGAGGTCTACTCTTCGATCGATTAATTTCTCTTTCGTTCGTACACTAAATTTCGCTTCGTACAACTTAAAGAACTCAAATGTCGAAATAAAAAAATCGAAATGTCCACCTTGAAGACCGAAAATGTCCGGAGGAAATAGCGAGACGCAAATAGAACTTAACCCGACAGCGGACGAGACTTCAACGAGGTCTACTGTTCGATCGATCAATTTCTCTTTCGTTCGTACACTAAATTTCGCTTCGTACAACTTGAAGAACTCAAATGTCGAAATCGAAAAATCGAAATGTCCAACTTGAAGACCGAAAATGTCCGGAGGAAATAGCGAGACGCAAATAGAACTTAACTCGACAGCGGACGAGACTTCAACGGGGTCTACTCTTCAATCGATCAATTTCTCTTTCGTTCGTACACTAAATTTTACTGTGCATCGTATATTGTATATAATAAATAATATATAAATCGGAGAAACTAATCGGAGAGTAAGCGCAGCGATCGTTACAATTTCCACGGTAAGAAACGATTCCCCAGCGGATTTTCGGTACACGCTGAAGGACGTAACGCGGTGAGAAGCAGAAAAATATCTACGAGCTTCCGATGGAGTCGCATCTCGTGGGAATCGTTCCGCTTCCGGGTTCCACTGAGAGTGCAACTCGACAGATCGGATTGTTTATTTCCTGATTATCCGCGGTGGCAGTCACTTTAGATTTGTAAAAAGGCATTAAATTTGTAATAAAGATATCTCGTAAATTGTATTTAAATGAACTGCGGAAAAACGAGTTGATTGATTTTTTTTTCGTTCATTTCAATAAAATGTTGAATTTTTAATTTTAAACGTAAAATAAATGACATTAAAAACGTTAATTCGAAGAAATTGATAAAAAATGAATCATTGGTTTAAATAAATTTTTCCTCGATTGAATTGCACTATATTTTGTTGAGTTTCGTATCATTCGAAGGAAATGCATTCAGTTACGTCATTTTATAGGCGAAGATTTTCGCGAATAACGTTTTCTCTCGGTGCGGATATAACAATGTAATAAATATGTAAAACGCGTCGAAGGATCAATAATTTCCGGTTCATGGAGTCAAATACATGCGGCGGAAGTAAGGAAAGCTCGACAATGTAGAAGAGCGTAAAATTTTTGAAACACATTGCACGACAAGCTGAATTTGCGAAAGCCAATGGAAGCACCTACTTTGAAGAATAGCGCGGAGCGATATGCGGATTCGTCGGTGTCTCTCACCCGATATCCTGTCGTCCTTTCCTCGGGCCCCACTCCTTTCTCTATTCTTTTGTCTCTTTATATCCGCTCGAGATGGTTCTACACATCTAGTAGGTACCTACGTACGTTTATGCACGAGGTCCTCGTAACCATTTGCGTTTGCCAAACCTGACATGGGGCTGCATTTATAGATACATCCAAGTACGGGGAATTCCACGACAGCTCGACCACCGCCCCTCAATACTCCAAATACGGTTTGCCATTTTTTTAAATTATTCTTCGACACGAAAAAAAAAGTGTGTACGATTTTTCTCAGATTTTTCCCAAACGCTCTACTATTTAATTATCAATATTCAAAGCTAAACAAAGAACGCAAATTATTTTTGAAAATACTACCGTAAACAAGAAAATTTTTAAATATATTTTTTCTGAATACATCAACCCAAAATCTTGAAAACTCCGGCGAAAAGCAATTTATGAAAATTATCGATTGGAATTTCACTTCAGGCGTGACGTATGCCTTCCGTATTTATTGAATCCTGATTTTTTGGTTTTGAAATCCAATCCAGAATCTCCACTTTTTCCGATACTCGACTTGAAATGTGAAAGAAAAATAGAATAAACATTTTATTTTATTCGGTCGTTGGTCGAGTTGGCACGGAATGCCCCATATATACGTACATTCGTGCCCATGCTGCTGCAGTGTGCAGTGGCTGAGCAGTATTGGTTGTAGCCACTGCTGTTCGCGGAGCCGAAGTTCCGCATTTTACTTCCACAATCGTTTTAAAACCTTCACCATTCTTACCCCCTCCCCTCGGTATTTCCTATAGCCAGTGGAGGATCGTGTCTCCCGGAGAATTCTTGTCGTGTATGCATCGAGATCCGATCACTTCCGCCTCGAAGATCCTTCGCGAGCAGAAATATGGCATCGATTTACGAGAGACCCTCATCCCCCGTTCATCCCCTCGCGCCACATACACGGATCATCGGCATAAAAGCCTGGCTGCCGTTTGCACACTGGTGACCGTTCTGCCTTCGTATTACTGGGGGGAGGGGGGGGGGGGGGAGTGATCTTATGCTCCCACATATCCGTCGCGACGAAAATACCCACAAAAGAAACAGTCCCTCGTTTGGATTTGAGATCATACCCTTTACTTTGGAAAATCTGCACTCCGAGAAATACAATTCAGTAGTACAAGTCAACGATAAGCCGACAAATATTAATTTTTACTTCACCCAGTGCGACAAGGGGATTTTATGTCCGCGAAGCGTGCGTAAAGGTGCATTTACGACACCTTGTCAAGTAAAATTGTGTACAACACTCGTACAATTTTTCATGACTCGTGTGATTGCAACCCTTGTTCTGGCTATAGTCTACATCACACCGCAACAACTTCTGATATTAACCCTTTAATGGATAACGCAATGAAAAACTCCACTCCGGCTGAGGTCCTATCGCGGACTCTTAACGATGCCCCAGACATTCAACACATTAATATCGCTAGTACAATTTCTCACAGGAACCGGAAAGTCTGCATAGTCCACACATTGCTTGTCCCTTTCTCCACCCTCGTAAGTGTCCCTTCGTGATAAAACGATATCAAAATCCGAACTTCAATTTTTTCTCTTCACCTGCGGATTGAGCGAATGGAAATGAAGTTCGAAATCGTGAGTATCGAATTTGGGAAACAATTGTGGAGTAGGCTAACGATCCACGAAGATTTACGTACATCACGTGCGTCTCACGGAATTTTTTCCGCACCACCCGCTCGTGCTTAGATTCGCGGGTAAAATTAATCGTGGCGAGAGTTTCGGGGGTCCGAAAGTATTCGCGAGGGTTGCGTTGGCCAATATGTAGCCGTTGAAAAACACGAAACCACGGTATTTCAAAGGCTACCGAGTTTTGCGTTACAGACTCGCACACATCCGCGATATACAAACGCCCTTTTCTCTCCCTGTTCCTCCCCCGACGAAAGAGTTGCTGTTGGTCAGTCCACGCGGTTAACGAATGACTCCTCGTTGGTCAAACTTTCGGAGGAACGGGAACACGTCCCTGGGCCGAGCCGCACAGCACGTGCTGTGTGCGAGATCGCAGCATACCCCGACGTTTGTTGGCGCCGGTTAGAATTTTCCATAGCCTCGGTTCTCTCCCACGATGTGCCTTGATTAATGGGGCCCGAGAGCGTCGGCCACCGGGAAAAAGCTGCACCCCCTTTGGCCTTCCCTTCGTGTGTGCTTTTTCCTTTTTTTTTTTTCCCGCCTGCCATCCAACGTTGCAACAATTTTTTCTCCCTCGCCACTTCTATTTCATTGCCTGTCCTCCCAGATTCCGTGGCGCGTGTTTCTTCGTTTTTCGTTAACGGCCTCCGGGCTTTCCGGAAACGATCAAAGGGAGCTTTTGCATGCCCTTCGGCGAAAGGTTCGCCCCCCCCGGGCGTGAACGAGATACCGTTGATCAAGGAGACGGGAAGTCGATTATATAACAGCTTTATTTCACCATCAGTCGACTATGAATATTGCATCACGATTATGTAGGAATATAATGACATTATATGCCAGGCGAAGACGAAGAGATATATATATAGATTTATCGTTTGTAAATGGCGAAATTGGGTCGAAGCTTTTTTCCCGTGCTTTTCATTCTCATCCACGTATTTTCTTAAATATTCCTCTCGACTTTTCATGTTTTTTTTTCTCTTTTTTTTTTGTTCCCGTTGAATAGAATAAGTGAAATAAAGTTTTTCGAGAAAGGTGAAATTTTATTTTTCCCTCGCTGACAGTTTTCCACGACATTTCACCTGGTTAAAAAAGTTTTAATGCAAACACCGTGCGTTTATCGAACGCGATATGAATTCACCTACAAGAATATTCCGGCTTATTTAATTCGGCTTAGGTCGTCGAGATGCTATTTCCGCTTCGTCGTAAAAAAAAAACGTTCTTTTTGCACGATTCGAAAGGTTCGAGAAAAAAGGGAGTGGAAACGTTCACGGGTGAAGTAATTTTGACAAAACAGCCGAGAGGACGTATGAGAAAGTGTAGAAATTAACGGAGAGAGCGAAATGAGGCGTTGTGGATGACGAAGAAGAAGAAGAAGAAAAAAAAAAAATGTGAGCGGAGAACAGACTTAGTGGAGCGGGGTGAAAAAAATGAGGACGTTAATGCTCGGGAATGGCGGAGCAGGTATATGAACATAAAGGAAGCCAGAGGTAGACTACAGAGAAATGCAATATGGTTCTAGTAGAACAGGCAGGTACGAAGCTGAAGAGACCCGGTGCATATTCCGCTCCTCCACCGTACTGACTTCAGGATAATCAGGGAATGGCGGATTTCGAACAAAAAGCTCTGCAATAACTGCAAAGATGGAATGCAAGAAGTTCGCTGTCAGGGCAAATACAACGTTTTCAAACATATAACATCCCCTCGTCCGGATGCTGCTGCTGCAGAAGCTTCGTCGAAGGGAGCTTTCGTTTGCAGCCCTTTGGTTACCGCTCTCCTTTTCCCTTTCACTCTGCAACCTCTTTTTTCGAAGCAAAATTTTCGTCTCGCTACACTCGATGAAGAAAAAATAGATAAACTTGGAATTATTATTGCTTTGCATTTAGATACGTTCAGTGAAGTGGATCGAAAAAAAAAAAAAAAAAAAAAATGTTCTGAAAATCTTGAAATGTTTGGATTCAAAGTTGCATTTTAAATATAAATTTTTTTACGAGTCTCCTATTATCGTTTTTCATTGAAAATGCATAAGCATTAAGCTCGTCTGAATTGTACAATTATCCGTAAAAATAATTATGGCAAATTTCGATGATAAATCGAGATGTGGCGAAAAGTGCCATTTTCGAGATTCGTTAAGACGGGATTCACTGAAGATGTTGGCAACTTCGTTAGAAGATTGTACGGTGAGTGATACTAATGGCAATACCGAGTCACAAATAACACTTAAATTGGATGGGTCAACGTTATTATCAGTTTAATGAAATTGTGATCCATCCGCGAAGAAAGATCCCGCCATAAGAATGAAAATAAACTGTCCCCATCGACTTCCCTCGCACTTGTCGTTATTTGCGTTTATTTCTCATTACCTTCCTCGTCCGTTCGGCGCCAATATTATTTTTCAGCTCCGCTCAGGTCTTTAATTTCGCTGGGGCTTTTCCATTGTCGGTCTGTCCTCGAGGAGGACGTCGTGGGGTTTGATAGGAAAACCGTTATTTCCGGCATCAAGTTGGAAATAACGCGATAATGTCGGGACAAAGGAGTGCGTGGCCTTGGGAAGCGAGGATGATAGAAAGGGAATGGGAGAAAAGGTGATTCCGGGCGATTCTGGTCGAGATGTTGACCTCGCCCATGTTGTTTTTTGTCGTCCCCTCCGCTCCTGGTTCCTCTTTGCCGTTTCTCTTTGTCGAATGTCCCAGGCGTCGTAGTCCATCGAGGCCATTCTTCGGGCTGGAAGCTCTCTCTGGAGAAACGTGCTTCCAGGGTCGCGTAGGGTCTGCCGAAGCATCAAGAAGCATCAAGAAGATTTCCAAGAGAAAGAAGGGAGGGCCTGAGGTGGGAGGCTGATTGGTCGGGAGCGATTGTCTGGTTTTGTCGATTGTCTCGGTGGCGGGTTCAGGAATAAAATCCGAAAAGAATATACCAAAGGGAAAAAGCGGAAGAGAAAGAGAGAGAGAGAGAGTCCCATGCTCGAGGATGCTCTTTCTTTTCCATTCTTCCAACTGCTGAGATTCATTCCGTTCAAACAACGTGCCCTCGTCGGCATCTTCTCTTCCTCCTCATCATGGTCTTCTCCCTATTTTCCTCTCCGCTTTAACCTTATCTCATTTCCTCGTTTCCTCCTTCCACGCTTTCGTCTCTGGATATTCGGTCGGCGTGCTTGCGTGTTGCCGGCGGCCTCATAAAGCACACTACGGTGCTTTCATTGATCTCAAGCCCGGAGAAAACCATCTTCTCTCCACAGTAGCTCGTCCGGGTTATGATTATCCTCTTGTTCCTTTCCCCTCGGTCTGCTGGCGCACTCTTCGGGCTCCATTTATTCATCTCTCCCTCTCAATTTCGCACCGAGAGTGAATATTACAACCAGCTGGGATAGAACGAGCCTGGGACGCCTCGGAACCGCAGCGGCGTTAACGCAGAAAAGTTGCGGGAGGTCTCGGTGCATTCTTCAGCAAATATACCGCGAATAAAAAGAGCCGACAAAAAAATGCTCAATGGTTGTCTTTGTTTATTTTAATTATTCTTCCGGTAGATCAATATTTATCGAAGTCGACCTACTATGACTGTTTTCTTGAAGCTTTCGAGAAATGTCGATTCGTGGTTCGAATCGAAAATTAATTTACTCGCTCGAATGGACTTAAAATAGCTCTATGTATTTCTGCGCTCATAAATTGTCTGGTGCATATGGTCACAAGGTCGATATCTATTTGCGTACCTTCATTTCACTCGCGAAATCGTAACCATTTACAAATCGGAGTTAGGAGTAGACCCACTTTGATATTGCTTAATGTGGGTGAAATAAGAATTGGTAAAAAATAAAGTTGTTCATATTTTTACCCGGAAAACGATTTTCCAAATTATTGTGATCCAAATATCGCTAACCACTGTAAATGGAATGCATTTCCGGTGTCGAATTATATGACGTCAATAGTAATTGAGCAGTTAAATGAACAAATCGTATTACGAAAAACTGGCATTTCGTATGTCAACCGAATGAGAATGTAATAGAGTAAGCGCCACACGCGGCTTCGAAGTAATTGCATGTGCATGTAAACACGCAGGGCATACATGCGTTAATTATTGACGTCTTGTGTAGCTTCGCCATCGAAGCGAAGCGTATAGCGTTATTATACAATTGGAATGAAAACCACTGGCGCCCTCTTTGCTACCTTTACAGTCGTTGCCATTGCATTGACCCACATGGACATTAACCGTTCTATTATTCATTTGTTCGAATCAAAGCCCACTTTTGTTTCAATTTGTTCTACCGTTCAGCAAATGCGAAAAGCAATAAAAGTTCAACGGTGCGTTATTACGACACTTAAATAGTTTAATGAAAATGGGAGAGGTGAAAAAAGTGGAGAATTAACAAAAAACATCGGAATTGCTGTCGTTCTCGCGTCATCAAAAATTCGCTGGCGATTTTGTTACCTTTCCCAGAACAATTAAGGGTTGAAAAAAAAAGAACAAAACGAAGAAATAAAAAATGTACGAATTTATGGAAAGAGATGAAATAAACGCGCGGCTTGGTATTTATCCACTATTATTTCATTTTATGAAAAATCAACCAACAAAATTGTCAAACAAGGCCCCCATTGTTCATTGCAGCAGAGAAGACTACACATTTAAAAGCGAATCCTTAAAATGGACCAGCATGAATCGGTCGCATATACGCGTGGCCGCTTCCCCTCTTCGGTTTCTCACTTTTCCCGGGACATCCGTTGCTTCTTTCTCTTCCTCCGACGTGAGCTTCGCTTTTCTCATTGCATTAACCGACCCTTTCCGCGAAGCAATCGCTCCAATTCATCTTTTCCGTTCTCGCTCTTTCTTCCCGCATATCCTTTCACGACTTCCTTTCGCCTGGTTGCGCGGATGCTGCGGAGCAAACGAGAATGCCATAATACGGCTCTCCACTTTACGCTGAAGAGCCTTCTTCGCAGCCCATATCGTCTCAAACCCGTTGTCTTTTCCTTTTTTTTTTTGTCGCGACAAAACAATGGACCAAATGATGGCACACCGGTTGAGCTGTGAATTGGAAAGTGGGCGACTGGAAACTAGAGGGCGACTCTTCTGATCCGAAACAAACTGACAAGAGTATTTGCGTTTCAAAAACACCTTTTTTTGTCGCGACAAAATAATGACATAACTGGAAATACTCTCTGATACGAAACAACCTGACAAGCGTATCTACTTTTCAAAAACATCTATTTTTTGTCACGACGAAATGATGACATGGCTGGAAATAGTTTTCGACACGAAACAAACTGACAACAGTACATCCTTTTCGAAAAGCCTTTTTTTGTCAGGGTCAAACAAGCGACAAAGCGTCGCTTGAACTGCAACCTGGAAAGCGGATGCCTGAAGGTATCTTCTGATCCGAAACAAACTGACATGAGTGCCTGTTTTTCAAAAACACTTTTGTCTCGCGACAAAGTGATGACATAACTGGAAATATTCTCCGATACGAAACAAACTGACAACACTATCTCCTTTTCAAAAACCCTTTTATCATCTCAACAAACCAAGCGATAAACTGATGACACGTCGCATGAACTGCGAGCTGGAGAGCGGATGGCTGGAAGTGTCTTCTGGTGCGAAACAAACTGCGAAAAGTATCGTCTTTTGAGAAACATCTTTTTAGCTTTTGTCGTGACAAAACAAGCGATAAAATGATGGCACATCGGTTGAACCGGAAGGCGTATGGCTGGAAGTACCTTGTGATACGAAGCAAACTGAGAAAGAGGACCACTAACTCGTCGAACCGCGTGCGACCTATAGCGAAACCTCTTCGACAGAATCCGTGCGAGAGGCCAGACGACCGGTTTTGTCGCACCTGCTCGCCAAGAAGTTATCTTCCATCTCTGTCCATGAAGTTACCGCTCGCCTTTCCACATCCCTTGCCTCCTGTATACGTATACCATGTATTTCTTCCTTCTCCAGAATTTCTCGGCCTCTTTCCCTGTGTACGCTATCCTGCATAATAATACGTGTCCTTCCCTTTTCCCTCTGCCCTTCCGAATTCCTCCACGAAGACCTCCTCCCTCGAGTTCCCCTCCGCCAGTTCCGGGCCCTCGCATCTTCTTCCTCCCGAGCATATTACTATATTCATACTTACAGGGTTCGCTACACCGTATACCAACTCAGGCGTACCCGCGTTTCTCGGTACTCCTCGTGCTTACGTATGCCGATGGTATACGCCTGAGCATAAGTGCAACCCTGGCGAATGTGTCGAAGTTCTAGTTCTACCTCCTCCCACCTTCTACGTTATGTATATGCGCTTGAAAAGTTTGAGGAGGTTCAACCAACTTAGTGCTATTGATGTACCTTCGTTCACTGGCCTATACACCGTCGTTGGATTTGTTTAGACAACTTGCGATACCAAACTCACGTGATGGGCTTACCAAGCTAAGAAACTGTCATGCTAAAGACTTTGAGATATAGGGATTTTCTTGTGTCGAACTAAGTCGTACATCAGTGATTCAACAACCTTTTCATTAATTCCTATAAATAACTCTTCCACTGCTGCTTGAAAAACTTTTTGTGGGCTCGTCAGAAATATCCACGAATCCGGAAATACGAGGTGGAAAAAGTTGATATCGCATGATGTTCGTGTTCGTGTAGTAGGTTCGGGTTAATTATGGAAATATAAGGTCAAGTGGCCTTGATCAAAACTCTTGGGCAGGCGTGCCAATTGTGATAAAAAACTGTGGGGATGAGAAGTGAGCCTGTTAAGTCATTCAAAGCCCACATTCCAGCCTCTCATAGTCGGCTGTGCCCCGGAGATTCAATTCGAGGTCATTGCAGTCCGAACTGTCCTTTTGCGTGCAATGTCTTCATCACCCGCGTCAACATTGTGCGTGCAAACAATGCGGAAGCATACGCGAAAGCGTTCGCCAGTTGCCGAATGACTTTGAACAGGCCAAACCCGCGAATCAGCATTTCGGTATTTCTCGCTTCCCTTTCACATGGTCGCAAAGTGAACCCGACAAACGGCAAACTAGATGATAACATTGTGGCGGTTGTTGCAGCACCTCACGGCGACGCAAAGCGATTGAGTTCACGTTGGTGATCGCTTGGATGCGTACCGCGTTAGCCGACGAAGTTGGTGTCTCATTGGAGTCCCGTTGGAGGATCGGACTCGCTGGACAGCGAGAGGCACGACGGGGAATGGGTTCGTCAGTCAGTTGGCATGATGTCTCTTGGTGACTGTGGCGATTCAGAAGCACCGACTTGACCATGTGTTGTACCGTGCGAAAATACATGGGGATAGAAACGTAGCTGTGTGTACAGTAGGAGGCCACAGCAAAGCAGTCGGAGCTGGAAGTGCAAACAAGCCCGAGGTCCTGGAGGCAGACCGCCACACCCAGTTAAATTATTTAGTATAAATTGGCGCGACCTCTGTCCATAAGACTTGGCCTCTCTGCTGCGTTCAGTGTATTGCACGCCAGTGACCCCAGTGACGTCAGTTCCGTATACCGTACACACACACACATACATATATATATATATATATATATGTTGTCCATCCTGGACTCCAGGGTATACACACACACACACACACGCGCGCACAAACAGAGAATCGTTTTACGGTCCTTCCGCTGGTTTTTTTCTCGGGTCGTTTGCGAGCTCGACTCGCTGGCTAACACCACCCTCTTTCCCTTCTGTTTGCCCACTGCCGGTTCTCAGTCAGTCCATCAGCGATGGACAGAAGTGAGGATACGGTGGAATCGAAAATTACAGGCTATTTGGAAATGCACTTTGCTGTCGCAATGAAGAACCATGTTTTAAAAAAATTTATTTGATTTAGGGGCCCTCAAGGTAGACATTTGATGACCACACTAATGTCCATGACGCAAATGATAAAAGAAAAAAAAAAAATGAATACCGCATTCAAATAGATGGATGACTCAGAGAAAATTAAAGGACGCGTCGATATTTCGAATGCGAATTTTAATATTTAAGTACGAAGCGTTCCGGGTGAAAAGCTATCACCGCCAAGTCGCAAACGGCATTCACGAATCCCCGAGGACTCAAAACCTCACCTCCATTTTCATTCGCGCCGTGGAACGGGCTTAATAGAATGTAAAAGAAATTAAATAGTCGACATACCGCATCAGGAAACTCGTACTCTCTCTCTCTCTCTCTCTCGCGCTGTGCAAAACGTAGCATTTAATTTCATGACTCTATTCTTGAAACTTCCGGACTATTAGCAGGGATATTATAAACGCTGGAGTAATAATTGTACCCAGGTCGCTGTTGGTGCAACGATGCGCCTCCGCTATTCCGCGATACTACTGTGCTCTCTCTATAGTTGGCCGGCTTTTGTTACTCATCGTGTACACCCGAGCTAGCGCACATTTTTGTTTTTTCTGTTTTTTTTTGCTTTTCTTTCATTTCTTTCTTTGCGGACGGCGTAGCGCGAGTCGTTGCCGGGTGAAAAAGGAAAAGCACGAAATGTACACCGAGCGCACGATTCACCCTCGAGACACCGTGGAATACGCTGGAAAACGTGGAAAGGCCTCCACGGCTAGCTTTTCTTTATCACATACACACACATACACACACACACGTTTATTCTCTCCCTCTGTTCGAAAATGGAAGGGACGCTATCCTCTCAAACGCTTCGTCAGCTACCCTGTTAATTTTTTAGCAATCTTTCTTGGGGATGAAACGCCGTGATAGCCTTTTATCGTTAGCGGCGCCTCCGCGTCCCTCGCGCTGGCCGCCATCCGACTATTTCCTCTGTATTTCAAAATAGCACAACCACCGCGAGAGTCAAAGTAAACGAGTTAATGGAATCCCCAGCAACAGAGTACCGGACGAGCATGTGCATCCTCCACGGCAAATATGCTCAGGCTCGTGCAACGTATATGCTTTTACACGCGTCTCGATGGCTTGAAACACTCCGAAAGCCAATACCGCGACTGTGTTCCTCAACGTTCATTCACTTTTTCTCCACTGGCTTCAATTAACTTTGTGTTGTGTGGAAGAGAAATCACATTCTTCTTCGGAGGGCTTGCAAATTCGGGATAAGCTGTGTGACCGACGAAACCTAAATCCAAAATTGTGGATTCGCCTAATTGATCTCTGTCACTTAATTGCAAATGGGGCAATTGACTATTTTGGGACAATATTAAAATTGGAATTCGGAAAATATATATTTTCTTCATTTTTACTGGAGTTCTGAATGAGATTCGACATAAGCTGGGTACTTGAACGTAAAATTTTGGAAGCAAGGTGAATTTGTCTATTGATCTTTGTCATCTTTGCCGAAACTCCGGTGAAGGAAATTTAATGACTATCGTATAGTGCAAATTAATTGTAAACAGGGCTGCGGTTGACTAATTGAACTGTACAGCAAACCCCTGTCTGTTGATCTTTGTCATTTTTGCCGAAACTCCGGTGAAGGAAATTTAATGACTATCGTATAGTGCCAATTAATTGTAAACAGGGCTGCGGTTGACTAATTGAACTGTACGGCAAACCCCTTAGGATATAACTGGCAACCCCTTGTGCATAACTCCAGGAGTACGCCGTTCGTTCGATGAAGTGTTTTGTGACGCATGACCCAGACTCAAAGGTGTCTTAACTACGACACGAGCAGCGGTGCGGCGCGGATGGATGATATACTTGGTATCGAAACTCTCGACGATTTTACCACGAATAGTTGTGGCTGATGTCGTCGTCGTCGTCGTCGTCGTCAATTTCGAGGGTAACAAGAACCACGACAAGATGTTCGCCTTATGGTTTTCTTCAGCATGTATGCAACTGAGCAAATGGTATGATAAAACGTGAGCCAACCAAAGTACATACAACATAGAATTTTCCGCAGAATCTTGGAACCATTTAAAGGAAATATCACCTATAAATATCCATTTGAAAATTTCCCTTCCATTTTATTCCAACGAGTCAACAGACAAATCTGCAAAAAAATCAACGTTTTTCACGATGCCTAAGTCGATAATTCCCAAATGTACCAAATCATAAATACAGCAACCATGAAAGGAGTCTGATGCTACTTGCCCGTACGGAAAAACAAAATTCCCGGTTCCGCGTACAAGCAACCGCACAGTTCTTCGACAGCTCAAAAGCAGATGAGCCAAAAAGGCCCGGTTTCCGGCGCTGATATTCCGCGAAAGGTACTCGGGCTCGTAAAGGCTCGGGGGGTGGGTATTGGTGTGGCCCGGTTAGTCGTTATTGCTGGTGCGGGTTTCACGTGGCTATGAACTCGACGAGCTCGCTCGCACAAACCTCGTGCTCGCATAAACGCACATTAGGGACGTGCTTAGAGCCGCTTGTGAGCGTGTTCTCGCGTGGCCAACGTTAACGACGATATCACGGAGGAACGGGAGAACAGGGGGTGGGTGCAGTGTGGTTTGGAGTGAGGGAACCAGAGAGAACACCTAGCAACGGGGCCAGGCTTCGAAGGTACATTCACTGGCGAACATTAATTACGGAGGATTATTAACATCGGCTGGCTCCAATGAATTTCCGAGGTTGGAGCTGGCGATGTGCAAGCGGCGTGTATTCAAAGGGGTGTGCTTATGTCGTCGAGGATGGCGAAGGGAAGTGGCGGACGAAGGAACCCTTGGAAAACTCATCCACCACCGACATCATCATGCCCTGGGTTCAAACATAACACGTACCGAGAATAATACTCACGTGTGTACGCGCGATGGAACCGAGTATTGCGCCTGTGGTTCCTATAATGGGTAAACGATGCTTGGATATATGCGGAAGGATGTTAGGGATATCCGATTATGCGAGCTTGAACCTCAAACCGACGGGCCAAGTGAAGCCGCACTAAATCCCAAAAGGTTTTCGTGTTGCCTGAATCATCGATGAAATCCATGAAGGGATTAGCCGCTCATTCGAGTGGCCCACCATGAGAAATCGATTAACTTCACCCCTGTGCAATGTTCTATCGTTCCATCGGCTGCACTTCATCCCCTTTCTCGTACTACTATCTTCCTCTCTCCTTTCTCTGACTAACCAATTCCACTTACAGCCTCTCTCTCTCTCTCTCTCTCTCTCTCACTTTTATCCGTATGTTCTCCTCGTTAGCTCGCGTGTTTTCGCAACCGCCCTTCATTCGATCGCACAGAGAGCGCAGCTCTATGCACCGCCGTTGGAAAGCTCGGATTTGTATGAAAGGAGATCGAGTAATGAGCTCACCGTCATGTACGTACAATGTACTCGCGTTCGGGAAGTGGATGCCTTTTCTCCCTGGGACGAAAAAAAAAAGATAACCTCGCCTCTGAGAATACACGAGAGAGCGCCGGGGTAATTTTTTATTGGGCACCGTGGCCAATTCAGAACATGCCCGCCTACCCTCGAGGGTCGAATCTTTATCGTTTCCCTTTGGCGCTACGCTCCTTTGCTCAATCTCCGTCGCTTTTTTTTTTCTTCTTCTTTTTCTCTCCTATCTTTTTCACCGTGATTACTGGTAGCCGCACAGGCGAATCTTGGGAAGGGAAGAGAGAAAGCAGAAAATTTCTCCTCGACGCACGGTGTATTGGACACTCAATCGCTTTTTTTTTTTCGCCGCCCTTTCTCTGTCCCTCGGCGCAGTGTATATATATATTTTTTTTCATCGCTGCCTTTATCATACATCGACGAGGAAGTGTTTTCGTTCGTGTCAGCTTCGAAGATTGGAAGATCGGGGTGGGTTGATTAATGTCTGGCGATGTTGTGGAGAAGAAGCTTTCCGATCCGTCACCCTCCTTAAGATGACACTGCGGTGATCGTTTGGTACACCGCGAATTCACGTGGGGATGATGTTCCTCATCCACTCGGCGCTGTCGTTGCCATTACCTCGATCGAGGCTGTACACCGCGAGGCTCCGCTTCTGGGGCTGTTGATTTCGTCGGTTGAGCCGCACGTACCTCTTCGTCTCTTCAGGATTGATGGCACTCTCCTGAGTGCCAATAAAATCATTGGACAATCTAGTACTCCGGGTAATACCGGGCGATAAATCGGCGCCGGGGGTACACCGATTAATTATCGCTTCGTGGCACTCGAGTGCCTCCTCCTGGTTCGTCTTAATCGAGAATTTTTGACACTTGTACGTAACCATCGGGAAATAAGGTGATTACGTGAAACACTCTGGGAATAATCGATTCAACTGGAAATTTTATAATCTGCGATAAAAATCTTATTTGTGTTGAATGAAGATCGATTAAAAAATTCATTAACCGCTCCATTCACGAATTTGTACATCGAATCGCCCAAACTTTCGTTCCGAAAGTTTCGAAATACAATTGTGGCCGACATTTTTTTTTTTTTTTTTTTTTCATACCCACTAACGAAATTGAGGAGTTTGTATTTTGGTTTCATACATCGTTCCCCGCGCGATAACGGGAAGCCAAATTTTCACTCGAATTTCCATTTCCTCCGGCTATTTCGTAGATTGAATTATTTTCGTGTAATTATGCTTTTTCCTGGATGAACTTTTCTGTTTGTCGACGGTATCATTTGCTACAAATTTTCCCTTCGGAGTATGGGGGCGCAAAAAAAAAATCAAAATTTCGAGAAAAACGAGTGTGTACGTCGAATTGGCAAGTGGAAATTCCCTCAGTTACGATTCATCACATAAACCGATTAAATTTCGTTTACTGAAATTTAGTAAATTCGTTGAAAAATGAAAATTCCGGTGAAATCGGCATACATTTGTATGGACCTGCGCAAAGATTATGGAATTTTAGAGAAATTCTTGGAAAAACGTGTGATATTGACAAGCAATCAGCCAGTAGGATAATCGCTTTGGTGCGCAAAGCTCAGATACTAACGTATACTCCTCGTACTTTTACTTCCGGGTAAAGCCGCCTCCACACGAGCTTCCGGCTGCTCCAACAAAGTAGACTTCGCCGTGGAGCCTCGTTCTATGCGCTTCTGTCTCATCTCTTCTCCATGCCCGTGTCTGTGTCGGTGCTTTCAACGTGTACACGCATATATATACACGTACATCGGAGCTGACCAGGCTTGAGCCAATTTGCAGTAACTCGGTCCACTACTCCCCGTGCACCTCCAGGAGAGGCTGACTAAAACCGTAGAAATTTGCGGCTACTGTGCACGAAGAAAATATATGATATTAGGTAGGTATAGGAAAGATGGTACGAGAGAGGCCGCGGGGGTGGGGCAGGGTGGAGGGCGGAGGGTATATGTATAAGGGTGCTTTCGGAGGAAACTGCGCTCTGCGAGATTTTTAAGAGCACCGTAGAAACTTGGATAACAATTCCCTCTTGGCCAAGGTAAAACGGTGATTCTTTACGATTTCGCGAAGCCTAGCCTCTCTCTCTCTTCCATCGTTCCATTTTATCTCCTTTCCGTACACATGCCGCGATGATAAGGCGACTTCGATATAACAACGTTCACGAGGGCTGCGCTACTTTTGAGGGAGGTCTGGTCCATTTAAAGTACATTCTATCCTCTCGCCAAGTGCATTATCTTTTGTACCGTGCATATGGAAGTACATTCATACTTTATGAGCGTACTACCAAGCCAGTCTTTTGGGCAATGGGAATATAAACCCGGACTCCGGCCATTCTCGGGGCTTATAATTCAATGATACATATACGATACTCACGTGCGTGTATATATATTAGCGTCTCGCGTTCGTGTAATACGACATTTCCCCCATAAATTGTTAAGTTTCCGGCTGACAATGCTCGTTCGTCGTTCACGAGAACAAATTCGCCGGTACAAAGAGCATGCGATGCATCATTGCGGGTTGCATAATTTTTCTGTCGCCGAGACTGTGGAACTTTGGTAATGTATGTCGTGGATCCGGCACGAAGGCTCCTATATCATCGTGAACCATGGAATTTTTTCAAATTTTTCATTACAGCGGAGACGTTGGACCTCACGGCAGTTGCGGGTTACAAAGCTCGCTTGCCCTGCGACCTCGATTCGGCGGTGAAGGGCGAAGCGGTCGTCATGGTTCTGTGGTACCGCGTGGGAACCAACAGGCATCCGATATTCACTATCGACGCCCGCAATCGCAGCCTCCTCCATGGAAGCGTGTGGTCGGATTCTGGGTTCTTCGGCGATCGAGCGACCATGAGGACCACCGTCAAACCTGCCGAGCTCGAGATCGATCCTCTCCTTCATAGCGATCGAGGACTCTACCGGTGCAGAGTCGACTTCAAGAACAGCGCGACCAAAATCTACAACATCAACTTGACCATTGTCGGTGAGGCTTCATCAACGTTATCGATTTAGAGTAAAGTCTTCGGTAACCCTTGAGATATTTCATAAGGATTGACCATGAAGACGTGACAATTTTTTAAATAGTAATCTTCGAAGGAAAACAAAATCATTAACGTAGGCAGCGTTATCATAAAAATAAAATGACCGACAACTTGCGATTTGGTAAAGGGTCAGCATGGGGTTTCGATAAAAAATTTCATGGTGTCCTTGAAAACTTTGACTACAGACAAAACGGGTGAACCATGTAACCTTGTGAGTTACCACTGTAGTGCTTTCCAATATTTGCCATGACCTTGTCTCCCTATGTGACCTTATCTCCACAATCTCAACCTCGGAAAATAAAGATTATATCCACGGAAAGCAAATAGCGTCAAGGGCGGCGAGTGTGTGTTGGGAAGGCTGAGGTAGGTTCGTTACAAGTGCTATCGAAGCATTCCGGATGACCGGTTCTCGCCCCGGAACCGTCCAATTTTCACTTAATTAATAGATAGGGATTGGCGAGCAACAGGTGTTAGAGTGGCGGGTCCGTTGGATCCAAGTCCCGGAGATTAAATGGTGCATGATTGATGAAGCATTATTCTTCATTTGCGTAGTTTGCGAAAGACTTCTTTGCTCATATAACAGTCAAGGATTTGGATATCCTTTGTCCATACACGCGAAGGTACACGAGTTTCGAGGGTATAAAACCACAGTACTCTTCGGCAACTCTTGCATGTGTTACTTTTGTCTGTTGCAATTCAGTTCTACCGGAAACACCGGTGATATACGCCAATGCGGACAAGAGACCGTTCACCAAGATACTTCAGCCCTTCAACGAAGGCAGCGAGTTGACGCTCATGTGTGAGGTTCTGGGTGGGAACCCACCCCCAAAGGTAACTTGGTATCTAGAGAACAAGCTTCTCGACGACACGTACGAGAGGAAACAAGCTGATGTCACCGTAAACCATCTGAACGTGACAAGCGTAACCAGGGATTTTTTGGCGGCGAGGTTGATTTGCCGGGCGAGCAACACTCAGCTGGTTCAGCCGGTGAGCTCGCAAATAATTCTGGACGTAAATCGTAAGTACTAAATCGACTGGAAATTGGAATATACCATTTTTGTCCTTGCTGCTGAGGCATCACCTCAAGTCGAACGGAACGTTTGAGACGAATTACCTGGTACATTTGCTTGTCCAGTGAAACCATTGGTGGTCAACATCACGAACAAACAGAATCACATCTCGGCGCTACAGACTTACGAGGTCGAGTGTTCCAGTTCCGGTTCCCGACCTCCGGCGGTCATAACCTGGTGGAAAGGCACTCATCAAGTCAAGCACATGGCCAGAAACGTGAATATACGACTCCTTAACTCCCACAACGACAAATTAATGCCTTCCGTTTACTCGTCTCGGTGTATACTATGACTCGTTAGAGTTTCAGAGTTCTTCGATAGTTTGCAGAGGGATCGAACGTGACGAGGAGCGTCCTCAGCTACGTACCGACCATCGAGGACAACGGCAAGTTCCTGAATTGTCGTGCCGAGAACCCTAATGTGGCAGACAGTGCTCTGGAGGACATTTGGCGTCTCGTTGTTCACTGTAAGAACAAGACAAACACGAATAAAAATGAGTAAAGCGAGAGGCAGATGTCGCATGGGAAATCGGTATATTCGACCTTGCATTCCAGACGTTCCAGTGGTGATGATCAAGTTTGGCTCTAGCCTGAAGCCGAACGACATAAACGAGGGTGATGACGTATACTTCGAGTGCGACGTCAAAGCCAATCCAGCAGCTTACAAGCTCGGTTGGTTCAAGAATGGCAAGGAACTTCATCAAAACATGTCTGCCGGAATATTGCTGCCTGGAAGACAGTCGTTGGTTCTGCAGAGAGTCACGAGATTGTCAGCGGGCGAATATTCCTGTAAGGCAGCCAATGTTGAAGGGACCGCTATGAGCAGACCAGTCACCCTTGAAGTCATGTGTAAGACTGATCAACCCATTCCTCTCGAGTTCCTTTGAGTTTCCAGGATTGAAATGGAAGCCTGGTTAAAATCGATACGTATTTTGCAGACGCACCGATCTGCAAGGATGGCTCAATGGCACAAGTCGTCGGCGCTCTCAAACACGAGACGATATCTTTGGTTTGCGGGGTCCAGTCGAAACCTCCTCCTACAACGTTTCACTGGACTTTCAACAATTCTGGAGAACTGATGAACGTACCGTCCAATCATTTTACTCAGATGAAGCCACTGAAGCGTATCGCAAACCATTGGCATGGATCTCGGTTGAATTATACGCCGGACGACGACATGGACTACGGCACGGTCTCGTGCTCGGCAAGAAACAAGATCGGTTTACAGAGAACACCCTGTTTGTTTCAAATAATCGTCGCCGGGAAGCCTTATCCCCTGCAGAACTGCTCGGCTCTCCAATCTACCGGACCTTACGCATATCGGATGGGTGAGTGTTCGCGTAATTGTTGGGCTTTCCATTCACTTCGGTGTAAACACAATGTTCTCCACCCTGTCCATATAACCATTTTCAGTTACCGCTTCTCATTCGGCTCCCACTACCGCTTCTCATAATTCTCCCCTCACTCATGATAACGATTTTCCATGAACCGTTTCACCAGGTCACGACGATTTTAAGACCATGGAAACGCCGGATTCCGAATGACTTGATGTTCGTGTAATTCGCTTTCACCTCCCTTTCACTCCTTTCGCTCCTCATCCACTGCCAGGAAATGTAATTCCGCGTTTCATCCATGATAACGATTTTCCCCAAACCGTCTTACCAGGTCACGAGGATTTCAAGACAATGGACACGCAGGATTCTGAGTGGCTGATAGTGAGATGCAGCGAGGGTTTCGACGGTGGGTTACCTCTGACGGGTTTCGAATTGGAGGTCTACAGCGAGGAGAGTGTTCATCGGATAAACACGTTTTACCGGAATCACAGTGACAAATCGACCGGCCTGGGGCAGCAGGGTCCGGTGTTCGAGGTTCCGGGTCTGGAACCCGGCAGAAATTACAGGCTGCTCCTGTACGCCATCAACGCCAAGGGTCGCAGCGATCCTGTGGTCCTGGAGCCCGTGTCTTTGAAAGGGGTCGCAATGTATACGACAGGTGAGCTCTTAATGCCCTTTTTTAATTAGCCGTTTAACCATTCTCCGCGAAAGTCATCGTCAAAGGACCATCGCGCTAACGTTTCCAACGTCAAGCGCTAATTGACCGCAACGTTTCGTAATAACATTGAAATATAACCGAGTCGTCGAGGTCGCACATCCGCGAGCCATCCTCTTTGCCCGATCCGACTTTGCCGCAGTGTTTTTTCAAATAATCTCCCTTTTGCGATCGGCACAACCATACAAACCGGCGAGAGTCACCAGGGCTTCCCAAGCGAAAGCTTCCTGCTCGGCACGCTTTTTCCTCGGGCAACGGCCCTGAATTAAAATCCCATAAAGCTTCTCTTTGGAGAAAGAAGAAAAAGGGACTGGTTACCGCCGCTGCCTACGTTCCCTCTTCTCATTTTTCCCTCGCACTCTACCTGTCTCATTCGGTGCCGCGCGCTCGCGTTTATCGTCTTTAATTTCCATCTCCATGGTTTATTCATGCCGGACGCGAGAGTTTTCTGTGTGTATGCGAGAGTGAGTGTGTGCGCGTTTCTATTAGCAATGCTCTGTGTATTTTGCCAGGGTACACTGACACCTTCATGCACGTGAATATAATACTTCGGTATTCGTATCATACAGTATGTACACCTACATTTATATTTACCTTCGTTCATAACGCTTCTTGTCTCCTCCATACCGTAAAACGTATACTAACTGTATACTTAGTAGCATAATGCCGAGCACACTGGGCAACCATGAGCCCTGGGGCTTATCTCCACTTCTACGGTCTGATAGTTGGTGAGCCGAGGAAAGATCCTGAGCCAAGGAAACACAGATAGTGTCGTTCTATCCTCGAGGATTCTCCGCCCCCGGTTGACCCTGCGCTGTACTGACATGTATATACGTAACCCGATGCAGTGGAGAACGTCGCTGTTGGGGTTGGTGAAACAGGGCTAAGGGGATTGTTCGAAGTATCCTCGATTCTTGTAGTCATTTTGTCGGGACACTTGACCCGGTGCGTGTTCAGGTGACATCGTAACACGAGCAGTTGAACTCCTTCCTCAGCATTGCATATCGAGTCACCCCACGCTAAGCTAAAGCCATTATTCCCCTGTTGGATAAATGAAGGTGTACCATAATGGCACGTACCTCGAGCCAAATGTATTCTTCCCCGACCCTGCGTCCAGCAGTTTTGGTGCTTCCACTTTGAACGATCAGAACCGCCGAGGGTCTGGCGAACATAGTTTGCGAAGAAGAATGGCCTTGTACCATCGATACCAGTGAGGGCGAAGCTTGCGTCACGCAGAGGACAGTAGGCTCGGGTTCAACGTAACATCCGGTGGACGGAGAAAAGCGGTGGACGATCCTGATCGCGACGACGGAATTAACCATGGATAGCTCTACGCCTCGGAGCTCTTCGTGGTCGATGTACCTGACCGAAGAGACGACTCCCCGGGTCCGGTCATCTACTTACGTGTATACCATGTACAGATATAAGGATATACCACATCTGATAAAGAAGACAAGCGCGTGGTTTAGGTAAGTCAGGTTAAGGAACCCACCTAACGAACCACCGTGCGTTCACCGAATTCCAAATAGCGGATGTCATCACCATTTCGGTCTTCCTTCTCGAGTGTACGTTTCTGCTCTTAATACTTGTTTTCTGTACGTCCTCGGGATTCGTATTCCACACCCTATTCTCAGTCCATCCTGACCATTTGTGGTCCAGGGGACAATAAGAAATAATAGTAGACACGTGGACACGAAAAGAGGAAGTGATGCCGAGGTATTAGCTCGCCGGACACGTTCGAGAAAATTTTCTCGGAGTAACTCGCGTCTGCGTTGTCAGGGATCTCATGGGCGATTATTTAACCCGGAAGTTGGCTACACGGCGGAGGTCTCGACGACTCGATCAGTCACTCTTCATCTTCATTCATGTCTCTTGTTATCTGTATGCCAAATGTTTTGTCTCGTCTTGTTTGTCCTTCTCATAGGTCGAGGCTCTTCGGAAAAAAGCACAGACTACAGTCTTTTGGTGGCTTGTTTCGCTGGGGGCATCACTGCCGTCTGTATCCTTGTTGTCGGGGTCACGTTGACCCTCTATCGTCGGAATCATCCGATGCAACCGATCAAGACTCAGACTCACGTGGTCCACTGCGAGAGCAAAGAGGACCACGCGATGCCACCGATTGTTATACCCGGAAAAGATGCTCGCCGCGACTTCAAGGACTCCAGGGATTTTCGGGAAGCCAAGAAGGACCAAGGAAGCAAAACTACGTCGAGAGACGGCGGCAAGGAGTCCGCCAGGGATCAACAGCACCAACACCAACAGCAATTTCAGTTGCAGCTACAAACGAACGCCGATCCAACCGAAGAGAATCCCGACGTTATTCCAAACAAGGTCGACCGAAGGACAGTGATTTTCGAACCGAATTACACCCCGAAGATAGAGAGAACGAAAACGGGGGAGTTTCGTGATCACCTCGAGGGTTACGAGTATCCCTCACCGAGTTCGGTGCTTCACGCCAAGGACACTATATGGATATATCCAAACGGATACGCGGATCGACCTGAAGAGATGAGTCCAGCTCGCCCAAGCACTCTTCCAGTTCATCGCACTCATGACATCTACACGAGAAGTTCGCGTGTTCAGGAAAGCTGTATATGAAGTCCTATTACCTTCTTCTACATATCTCGATAACTGCCACGTCATTCGCCATGATTACTCCACCCCCTCCACCCCCGCCCCATCCTTACTCTCCCTGAGCATCATCCCTCCTTCAGGCCGCCATCTTAAATTGAACAGGAGAATGAAGAGAAAAAATACACGACTCAATATGTTAAAATACATTGTCACCGATAATATCACCGTTCAAGGAGTGATCTGAGGTCAATAAATTCGACACTCGACTACTACGCGACAACGCCGACGTGTATCGATGTCTGTACATAGACAATAAAATCTCGTTGTTAAGATCTTCATGATATATATAAAAAAAAAACCGTATGCATTACTGATTTTATTTCCAATTAATTCACATACCCCAGGATAAGAAAATTGATTTTATCGGTTGATCTTTGCTCGCCAATGGATTCACTTTCGCCTTGTTGGTATCAACAATATTCAACTTCGGATTTGCAATCGGTCTTCAGGGTGACGCGTTGATAAATTAGTACAGTCCGAACAGTCGTCATCCAGCGAAATTGCGATTGCGTAAGTATTTTCCAGGCCTCTTTCTCAAAAAACGTTCGTTTCTTCAGGGTCGAAATTGCCTGATTACACGCCGGCCATGGGAATTTCATTTTAGCGCGTGACCTTTCTTCGCCGGCTGACTGCGAATGACCGACAAATCGTAACTCGAAGAGGGAAAAACCGGAAAACCATGTGATCCAGAATCTCAGGTACCAGGCCAACGACAGCAAATGTCCTCCGCAGCACCGAAAGATTTTTCTCGGGATACCGTTATCATCCGTTCTCGAACGGGTCGTCAGGGTTGCAATGGCGCTGCCGGAGGTTCGCCACCACCGGCGAAAAGTAGGATACGAGAATTTCACCGGGTTCAACGATAAATCACATCGTTAGAAGGACGCGGAGAGGAGAGAACCGTCACAGAGCGAAAGTGCGAGCGGGTCGAGAGTCGGCCAAGCGGAGTTTTAGCTCGCCTGGAAATAAACTGCCGCCAATCCGGCACCGGAAGCGCAATCGCTCTCTTGGTCCGTGTGCAACGTTCCCTGACGCTTCATCCTCTTGCTTCCTCCTCGAGCGACTGATCCCCTCGCGCTTCCGAATCTCACGAGAGAACGTTGCCAGAACTGCCACAGGCGTAGCGGCTACTATTCTGCTCCGCTTGTCCCGTTCCATCCTTGTGTCGAGGTCCTGTCACCCTTTCCTCCCTCCGCACCCAATGAAATAAGCCATCACCTGTCCCTTGTCCGTTGAATCGCTTAACTAGCCACGAGACTCGCTTCGGAGTCGACGTCCCGAGGATTCGGTGGTTGCAGCCGCGGGATTTCAATATCCAGAGTCGCGGAAGTGTTGAGGGATCACCGGGACGATAAACAGCCGGAACAGCGAGTCTTGCCAGCATGGAAATTCAACGATACCATCCAATGGGTCTCACGAGATGGTGCGAACTTGTTCCACGAAGACAGTCTACGCAAAGTCTTGCAAACTTGTTTAGTGGACGAGTGGGACTGAACTGCATTTAGCAATATGCACTTCGAGAAGCTTTTTCGGAGGCTGCACGTGAAAATGAAAAATAAGGTACGTATTCACATTCTATTTAGTTCCGAACAGATTCTATAAATTGTTTTGTGTGTATTATTTGTATTTGAAAAACTGATCTATGATTTCGGAAGTCAGAAACGACAAAAAAGTTGCTTCTTCGAAAAATGACAGTAGTTAAGCTTGAAAAAGGTGCTTTCCGTGGTGATATGCGTCTCGAGGACAAAGTGAATGTCAAAAGTTGGTATTTCAATGAGACTGCTATTTGACTTGGATTTTCCGAGTGGAAGTTGGATTTGTGATTTCGGAAATCGGCAGATAATCGATGGTGAATAGTCGGCGGCACTTGTTAGACCAGAGCTTATATTTATGTATGCGAAAGCTCGGCTGAAGGATTGAGTAGCGAGACAAACACCGGAAACGAAAATCCGGAATCGCTGGGATCGATTTAACAATGGTAGTATCGGCTACCTAACGGTAAAAGCGTTACTCGCAGCCAGTAGACGGTCTACTGGCTCGCTCTGCTCACAGCTTTTTTCCTTTTCCACTAGCTCTTCCCGTTTTATTCCTGCCCGATTGAAAAATGACGCTTTGAACGAGACCTGCTCCTATTCACTCACGGGGTTCGTGAGCCCGCATGAATCTTTAAGATCTTCAATCGACCAAGCAAGTGAATCATGTGAAGAGCGCACATGCATGAGCCATTTTATTTATTTATAAACTGCATTTATACGTATATCAGATTGCAGTAAAAAAATGTTATCATTTTTCATTAGATGTCATATAAAAAATAAATAAATAAAAAAATATAGTCTGAACCCTCGGAAAAAAAACTTTGTACGAATTTTTTTTGAGCTGACCTTTTGTATTTCCCATTTGATTATTATATAGAAAATTAAATATTTTATTTTGACGGAAGTCATTTCTTTAATCATTGTTTAAGACCACATATGGTCCGAAATATTCAAGTGCATGGAAAAATGATTGTTTATACAAATTAACCTCATTTGTGGTCATTATTATCATTGTTATTATTAATATTTAATGCTTAATATTATCCGAAAAATTTAACCACCAGCTGAACGTCCTGGATTTTGGTTGTCCTTTCATTCCATATGGGTAAGTGTCTAATTTGGTGTAATTCCTTTTAGATTTATTTAAATTTCTCAACAAATTCAGTACACTCACAAAGAAGTTATAATGCACTCGAAATGTATGGGAATTTTGAGAACCATAGTCACCGTGGTACGTAATACACCAGGATGTTCAGACGCCGGAATGAAAACTGAATTTCCGTTTTAAATAAATAACGATGAAGAAGTTTAAACACTTAAAGGTCATGGAACATGAGACATTTTTCGAAAGTACCAAATGGAACGCCTCATTTTTAAGATAAAACCTTGGAAGTACATTCGCCCATGGATTTATGCATTGGCACGTCATGGTTAATTAAAGAACAAAGCCTGAGGATTTATCTTCTCGAGTCAGGCTCTTTTCAACGATGAAATACCTTGATCGTAATTTTCAAGCGAAAGCCATCTTTCTTCGAATTACCTCATCGAGTGTATGTCCTTTTATCCCCGATATATATATATATATATATATATATATATATTTCACTCTGAGGACGATAGCAGGACTTTTCTTCTATACATTTGAGATTGAGCCTCCTTTGATCCCCGGAACACTCTTATCCCGTTCCCCTGTCCCATTTCCGCGTCCGCCACTCACAATGTCTCTCAGCCCCCATATCCTTTACTCTTCGTCGCGATTTTTCCGTGAAGGGTGTTTCTTTCTCTCGCCGAGGGAAGGCGAATGGATAACGACGCGTTAACGCCGGCTTCGAGGAGCTCCGCTTTAAGCCCCTGGCTCCGCACAGGAAGGACCTGCCTTTCTCCTCTCTTTTTATTCCTCCTTCTTCGCTTCTTCCCTCGTGCCCCTCATTCGCCTCGCCTTCCCCCGCGTTTTTTTCAGAAATTATTCCGTCTCCGTATTATCTTCGACCTTAATCAGAGCGAGTTAACTGGAAAACCAGAGTATCCCAGAGTGCAAGAGTCGTGCTGCTATAATCCGAAAAAAAAAAAAAAAAAAAAATGATCCACCACACATCGGTTTTCGTGAACAACATACCGCCGAAAATGTAACGGAAAGTCCGGATGTGTTGTTTTCACGTGAAAACATCCTTTTTAAGGACTTTTTTTCCGGAAAAAAAATATCCTCAAATAGCTTTATGGTTATTCGGGAGAAAAAGTGAATTTTGAAAAAAATTTCAAGAAGCATTTCGGATATTCGGGGAAGAAAAGTGAATTTGCAAAAAATTTCCTCAATTACAATTTTTTTTTCTTGTAATTTGAATACGATATTCAATGGATAAATATAATTTAATGGTTGCCGCTCGACGTTTCCGATAATTAATTATGTCAAAAGACAGAGATAAAATAAGTAACATGAGAAACGTGGTATTGAGCCTGTTCGAGTTTCCTTCCGGAGGGACCGGTTCTTGAAACATCTTTTAATTGCTTTTCTGCTTACGGACGGGGGACCGTTCGAGGCGGCTGCTCTTCAGCTTCTCGAATATCACTTACCACCGTCATAAACATTAATCGGATTCGAGTCGGCTCTTAGGCCAAGTGCTGTGTACGATACCCTGAAGACCGTGCACGAATCCATTATAACATGCCTTCAACGTTGAACCTTCATCAAAGCGTGGCATAGAATATTACAGTATGATGCTAATAAATAATAACGATGATAATACTAATTTAATAATTATAGAAAAGTGAGTCGCCGTTGAACCAATGAAATACTACATATATATACAAATATATATACCGCTCGTATGTCACATCGTCACTCTTAAATAATAAATCGTAACATTTGCATTCATGCATGCTAAAATATGATGTGCTCCATAATTAACGTATGTTGATACAGTTGCGAGTAAAATTCAATTAGAGGAATACCACGAAGTGTGTCTTGCGTACGATTCACTTAATCAGCTTCGCTCTGTTAATTAACACGCAATGATAAAAAATCTGACGTCAAGTGGAAAACCGTATTTCAATAATTTTACGTAGATAATCGAAAAAAATTTGGAAAGAAAATTTAAACAACTATTTTCCGCGTCGCATTGAAATTAACGAAATCGGTAAGTCGAAGTCCACTTGCCAATTGTTCGCGTGTCGATTTTGACACGTTTTCAATAGCCAATGTTTACAAGCGGAAAAATTTTTATCACACGCGACTTCGGTGACCATGCTCCACTCACATGGTCTACCTTGGCGCAGTATGTGCTCTCCTATGATCGGAATTCCGCTTCCAATTTTCCTCTATGTATTTGTGAAGGCAACCCCGCGATAGAGAAGCTGACTGGGCTATCTATGCAATCCCTGGCCTCCCATGTTCGCTCGCTTGGCCCCGTTTAAATTTTCCACGCTTTCGTCTCGCTATTCTCACCGGTGCGCGAGACTGCAGAGTTAGCTTGGTAGTTGGTTAGCTGGTGGGCACACACGGCAAGAGCGCAATGGTTACGGAAGGCCCTGCGGGGCTCGTAGTGCGCGACGCTCTGGGGCCACGGCCTCGAAAACCTGGAATATCGGGGGATATTGTTCGCGGCGCTGTACACGATACCATGAAATTTAACGCCAACCAGAGGTATGTGTGTGTGTGTGTGTGGAGTAGAGCGCATTCGAGTTCGTGGTTATATCCACGACCAGACCCCGAGGCCCTAGATGCGTAATTTTCCCGTAGCAAAATTTTTCCGTACCGAAGGCGCGAGTTTTCCGCGTCTGCAGGGAGCTGAGCGGAAAAGAGCGCTCTAAAACGTAGAAAACTATGAAACGTCGGTGTTCGGTATGAAGGTGAAGAGAAAAATATTTCGAACCCATGAAATCGCCGACGATTTCCTCAAACGAAATTCATATTGGCTGGTTCCGCTATAATCATTTTTCTTCTCCGTCTTTTCACCTGCGATACTGTAATCCGAAGCGGAAGTCTATCTAAAATATCGTCGGTTGCATCGGTGGAACAACGTAAATAACGATTTTTCGTTTACCCTTCGTATGGAAATTTACGGCAACTCCGAAGTATATCAGATTCGCAATTTGCCCATTTTTCGACCACAAAATAACGATCGTATTTCCGTGGGTGTCGAATTTCGGTTGAATATGAACTTTTGGCTGCATACCGATTTTTATGTACACCACTGTGAATTTCGTTTTCACGAATTTTTTTTTTCGGTTGTCGATTTTCAGGTGGCGGAGCCTGGATTTTCGACGAATGATTTCGATTGACATTCTGCGATTTCGAAAAACCGGTGGAATATGAACTTTTCGAAGTGACATTGCCCAATCGGTATCAGGTCTTTTCTTCTCTATCTCAGCGTCCGTCTCAAAAATACTCGCAAGCCCAATTTCCGTAATATCCCGGTTTGTTTGGTCGGGAAAAGTTGGCAAAATTGCATCGTTAATTTGGTTTTTTTTTTTTTTTATCACAAACAAAATGGGCTGCACACGTTAGTGCGTAGGTATTATGTGGTGCACAGGCGTGCGCACGGTTCAATTGCGGTAATTGCCGAGCGTACCACGAGAAAAACGCGTAAACAAGGTTTCGCTACCGTGAGCGACGAGAGAAGAGCAACAGCAACAGCTTGCAACATGCTCGTTCGTTTTTATATGCGCTTTTTTCTCGTTCGTTTCATCCCCCTGAAATTTCGCGTGGGCCTCTCCTGTTATCTCCCTCACTCTGACGCACTCGACGTCATATCACCCCCGGCGACTGGACTCTCGTTTTACCCCCCACCACCCCCTGCCGCCCCTCCCTCTCTGTACCAAGGGGTCCATTAAATGTCAATCCATTTGCATAGCAATGCATAATAATTACGGTTGAAGCAGAGAGGGAAAGCAAAATGCGGCACGCTTCGACCGATGTGCCCGGGGGTTGAAAAGCCCGGTGGAGCTTTCCGCGCGGCTCCCGTACCATCACCTCAATTTTTGTAACACCAATCTGGGCTTTTTTCATACCTCTGTGGACTCGTTCATTCCGTAATCGAGAGGACATTCGGAAAATTCAAATTTTCGCCCCCCGTTCCTCGACACGATCGCTCTATAGTGTTTATCCGATTGTAACCGAGCCTCCCCCGGACAAAAAAAAAATGTCGTGGCTTCGTATGCACGCTTTTGATTTTTATTTTTCCGCCACTCGTGCGCACCACAATTTACGGATCGTTTTTATTTTTATGTCTATTTTTTATATTTTTTCGGAGCTTGATAGCATGTTTCATAGGTGTAATACCGAAATTCATATTCTAGATATAGGACCGATACGACCTATCGGAATTGATAACGCTTATCCTCCATCGACCAAAAGCAATGGATTACGGCTCACACGAATTGACATCGTCACGAAAGAAATAATTAATATACCGTGTAAATGCAGTTAAAAATAAAACTAACTCCTTTTTCAATATTTATTCTAATGAAAAATTGTCATTTAAAAAAAATGTATACTTTTATATATTATATATTTAATTAAATATGCGTAATCACGTGTTTTTCATCTCATAACAGTCGATTTTATTTTGCAAGATTTTCTGGCTTGTTATTCCGATTCGCAAAGTGAGATTTTTTTTTACTGACAGCTATTTATTTCCTGTGGCAGGTAAATAAATTTTTCGGGCAGCAAATAATTTTTCCCATGAGGGAAAAAAAAGTGAAATCTCCCATTTTCACTAATACCATTTTTCTTGGAGTTAAATCTCGAGTTTTACAGTTTGGTCAGCATGAAAATATACAAAAGCAGCGATCGTACGTCTTCTGTCATAATATTATGATCCCGAGGGAAACGAGGACAAATAAATAACGAAACGACTCGGCCCGTAAGAAATATAAACGATTTTTGTTCGACGCTCTTCGGCGGCGTTTTCGGTGGTTCCTATAATTGCGACGTTCAAAGGACGCCGGCAAACTCGAGGCGGCAACGTGTGAGTGTGGGCGGAACAACAAACTTCGCCCGGGACTCGTGCTTAACCTTGGCTCGAATAAGAAAACGATTCGTTCCGGGTTTATAATGAGTCTGTCACTCGAGGGTCCGAATTTCGTTGGTCCAATTCTCCTCCTCATATATAGTAAAGCCGCGACCGGCAAAAATATAGGCTAATTTGGAGAGCGGTCGTCCGAAGAGCGAGATAATCGGTCATTTGCAATGTATAATAACAATGGTAAAAGCTACAACGAGGAGTAAAGGGAGTTTGATAATTTTTTTTTCTGGGAAACTTCGTTATCCGTATTAGGAAATAAAACCGATGTTTTTATGAAAAAATATATTAAAGTAATTGTCCGAGTTTTTAAAGCTCACATTTTCAAGCGCGCTTTCGTTGTAAATCTCTCTTTTTAATGATCCCGAAAGCACCCATGCATAATACAGAACCATTCAACTGGGGCATCTCAAATATTTTTCATTCATTGTTTTTTAAATAATTTATTATCAAGATAGGCAAAGAATTGTTAAAAAATTCATGAATTTATTTCAGATGTGCGGGTATCGTTGGGTAAAAAATATATTCTAGTTGCTTTTTTATTGTATTAATAATTGATGAAGCTTCAGGGGTTACGATTATTCTATAATTAATTTTGTATTGATATTAAAAAATAATTATGACTATATTTTTATATTGTTTTACTTTATTATTTGGGGTTGGCTACGATTGTTGTTATGTTAGTCGAAGAAAAAAAAAAAATAGTCAAATGTGATGTTAATAATGTACTCGTAGAATTCGCATAAGCAATGGAGTAGATGTTATGATAAAGATGCAATATCTCTACGCAATGTTCTCACAGACATGGTAATAAGGGTCTCTATCCGGTGAAGTGAACAATCGCCGCTGCGACTTTTATGAACTCGCAGCGTCGAAGCCTGGCGAGGCCGTTGTTTCGCAGAAGGAACGTCGACCCGGTTCGTCTTCTCTTATGAAGCCCTGCATAATACAGCGGCCTTAATAAAACTATTAAAGTGGAAAAGAAATAAGCGCTGCTCTCGTGTCCTGGCTCGAGATCCTGTTGAGAACAAAGGTAGGACATTTCATTTTTATAGAATCTTGATTTAATTTCATCGAAACGTCAGGCAAGAATGACGGGGAAAAGGGGTTAGGCAGATGTTCGAAATTTATTACATTGTTTTATGTCATTCTGTAAGTACATTATTAAGTTTGGGGCGAATCGATATATCCGTGGAAATGTAATACAAAAAGATTCTTACTTTGCTCTCACTTTGTTCTCACCCTGTTCTCACTTTGCTCTCACCTTGCTCTCACCTTGGTCTCACCTTGGTCTCACTTTGTTTTCACTTTGTTCTCACTTTGCTCTCACCTTGGTGTCACTTTGTTCTCATCTTGTTCTCACCTTGTTCTCACTTTGCTCTCACCTTGTTCTCACCTTGACTTTTAAAGTGTTGCAAAACTCGAGAATATCGGTGCCCTTGTAATTGACGTTATATATTCTGATTTCGTTAAATTGTGATTAATTAGGTACTATGAATAATAATATATATATATATATATGACTGTCATCGTTATATATCATCGGTAGACGAGAGGCAATACTTTCGTACGGTCACCTTTGTGTCTCGTGCTACCGACAGAAGCTCGTGTAAAAATCGACGTAAAAGATCTGAAGACTTTCGTTGTTTGAGTTGTGTGCACCGCCTTTATAAAAGATTTTCTTGCGAAAAACTTTTGCTCGGGGAGAGTTTCACTGTGCAGACAAGGGCCGCCGAGAAAGAAGGATGAGCAAACTCCGCGCGTCTATGAAGGAGCTGGCTTTGCCAACACGAACGGAAAAAAAAAATCATACGGACCAAAATAATCGTAATACACATAAGCAAAGAAAAAAGAAAAACTGAGAACGTTTGTCACTGAAGTAGTGGTCCCAGTTTTTGATCAAAGCGCACGTGACAGTGACAGTGACAGGGAAATACAGATTTTAACGACCAGTCCGATAATTACGACCGTACCGTTCGGTGTCCCAAAACTGCTACATTTAGCTTCAACGAGGGAAAAAAAAAAATCTCCGAAGAAATTAATATTCTCGGTGCCGGTTGGATAAGCATATAAACGGCATGCTGCACTTTTTTCTGAGCGAATATAAATTGTATGATTTCTTGTCCCGTTTCGAAACTGCCACGACAATGAGTCCTTGCAATATCCGCTTGCGGGAATTCCTCGCTGTATTTTATTCTCGCATACAATTTCTTTCGCTGTCTCTCTATATTCCTCCTTATTTCGTAATATAATATTTCCGCTTAGCAATGCAACAGTAGTGCACTCCACGTCGTGTGAAAAGGATATTAAGTACTGCATTACAAAAAAAAAAAAAAATCAGTGTACCTTTATCCCTACAAAAAAATATATGTCAAGTTAAATGGTTTTTTGCGGGAATTTCTTAATTGTGAATATCACAGCAAACCTGGATCCAGGAAATTGGATCACCTGATAATGATCTACAGGGTTTTTGGGTCTTATATACATTTTTTAGGCGACTCTACCCCCTTAACTCCAACTCCAACTTCGGTTGGCCATAGTTTTCATACAAGTGTGTATACGAATATAATAGTTTCTACTTTAACATAGCGCGGTATATAATACTTTAGTATATACGGTATAGCCTCACTCTCCCGTCAGCCTTTGCGTCGAGTGTCCCGAAGGATTAATGTCGCGCGGCACTCTGCCAAAAACAGAATGGCTGACCCGCACGAAGCTCTGGACTTACGCGCGGCCGAGCGGTGGCTCACAACCGATAAAATGTCCCACTATATGTATATACGATAATGTATATGAGGGTGTACATAGCTACTACTCGGGGTTCGGACCCCCTTAACGACCTCATAGTCTCTCCACTTCTCCCTCGTTAGCTTTCTCCCTTTTATCCGAACTCTAAAGCACAGGAATGCACCAAGCACAGCATGATCCGCTTAGGGAGTAACCGTTAGATTACACGAACTAAGCGTAATTAACGCGACCGATGTAACGACAGGAGCGCCTAAAAAATCTTCCTCGAGAAAACGACATCTTGCCAATATTAGCCTCCTAATATCGTTGTAGAGTATACATGAAATTAGCACACCGACATTAAGTGTCACTGGGGATGAATGGGGTCAAGACGTTAATCTGAAACGTCCAGGCGACCATTTTTAGCCCCGCATGCCGAAAAATTGTCTTTTTCAGGAGCGGTATTTCAAAAATCTGACTCTGCGATATATTATATTTTTTAATTAAATTTTGATGTACAGTTTTCATATTTTATGAAATATGAAAATTGAAAAAAAAAAAAAAAAATTCATCGTGCGATTGACTTCGTTAAAATTATTTTGGAAATTCGATGATAAAGCGGATTATAAATATTCCTTTAGCTGTTTTATTCCCGAGACGAATTGCCGCAGCATTAAATACGAATAAAAATTTCATCTACCCTTGGTATTTTCCCTACCCTTTCGTCTACCCCGTTGTCCTTGTATTTTGTACCCTAAAAATTGGAATTTTTTTTTTTCCGACGAGGGAAAAACCGAGTTTAACTTGCTACAGGTTTCATTTGGCTGGTGTCGACTGTAAAACGTAGCTTCGTCGTTCTTTTAAACCGGTTGCACGCTGTCGGAGACGAGCGCTTCGTCGGAGGGAACACGTTATCAACAGAAGCTCGCGATATGCTGCGCTTATAACAGTGGGGACGCGAGAAACGCGGTGACAGTGTTTCAGGGCGGCACGGCGAGCTCTCCGGCTCTCACCTACACGGGATTTCACGTGTGCGATAAATAAAATACTCGGTCCACGTCCTCGCGCGTAAATATTTAGAGCCATTTTCCGCTGGGGAAAAAGGCGTAACACGTGTGTCTGACACGATGTGGTAGCGGTGGCGTCTGCCGCGGTTGCTCATGTGATGGCATTGTGGTGCCTGTGTGTTCTGTTCACTTCTCCACAGCTGTGCGAGCCCGTCGGTGACCGGATAGCTTGCAGCCTCCGCGCTGGACCGCTCGCGGCACGTCGAGTGCATTTATTACTTTCCCGTCCGTGCGAGCGACGACCCTTTCTCATCTTCGGGTTCTGCTTTTAAAATATTTCTATATCCCTGTTACTATCAAGAGCAGCACCGGCTTTTCGAGAATACGTGACAACAGTGGAGAATTTGAGGCGAAGCCTTTGCCACTGGCGATGGGTTTATATTAAAGCTGACCTTGAATTTCATCGATGAAAAATGTGCTCGTGATCACCGAGAAATCATAGACCCGAGTTATGAGTCGAGTCAAAAGTTGAGTTCCAATTTGAGTTACAACTCCAATTTCATTTTGAGTTCCAACTCAAATCCCAATTTGAGTTCCAAGTCAAGTTTCAAATGGAGTTCCAACTGAAGTTTCAAATTGAGTTCTGACTCAAGTTGAAAGTTAAGTTTGCACTTGACTCTTTTTGTTAGTTCAGATGAACTTGAAACGTAATTTTGAACATGACTTCAAAGTTGTGACAACAAATTCGACCCTGAGGAGAGTAACACAAATTGCCTCCAAATTTTCACGCCATTACGTCGTTCAAACCAGCAAACTCAATCAAAAAATACTCGATCAACTTTTTTTCACAGCCCGTGTAACCAACTCTTCGCCACTTCCCATACAAAAATTGAATTCCAATATTTCGCGAAACGGCAACAAAAATTCACTCAGCAAATTTGCTTCGTCAATGCCACGATCAACTTCATTTCAAAATCGAAGTTTAGTGATCAACGCTTCGGTACAATACAAACAAAAACGAAACAAACAGGTTGAGCGGATCCCGAGCCAGAATCCGTGCATTTTTTCCCATTGTTCTTCATACGCACACGATTCTTCGGCTTATAATACCAATGAATATAATCCACGGTTTGGGGAACAAAAAAGCCTGGCAAAATAAATAAAAAAATTGTGCGTTGAATAAAAAACAAAATCAATGCATTGTACGACACGATAGTACAGTGAGTACCGCCATTGATACAATGGATACGTTATGATTGAGTAGAGACTGGGCAAAGAACAGGAGTTACCACCGAAGGGATAACGGGCGTTGAAACGCGTGACAACAAACTACCAAACGAACGAACGAACGAACGAACGAACGAACGATAGCAAGCGCAACGAGCGAAAACATCGGCCGCCATGCCGGATGGTGAACAGTGCACTTCATCCGCTTCGCCTCAACGGTGTTCCATTCATTTGCTGATGTTACCGCGAGTGGCTGACTGTTTTTACCAAACTAATTGAATGCAGTCCCCCGTTACGTACAATGCGCCAATTACCGGGAGAACTGTGGTCCACGGGCCTCTATTGGCCACGACCCTGGCAACATGGTCAATATTAACGCGTCCTGGATTTGGCAAAACAGTAGAGCCGTAATGGCACTAATTAGGTGTACTCTGCCAAGCCTCCACTCTTCCCTCCCCCCGACTACGCTCACCCGATCCTTCCTGGTGCTCGGCGCCTCTTCGCTGCTACCCTCCGGTCGACCCTTCTTCAGCAAAGACCATCCCCTTGTTCCCTTTCCGTTCGCAAATGGAAAGGGAACAAGAGAGTTGCACACTGTTACATGCTTGCCATCATGTACTATGCGTTGCTATATTAATCGTGGAATACATTTACTACGTACCAACTTCACTTGTGTAACTTGTACAAGTGACGGATCAGAAGTGGCAGATTTAGGTTCCGAATAAATCATGTATTCAGAATTTGACGCGTAATTATTTATATTTATAATCTTGTTCAGAGGCAGAAATCACCAATGAATGATCCTCTTTGCTGCTATCCACCTGTCGACCCTTCTTCAGCAAAGACCATCCCCTTGTTCCCTTTCTATTTGCGAACGGAAAGGGAACAAGAGAGTTGCACACTGTTACTTGCTTGCCATCGTGTACTATGCGTTGCTACATTAATCGTGGAATACAGTTACTACGTACCCACTTCACTTGTGTAACTTGTACAAGTGACGGATCAGAAGTGGCAGATTTAGGTTCCGAATAAATCATGTATTCAGAATTTGATACGTAATTATTTATATTTATAATCTTGTTCAGAGGCAGAAATCACCAATGAATGATCCTATTTGCTGCTATCCACCTGTCGACCCTTCTTCAGCAAAGACCATCACCTTGTTCCCTTTCCATTTACGAATATCTATAACCTTGTCGAGAGGTAGAAATCACCAATAAATTATCTTATTTGCTTCTTCGCTGTAATCCCCCAGTCGAACTTTCTCCAGTGAAAAACATCTCCTGTTCCCTTTCCAATAATAGAAGCGCCATTCTCACTGTAACATTATTGCACGAAAGGTGGAACATGAAGTTTCCAAGTGAATAATACATTCTGAATCCGGCAAATCAGTGATGTAAATATTAACGTGACAGCAAAAGCGCCTACATTTTTAACGATATGAACATTCGCGATGACGTCAATTGCTCAAATTTCCACAATTACACCTTTCATCTGAAATTCAAAGTTATGTACTTCAATTGCTTTTTTGGTTTACATGAAAATAATTCATTTCCTCAGCTCCATTGGTTATTTATGCAACAACATTCAGTCGTTCAGTGTCGCATCAATAATCACAAAGTGCGACGGTATGCTGATATTTAATTTAAAAAAAATAAAAAAAAACAAACAAACAAACAAAAATTCAAGTCAGATTCCACTACTGCCTCTTTCATTGCAACTAGCAGCGGCCAGCGTGTCGGAATGAAACTCTTGACAAGTTTATTATAAAATAAAATAAAATGGTTGCTCCGGACTCCAGCGACGGTGGATACACATATAAATGGAAACGCAGACCATAAAACGTTCGGCCTCGCTTCCGTGTACGTAGCAGTGGCCATCGAGCGGCATCGTGTATTTCTATGCAACAATTCTCTCGTAGCTTCGCAAATGTAATAACGGCTCTCGAGCGAGTCCCTTGCGTACTCAGAAAAATGTATATTTCGTTGTATACGCCGGGGCATTTACACCCCCCGCACACACATTTGAACGGAAATAAAAGTTTCTCTTGTGTGTTCACGAGTTATGACTCGTATCGAAAAGTTTTTTCCTACGCATTCGCCAAAAATATATTGCGCCAACGAAGTAAAAGCAGATTTTCAAACCTGACGAAGGTTTTTACAATCTCGCCCGGAAATGGATTGCGTTATTCCCGGATTCCCATAAAACCACGATCCTCCTTTATTTAACGTCTTACCAGTCATTGACTTTTATGACCACTTCCGTAATAACAGTAGGTCAAGTGGAATCACTTAAATTCACTAAAGTGGAGTGTGCGATTGTCGGTTAATCGACCAAAAGCCAAATTTACCATCGGCAATAATGAGCCACTTTTTTTTCCGGAGGTGACTGATCATTAAATTCAAGATTTTTGTCGATTGTTTGGCCCACGAGATGACATAATCCGACCTACGTTTATTCTCCAGGGAAAATAATGGCTATGCGTATTCCGGTGAGAGGCAATAATGTTTTTATGGCCACTGTAACAATGAATAATGTAACCGACAGCAAAAAGGTACGAATAACTATTTTTTTTTGTTACACTTGCATTCGAAATTTTTGCGTTCCATCCGAAAAATGCATTTGTGCAATTCTTGACTCGGTTATATGATATATTTATTATGAATTTATGTGGGGAGATGTTCTTGCAAGAGAAGCGCCGTTGCATTGAGATATCGATCCGCATTTGGCGCTCGGATATCACCGGACATTTCCCTTTATTATTAATGAGAAAATTGAAGAAGCGCAGTACCTAGTTCTCCAAATTTATAAATATTTAAATAACACTATAATTTCACCTCGTGTACTGGTTAACGTTTCGAATAGAGCAGCACATGCTGATGTTCCGAAAATATCAATTCTCCCAATCGCAATCTTACGCTGTTACGTCGATCAAATAAATGCAAATGTCTTCGTCAAATAATCATAACAGTATCTAGGCCCACTTTCCTTCGTATTTCATTCAAATATTTAGATTCATCGGATTTGAAGGTAAATCGGAACAGCCAAAAATGCTGAAGTGAATTATTCAACCGGTTCAATCAGATTTTTGGTCACATTTTATTTCTGACCAAAGTCTTAAGATGTCAGGTTCGAAATTTTACCCACAATTCATTTCAACAATGTCAGTTTAAAAAAAAATTGTATAACATTTATAAACAATGAAGTTATTTCGTTTGAAGTGCTAATGTCAATAATATTTTTTATCGCTGCTAATAGCTACTAATAGGATCTTCAATGAAAGAAATGACGTCGAGCCCTCAAAGCGTTAACTTGTAAACAATTGACCATTGTTTGCCACTTAGTCCGCCATAAAAATTCGTATAGAAATATGTAAAACCCTTTTACGTTAATAGCTTGGAAAGGGTACGTCAGCGCAAGTTGGTAATTGCGAAAGCACTTTCTTGGTCTGAAGTACCGTAAAGCAAGTGTCCCTGACACGCGGTTGAGAAGGACAAGGAAACAGTGAAAAGTGGAGTATCGCGAGGCGAGGGCCTCAAAGGGTTCGAGGGCACCAAAAATTACAGGGAAAAAAGCTTTTCGGTTAAATTAAAGCCTCTTGAACCGGACGAAGAGTGTTTTTCACGAGGGTCAAAGGGCCAAAGTCATGGGACCATGATTGTCGGAGCTTAATGTTTGATGGGTACAGAGGAAAGGTTAAGAGCGATGAGTATATGCTGAAGAAATGTCTCAACCCTGTTGAACGTTTCGGGGCTTTTGTTGAGTCGCCGTTCCACACCCACGTCATGTACTTTATTCCCGTCCCTTCATCTTATCCAACTCTTTTTATAAAACAGAAAAGCTGGCGAAGGCGCCTCACGGTCTCACCGCATCGCAACCTGAAATAGCTAGACGCCGCCATTGTGCAGTTTACTTTATTGCGGGCATTCGTCTTGGTGTAATATTCGAGCGGGTGGTGGTCGCTTTCCTCGGCTCCCCTACCTTCGGCAACCAGCCGCAATTCCATTCGCCGCCCTCTTAAGGCCATTTCGTGCTTCTGGAGTCTTGGACTGAAATGGAGAGAGAGAGAGAGAGAGAGGTGGAAAGTGGATGTCCGCGAGGGTGAGAGTAATGCCTCGATCATTCGGTGTAATAATACGTCGTAACATTGCCTTGAAGGGGGCTTCCTGCTCCGTGGACCCCCAATCATGTGAACCGTGGGGTCCCGTGTTATTTGCCCTCGATAGTCTTGAAGCCTGAAAGCTTAGCTGCAGCTTTACGTCCAATTGCAAGAAACGAAGGAGACGTTCCTTCGGAATTCCACCGAGGCACATCGTGATGGTCCTTGGCAGCTGATAATTGTTGGGCTTTACGACTGGTCTTCGATGGTTCATGGAAACGATAAGGGATTCTCAAACATTGTCATTTGGTGAGGCAAGAAATATCTTAACGAGGGTAGCTAATTATTTGCAGGTCCAGGAAACATATTTGTTATTAAAAAAATGTTCCGCTGTTCCGACAAACAATTTTTCTCGTGATCGGTACCTTGTTACCATTTGAAACAATTCATTCTTGAGTGAAGCTAAAATGTGTCGACAAGTGGTCATGAAATTTGAATGCCAACGCAGTCGAACAGGTTTTACGCGATTCGAAGTAAACTTCCTCCTCAAGCGACCTCAAAAGATTCACTGACAAGTCTACCTTTCGAATTAGATGTTGTGCCTTTTGAAAAAAGTACAGATCAATGGAATAATCACGGTGTAATCAGTGCCTAAAGGTCTTGGAAACGAATAATGGCAAATGTCGAAGAGGTTTCCAAGACGAAGGTAAAAAGTAGCCAAGTCGAAAGTGGCGGCTAATCCTGTTACCCATTATTCAGGTCGCGATCGCGATAAATCGACTGTTCGCGGTGACATAGTCTCCTCGGAAGCTTCGTACCATAACCCAGTGTACAAGCTGACGTGTCACGAAGCGACCACGACAAAGCAAGGACGTTAGTGGGATGAAAGAGCATACGAATCCCCATAACTGTTACGTATTCATAGGGACAAGTTGGCGGATGTGTGCGAAAGCGTTTTATCGAGTAGGTTGATCGGGGAAACCTCTTCGCGCCGCACTAGTCAGAGCCAATTACTATTACAATCGATGGATATTGGAAACGTTCAATCGAGGCGTCTCTCAGCTGACATCCCATCGAAGTGATCTCTTTGAAACGCTCTCTGTCACGATTTATACCTTTCGAACTGTTACATCATTGAAGGCTTTCAATCTAAATGACTTTGGTCATTTTTCACATCGATAGTTCATCCGCCACGTGAAACGATTTTTTCTTTTTTTTTTTCTAGATCAAAATGAACAAAAAGAAAAAATAAACTCGTGAGGCTTTTAATGTAATCTCGATGGGAATACACTTCGATGAGGGAATATTACGGGAGAGCAAGTGCACTCGTGCATCCCTCATAGCAGCTTGCACCGTTGATTATCGAATGATGTGCTCTCATTGAATGATTCTGGTGGCCGTTTACGTGTTCGCCGCTCGCTCGGCCAGCGCACAGTGACGCCAATTACTCGTGAATTGGCGTTTTCGACGATTTTCATCATTGGAAATATTCGCTAACTGGCAGTCCGTGCGTATGGTGCCACGTATAGGGCACACGGACATATTGCGTGGGGGTTGGTGAAGCCTAAAGCAGGAAACGTGCTGCAATGGCCGTATCGAGATATATATATATATGTATATATGTATAGGGTGTCAAATGCGTACACGCATCACAAAATGGCATGTCATTCCGGTTGCAGTCTCACTTGGTCAACGAGACAAGGACGAGTCAAGCGGATGGTGGAGCAGCAATAGCCGCGCTAACGTACGACGTTAATAACCGGGGTTGAAGCGCGAGAGGGTGGGAGAGGGCGGTGGAATTCGACATACAGGGTAAAAGCACGATTGAACTCTCGGGCCATCGATTCTCGATTGGCCGGTCTCCTCGGGGATTGCGGGTGAACACCAAGCAGGAGCGACTTCGGTTGATCGCTAATTAACTCGAGGCGCCTGCACACCCACCGCCCTGCCACCCCCGTCGATTTTCGACGAATCCTCTACCCCCTTTCTCATTTTCCATCACGAACAGTGCCAACCCGCGTGATCGTTATCGAGTTAAGCCCGCGTCCGAGGTTAGCTCACCGCAGTCAGTGCATATGCGTATACATATTATTCTCTGATTCTCTGATGCGGCCCAATTATCGCTGTTTACGTGTCATTGCCTATTCGTACGGGGGGGTAGGTTTTTTATTTGCGAAATGGGGGTGAATTATCCGTGGGAATGAATGATAGACCGGGCTGCAGATTTGATTTTGTTTAGTTGAAGATAAGGTGAGAGCCAGGTGAGAACAAGGTGAGAGCAAAGTGAGAATAATGTGAGAATAGGGTGAGAACAAGGTGAGCTAAACACATTCGTAAACTATGTACATAAATAATCTAAAATTTATAATAAAATCCACAATATTGATGCCGCAAAAAATCCCATATCTCTAAAACACAGTCTCCACTTTACTTCCAAGTGGGCAAAGACACCGGTTTCCAAGAAAATTACCTCACATTCCCAATATCCATATTTTCAATTTTTCGTTTCTTCCTTTTTTTTTTTTCATGCTTCTTCGATACTCGCAGCGCTCGGATGTGAACCGAGCGTGAAAATTTAAAAACGCGGATAGTATAGTCAGCAGAGAATGTTTCGCACGGGAACTGCTATGACTCCTATAGGACGTCTATACGTAGACGTTCCACTACGTCTGGTACATCGAGGGAAGACGGTAAAACGAGGTGCGGAAGATTGCTTTATGATAGTAATTATGCGGAGGGAAGATGTTGGAAGCCCCGGAGGTTGGCTAACACTACTAGCTCTATACCTAGAGCATCGAGGGACTCCGTGCGAGCGAGCGAAAAAGCAGTAGCCCGCGAATGCAGGGAGAAAAGGAGACACCGGAGCTTCGCCTGCTGGCGAGTACTCTTGCAATATTTTCTGGACAAAACGCCAGTTCTCACGGCGTGCACAGTTTCGAATTGCCAATAGAAACTTGGTAATTGTTTCGCTCTCCCGCACACGGATCCACCCCCCACCCCCTCCCACCCCCGCCACTCGAGACACACCGGGCGACGAAACGGAGACAAGAAAGCAAGAACGCCAGACTAAGCGTATAAGGACAGAACAATATTACATCACCACCCTGAAGAGCGTCGACGCCGAAATCGGACAACTCCTGCACCCAGAAAAATGATTTATTAATTTACCCCAAAAATAAAAAAAATTCTGTTCACTCGAATGGAAAGATTTTTCATTCGAGGGTTGATTACAATTTATTTACAAAATGTATATTGCTAAATGATTTTAATTACAATAAATTCATCGAATTTTTATTTTTCCATGCTGGATTATCAATGTACATTGATTCAGTCACTTGAAAAAAAAAAAAAGAGACGTTTTATATTATTTTCGGAAATATTGAATTGATTGAATTGTATTAATATTGAATATTAGCGCGGGATCTCATGAATTATTCCTCTCGGTGGTTCATCACCCTTTCCGGGTACTTTCTTTTTCATAATTAATGCGGATAAATGAATGAAATTAAAAAAAAATTTAGTCGTTTAAAAGCTGCTTGGGAGGGGGTGGAAGGGCGACGGGGTAAAGGTACGACCGCGCCGAGCTTGCGGCTTCGGGAGCTTGGACTTCCGATACATGAGAGCCAGTAATTACGCAGGACGGTGCTTCACGTCGAGTATACGCTGCGTAATACTCGTCGTCGGGGTAGGTGAATGCTAGAGAGAGAGAGAGAGGGAGCGCAGGGAAAAGCTATTGAGTTTGCGTGCGCTCCTTCGCCACGGTTCGAAGCTTGAGAAAAAACAACAAAAGGAAAAGAATGAAGAAAAAAAAAAGAAAAAATGTGGAACACGCCACTGCCTTGTTGGGAACTTCGTTGCGCGCTGTTGCTTGGATATCGTAATTTTCATCGCGAGTCAAAACTTCCCATGGCTTTTTGCTGCATCGATGGTGCAATCGACTGAGACGTATTTTTTATTACCATAAATATATAATTGACATTCAATCATAATATTAACAATTTACAATCACGAATCGTCTTTAATTAACAGCTTAAATAATTTGTTGCACAATAATAATTCCTAGGTGTTCGCTGATAAAATTTTAATTATTACCGAACACGAGTGAAAATTATAATTCAAAGTGCGAAGTACTGAGAATCAGTATATTAATTTTCCAGAATTAATTAACAGGCACACCAAAATTTCGTCGCTTCGGAAAATGTAACTATTCATTTAATTTCCCTTTGCAAATTCATGGAAATATAACGAGAATACAAAAAAAAGAAAAAGAGATAGTAATGTTTTGTTGGTATCGCGCATAAAATTCCGAAAATTGTCTCTTTATGCATAAAAGCTTGTGGGCGTGGTTGGCGCTAATGCCGAGGCTCTGTGATGTCTTTCGAGCGGGAGCGCGCGGTATCCTATAGCCGAGGAATAAAGGCCACTCCGGCAGCCTGTAATTATACACGAAGTACGTACAGAATGACCACCATTGCCGCAAAAGCCGCCATCACCCTTGGCGTGTCGTGTCTCTCACCCGGCGGTTGCTCGAGCGGTGGTCAAACGTTTTTACTCCTTATCACGAGAATGTAAGTAGGCATTTATCTAAACGCTTAATCAGCCCGGCGCACGCTTCAATGCCAACCTCTCTCTCTCGTACATCTAAAATCTTGTGTTACATAGCGACCATTAAATGCAAAGAAAAAAAAAAAAAAAAAAAAGCTCTGTTATGTGGTGCATGGATAACATCGTTCCGCGTGATAACTTATTTTTATTCATTGCCCCAATAAGTTTAGATGTATTCGGGGAAAATGGACAAATCTGCCTACGTTTGTTGGCTTGTTTTATGCGAATAGTTCGTGTTCCGTTTATCTTCTTTCCTCTTTCTCTCTCTCTCTCTCCTCTCCACATTCTCCTACTCTCACTCCGCGTGTTTCGCGACTTGCACGATTTGGGTCGACGAGCTTTGCCAGTCAGGCAATAAATCTGACAATTAATACACGGTAAATTTGCGCGAGTGGCCGAATCCTGTGGGAGCTCGAGGGAAGCGTACCGCTAGCCCGGACTGCGCGACACGAGAGTGCCGCAGGTTAGCCCTGTTGGCCGAAGAGAGTACGCCGATATTGGGAAACAGGGGGCAGGTTTGCCGACGATGTAGACGGGATAACTCGAACTGGGGCACGTTTATCAGACTAGAGGAATGTGTCTCTCGAAAATCGACCAACTACCCGCCCCCGCACCGCGCAACCCCCGCGAACCATCGATCCGATTCCGCAGCGGTGAGTGTGGTGCTCCCGTTTCGCCGATACGCACGACTTTTGTTCGAAAACTCAAACGCCACCTTCGAGTCGTAACGACTTAATCACCTATTACAAGGATTACACGCTTTTTTTTTAGCCCACGGAGGGAAATTTCGGTTCGTGACCGAAGCGCGTGGCAAAAGTTGCGTTTATCGGTTAGGCGTGGGAAAAGAGATCGCCCATGAGCAAATCACACGGGAGAAATTGAAACACACTTTTTAGTTGGATTGAAACGGTCCAGTTGGACTCGGTGCGATAATGGACGTTTTACGCACACTTCCCGTGCATGACACTTTCTTTATCACACCGTGTGAGAAAAATTGGAGCAACAGTCGTTGGGAAAAAATGTTATCACACTTGTATCGTAATATAGTTTGTCTTCTTATGATTGCGGGGTTGCGAAAGTGTGCGAGAAAGGATCTTTCACGCACGAGTGCGTGAAAAGTGTGTGAAAAAGTGGATTTCCTAAATTCATCATTTCTGCCACCCGAAAAAAAAATAAATAAAATAAGGAATTCTGCTTAAAGAAATACTGAACTCCGTCGCGTGCGTTTAGTGATTTTGGCAATACTTTTTCCACATCAATTTCAATGTCCTAACATGAAGATCACGAAAAATTGAGAGATTAGATCTCGACATGCCAAATATGAGGATTATCTATCATGCACATTGGATGGCCATACTGTAGCGTGCGATCGTGTTTAGAACAGCAGGATCGCGAGTATACGGTATGGGCCCTTCTGTCGGGACTTGTTTTACGAGGCGAATCGCTACTAAGTCACTGCCGACCCGTGAACCCTTGTAGGATGATATACGAGCATAGTTTTCACTCGGAACCTGCATCCTTCGTCCTCTCGCTACTTTGGGCCCTCTCTTTCTCGCTCTCTCTCTGCTCTGCAGCTGTGGCTACGTCTAGCTTTCGCCGTACTTTCACCACGAGAAGACCACGGTTCTGGTAACACCCACCCTTAGACGTTTCGGTATACAGACCTGTAACAGGCTCATACTTGGCGTTAAGCCTGCATCCCGATCCGAGAGTTTAACCAACATCCTTCCTTTCCCTGCACGTGGAGCTCCACTGAATTTTCCATGCTCCTGCGCGTCATTGCAGAATTATTATTAAGCTGATTACAGGATCACGATCCCTTTCGGGGTTTCATCAATACGACCATAACCATGGGCACCATTTTTGCCCAGGGATAATGGAAACGATGCAATATTCAATCACTATGGATGCAGATAATTGTGTACCTTGCATTTTTTAATTGGAGAGCGTGTAAATTTGGATGTCAGAGCACATTTTACTGTCGAATTTACAAAGTGCGACAATGGCAGAGAAATTCAGGATTCAGAGCTGTAACTGCCTCATGTTTGGTGTTAAATCTGCATTTCCATCGGAGAGTTTAACCAACATCCTTTCTTTCCATGTACGTGGAGCTTTACTGAATTTTCCATGGTCCTGCGCGTCATCGCAGATTTATTATTAAGCTGATTACAGGATCACCATCCCTTTCGGGGTTTCATCAATACGACCATAACCATGGGCACCATTTTTGCTCAGGGATAATGGAATCGATGTAATATTCAATCACTATGGATGCAGATAATTGTATATCTTGCATTTTGTAACTGAGCAGCGTGTAAATTTGGATCGCTGTTCAAGTTTCACTGTCGAATTTACAAAGCGCAAAGACGGCATGGAAAATTCAGGATTCAAAGCTGTAACAGTTAAATCTGCATTTCGTTCGGAGAGCTTAACCAACGTCGTTACTTTCCTCGTATTTGGAGGTATAGTGAATTTTCTATAGCGCGAAATTCACGCTGCAACCAAGTAATTACAGAATTATTGTTAAGCTGATTATAGGATCGTGAGCCCTCTCGGGGTTTCATGGACACGACGGTATTGAAATGCACCGTTCGCCTCGTGATAATAGAAACCATGTAGCAATTCTATCGATGCTATATATATATGTATGTATATATTTCATAAAAACCCAAAGAAAATAAGAAACCCTCGTGCAAGTTTCCATTTTGCATTCGTCTTCCATATTAATTGCAAAAAAAAAAAAAAACAAACCACTCCGCCAATAAAATCAAAAGCTCCAAAATCTCTTTCCTCAAGTTCAGATCTCAAACCAAATTCTCCATTCCAACTTCTCGTGCAATAAAAACAAATTTCCAAACAATTCAGTCGTAAATACCATCATCCAAATAATTCACCAGGTAAATACAAAAGTTTCAGGGCAACAAACGAGCAATATTTGCTCCTTGTCGACAATGTCAAAACTCATTAAACCCAGTCCTTCATAACAGGGCCTTCATAAAGAAGAGGAAAAAAACAAAAAAAAAAAAGATACAAATTTCTCGCGAATGGGAGAGAAAAAGTGAGAAAGAAATAAGGAGAGTCTGGCGAGACGCTGAAGAAGAGAAGAGTCGAGGCATCGCGGAGCTTTTCGGTATTAAGCAGTGGCACACCAGTCGGAATAAGCAGGGAGGAACAGTAGCAGCAGTAGCCAGTCCCGAGCACGATTGTCTTAAATTTAAATAATCACGAAAAAATGTTAATGCTCGGTGCGCGGGCAGCTACGTAATTCAATGATAAAACAAAGAAATGCGGTAGGGCAAGTGCGGTAGCAGTGCAGTTGGAAGTGGCAGTTGGGTTGTGGGTTTCGGGACAAGGATCGGGGGTTACTGGGGAGCTTCCCCGGGTGCGCTACGTACAGAAAACTGCGGGTTCCGTCCCCGGGTTATTCGGGGGTGTGGGGGGGAGGGAAGCTCGGAAGAGGCGAAGAGTGGAACCAGGAACAGAGGGAAAAGGTATAGGATTGGCTCGAGTGGCTGAAAGGGGAATGAGTGAAAAACGTTAGAAAGAATTGCCTTCAGGAAAAGAGGGCAAATTGAATTAATGCGAAAAAGAAAAACATTACGGTTAAGATACGAGCCTCGGGGAGTGGAAACGGGGGGTAGGGGGTAGGGGCACCAAACCGAAAGGGGCACACAACAAGGAACGAACGAAAAATACCAAGATCCAGAGAGAAGGAGAGAAAGAGAGAGAGAGAGAGAGGGAGGAATAAGGGAGGGAGAAAAGTGGCGGGAAGCAGAACTGAACTTTTCACTCCGTCTAGACTGATTGGACTTTTCTTCCGAATGTCCGGAGCAAAGGAAGAAAAGCAACCAGCCGCTGTCTCGTCGCGCACTTATGTATTCTCGATTCTGGTCTCGATCGTAGCGTGGCGAGTTCCAATCCTTGGTCATAATATATATGGGTATGTATATATGTATATGTATATAAATAAGTATACATGTACCGTGGCGCACCGCCTTGTAGCTTCTTCCTTCGTTCGCTTCGTGTCCCCTTGCCTTCTTCCATTTCTTCCGTCTGTTACACAGAACATCTTCCCAAGTTTGCTATTTTTTTTTCTTTTTTCTTTTTTTTTTTTTTCTCGGTACGGGCGAAATTACTTACCAGGTCCTAGTGGTCTAGGGGCTTCCCGTTCCACATCAAGTAGATACCCGGGGAAATACGAGTTGGAAATTAGGGCGATTGTGCAAACACTTTCAGGGAAAACATTCGAGCTCCTCTGGACTGGCTTTCTCGAATATCTTTCGACATCTCACGATCTTTTGTTGTCCTGACGTCTCATGTTTCCCCCCATTTCGGGCCTTTCCGATGCCGAATGTCTCAACTAAGTTTTACATTGCTTGGAACTTGTACTTTGTAGTTGAGAAATATTGAAGAAAAAAAAAAAAAAAAACACAGTAAGATGGTAATTAATCTCGATACATGAAAAGGTAATTTAATTAATTTAGAAATTAGGTGAACATTTTGCCATTTTGTTTATCAATCAATTTTGTTTTCAATAAAATTCATTTTTCCGTTGGGAGTTTTTCATTTTTGTGAAATAATTGTTTTTTTTTTCTGTTTGCGTATTTAGAATGCATCGAATTCACTGTAGTAAATGCCAGGTTATTGATTAATAGTTAATCTTTATTTGTGTGTTTTTCAAAAATGAAACGGGACATTTTCATTTGTAAAATAGCGAGCGTTGTCGCGGATCTGAATAAAGACTCGCGGAAATATTCCGTGGCAGGTACTATCGGGAAATTCTTGAGCTACGCACCCTTGCAACCGGCCGGCATTAATCCCCGTTTATATCGCCGGTTAAGCGGCAAACTGACACGTTTATCGTCGAGCGAGGGCACAATAATTTTTCGCAACGGCGCTCACGCACCCTTCGCCATTCTGCAGGAGGATCGTTGGAGACAAAGCGTGCACACCCACACGCACACGTGTTGCCCCCCTCGTAGTTCTAAAGGTGACGCATATTATACCGTAAAAATAATGCATAGCAATTCTCGAAGGAATAAATAACCGAGGGCCTTTTTTTCCCTCGTCTATAAAATATCAAAATTGGGAAATATCTTTCTATAGTTATCGTTCGGAGAAGATTTGTATTTTTCGTTTATTTCGGAGGAATAATATTTCGGAAAAAAATGTTAACATTCAAGTATCCAAGTTTACAATGTGATATAGTGAAAAAAAAAAAAAAATGGTCGCAAGGAAACCTTAAGGTAACCGGAAGTTTGGTTTTATTATCTTAATATTAAACATAAATTTATGCTATCCGCTCCTAGTTAATTATCGCGTGCCATTAAAGCAAATTACGGTAAGCCAGTAATTGGAATACCTTTTACGATATTGACAAAGGAAAATCATAACTGGAATTTATTTTATTTTACGCTATTAACAAAAGGAAATCATAGTGTACTAATTTTGGAGCGTGGACTAGAATTCGGAGCTTCGGTTTCGTGCTTGCGTGTCCGGAAGTAGGCAGCTACTCAATTCTGAGGTAAATACACCGGAAATGAGTATTAAGTCCTTTGAACAATGACAATAAAAAATAAACCCCAAAGCTAGCCCCTTTTTCTCTGACTGGATTGATGAAACAAAAATGTACATATAAAAAATTGTCTTCGATATACTAAATTGAACCTTCCAGTTTATTGTTCACTTTTGGTATACCATAAACTCATACTCGCTATTAAAACAAAGAATGAGAAGCCAGTAATTGGAAAACTCGTTTTTCACGTGATTGACAAGAGAAAATCGTAGCTCAATCACTGAAAAATTCATGTTAACTGCTCCTAATGATGCATTGGTCGTTATTAAAAGAAATTATGATAAGCCAGTAAATCGGAATACTCGTGTTTCAGCGTATAGCCCAAGGAAAATCGTAGCTTACTCATCCCGGAGCGTAGACTAGAATTCGGAGCTTCGGTTTCGTGCTTGCGTGTCCGGAAGTAGGCAGGTACTCAATTCCGAAGTTAATACCTCGCGGGAGCCCTCGGCACATTCTCGTACTGCGCCAGTTTCATCTCGATGCACGAATCGTACAGCGAGCTCAACCAGTTGGCTCAACAAGGGATTGCATCAAGTAGCGAGCACGACTTATTTCCTATGTATAGATATAGATATATATATATATGTATTAACTATATACGCGTGCCATCGAGCGTTTGGCAGAGTCATCGGGTCCTCGTGCATGCACGAAAGGCACGCCGTACTTCCTTTTGTGAATCGAGCTCCACTTAACCCTTTCGTCTCCCCAACGAACACCAAAAGTCTCCTAAAGAGCAAATATATTTGCTTGTATCGTAAGTCGCCGGGAAGAACTTGGGTAGAACCTCAAGACCCTTGAAAGTTGCATAATAGGCATTGTCATTCCGTATATGGGACGTTCCCTGTCAAATCAGTAGTTATTTTTTTTTATCAGATCTGCCAATGAAATGTGTTGTTCTGTGTTAGTTTTCGAGCGAAATATTCGAAATGATTTAAACGTTTCGTTAGCACTGATTTATTCACCGAAAGCAGGAAAATTGTTGCCTCGTTTCGAATATCGCAATCACCAAAAGTCATCAGATATCAACGCGAATCACAAAAATGAATGAAACGATGCAAAACCCTTTGCCATTATTCCCGCCTCTTTCAAAATATCAAAAACTCGGTGAATAATTCGATTAAATTCATACTTCCCTTTTTGCGCCAACACGTGTTTTCGTCGAGACTGCACGTGTCGTGTTTCCCAAAGTGATTCTTTCGCATTGAATATTGAGAAATGAAAAAATGAAAGCAAAAAAGGGCCCTTATGAGTTTGGCTCCGCTGTCACGGTTGCGAGCAAAGGCATTTTCGGTTTGGCCCAGTTCCCCGGGACCTGGGAAACCGGGGAAAAAGCGGCGTTACAGTGGGGCTCGGACGCGCGTCGTCCATGATGTTGCACTCTCACTGTTGGTCGAGTCTCATAGCGAAGGCGACGTCGTTGGTGCACTTGGTCCACCTTATGGCAACTCGGTACAGTGCACCACCGTCAACCACGAGCCTCTCGTTTATTCCCCAGGCCACAGAAAAGTTTTGTGAACCGTGGAAAAGTCTCGGGCGCGGATGTTGCTCCCGTGTGCCATCGGTGAACACCACAGAGCGGAGAAAAGCAACCTTCCCATAGTGAGTTTGGGCTCGCGTGGGCGTTATAGCAGAGCCCGATCGTTGGAGAGGTTGTGGGGTTATATCGGGGCCACCGAAACTTCGGGAATCGGTGAATCGAGACCACATTGAATACCGGAAAACTCGCGCGTTCCTCGCCCCCTCTCGACTCTATGAATCGCCGGAGGCGTGCGCAACTTTTCTGGGTGTTAGCTGGTCCGACGAATTCTTTTTTTTTCTCTCTCTTTCTTTCTTCTCTCTTCTCTCGTGAACTCGGAAAAAAAAAGTGTGCGCGAGGGTCGAGACGGGAACGATGGAGTAGCGAGACCAAGGGTAAAGTGGATAATGGCTTAATTGGCCGAGATTTCCGACTGTTCCTCGAGAGAAATATAACTCGACGGTAACTTGAAACGAACCAAGAAAAAATGAGCAAAATTTATAATGATCTATTGTGCTGAAGAGCCAAAGTACACCTCGTCACAGACCAGTGAACGCGTTCGGTGTAATGTTCCCAGGTTTTTTGGAAATTTGCATTGGCGCGGGAAAATATCGATGGCAAATACGAGTTTGATACCTGGTTCCGGTTGGATATATCATAATTGCTCGGTCGTCGCCTCTGCAAGAGATGTCTTCATCAACGATTCACCATTGAACGATACTTGCGTTGTCAAAGCCACATCCATTTCTGTTGGTTCTGATGACACCAACAATACACCATTTGGCAAATAGTTTCATTGCCACTTCATACACCATCCGAAATATGATCACACATGAAGTAAGACTCCCCAAAACCTGGAAAACCCTCTAGATTACAAGCTTTTGAGTAGTTTGACTTCCCCAGCAGATGATATAGCTGAAGACGTTGGAACTTTGGCTAAAAACTGTGATAGCTGTATTTTTTCCTCATGAGGGAGAAAAAGCTCTTCGTGATGTGCACGTTGTACAGTTCGCCATGCAAGACTTTCGAGGCTGCCTGAGGGATGATTGGTTAAAGAGATCGCGGTGGCTGGGCGTGTTGCCGTCGTGTAATTCCTTCTTGGAACAAGTCTCATACAAGGTATTACGATAGCATTCTTCAGGGGTTGAGAACGCTCCGCTCGTCGCGCGGTAATCTCTCGTCCCTAAGTAATGGATGCCTCTCTGATAAAGTCCGACCCACACTCTCGTGATTTTAACCTCCTTCCCCCTATTTTCCATCTCCCTCGACCTCCTTTCACTCGCGTATGACATGAACGTTCGTGGTACAGCCTATAAGACTGTCTCCCTTTGGCGCTCTTCGTTTCTCATTGCGCTGTCGTTCACCCATGGCAAACCCTCGGTCTCCTTTTCGAGGAGTTTTCGCGTGGCCCGCACCCCGCCCCCAAATTATATACACCTAAATGATGGATGGCTTTCCTAAGCCCGAACAACGTGTAACCAAACGCAAGAGGAACTTTAGCGAACGCACGTGAATATCCACGGTACACTCGATCGTTAGCGCGCATACAGACACGAGGCATGGAGAAACACGGAAATTCCGTAATATGTATATCCTCGTCGGGAATTAATTCTAGGCAAAAGCACAACGTCGAAACTTGACAATGCAAGAAGCACAGACAGACGTTGATAACGATAATGGCCTCGCACCTATATCACTAAGTATTCTCATTACGTTTACCTAAGCATTCCCATTACCTTTACCCCTCGCCAAATTGTGTTATCAAATACACCGAGTCAGATCAGCTGCGAAGTTCTACGAGCTTTATTTTGGCTGCGATCGAGTTGCACGTGATCATCGATTCTGTTCGGAGGTTATGAGTGACGAGGTTCAGAGCTTATTAAGTCGTTGGGTGATAATTTAGTTGATGATCCGTTAAATTTTATCAATGGCTTAAGGTTAAGGAAGAACTGAAAGTCATAAGAAGAAAAAAATTGTCAATGATACTCTTCAATTCTACATTCAAACCTCATGAAGTATGTATCGAGGCTTGAAATGCCGCCATTTTGTGTATCCAGTGTAACAAAATGGCGTGAGATAGAAAGAGTGCAATTTTGAACTTGCAACTTTTGGATCAACCAAATTTTGGTGTTTGATGTTTGATTTTATATGTCGAAGAGTGGATTCCGATATTGATGATCAGTTTAAACAACAACAAAATATATAATTCAACTTTATATCTCAACGCAATTTTGACTAGGTACAAATAATGTGAAAAAAAATAAATAAAAAATTCTTGGCATTTACCGATCTCGTGCAGATTGTACGGTAAAGTGGCTGAGAAAGTATATTCTTCAATCTTCGGAACACATTCATCTCTGGTGAATAGTCATGTCTATTGAGTAGCAAAGGTGGAACGTTCTTCGGAAGCGAGCATACCTCAAGAAGCTAACCTACACGTTGTGCAGCATGCAAGTACACCGAAGCCAACCAGCGGGTGTATTTACTTGTGTACGCTTCCCCGGAAGTAAACACATCGATCGTGCGAGAGCAATTCCTGATTCCACCAACGCTTTTACCGCAACTCCAGCTGATCCGAGCTGCCCGTGCGTCGAATTGCTGTACGGATAGCGTCTTGAGTGGATTGCTATACATTCGCGTTGCCTTCACCACCATGGATCAATGTTGGTCCTTGTACGCCTCCAAGTGGAATCAAAATGTGCCAGAGATGTTGCATCAATCGGAATTGCCGAATAAGTGCACGATAAATTTTACATTTTCACCAATAATGCACTAAACCTTCGGTGTAATTCAAGTTTCAATATTTTCTGCCGAAAACATCAGGCCAAGGAGATGCAATTTGGTGATGGCCGGAAATCCCATTGCCGGACATCATTTGGCTAAGGTATTTTTTCGATGAATCTCATATATGCTATATTGAAAATTGTCAAATTGCTTTCTGATTATTTAACACAGTGCAGAGAGCTTTCTCCACAGGAAAGCTTAAAATCTGAAACATGGTTCAACAAGGTTCCTTCGTGTAACGTGGTTAAATATAATACCAAAGCCATTTGCAAAATTGCAACTCGCGATGAAACGCATTAAATTGAATCTGCGACCTCGGAACGTTCTCTTCGAAAATCTCGTCTTTCATTCGTTTGGCATTTATAATCGTGTACCTGATTTACATTCGTCGGCATTTGACTTCAAACGCGTTTACAATTCAAAAATTGAGCGTCCATGATGCATAATTATTATAAAAATTCTTTCATAATTAATTTTAAAAAACCATTGCGTTAATGTATTGCCAACAATTAATTCCACGAAAATATTTTCCATGACCCATCGTTTAATCCGGCGCACGTTGATCCTCACGTGCACCGGAAGTGATGTAACATGAGTCGAAGAAAGCCGTGAGTATGCGCTCACGCATATTGAAAAACTCAACGAAGCGGGAAATTTGATATTTACCGGTGACCCGGGAAAATATACTGCACATATATCATCCTTCCTCGTTACTTGGCACAGCGATCGTGATCAAAGGCCTTATATCGTTGATCAGTCACCGTATCCACTTCCTCCTTCGAAAGCTCAAAGCCCAATGGCATCACCTTGACTCACGCAATATTTTTCGAAACGCGGATCCTGCGCAGATCGTGCGCGAAGCTCGCGGTGATAAAGCTGAAGAGAATGAGGCATAACGATCGAGTCGATAAATCTGCTGGAAGTTTCAACGGACTCGGAGCTTCCGGGTTGGTCCCCAAGCCGACGAAGATTTTATTTTAATAGTGTGACACTCTCGCTTGACTTTCCCGCCTCGGGTTAAAGAACGAAGCTCGTAACTTGGCGCGAGGGAAGAGACTTTCGAAAGATTCGAATCGCTACTTCCGCTCGTTTAATACTCGGCCTTTCATGTTCGGTGTTCAGACATTGTACACACCCGTGTAACCTATATCTGTATACACCGACGGATAGCCACGATACATCGGCGTGGAGATCGAGCTATACTTCCGTATTTCTCCCAACGGGCCCGAAAAGCCAGTCCCGGAGTTTCCTAATCTCTTTTTACTGCCTGTAACTGACTGTGACTTGGAATCGTGTCTTGCAATCTAAACACGTACTTCCAGCAGCTACTCGCTGTACGTGTATCTCTTTCTTTACGCTCTTTCGATTCATCGATCACGTCGTTACTTTCTTCCAGTTCCCTTAAGGAGAGCCAGTCGCCCCAAAAAAAAAATCATAAAAAAACAATGGACATTGAAAGCCTTGTATAATAAAAATGTTACACTTAAATCTCATCAAGCAAACCATAATTCTGTTATTTTGTAAATACAATTCACTCGAATAGGGAAAAAAGATAAAAATGACGATTTGTCGGCTTTAAGGTCAGAGACGAGACAAATTTTACGATTCGATGTCCCATTTTCTCGGTCGAAAAAATGCAGTTTTTAGTGCAGTGATTCAGGATGCAGTGGATTTATCGTAATCGATTATTTGGCGAGCTTTTGAGGGAGGAAATATTATTGACACATGTGACGACATAGCTTTGTCATAAATATTGAAAATAAAAAAATTGTGACTAAGAAATTAAGGAGATTATCAGGTGCATAATTATTTAGCGAGCCCTTAATTTAAATATGCCTGTGTGTTTTCGGGTCTTCGTGATTATTTAATCGGGGTAATCGTTCCCACGAATGATTCTTCGATCAGAATCGCTTCATTATTTCCGGTAGTTCCTCATTTATTGGAGAGACACTTGCGAATGTGCTCGTTTATATTCCAGTGAATGCGATCGCTGAGCAAACTTCGCAGGAATGAGAATGAAATTTCGATTGGAACAAAAGTTGGAGCGAATCCGAGGAGCGAGGGTGGATGGGAGCTTTCGGCGATGATGAAACGAGTCGATGGTTGTTTTGCTTTTGAAACTTCTCATCAGCTTCGAATCATTCACGTGTCAATTCAATTTCGTTCTAATTGCGGAGACAGCGATGCACCATTCGCTGGGAGGAACGTTTCATTCGTCAATTGCTTGTGAATGCACGTTAAAGACACGCAAATGAGAAGACTTAATCTCGTGGAAGCGGAAACCGGCGAGTCTAAGTGGCAATTACAAATTATTATCACTCGCGAAATATTCCTTTGCATTCCGGGCTATTTATTCTCGCAATAAAAACGTATGTCGTAGCTTAGGGTGGTAAGAATGCGTAATGTCAAGTTTCATGGTACTGTAAAACAGAAGTGAACTATAATGAAACGATATAGTCGCTCGAAAGGGTTGAGCACATTATTTTATTTAATCTATCTGCACTTTATGGGAAATGTGCATTCCAACACCTTCCAATTTAATTGCAACTCAAGATCGAATTACGCAATGTCACTGTGACGTTTTATTTGAGTAATATGATTATTCGTAAATTATTTGCTATGAAACGTCACTAAATAATAAATTTTGTATTTTTTTATACACATTTTTTTTTTTACCACAGATTCGATTTTGAGAAAATATTGCTGTTGCATTTAGTAATAAAAAAATTGTTATCTCATTTTGGGGTGAAATTATGTGCCCAATTAAATCGAATCGATATCGCGAGAGGAAGTCATCCAAACGGATGTACATTCACGAAGATCCATTATCATTATTTGTCGCCGGCGTACAACTTCCTCAGCTTTATACGTAACCCCTCACTTTGTTCCCTGTGCCTTCCATTCCTTTTCTCCGAGTCCCCCAGAGTGTTACCCGCAGTCACGATTTCCTAATGCACTACTGTATCGCATTTGCACGAGCGCCAAGGGAATTCAGGAAAACGTGGCCGATAAATGTCCGTGAGTGTGTCAGTGAGAGTCAGTTAGTGATTGTGAGCATGAGCTCCGGTTTCCGGAAGCGTTTGTAAATAAATTCGTCGTTCCAATGCATTATTTTGATACGTACTGATGTGTACTGCATTAAAATCCAAAAAGCAGCAGGAGAAAAAATGTTCCCTCGCTCGTATTCATTCCTGAAGACTGATAAATTTTTATTCAAGGCTGGAAACATTTTTTTTTCGATGTTATCCTGAAATATACATTCGCAGGTTCATCAACAATTAAAGGGTGGTTTCCGATCGATATCTGCAATTAAATATATAATGAAACCACATTCGAATCATTTGGAAGCAGTTCACCAGGTTTCACTTTTCCAGGCTAGGTAAAAATTTTTTATATAAAGTATTAAAATATTACAGATTTTTTTTTTCAATGGAATACAATGTATCCTAAATAATGTGTAAAACCAATTAAATTTTTTGTTTTTATATTTTGATATATTGAATATTTTTGACCTGGGAAATCGAAATTTTCTAAATAAACCTAATATTGTTTTTTTTTTTTTTCGTGGGATTTCATTGATTGAAATAATCAATACATTATTAATATTTGGGGAGCGACTCGGTGCTTGTAAAAAATGACTTTTGCCCTGATTCTCTGTACTTAATATTATACGGATGCTGGAGTGTCTGAAGAGCGGTGCGTTGGCAACGTGTTCGCCCCTTTGCTCGAAGTGGTGTCGTGCACACCAGGCAACTTTTCTCATTACAGCGATCAATGTCGACCCAATTAAAGCTAACTTTTGCTCGGGGTGCGATAAGTGAGGGCAGCCAGAGAGGTTATTGCTGAGACTATGGCAAAAGGTTGAAATAAAAAGGCAGGTGCTCATATCGCTCTCCCGGGGCTATTGTCGATGCAAATGCTCAACGATTGTGCCCTTGAAACGAATAACAGTAACGAACTTGCGCACCGCGTTGCGTAACCCACTCCGCAAAATCCTCCCTTTCTACTTCCGCTATTTTTTTACGAATCTCATTTATCTCATCGTAATAAAAGAAACGAAGAATTTGGGAATTTGTCCCATTCAAAAATATTCAAATTTTTCGACAAAATTTACCATGCGCCATAGTTTTTTTAAAATAGTAAATGACTTATTATTGTAAATATAAAAAAATGTGACTTAAATTTGAATTTCTTCAATTTTTTTTACAGGAAGTTTATTAATCATAGAGAAACACTTATTTTTGGTGCAGCGGAATCCAGAAATTCCATTATTAGGAATTTTTGAATGTTGGGATAATATTTTGACTCTGGATTCGATGAAATAGACGAGAAATGTTGCAGTATTTTCATAAATTAATTTAAAAAAATTAATGTGGACATTGAACTTTAAAAAAAATTTGGATAACATTGTGTGCACAAATTGATTGAGTACTCAGAAAATTGAAATATTTAATTTAAATTAATATATTGAATTCAATTGCACAGGGAAACCGGTTATTGGTCAGTGTACTAGCCTGTAGCCTAGAAAATCGGTAGAAGATCGGCAGATTCGAATCCCGGCGAAATTCTCTGTACGGTCGTCGACCTTTCCGAGACTGCGACGCTGCTTTCACGTGAGTATTTTCTTCTTTTGTCGCGAGTCGCATGTACGGGTCAAAAGAAGTGGACAAGTTTTTCCGAGATACTCGAGGCTATCGTTCTGGATTACGTTTTGCGAGAGTGGAGTGAAACGGTGAAAGTTTAGCGCGAGGGGAATTTCAGGCACCAGGAAAAAGCAGTTGTTGTTGGTCCGAAAAAAATTCTCGTGGGGGTGGTATCGTCCTCCCATGCAATCTCATAGCTTCGATCTGCTTCTCTCCGCTGCATATGACCCGAACAACAAATAATCTCCGAAGCTTTGAAACGAGAAGAAAGCACACGATAAATTTTATCTCAAAATTTCACTCTCCGCCTTTACAAGATATTAAACATTTTTTACAATTCCTCGTCAATTTTATTATATATATATACACTTCAATAAAATGGTGAAATTGTTTTATGAATAAAGCCCAAAAGATAAATCCTCTGATACGAGAAAGTTTTTTTTTATCTTGGAGTACTTGAAATAAAATATACGATTTTGGAAAAACGAATTTTCAAGATTTTGAAAATTCACAATCAAATTTATGCATGTGATTAGTGCAGTATTATTCAATTTATTTTAATCACTGAAATGCACTTTACTGAAATTGCATAATAGATCCTAAAAAGTAAAATCCTCCTGTACCAAAACCTGTTTCACCTTTTCGTACATAAACAAAACAGTACGATTGTGAAAAAGGGCATTTTAACAATACGAAAATTGAAGAATAAAATTGATACACGCGTGTGCCTATAAAAAAATCAATATATGCAATAGGAAAGGTGTATTTGTAAAAATGGTGTTCCATTGTCCGAAGGGGAGTCTAATAAAATAGCGAAATGCTTCTGGGAATAAAGCATAAAAGTTAGAGGGTCCGGTACCAAAAAGTTTTTGCACCTCGGCGTATATAGAGTGGAAGAGAGGTCCGATCGAATGAGAAGCGTATATAGGATGGCGGAGTGATAGGGGTTTTCCGGTCGATCGATTTCGCGACGAAGCGAGAATCAAACGAACGTATATACAAGTACCTAACGTCACTACGTATACGTATATACCATACAAGTATCCGATAGAGTGCGCGGAGGTTCAACGTACAAGAGAAAACGACAGAACGAACAGACAAACGGACGGACGGACAAACTAAGCGACCCTCGCCCTCGGTCTGTGTACCGGTAGGTGTAGGATCGGTATAGATCGGAAAGCTCTTGCGTCACAGACCGGCGGCCGGTCGTATGCCTTTTCCTCTCGTATTTTCGGTGGTCGTTCTACCGTGAAGCAGTGATACCGGCCAACCGAGCGCGACTCTGCAAAATAGACGTAGGGTATCGCTCCATTTTCCCTATTTTTTTCTCTCTCCTCCTCCTCCTCCTCTTCGAGTTCTTCTGTGTCTCATATTGCTTCCTTTTTCTTCTTCGGCGTCGCTGAGCTCGTCTCCCCCACTCTTTATCGATTTGCACCTTTCCCTTTTCACCCTTGATCCTAAATTCGCATCTGTCGCGTATTCAATTTTGTTATGGCTTCAAAGTTGAGAGAGAGAACTCACTTCGCATCTGTTATTTTCTCATACTTTTTTACTTTTTTTCTTTTCTGTTTTTTTTTTTTTTTTTGGGGTTTAAGGTTAGACGAAAATCTAGCCAAAGGTTGGGAATATGTTGGTGTGTATTGTGACAGGAAAAAATGGTGCGAATTTCGCGATTTTATTTATGTTTATGTTTTTATTCCTATTTTTAGAAAGCCTGTGAAATAGAAACTTGCGAAATGCTGCCAAATTATTTTTATCACAAAGCCACCGCCGCGAGTGAGTATGTCGATCGATTTTGACGAGGTGGAGTGGTAAAGCTTCGTAAAAAAAGGTCGAAGAATGAATTCGGATGCAATTTGGTAGTTTCCACTTTGCAGGTTTTTACGAAAATTCAAAATGCTGTAAAATTTGCACATTTGTTACAAAAATGACCGTATAAAAATATGAGAAACCGGTTAAAATTACCGATTTTCTTTCATAAGTACAATAAAAAAAAGAAAAACAGAATAATGGACTCAACTTTGATTTCATCATTAGTTCAAGTCGCTATTAAAAAAATAGCCATGAAAAATAAAAAAGAAACCGGTTAAGATTACCGATTTTCTTTCATAAGTACAATAAAAAAAAAGAAAAAAAAAGGACTCAACTCTGATTCCATCGCGGATTGGCGACGTCGTGACTTCCACATATTTCTCGGAGTGAATTTCCAACGAGTAAATTTACGTATTTGTGTGCCCGAGTATTCGCTGCACGGTGGAGATATTCACGGTGAAGCTAATAGGGAGTACAGCTCGAGTATTGTCGCGGGGAATGCACGTGTTATCCACGGCTCGGACTTGAATTATTTTTTCACTGGAAAGGCACGATTCGATCTGGCGGCTGAAAAGCGTTGGCGCGAGGTCGCATTGCCACGCCGTGGTCACGCGCTCACGGTGTCGAGGGTGTCGCTGTCACCGTAGCGTGAATCGCGATTTGCCGATTTCCCACGGCTCGACGCTCGCGGCCGAGCGTATGCGGCGCAAACGGGCCGCGAGAAAAAAAAAAAAAAAAAAGAACTACGGTAACTGAGAGTAACGAAAGGATATAGCGGACGGTTGGACGAACCAACGAACGAACGAGAGGTTTCGAGCAACCGGAATAATAATATTCTATTTTTATTCTATTTTCCTCTCCGTTTGTTCGCTTTTTTATTTTACGTTATTTTTATCCCTCTCTCTCTCTCGCTTTATTCAGTTCAGATACCGTGACGCCGGAAATCCCTGCAAGTTTTCTGCATTTCGAATGTCGTCCGTCGATTTAATCTCGATCTCGTTTCGCGACTTTATTGCAACAGGTGGTGACGTGAGAGGCGGAATGCAATACCATCAGCCGCCCACCAATGCCACCAGTCGCTGGGCGCTAACGAACTCGCCAAGTAAATCGGCAGGGAATATATCCATATACATATTATATTCCCTGCCGATATATATGCTATATATGTATGTATGTGAGGATGTGGTATTTATAGCGAAGGCGGTGGGAAAATACCGTGGATTGGGTTTTATGAAATCGCGAATTCTAGGAATTTCGCAATGATAATTTACTCGCTTTGCCTACGGGGATAATAACGGGGCTGATACCCTGGACCAGTTGGTCAGTTTCGTTATTTTGTGCCGGTGAATATTTGCGTTTTGTTTCCTGAAAGAAAAAAAAAACGCTTGGAATTATTTCGTTTCAATTTACCGAAGACGAAATTGCGTGAAAGAGGTTTTATTAAATCGAGAAATCTAGGAGTGACAATTTACGCATATGGGGTTATTATGGAGATCATGATCCGGACCGTCAGCTTTGGAATCTTATTATGCAGAGTGCAACAACAAAATCAAATTATTTTATTTCATTTCATAGACAGAACGGAATTTCCGAGTGTGACATTAATTTGTCTTGACTCCGGGAATTTTGATATCAAATACCATAATCGAAATATCACCAGCCTCCAGTTTTTCCTCGAATAATAATCCATATTTTCAGATTTAAATATGCTAAATAACGATGCTGTTTTTTTTTTTCTTTTCACAAATGCTTCTTCATATTACAGTTAAAAACGCATCCGCACAGATTTTAATATTCAATCGATACGAACGAAAATATTTCAATTGAACGCTGCAGTGAAAAGTATGAAATTGCGGAGATCATGTTTCAGACCAGCTTTCGAATTTTGTTGTGCATAATAATTCCATTTTATTCCCTGCAACAAAAATTCAAGAATGAAATTAATTTGTCTAGTCTTTTGGAATTACCGAACACTGTTTTTTTTTTTTTTTAAATATTAAATATCATAATCAAAATATTGCGCGCCTCCAGTTTTTCCTTGAATCATAATCCACATTTTCAGATCTCAATATGCTGAATAACGTTATATGTTTCTTTTTCCATAAATGCTTCTTGATATTACGGCAGCAACAGCTAAAAAGGCATGTCCGCATGACAGATTTTAATATTCAGCCGATACGAACGAAAATATTTCAATTGAACGGTGCAGTTAAAAGTATGAAAGCCACTGAGGATGATTCCGATGGTGCGGCCCGGAAATCCCACCGTATCACCGGCTACGCACTGACGCAGTCCTCTTTCTTTTTTATTCTCTCCGAAAAACGCTTTGTCCCTCTCTGAATTATTTCCTCTCCTCCCTTCCTCGTGCACGTACCGAAACCCACACATTACAATCCTCTCGCGCCATTCCACCCCCGTTCAACGGGCCGCGCTCATGCCCGTTTCGTTTTCAATTTTTCGCCCTTTTATACAAGCCTCGGGGTCTCCAACAGAGGCGCGATTTCGCGTATACGCTATTTACAGAATACCGGGGCCGATAGGAAGGGCGAGCTCGGCTGTCGGTTCGTTGAATGTCCTATCGATAAATACAACGGGCCGGCCAACAATGAATCGGAAATACGGCACGGTCATTGGCACTTGAATTTTTCATATTTTTGTTTTCTTCCCTTAAACAAAAACAACAACAACGATATGGAGAATACCATTTGAACAGCGCGAAGCTGATGTTCATGGTTCATGGTTGAGAAAATCAGAGACGAATTGGGTAGGACTGTGTATTTATTATTGCTGTTCTACTTAATGTCGACGTTTCGGAAAAATTTATATCTTTAGAAGAAAAAATTGAAAGAAAGTGGCTTTTAATTAAAATTATTAATTTTGAGTGTCTGCTAAAAAAAGCTTTTATTAATAATGTTGATAATTGGAAAATAAAAATAAAAATTAATTTACATTCAGAATTCACGAAATATTATTGGACGTTCAATTTTTCCAGAATTTTGACAGAATTTCTCAAGTAAAAAAAAATGTATCTGATCTAACACATGAAATTGGTATTATATTATTATATTGTATAGTCTGCATAAATTCTTTGGACAATCTATATACAATTTCCATATTAAGTCAACATTGAAATTGGGTTTACGTGTACTCTATATTTTTGAAAGGGTGTCAACCCTTTAGAAATTGGTAGACGTCACGGTATCGAATAGTTATTACCATAATAACGACTGACGCAATTCGTAATGGATGACCATAAAGGGTAAAATAGGGCATACGTTGATAAGGGTAAAAAACGTCGGGTTAATCTGTCTGACTGCAATGGCGACCGAGTAATATACTGACCGTGTCGACATTTTTTTTTTTTTTTTTTTTCACTTTTTACATCAATGCTCGCGGTGACATCCGCTCGTCGGAGGTTCAGTGAATGTAAAACTGGTCAATGGGTTCATAGAGCATGGAATATTGCTACAACTGTGTACACATTCGCGGATCCTGCAAATGACGATGTGAACCTGCAACACGTTGAACTACCAGCAGACCCAGACAACTTAATATTCCTAACTAACCATCATCAGGGAGTCATTTCATTAATGACTGCGCATCGCGATGCGAAAAGAGTATCCGCTCTCTCTGATGTACACTTTGCTCGATCAAAGACATCATTTTCATTTTTATGATAACATTCATGGCCCGAGCTTCGATAAATTCTCACTCGTTAAAATTAATTATTTGTCCATTTAAATGATCCCTTTGATCAGCAAAGCATATTTAATATACTGTGAAATGGGCGAATTTTCCTGGCGTGTGAATGTACATGAAAAAAATTAGAATTGAAATTTTTTAAATCTGCATTTGATAGAGTTTAATCGAGTTAATTATTTTATTACATTTCAATTTCTGTTCTGTTGTGTGAAAAAATTTTAATATCCTGTTAAAATTTACATGTGTTATATCGAGATAATGGAAAGGACAATATGGGATATTTTCTGGGTAGTGGACCAGATTTTGGATCCATTTTAATTTAAAACGTTGGTTAAGAAATGAGAAAAAAATGCAAAAGCTCCGTAAAATGACGTATTTTACGGGGTTTGGGTCGGGCATACAAGCGAGGTTCTACTGTACCGCCATTTTCCGCCAATATCGTACGCCATTCGTCGCGAAACGCATAAACAAGCATTTCTATTATCAATCGTAAATAATTCATGTGAATTATCTACCGTCACGATCCCGGTACCACAATTTCGTAGGTAATTTCGTGATTTATTAATCGGCATGGAAAAAGTTCCACATCTCATATAATTATTAATAACCGACTGCTGTAACTTTTAATGGCCAATATTGAAGCCGTTAATTATAACTTAACGATCTCAGGCCCGGCAATATGCAACATTATGACCTCATCCTCATTCCTATGCATTAACATTTTTTCATGAAATATTCACAATCCCATTTCGTTACAATTTTTCATTTTACTTGAATATACAGCAATAATTATCACGACCACTGTACAATAATTAGATAATAAAATTCCAGCTTATAAATACCGTAATAATGTCATAGTTTTTAAAATCACTCTTCGTTTTGCAATAACAATTTTTTAAAATTGATTGTTGAAACAGTTAAGCATTTGGAGATCTATGAGGAATAATTTTATTCGAAAAGGGCGAAAAGTAATGGCAGCAGCCTCGGACTGGTGATATTGCTGGGTCATAATCCTCCTCGGTTCGCAGTGCAGATATTCATCCGTTCCATTTTCAGCACTTGAGGATACCGGAGATATCGTATCCGTCTCGAGCCTCGAATTCTCTCCAAGTTGCCTTATCTTCCGCGGCTCTCAACACGATGAACGGCGCCGGAGTTCACAGCTCGGTTAGAAGTTTTGCAGCTCGTGCTGAAGCTCCTCACAGGGCGTAATAGTAAAGCTGCCGTGACCAGGAACAGCACTACCGAAAAGCGTCGAGGCGTGAATAGCAGCGCGACCACGTGAAAACGGGTGCGCAACCGCGCTCCACGTTCTCCTCCTTCTTTCCGCCTCATCCTTCTCTGTCCGTCTTATCTGATTAGAATTTCTTGAAGCCGGTGGACAAAACCGGATATCATTAAATATGTGGCGCTCTCTAATATTTATAACGACGTTCGTATGCACTAAAAATAGATAAACTTGTATACGCGAATAAATAATGTTACTTGAAGTGTTGCCTATAGATGGAAAAAATTATAATTGTGGGTTTTGATTCATTGACAAATCCCATGGACTCGATATTTTTGCCGATCAAATGATACAAGTTGCCAAACAAAATCGTGACGACGTCCATCACAGTCTTTGGTATTGGATAACCCTTTTGTGGAGGCCTGAGAAATTCCCGGCCAGAATCGATTCTAAAACTGGCCCTTTCTAAAGGTACAGGACCTTAAAAACCTCATCTCACTCTATGCAACCTAATTGGAGGTCCAAACATAGAAATTCCAGTCCATACTTTATCACCGTGCCCTCGAATTGGACGATATCGCCATTTCTGAGGAGTGTCACAAATCTCTACTTCACTCAGCGTGACAATCGCATTCAGTATTCGAAGGTAGTCTGAATTTCAACGTTAGTGGGATTCCCCAAAAAATTTCCACACGAGGGTTTGACAAAAAAGTGGTTGCACTGACGTGGAATATGTCCAATAGGGTTTAGAAGATCTACCAAGAGTAAGGAACGCTCACGGATGGAACTTGAGAGCGGGTAAGACGCGAGGACGAAAGAGGGTGGATATGTGTCTAAGGTTGGGATAAAGTCCGGGCAGGGTGGAATATAGAGACATGAGCACGGTTCTAATCCATTCACAGACGAGACACGTTCGTCGGGAAGTTAATGGAGGCGAAGGATGAAAGTGGAAGCACGGTGTGGGCCACGGGAACGAGGGAAAGTAGGAAGTGAGCGAAGTAGAGAGTAGGAGGCGTTACCTGCCATGCGAGAATTCCGCACAAAGCTCGAGAGAGCTCCTAACCGGCGCGAAAGTCCCGCTACCAATTAACGCCCGGCTTAAAGTATCATGATTCTGGAAAGCTCACTGCTCTTTCCCCGAGCTTGACGAGAGAAGTGAACTTCCCTCGTCGATAGCCACGGCCACGCTGCGTGTCAATTTCTACCGCACCTGGATATACACCTAAATTAACTTTGGTGTCACTCTCGCTCTTGATTAAACGGCTCGGAGTCAATGAAAAATCATCCCGAAGGCATGTTCACTTTGATTTGAAAGATGACCGGACATTTTGTAAATTGTAATTTACACTTAATCAAATAATTGCGAAGCTTTGTATCGTTTTGTGAGGGAGCTCCTAATCGGCGCAAAAGTCCCGCTAGCAATTAACGCCGGGAAAGCTGCGAGTCAATTTTTCCCGCACCTGGATATGTCCAGGTATGCATCAAATTGACTTTGGTTCACCTAACGCCTTGAAAATAGTCTCGCTCTTGATTAAACGCCTTGGGGTTAATAAAAAATCATTCCCAAGGCATGTTCACTTTGATTTGGCGAATTAAAAGATGCCCGGCCATTTTGTAAATTGTAAATTACAATTTAATAAAATAATAGCGAAGCTCTGTATCGTTTTGTATCTCTGAACCTGCGGATCCAATAAACATCCTCATTCGGGAGAGGCCGAGGCCAGAGGGCGTCTCTTTCAGCTCCGGTGAGGTTAGCGGGCTATCCTCGGGTGTGCAACGTCCATTCATAACCGTTTAGCGCGATTAAGCGAGGGCACATCTCGCTTACCGCTGCCACGACTAAAGAGCACGAATGAGCTTTTGTTTCGGCTCAAAACTGCGAATAGGGCTCATATTTTTGTTAGAGGGATTAGCCAGGAAGCACCGGGTGAGCATCGCGCCGCGATTACCCGAATTAAAGGGACGCTCTCCTCTTTCCGAATAATCTGAGAGAGAGAGATAGGTATAAATTCGTGGCGCGCCGGTTTGTGTGAGAATAATTTGTCGAGAGCGAGAAATAAATACGACACGCTGGCGGTACGCTGTAGAACATACGGACAAATAAATTTAGTGCCTCGAGCCGGATATACGCCAGTGTATGCCTCCAGAGCTACGAGTACCAACTGTGAGTGTGGTCGGGAAATATTGTTTAATTAGTACACCAGCAGCTGGACGACCTTCACAGTGTAACTATAAATTGCTACAATGAGAATGATCCAAATAACCACGAAATTTGTGAATTTAATTAGGTGTTAGTTGACCTTGATTGATCACAGATAAGTAGCCAGGATTGTAAAGAAGGCCTGAAAAGTGATGATTTCAAGAGTATGAATTGCTACAACAAGAATCATGCAAACAACCACGAAATTTGTGGATTTAATTATGTGCAAATTGATTTTTAAAAAAGGCTTGAAAAGTGTGTATTATTTTACAAAGTGTCCACTGATTGGTGAAACTTATTTTTTGGAACTCAATGCAAAAGGCAGTAAAATTGACTTTTCCAATGTGAGCCTATATGCCAATGTAGATCATCAACAGATTAATTGTTGCACGGAAGTCATTGACCCACCACTAAACACAATCGGAGGGTTTCGGTATATCAAATGATTGACAACTACGAGGAGATAATGCTCTGATTATGTTCAGTGTTCTGAGATATGCATTGTAGATGGACAGTAACTATGTACATGCATGCATGATATACATAGATTTGTAATGTATCCTATGTAGTGGGAATTCACGCGTGGGTATCTCATGCCCACATGTACCATCGACCATATGTCCGACAAACGGCAGAGCAGTAGCCTCGCCTCTCAGTAAGCATGATCATTTCTCTTCAATTCTCAATTAAAAACAATTGTTGCATCGAAGCGATCGACCTACCACTAAAGACAGCTCCGATCGAGACGATAATGCTTTGATTATGTTCCGTGTTCTCGGATATGTTCGATCTAACGGATTAATCATTACATCGAAGCGATTGAACTACCATTAAAGACTATCGGTGGATTTCGGCATACTTCATGATTGGCAGCTATGATCGAGACGATAATGCTCTGATTATGGGCGGTATACATACATTCGTAATGTATGGTGAATGTATGTAAGGTGAATGCGGGCGCGTACTTCTCATCCTTGCATACACAAGCAACCATGTCAAGTTGATCGATCTATGCTGATGGTCTGTAACCATAAGGCCTAATCTCTCAGTGAGTGTGATCATCACCTTCCAATTCTCAATTGAAAATATTGTATTGCAAGAGTGACAGATTACAATGACGACTAAGCTACGAACTGCTAGTTCATGGTGAACTTGAATGACAATGTGGATCATCATAATAGATTAATTGTAACATCAAAGCCATTGAACTACCACTGAAGGCTATCGGTGGATTTTGTCATATTATATGATTGACAGCCAGGATAATGCTTTGATTATGTTCAGTGTTCTCAGAAATGGATTGCAGATAGACAGTGACCATGTACATGGACGGTATACATACATTCGTAATGTATCCTGTGTAAGGTGAATCGAGGCGCGTGCATCTCGTCCTTACATATACAAGCGACGACGTCAAGATCATCGATCTATGCTGATGATGGTCTGTGGCCATAGGTCCGACAAACGGCACGGGAATGGCCTCACCTCTCGGCGAGCATGAACATCTCGCTCCAATTCGGGCGAGCTGAAAGCAGCCGACAGCACGATCGCACCGTTGGCAAAGCCAAACATTGTCGAGATTCTCACTCGGTGAACGTGGGAGGGAACGGTCGCCAAGGTGGATCGTACGCGCCCGTTAATCTCGCAAACACGGAGCGGCATCCATTAACGAAGGGCTTTGCGCCATGATTGGGAATAGTCGTTTGCTTGCTAGCAAGCTGCTGCTGCTGCTGCTGGTGCTGCTGCTAACTGCTGCTGCTACAACCACTCGTGCTGCTTGCTGTCGTCTCTACAGGCTCAACCAGTAGACTCTATGAACACCGGTGAATCCCTGAAAATCTAAAACTACATGGTCTACCGCAACTTTAGTGCCACCGCCTGGATTCCACGACCCATTGTGCCACCGGGCTTTTGGAAATGAGAAATAAAGGCTCCCGTCTACTTCCATAAACAAGTCCTTGGATTATTTCATATTCCTGAATGAAATTTAATGGCAAGTAATGATCATACCTCTTCATCAGACAGTGTAATACATTTGATGATCCAAATCAAAGATCCAAGCGCAGTTTCCCTTTGACGCAGTCGCTGAGTTCACTTTCCAGACTCCAATTGAATTTTCCAGATGTGCTATCAATGTTAAATCATTCCAGACCCACGTTAATCATGATTTTGTACCTTCGATCCTAGCAAACTATTTCTCGGTGTTACAGTTTTCTTGTACAATTTTTTGTTGGCACCTTTCCAAGTCCATTTCGAATAACGAATATGGTCCTCTTTATGTCGAGCTCTCGTGGTGCGTACTATTCAGTTGCAACGACCGAATCATCCAGCTCGACTTCTTTGATGGGATGGGCGAGCTTTTGCGCTCTTTGGAAACTAACAAGTGTCGGCTAGACTCTTCCGGTGAATGTGCACATGACCGGGGAGGGATGAATTTTAGTGAATGACATCCGACCCAAGTCTCTGTGGTTCTGCTGCTCATACTTTCCCTCATTACGTCTACTTTTCCTTTACCGTCCGGTGTTTTTTTTCCCTGCGAGACTCGTGGTATGACGCACAAACGCAGGGTTGACGTCGGGTCGCTTAATAAGCAGCAACAGCACCGACTGCAGTGGCATCTTGTCGTACGCTGCCGGGTGGTAAAAAATACTCTCGTGCACAGCTTTGGCTTGGCAATGTTGGACTCGCACAACTTCTGACACGCAACAATCGTCACCTCGTTACCGAAGGCGACACTGAGCGAAAGAGAAAAAGAACAAAACAAAACAACAAAAACGGAAACCTGCAAAAGCGCACCAGATGAAAGGATGCTTTATATTTATATTGTGAGACCAAGCCCCATGCCCCCATAAACGTAATAACGTAGAGTTTCCTCCACTCGCCCAGCATTCAATTACGTTGCTTCTTTCTCCAATCTCCTCCACGACAACGAAGCTTCGAAAGGAGAAAAACAAAAATGCACAACGCATTGGAAAATATCATCGACACGGAATTTCATCCCCCGATACCTTCACATCTGCGAGCAAAGACTATTCCGTTCACCTAAATTATTCCAACAATGTTCTGCCCTGGAAACAAATGGTTCGAGTCATTTGGACCTGGTCAATTTGTCCGTTTTGTTAGAGAAGACGAAATTGGAAGCAGTCATTTTGGTTATAGTGAATTTAAGCGACTCGGAATCTTGTTCGTTTCAATATTTACTTCCCCTGTTGAATGTTTGTTGTACGCAAGAGGCAAAAAGTCAGGCATTGAGCATCGTCCCGACGAGATGCTCGGTTCTCGCTTAGCCCTTAAGATCGTGTGCCCTGACAGAGAGTATTTCATTCGTCGGTAACTTTGTCTCTGTATACCGTGTTTCTCACAAATTTTCATCCCCTATTTGCAGTGCTCTTCCGCGAGAATTCCAAAGTGCTCTCGAGGGAATAGAGAGAAAGTGCATTGCCCTGCTATACCGGTAAATAAAGGGCAGTTTCTGCCTGCGGGAAATGTGACTTTTCAAGCATAACTCGGCCATCATGTAAGTTAATGAAGTCAATGTAACCAAGCAAACGACTACACCTATCCGAGACTATCTCAACAATACAAATGGCCCAAGTTCCTCGGAAAATCTGCAATTCAACTTCACGAACACAAGAACGTCATGACTATCCTGTTCTCTTGATCAATCCTATCTCGGTCACCCCGAAAGATATTTCCATTTCTCCAACGCGTCTTTGATTGCGAATCCATCGATTCATTGATCCATTCCTAGACTTGATTCATCTCCTTATCACTATGACATTCGGTGTGCAGCTCCGCATCCCACTTTTCGCAATACGCCTTGCAGCATTCTTCCACTCCTGCCTCACTATCTCCGCTTTCTTCGACTTCCTCGAGCCAACGTACCGTCCCACATTTCCTGTACGTACATCGCTTAGGCACTCACACGTGCCGGATAGATACTGGAAGAAGAGTTGAGCTCGAAAAGACACGACGTTCGTGAAGACACGCGCTTATCCTCGTTCACAACGGATCACACGAACCTTCTGTTTGCCCGTAGTTTCACCCTTATCACTCCACTATATCCATGTGCATATTACACAGCCGGTACTGTACATGACACTGCGTGAGCTGGCGATCACGAGTCTAGCACGGCTGTTCACACCCTTGTTGGTTCGCTTTCGCAAATACAGTAAAGCCGTTTCCGCCCCGCCTATCAACTACTGCTCGCACTATACACCGCATGGGTATAACCTGCTATACCCCCGTGATATAACCGCTCGACTATGTGTAGCGCCTAGGTATATGCGAAATGGCAATGTGGAATCGATGTCGTGGCTGACTGAATGGGAATAGCGCATGAACCTATCCTCGTGAACATCCCTCGAGCGTGCAACCCTATCCCATTTCTCAACTTCTCCAGGCGAGTGTCACCTAAACTGTTTACCGGCCATCGAAATGTCAAATCGTTTCGATGACATTGCTCTCTTACAGCGGTGGCAATAGCAGCAGCTCGGAACAACGACACGTGGATGGGTACGTCAGCATGTGAGGAGAGAGTCGAAATAGGGATAGGGTTGAAGAAGAAGGCAACAGACAGACACCTGGTAAGTAAGTCTGCGTCACTCACCAGGACACCGGAGAAAATGGTTTGTTTGCCTTTGGTGAGACTTGACTTTCGTGAGATGGTTTTCTGAGTGGAGGTAATGGGGAATGGTAATTGCTGCGCAATGGGAATGTTGCGTTTTGGTTTTGACTTTGTGTATTGAAATGGAAAATGTTGTTGCTGTTGTTATTATTGTCTCTTTTCAATGTTCTATTCAATGGTAGCTTTATTCCATGAATAATTTGACAACTTGTTTAATTTGACTGGTTCCAATGGTCTCCCGTTTTTTTTTTTAAATTTTGTTAGGACTTTATTGGCAGATGTGTGTGTTTTATAAACATAAAAAAATTAATGAAAAAATGATGGAAAGAGAATTTAACTTCCGGGGAAATATCATATTGGCGAAGATAACCAGGTCGATATTTCCGTTATTTACCTTTTCTTTCTACGTGTTTATCAATAAAATGATTTTTGTAATTAACGAAATGTTGTGAATTCCGACGGGATTTTGGATTTTGATTGGCGATGAGCACCAATTTTTTGCTTCCTCATCGGAGAGACTTTCTATATATATTTATTTATATTTATTTCCGAGTGAATACAAATTTATATTTACATTTTGTTTGTTGTAACAGCTGCGTGGGTGAAAAATTCTCTCCTCCTTTCCACGCGGTTTTATTTTCAAGCTCCTCGTCCGGGTCTATTGATTTTTCTGAACTTCCGGTATAGATAAAACGGTACACCATGGACCAAAATCGAATTACAATTGGACGGTTGTTTTCGGTACCAACGAAATTTATATCGCAAATATTTTCATTAATGAACAAGAACGTCAGTTCTCCAGTGACAAAGACCCAACAAATTTATTTTGGCAACCTGTTCCATGTATGTTTGAATACTGGTTAATATTTGAAATCCATCGTGCTTGATTTCGTGTAAACCGAGTCCCCGAATTTCTGGTACTCGATGGGTTTATATTCGGGAATGTGTAATATTAATACCTGAAATTCCGTCCCCGCGAATAACTGCATACTGTAGTTTAACAGGTGTCGCGAATATCAGAGGGTTTGAAAACTAGAAGGGTAATTACCGCGAATCATCCAGAATTTCGTGCAGACAGTCGCTTGATATAGAACCCGGTTTTGTCTCTCATTTAGGTGATACGTGTGGTAACATTATCTCAAACGGTCCATCCACTGTAAGCTGAATATTCCTATTAAATGGAAACTCGGCATTTCAGTTAGTTACACTATAATTTAACCTGTTATTGGTACGAGCGAGCGAGCACGTTCATGCTTCACCGCACTTCAATGCGGACTCAAATGCCCAAGTATACTTGAAATGTAGCGTTAAATTTACGTTGTTCAATGTCGAAGTAGTGGCGGTACGTAGCACATGATAAATCACGAATTAAGCACCACGGCAAACAACGAATACTGACCTTTTTCATTGCGTCAGCGAGCTTACGTGTAATGGACGCACAATAATCCTCCATTTTACATTTGTTATCATATTATCGCACGGTGAACGCGTGATACGTGGATGATACTGCCAGTGGCAACGGCGTACATACGTTAAGTACATATGTACCACGTGACCAAATGAAATGTTCCTATTTGCCAAGGGCGACCACTGAAATTGGCTAACGCAGGGCCGAGCTTCACTGTTACGACGTTTCGCGTCTCCAGGTGCGAAAAGTAGGTCGTAAAGAAATCCAATCTTCCTTGGGTCAAGTTGCTTTGTTGAAAAATCACGGTGAGCGGAATAGCAGCACTTTTGGGACACTAGTGCGAAAAGGCAGAGTTCTCTTGGAAGGCGAGTACTATAATACTTTTGCGGTACGCTTGCAGTAGGGCAAAGGTGTGTGAAAATCGCTTTCTCGCACTACAGTACATAAAATCTTTCCCCACGTGCCGCAGCCCCGAAAATGGCCACTTTTTGTTCACCTATTACAAAGATAAAATGATTTTCCGATTCTCGTGTGAGAAATTCACTTTTACGCACTCTTCACAAACCGGTTATCGGAACGAGCGAGTGACCACTATTCGCTTCGTTGGACTTCATTGGAGAGTCAAACGCCAAAGTGCACATGAACTTCAGCGTTTAGAATGAAAGTTGCTGTTTGTCGAACAAGTGATAGTGTGTAGCACGCGATAAATCACCGAGTTATCACCACGACAAACAATTAACAGTGAGCTTTTGCACAACGCCAGTCAGCTTGCGTATAATAGACGCAACAAAATAATCCTCTATTTTATAGCTGTCATCATATTATCCCATAGCGAATGCGCGGGATACGCGGATGATACTCCCAGTGGCGACGGGGAGTACGTTAGGTACACATAACACGTATACCTACTCCTGGTGGTGGTCGACGAGGTACATACGTGGGAGAAGCCAAAGATTTGTCGGTGCAAAGTTACGCCGGTTAATTTGGGGCCTGGTGTTGCTGCGGCTGTAGCGACACTTCGGGTTTCGGGTCGACGAAATGAAATTTTGCTATTTACCAAGGGCGACCACTGAAATCGGCTAACGTACGGCCATTGCCGTTTCGCCGAGCGTCACCGTAACCTCCAATGGCTCTGTGTGTGACCACCTTGATGAAACACGAATGTCGGTACTGACAGAGTGCGAGAGGAAGTCCCAACGACTCGAGGGATGCTGAGCGTTGGTTTCAACGGGATGGACCACAAGAGAAACGGAAAATAGGGTATCGTGTCTGGTCCACTTGGATCACCGTGCACCTCAAAAAATATTCGCCGGTGGACGAAACAAAAACATTACTTTCCGACCACGGGAACCATTGAATCGTGTGGTATCAATGTTTTTGTGGACACGAGATCGTTATTGTTATCGTTCTCCCGAAATCTGAACGGTGAGCAGACTCGCAAACATCACTTTTCAATACCCCATGGAAAAATCGTTTCGGACGAAGGAAAAAATAGAAAATAGTTTAGCGAAAAAAAAAAGGAAAAGTCCATTTTTCATAACAATTATTGGATATCCGGTCGAACCATCGGCTTCCAATTCTAAATTTATTGCCTGCGACGAAGAAATAAAGTATATGAGAATAATACTATAAATTACTACACGGTTTTTATTTTCTGAACATCTATAAATATTTGATTGTGGTTTAATTCGTGAGCTGCACACGAATTAATTTTTTTTTCTACCAAAGTTATTTCACCGACAATGGTAAACAGTATAAATTTCATTATTACCATTAATCAATAATCGCTATATTTTTCATAATAAATATTAAGCAAAGCATTGATTATTAATTACGATTAGTATATCGAATGTGATATGTGATTATGATGTGAAATTGAATTACCTTCAATATTTAAAACGAATTCGATAAGCATTTTTATTATTCATCGATTCTACACCTCATTGATATGGTAAATTTAATCAAGCAATTTCGACTAACGATTTTCCATCATCAGTGGATTAATTGAATCTCGCTGTTACGTAATGATAATCGTCAAGTCCGCTCTGTGAATTCTTATCAGATATTTGATAACGAGAGGAATGTGGTTTTACGGCGTTTTTTCAAAGATCTCGGCTTAAGGGAGGATTTGCAAATTAAGGATACAAACTATTACGTGGATGCTGATGTAACGAGATGCAGAATTACCGGAGCGAAATAGAGTGAGTATCTCGGATAGATCCGTCTAACGATGCCTCTAAAATGATATATAAGAAGTGAACGATCCCCGGGAATCCTGTAATTCCAGAAAGGCAATCTCTCAAATCGTAACATTCCGTAGATACCGCCGCTTAAAAGGGTTAAGTGCGTTGTAAAGTATGAAACATACGTATATAGACGTAATTATAACAACCGAGAGCTGTATATTATGCATAACGCTATAATGCATACAACAGGCCAATGATATAAATCGCGAAAATGCTGCGAGCGAACGGTGCTACTATTTTTTCACAGGGCAAAAAGAATCCGAGATAAAAATGGAACGCACGGCCAAAAAAAATGTATTACCTTCCTTTTTACACTCTGGCATTTATGCATCATTTAGTAACGTGAATACAAAGTCATAAATTTGAAAAAACCATTAAAAAATCAACCGTGAATTTTCGATGCAAAAAAAGTTACTTTTTTGCTCGCTTTATTGTTCGGAAACCAAAAAAGAATTTTTTTGGCGACATTCCGGACAAATAACCTTTTTTTATTACTGTAAAAATAGAAATTTTGAAAAATTCAGTTTTGCTGTTTGTGCGTCTTGCGGTCAGAAAAGTGGACTTTTCGGCACGGTTTCGAAAAATGCTGATTCCCGGGGGCTTTTTTTTGTTTTGTTGAAAAGTATTGGTTTTTATTGAGTTTGCAAGTTCCTTCCTCTTTAATTTCTGTTTCATTAGTCGAAAATCCCTTGTTTTCCGTCCCCTTTCCATGCCTCCTCGATTTTTTTGAGACCCTCGAGAATTTGCAAAAGAAACGTGGGGAAATTCTCATTGCCGCGGATTCTCATACCCAGAGCTAAGTTTTTTTTATGGTCATGGAGACCCTCGACACGGTTCTCTGGTAATCGGTCCGACCATTACTATTCATTAGGATTTTTCCAACAATGCGTCTTCCTTAAGTCCCGCTTCCCTTTTTCGCTGTTGTTCCCTATTCCTTGTTCACTTTTTCCGTCGGTTTTCGTTGGTTCACAGGGTTGTACGCGAGCATCCACATCCGGGACGACCGCATTACTAAGCGCGCGCGGATTTATCGTGGGTTCGTACTTAATTAAATCCTCTCTGTCCCTATCTCTTCATTCCCGCTCGAAAATACGTGAAGCACAAAGCCCATGATTCCATGGTGCGCCGACCAAAGTCTTTTCGAGTCCCTGATATTCCTACAGTGGGATCAGTTATCACGATGTCATATGCCAGAAAAATTACCAATTTATCATGGAGGACATCAAATCACAGGAGTGCAGATTACAAATGCCTTCGTAAATGAAAAGAAAATGAACATAATGAGCAAAACAATTTTTTTCTTCATATTTTCTCCTGAAAACTTTGAAATATATTTTCCATATATTTTGACACGGAATTTCCGTTCCCGGAGTTACTTTTAACACTTTCTTTTTTACGTGCATTGCTGAGAACAGATTTTTCTTAATGCTCATCGATTGCAAACTGAAAATCGGATGTTGCGTATTCCAGCTACCATTATCTCCCACAATTATAATTACCTCATTTGTTTCCCAGGCCGCGATTCACGAGAGGATCGCCCGGAGAGGCTTTGAGACTTAACACAATTTTGTCGCGATTCCGCGCCAAGATATCGTCGGAGGTCCCGTTCTCTAATCTAAAATTAACGATCTCTCTAATCCAATACGATCGTCGTCATAGCGAGTCGCTGGTGGCACCAGCGGTAATCGAATAGCTCAGGAGATAAGCTTCGACACCTCGATCACAGAGTTGAAAGGAGAGTCCAAAGTTTGCCGATTGCAAAAGGAAAAGAAACAAAAAAGGAAAGAAAAGTGAAAGAAGAAGGAGAAGAAAAAAATAAAATAACACGAAGCCTCTCGTGATTCGCCGATTCGACGTTATCACCAATTCCCGTGACAGCAGCCACAGTATCGACGATAATGGAGAGCTCGGGGTGTGAGAAAGAGGAAGGAAGAATCGAGGAGAACAAGTTTCTCCGTGCTCAGGGTCATTGCTCTTCCGGATGACTATATACCCAGCCCTGAAGAACAGGGTTGGATGGAGTACAACGAGCGATACAGGACAAAACTCCGATCGGTCTTGAGGCTGGCTCCATTACGATAAGTTCGTTCAATCAATGTCGCGAATCAACGCACCCACCCAAGAGCTCGTAAAATAGAAAAGCACCGAATAAAGACTGAGAAGCAACGGCCACTTCTTCAGGGCGTTTGGTGTTGCACCGAGATCATGTCCTTTTTTCTCGCAATCTCATTCTCAGCTTCTTCCCTTTCTTCGTCTGGCCACTGAGATGCTCTTCAGGTTCAACCACTGTGGAAAGTCTGTGGATATACGTACCCACCGCTTCAATTAACCGCCGGGATGGCCGGGAGATCTGGTGCTCGTCTGGCGTCGCGTTTCAACTGGGGAGGGGTGACAAATCGGCCAATCAGTCCCGACGATGAAGTCCTTCGTCTTATCGTCTTGGTTCCTCTGCTTTCTCCATTCCCTGACGCTGCGCCGCGATTCCCTTCCCCGACGGAATCCCTTCGAGACGGGAAGTGGAGAATGAGGAAGCCGAACGGCACTGCCATTCACCGTACTCCGCGATTGTACATTTATTCTCTTTCCATATGTATACATGGCGATTCAGAAACGAAATTTGGCAGGGTGATAGCCTGGAAGAACGAATGCCAAGTGGGAATGGTAGTTTGTTCGAAAACTTTATTATTATTTTGCCATGTTACCGGACTTGGAAAATTGAGGCAAGTAGAAATGATACTAGTGCGAAAAAGGGGACCTTTCTACGAAGGTTAGGAAATGACCAGAAATATTTTCGCCAGCGAAGAAAATCACTTGTGCCTCCAGGAGACGAACTCGTTGGTCCAGGAAAAAAATTCGTTAGCCCAGCAAACATTTTTTCCCATCATCACAAGCTTTATGAGCTTCCTAGGCGGTGATAAGCTTCCGATTTAATAGCATCTTACGATGTAGTAAAATCTTCTTTATAATTTAATGATTTTCGAGCCCGTTGAGTGAGTCTACTTATGTAGAGTCGAGATTTTAGGTCATCTGAGCACTTTGACAGGTGTTGAACACCAAAATGTGGTGTGGGTCGGTAAGGTGAGCTTTTTTTCGGTGCTTTTGGTAGAAGTAATTGTTATGAAATGATTATTCAAATTATTCTCAAAATGATGGACGTGTCCGACCAAGCGGAACAATTATTCTGGATCGTCCTGTATAAGGACGTTTACCTGAGACGGTAAAACTCTACTACAGCGAGAAGTGAGAGGGAACGCTTCGTGTGAACAAGTGGGACCGGTACGCAAAAGTTTTCCGAACAATCGCCCTGAAAAATCATCCGGTCGATTAGCCTCAGGCCAGTGCCAGAAATCTCGTCTTGGGCTAAAGGGCCGAGGGCGGGGGAGGGAACAAAAAGGCGATGATGAAAAGACGTCGAGGGGCAATATACGCAGAGGAGCGAGGGAAGGCTTGCAGGGCGAGAGGCTTACATAGCGACCAACTTTCCTGGATGAAAGTTGCGGACGACTGGTTAGGGTCCCGCGGATAAAACTCATGGATTTCGCTCTCACTGGCTTGCGGTTAAGTTGGCAAAGTCTTGCCGAGGACAGACAGGACGGATTACTTCCAACACAGCTATATCGGATCGTGGCTTCGAATTTTCTATAGAATAAGATATATCCGCGTGATAACAGTGATAACTCTCTCGCATTTGATATTCCGGAATATCAATGCTTTTCAGTTACACGATTAATGGATATTCTACTCCGCACTGAAATTCGATGCTCGATGAAAAACAAGATTCAAATTACCATCCTTAAAAAAAAAAAATGTACACAGAAGGTGATCCGACATGAAAATAAAAAAATAAAAATGTAATTTTGTTTGAAATTTATTCTTCAAGTACCTTTAACCTATTGGGAATTCGATTTTTTTTCAGATTTCTGGACAGAAGATTGAATTATATCGATTAATAATAATTTTTCTCTCGGGGTCAAGTTATATTTGAAAAATTTGCGGGGAGGTATTTAATTCGATCGATTAATAATCATTTTCCTCGCGCCAATTCGAGAGCGATCGGCGAATCAGAAGACAAGTTAAGAATTGATCCAGGGAGGAAAGAGTTATCCTGCGAATAAGAGAGATTGAGTACGTTAAGGGGATGTACCAGGCGTCCCTTATTTTATCTCAAACTACCAGTTATATTGCCACGTATATCATATTCGGTATAAGTCATTATCTCCTGGTGCATGAAGGTACTGTCGCACATACACCCACCCACACTCACACAAAGTAAAAGCGACACAGACGCGAGTATCTGACAAGTCTTTCGCTGACCTATCGTTTTATCTCCATGGCCTGCCGCATCTTTTTCGCTCCCTGTGTCACCAGCCAGGGTCTTTTTACTTTTGATTATATTTATTTTTGTCCAAAGAGCTTGTTGTATTTGGTGTTTTTATTGGGAATGGGTACGACGACAAAGATGAAGGTACATGAAAATACGGGAAAGTGTCAAGTAGCGTGGATAAAGGGATATAGTAAAGAACCGACCCGCGAACCTCACGACCTTTGAACAATATTTAAACAATGTATACACACCACCTCCATTCGATGCACCTCGGGTCCTCTGCTTCGTAACCGTTATCGATAATCAATAAAATAGAATAGGACGAAGAGTCACGTATTGGTGAAATATAGTGTCCGGCAAAAAGTACGTGTGTGTGCATGTATATGTTCACACACATAAACGAATACACACGAATACACATCCTAACTTACGTGTGCGTGTGCGCGTGTGTACGTGTGTATGTACGTTGGCGTGTTCGTGTGCGTGTGTGTGCGAGAGAGAGACAGAGAGGTATTGTATCATCGGTTGAGATCATTGGTGGTCCTTCGCACCACACTTACGAGCCAGAACATTGAACTAACCTCCTAAAGGCTCTCTAACAAAAGGGTTCTCGACGTTCGCGCGGTATCTGATACACGTAACTCCGGTAAGATCGTACGTCGAGTTCTTTTGCAGGTAGCATCCCCGCTACAGCGCTCGTAAATCGAAGTCCCGAAGGAAGATAGTACCGTAGGTTAGGAAGCACGTTCGCACGGAAAAGTCGAATGTCTTTTTTTCTTCCCTACCTCTTTCACTCTTTTCCTTTTTTTTTCGTTTTTTTCTTTTCTTTTTTCTCCTCTCCCTCACTGACACCGACGTATCGGCTTTCTCGCCACTTTCAAACACTGTACACTCTCATTATGTTCCACATCTCTCTGACCGTACCTTAACTCACAGAGCCGCGTCCGGTCAACAGTCGTGAGCTGTTTCGAGTTCATTGTACTTTTACTACTCTTACAATAGCCCACCTAGTAATGCTCGGTGGAGTTAAAAGTTATCGGTAATTACTGGTCGTGAATCCGAGGCTCTAGCCCTGCGGGGTTATTTCCGGTTTCGCTCCGCACCCACCGAGCCAACCGAGCGAGCATGGAAATAGGAAAGAAGCGAGAAAAAACAATCGGGGGCAGTAGACCCGAAAGAAAGAATATCCCGAGAACGAAGAGGAGGTGGGGGGGAGGAAAAACATAAACACACAGATCTAAAAAAAACAAGAATAAAAAAATAAAGAAAAATAAATAACAACGTGAAAACGGGGAAACGGTAAGAGAGCGAGAGAATATGATGGCGGGATTGTGCGTTACCGCGGCACGGATTGTGCGTATATACATACCTAGTTATAGCTATAATAACATCCGCACCTGCGGCTCTCGAACGTCTGTTTACGAAGGATTTTAAAGATTTTATGATGTAGTAAATATAAGTGAGGGGGGGAATGGGGAGGCTACGCCAAGGAGGCAGAAGTTGAAGTGGGATTCGTGTTAAAAACCGGTGCGCGCACCTTCTGGCACCCTCTTCGTCGTCGGTGCGATGCCAGTAGTACCCTCTTCTCTCTACCACTCTATTTTCAACGTCGCGGCGCATCTACACCCTCGCGTCACAGTACGGGAAAAAGCTCTGACGGGAGACTCGGAGCTTTTACCCCCCCACCCACCCACGCCCATAACCACCGCCACGACCACCAACCATCACTGGTCCCCACCGCTGCTGCTGCTACTGCTGCTGCTATCTCCAACTTTTTAATAGACCGACTTGAAGAGGGAGCGAGACAGCAACAGTGAGGGATGAGGGTTTCGTAGGTTCGTCGAGTATGTGTTTGTGTGTGTGTGTATGCGGAGTCTAGTGGTGGTGAAACTAACGCCCCCTCACACGTCCCGGCGTTCTTTTCTCTCTTCTACCTCTCGTTTCGCTAAGATTTCCCCCCCCCCCCCCCCCCCGTCCCCGCTTTCCCCTCGATCCCTCTTCCACCCTTTGTCACACCGTTCCCTCCTCGAGCCACCTCACGACAGCCCTTGCCACAATTTTTCCTGCATAAACAGCAGGTTATTAACCGACACTATGGCGCGAGATCTTATCTGTCCTATCGCGCCTCGTGTATCTCTTTATCATTTTCTCTTGAGCCACGAAGAAACGAAATTCACCTCAAAGAACGTTCGCCTCGAGCCCGAGATCGATTCCCACGTCCGTGGGTACATTATTTTTTGAAGCGTCGAAAGAGGGAAGATTTTAAAAAAATGTATATACATTTGAAATATATAAATGTATGGTAAAAATGTACGGTACGTTGGCCTTATATTAAATGTTTTAACAGCGTTTTATATTACGATACGAGTGCGATAAAAGTTTTTATTTCCAGGGTGATAACGACGACAGCCAACGGCGAGTGTTGCAGTCACATGAGTTAAGAAAAAAACGTATTTAAACGAGTACTGCAGAAAATTTGAGTTCGCAAGGTGTGAGAATGGGAGTTTTATGCAGCGTGCGTAAAGTGTCCATTATCGCACTGAGTGAATGGAATGTGATAGGAGCGCTGGATATTTTAGCACGCGAATGGTGCCCTAATGATTTCTTCGTGTTTCACTGCGAGGTATAATATTCCTTCATTTACACTTGGGACATTTGATATTATGATTATGGGAGCTTTGTCGCTGACGAATAATCACACAGTGTAATCAAAAACTATTTATCCCTATATTTCTCGTCCGAGATGAACGATACTCGGAGCATTCCATTGCACGTTTTTCGCGCATACAAATTGCAAACACCGCGAAATAATAGCGGTGCGCTGTGGCGATGTCATTGTTGTTTTTTTTCTCTCTCTCTCTCTCTGTTTATCGCACAGGCTGGGGAGAGGATGAAAATTATTCGGTGAGTGTGGGAGACGATAGGGTAGCGTGTCGGGTAAAAAATATTCTAAGTGCTGGTCGGAGAGCCGACCATCATAACGTCGTTCTCGGTAGGTAGGTAATCGCTTCTTCATGATGGCGAAACAATACGCTACAGTGACAGTGTGTGGGTGTGAGTAGAGCCTCCCCCGCCCCCTTGCATCAGGCTCAAGGCCTGCATTTTGCGTCCAAAGAAATAGACGTTAATGGAAAAATGTATTCAATTATGTGAACTATCAATCACTGATATTCTTATAAAACTTCATTCATTTTTCGTTAAGATGTGTCTAATTTCTTGCTTCTCGTTAAACAAATCCACTAAGATCGACAACAAAACCAACAGGACTCCTCGCGTCGGACAATTGATCGTATAAAATTAGACACGGTCCAAGAGTATTCAGTGTTTAAACAAACAGAATATTGGGCTACAAGAAATGTAAAGAATGATCCGATAGTACTTTGTAATACCAGTGCGAGAAAGCAGACTTTTCGACGTAGGTCAGAAAGTATTGAAAAATCAGTTTTCCGCCACAGTCTTCATCACAATCCAAAAAGGCAGCTAAAACATTCATCAACAAATTGTGTATTTGTTGAAATGAGCATGTTTTCAGGTATTCAAAATACAGGAGAAAAGTTGCTTATTACGTGGCAGGGTTTGAAAAGACACATTTCCACACGTGCGGTTCGTGATTGCTCCACTTGCGTCACGAATATCGGTAACCTCGGTTTCCACACTTCGTCCAACGTAACATTCAAAGGACCACTTATCGTGCATTAGTTGAAATAAAAATGCAGTGTGCAAAGCGGCCAAAAATTGTAGTTTGCCACTCGTGTGATTGCAGCTTTCGCTTCGCTCGGATAGCGAGCCTCGCAATCACCGCAATCACCGACCCTCGCTGCAAAATAGAGCTGGAGTAAAATTTCCTTCTTTTTTTTTTTTTTCCTCGTGGTGTACGCTATTCGCAAGGTAGAGTGAATGATACCGGGAGACCAGAGCGCACTCGAGGATGGCTCGCTTACGCTGAGCCGCGTGCCAAGCCTGCCCCGACTCTCGGAATTCTCTCGTAGATGCATAGTCTCCAGTCTGGGACGACGATATATTGCGAAAGCACAAGCAAAGTACCCTGTCGTCTTCGTCTATCGCACGGGACCAAGGGAGACCGTGCGATGAGTTGCATTCAACGTTGGCTCGTCGTCCCGGTGCCTCACTCTAATTTATTCCATCTTAGTCGCGGTTCGAGTTCTGATTTTCAATTTGTGCCTCAAGGGAGAGTGGAGCAAGTAACACACCAACCGAGTTATATGCATACTCGACTGATACTATATACGTAAGCCTACAAGAGGACTTGGTCTTTCGTACACCGACGGAAGACGATGCTGAGGATCAACCACCCCGAAGTGTGTGGACGAATATAAGTACCACAGGTGTTGGCTCAAGAGACACGAAGATGACAGGCTACGTGTCAAAGGCGCGCACAAGAAACGAGAAGGGATAGAAGGAGGCTCACCACCGACTGTGAATTTCTCCCTCGCCCCCTTTCGCCTTGTCGCTTGCTTGAGCACCATCTACATGTAAATCTAATATCCATGTACCCTCATCTTCATCTTCAACCTCTCGGCAAGTGCACCGGGGGCTTATATTGGTTCAACCGATCACAGCACGCGGAAATGGAAGAAAGAACCTCCTCCTCACGCTTCTTCACCCTTGAGGGGGTGAAATCTTGATAGCGGTACCAGTGGTACCAAATATGGCAGATACCAGCTTATAATTGTAGATCACTCGTCAAGAACGGCTTCAAGGCTCGAAAAAATTGGACTCGCATGGTACAGACAACCGGAAGTCACGTTTTACAAAATAAAGGTTTGAATCTCACACCTTCCGGCCTTAGGGTTTGATGGTCTCAGGAAAATGATTCACCAAAATCAGAGAAACGAAGATTTCTTCAATGACATTTGGGCAAATTTATGTTTATGCGAAATGACAAGATGTCGATGATAACTAACTGAAGAATCTGCACGAAAAATAGGTATCAGACAATTTTCCCCATGGCATCACAAACTTCCTCAGCATCTCAGTTTGTCAATACCATGCAAAGTTTCATTTGCGCGTGCTTAAGCAAAGTTTGGCGGGATTATACGTACTGCTTTCTTAAGTCGCCGGGCGTGTGATCGAAGACAAGGGGAGGAAAGCAATGAAGCGGAAAATGGTACAAACCCTCCTTGAAACGAGATATGATTCGCACTTAGGGGGATGATTATGTTGAACCCCCTGAATCGAAGACCCTTAAGATCTTGGTAAGATCAAACGGTAGGAAGCCTTTGACTTAAGAGGGAGGATTAGGCGAGGCCCTGCGACGTGACACGAGCATGGTGTATTCCGGTATCAGTACCATCGAGTACTCCCCATAGGTTCGTTGTGTGAGGCATGGTGCGTCAATTTATTCCTGTGTAGAGTGTATGTGGTGTTTGCAAAGGACGCAATTTACTGCAGTAAATTACTAAACTGAACCGAGCGAGATTTACATCGAGTAATTAGAGTTTCCCGCGGTTTCGCCCAACGCTCATGGTGTCAAGGTGTCTGATCATACGCTTGCATCACGAATTGGATAAAATGGAATGATCAACGCTGAGTGGTCATTAAATTAAGTGCAGTGAAGTTCATTTTACCGATCCGAGGTTGAAGTGTCGAATATCGTCCAGTGAAGAATATTGGCTTACATCTTTTACATCCGGAAGTTGAATCGACAATCGCATTTTTAATCCTAGGATTTATAGGTTTTAATTATTATTCTTATGGGTTTCACATGCTGAAGAGTAAGAGAATTTCGTACAATTGACGAGTTTGGTTGAAGATGCTTCAAGCAATTGACATGCTTGACAAAATCACATATTGGCTTACCCAACAGCTGATCTACCGGATTTTTTTGTACAATTTGTTGGCTACCTTAATCAAGACAATTATTTTTTTAAAGATCATATTTGATTTTTTTTGTGATCTATTTTTGCAAAAATAAATATTTTCAAGGTTGTCGGGTTCCAGGAGTCAGCGACGACAGGAATTTTCGTGTACTTGAATTTGTCGGAAGAACCTGAAGAAACGAACCCGAAAAAAAAATGTTCGGTATCTGTACGAGCGTTTATTCCAGTAGTTTGACCTCCAAGTCACTCATAACTCGAAAACTGCTTGAACTATCAGAATAAAATCTCCGCGTGCCAGCGAAGCAGCTTCACTTTTTACGCGCACTAATAAAACGGCCACAAAAATTTTGAAATTATTAAAATCCGAACGACCGAACCAGTCAACTCGTAAAAGTTACAAACTATAGGAGTGTAATATTTCCCTGCAAGTGTAGTTACGACCAAAGTTCCTTGGCATTGCTTATTTTCCGGATTTATAATGGACAAAAACGGAATCTGAGTTCTCCAAAAAAATAAAAAAATTATTTAGTGCTTAACATCAATTAATTCAGTATTTTGATCGTACAATATTTCAATAAGTCCGAAACGTGGAATTAAATTTGTCTTTTTCTGTGTGGGTATAAATAAAATGACGCTTTTTGTATGTGCACCAACACATGCTAATCCATCTTTCCATTTCGCGTTACATTCGCCACTTTTCCCTTATACATATCGTTATCCATAATTATGCAACGTTTCTGCGGTCCTCCGTAATACATATTTTTCATCCCTCCTCTTCATCGTCTGCCGCGTCGAGTTATCAGCGTGCCGTAATTACTCGGTGGCAGCGAATGTAATTAAGATTTAAATAAATTTATTTTAAATCATAAAGAAGTGAGTTTCGATATCGGCGATATCGGCGAACTATGGAAAGCGATGATCGGGGATTGCGATTTATATAAGCCCCGAAAATGTTTTGGCCCGGATGAGCTCAATCTTCTTGGTTTAATGCACAGCAGAGATTAAACCATAATCATGCAGACAAATAAATATCGGCCGATATTGAATTGTCCAAAAAGAGTGGATCTCGAAACGAATTGGCGCGCCGGTGGTAAAACATAAATTTGTAGCACATATGTAATGAAAATCCTATTTTTATCACCATCCAAATTGCCAACGCATAATTGTCACCGAAACGGATATGCCATTGATTCCGGTGCACATCAAATTAGTACTTTTTTTCCGCTAATAATGGCTCTCGATATCGGTAATGTCCATTTATTACTCCCGGGTGTAAAATAAAGTGATTTTCATACCTGAAAAAAAAAAAAAAAAAATGAGTATGAGCAAAACGTAGCGTTGAACCCCGCATCGATAATAATTGATAACACGCCCGAAATGTGTACACCATTGGCTGCATCCGGTGTAGCTTAAACGTAGTTATTTCGCATTTCTCGTGGAAACCGGAAGTTATAGCGGTGCGACATCTGGTACCAGGTCGTCCGATGGTCTCACGTTGATGTAGCGGCGAACGAGGGCCAGGGCGTTGCTATAACCCGTGCACCACGGGTGAAGGTCGTCCAACTGGCATCTCCGAGAGTTTGATGTACTCAAGCAATGCCTTCTCTTCAAATGAAGTTGCAACCGTAAGGTTTTTTTATCGTTTCGCTGTGACAAATGATTCTTCCTTTGCTGTTTCTGTGTGTGTTTCACGTGGACAGATTTTTCATGACACGAAAGGATGTTGTCCACATCTCCAAAAGCCACGTGTCCTGCTTTAACCAGGAACTGCGAAAATCTGCTGTCTTTGAATCCAAAGACTTTGGCCAAGCTGAAGATGTCATGTCGGTGAAGAACTGTGCAAGTCGACGAACTCCTGTTAAATTGACAGACAATTGTTACGATTGCGATGAAAAGTGACGTTTTAGACGTCACTTTTGTTTACGGTCGAATCATACGTTTCATCGTGTTTGACCAATACCTTGAAGAGGTACTACACTTGAGAGAAGTATTACATCTTCACCAACGACACTTTAGACCCCAACCATAAGGTTTTTTGATCGTTTTATTGTAATACATTTTTTTTCTGTGTATTTCACGTGGACAGATTTTCTATGGCATGCAAGGATGTTGCTCAAATCTCCATCAACCAGGAACTGCGAACCCAAAAATTTCGTCCAACCTGAAAATATCCTCATTTCGATGAAGAACTGTGTAAGTCGACGAACTCGTGTCAAATTGTCGGACAATCGTTAGGATTGCGATGAAAAGTGACGTCTAAAACGTCACTTTTGTTTACGGTTTAATCGCATGTTTTATCGTACTTTACCAGTATCCTGAAGAGGTACATTACAGCTCTGAGAAGTATAACATCTTTGCACAACGACACTTCAGAGATTGGAGTCGTTTCCTTGTGCAGTACATTCATTTCATGATATTCGGCTGCGAATGTGTGTCCGGTACACACGTTTAACGGTTCCGGTAAAGGCGTTAAAAAGGCTTTACTGCGTATAAAAAGCCGAGTTGGAAAACGGAGCTGGGAGGTATAGCCGGTGTCATATATCCATCGGAACATGTACCACAGGACATTTTGTGCCGCACGAAGCTGATGCAGTGATGGTGCGTGCTTACGATCCTCCTCCGGAAGAGAATTGCCTCCATACTTTGGAAAGTCATTCACTGCAGCTGAGAGGCCAGCTTCCGGGCTATCAAGCACCTCCACTAGTGGCTGTGTAACGAGGTGTCTATAACCTCCGCTTGAAAACCCACCGTCCGCGTTAACGCACAAACGCGTGATCAGCATTGTGTAACAGCTGAAAGTGCAGTACTCTCGTTAATCGGCACATGCTTCTTATGAGGTTATTGAAGTATCCCATTTAGAAGAGTAGGTCGAGGTGAAAGTCTGTTCGTAGGATTTTCACGAAAGCTCTTTGACAAAAATTTCACGTGGATAAAAGTCTGTTTTTTAACGTTGTAATTTTTTTTAGTAAAGATTGGTTCAATTAAAAAAAAAAAGAAATGTATGCTTTTTTTGAGGTTGTTGAAGTATCCCCTTTAGAAGTGAAGGTCGAGGTGAAAGTCTGTAAATAGGATTTTTACAAAAGCTCTTTGACAAAAATTTCAGGTGGATAAAAGTGTGTTTTATAATGTTATTTTTTTTAGTAACAATTGGTTTCTCTAAAGAACGGAAAATTGGAAAATGTTTTCAAGGTCACAGACCAAATTTGTTCTCCGACATAAGTCATATATATATATATATATATATATTTCTTTAATTTCATTTGCAAACTTATCCGTGTAAACAGAAACTGATGATCTTCCGAATAATTTATGAACCATTGGAAAGTGGGCCATTTCTCCATTTACAATTCGATAACAATTACCTTATTCCGAAATCTCCTGACCGAGCATATTCGCAGTCCGCCAGGCGAAAAATCTAATGGCGGTGATAATAATAATATACGCCATCTTTTATGCCTCGGATTATCTATCCTTGACTTATCCTGTAGAACTCGGGTTTATCGTGAGAGGGGAAAATAAAATTTTTACTCTTTCGGTTTTTCCTGCCGAGTAAGGCGCGGTGCGATCGACTGAAGAATATGATTTTGTTCGGGCATGAGGTCCTTCGAGCTGGAGCTGACGGTGAATGTGCGGACATTGCCAAGCGTAAATCATGATTTATCGCCCTCACCACTGGTGCCTCACTCGATGTCCTTCTATATACATACTCACAGAAGCGCGAATTTCCTGTTTATAAGCTACATAAAGTGGAAGTGTGTATTTGAACTTGCATGTATCCAATCAATTTTAAACAAACCATCAACACCACTCAATTTCGTTGTAACGAACTTTAAAAAATATAATAAATAACAGATGACAACTCAAAAATAAATAAAAAATCTGTAATCCAATTTTATCAACCGGTTAACATTACAAAACAAGAAGAAATTCAGGGTCACATCGATTAGTAACGATTAAATAAAACCCAATCCACATTAGAACTCACATTATTTAATCCTGCTCTGAATAGATTTGATGACAATTTTTAATAATCGAGCTGACAGCTGAAGATATTCCTTGAACGTCATTGGAACAAGTTGGAGAACACAAAAGTTCATTGAACTCTAGTCCTCATCAACTTCCGAGGGAAGGGTAAAGGTGCAGCGGAAAGGACACGTTTTGTCAATGTTTGCCACAGGAAGCAGTCATCACACGTCATTTGTCTTCAGGATGTCACGTGTCGCGAGCGTTTCTGTTGGTCCGCTTGCCGTTCCAGGGCATAGCGAATTGACAGAGGACGACAGCCTGGTTACCTGGGTCATATACAACGAGTATGTACACTTTGTCGCCAACTGTGCACATCGAGGGTTCGCCGGGCGCAAGAAGCGAATGATGGAAAGGATGTTGGCGATGGTGACTGGCGGAGGCCCCATTTCCATCGTCGCTGAGCTTGTTCGATATACGTGCGAATTTCGAATGATGGATGCCAGCCGGTGGGCTTCGCGTTCCTGAGTTCCCACGTCACTTAAGCTCTCTCCCACCGGAAGCCTAGGCTTGCATCGATGGAAACCGGTATGAAAATCAAACGCTATTGCTTTCAGCATGACGTTTCAAAGCAGTGTCTAAGAGAAATCCTGTATTCCCCGCGCGGGATGCAGATTCTCCCATCGTTCCTACCGAATATGTTCTTGAAGAGTCTGAACTTGGCACACAAAACAGTTGATCAAATTTTGGAATGATTTGTGTTCTATTGCTTCCCAATACCATTTAACCCATGGCTCGAACCATATTTTTGGTACCTGAACAATTTTTATTGAGAAGTTCGGCCATGTTATCGATATCCAAATAATTGATTGATCGAAAATCCACAATACCATTGAACCCATGAATTGAAACATATTTTTAGTATGGATTTCCAAATAATTGGTTGATTTAAAAAAATTCTATTGCAGTAACTCGATTATCATTATCTTCAGGGCTGTTTCAAGGATTTATTACGCCAAAATTTCAGTGATGAATCAATAATGTTATTGATTAAGTAATTCAACGCATCGAATTGAACGCTTTGCCATTCTCTGTATTCCCATTCGTACATAGCAGCTGTACATCGTCGGACTTACTTTCGCTGTATCTGCGAGTGACTCGGAGCAGCAGCTCTTCAGCACATCCGGATAACATCTTAATTTATACGGGAGTCGTTTTTGCGATGGGAGCGGGTTGGTCATGACGTTGGAGACCGCTCGGTGTGATACGTGGGCGATGTTCACGCTCGGTGACCTTCAACCTCGGGAGAAATAGTATCAGAACCAGCGGTCCATGCTCTCCACTCTCACCCTCTTCTCCCAGCGACAAATAGCTAGTCACGCTCGCTAAAGGCACATTTATTCGTGGTCCGGAACTTTCTCATTTCATTTCATCGTCTCGGCAAAGCGACTGCTGCTTCCAGCGATAAACCGAAAAGCTGGGAAAATTGTCGGGTGAGCATCAGAATGAGACCCTCTCACTTAACCCCAAATGAAAGTGATCAGTCAATTGCCTTTGCTTTAAATTTTCGTCGATGAGATACCAGACTTTCGATCCGCCACAAAAAAAGCTCTCTTTCCCAAAGCTTTCGCTCGTCACGAGGGACGACCGGTAAAACCAATGATTCCAGACATGGACTTTTTGGTCTTGTCATGGATCACCAAGATATTTATCCGTTCCTCTTGCCGGTTGGGATCTTCATTCCCAAATGAGAAAGCAGAATGAACGGGTAACCGATTCCCGTGCGAGAACATGAGATAATTCAGTGGTACCCAGTGTCGCCCATTGCATGGGTGAAGGTGGACAAAAATCAAGCTCCAGAGATCACGACCCAAGGCGGTTGAGAGGCATCCAAAAGGTGATCGGATAATCGAACGCTCGACCATGACTCGATCGAACGTTGTCGCTCAATCTCGAAATCGGCCAATCGCTTCGATCCTATCGACCTTCCGTCCACATTGACGCTGGCGAACTTTGGACACGAGGCAAAAGCTTTATGGCCAACCACCGAGCCCTTCACCCCCTCGCCCATCATTCAGTCCGCTTGGCCGACGCTGGCCCTTCCCTCGCTCCTAATCCTGACCCGTCGCTGCGCCCACCGGTATAGGTGACGAATAAAAAATGTCCTCGTTAAGATCAGTCGAGTTCGAGAGATCGCTGGGCACGCGATCCTCTTCAAGGACCACCTGCTATTACATCCTTCTGCGGCCGAGCTCCTCGGCTATAATAAGCTCAATGTTAATCAGCTCCGACCCGGTCATGATAAAACCGCTGGAAACGATAAAGATTCTTCGACCCAGCGAATCTGGGAACTTGGTTTCTGGTCCCATACACCTGCAGTGCTTTTTTTCCCGCCTCGTCGTGATATTGGGACAAGCGTAATGAAGTGAAAAAGCAGAGATTTCGTGACTCAAAATAAAGATTCTTCGACCCAGCAAATATGGGAATTCTGTATCTGGTCCCATGCAGTGTTTTTCTTTTTTCGTCACGTCGTAATATTGGGATAAACGTAATGGAGGAAAAAAGCAGAGATTTCGTGAATTTTTTTTTTCCAATCAAAGACATCGAACAGTCAATGGGCATTGTTCAATGTAGATAGGGAAACAGGGAAAGGGGAAACGATTAAAAAATGATCATTAGATCAGGAAGCATTCGTGCAGTGGCCACAACGAATCCATTCGGAAGGTGGAAGGAAGATCTGTCGAGGTTGTCGAGGGCTTAGCAACACAACCGAGATACCACCGAAACCCCAGAATCCCAGCCATCGTATATACACGTCGGAAGAAAAATGTGCTTCCGAAGTGAGCTAACCGCCGAGCGATAGGGTGGCGAACGGCCGTGACCCAAGGTGAGTCAATTGCACTGCTCTTCAACCCCTTCTCTTTGTTCCCCGTTATACCTACTGTAACCAGAACAAATGTGGTATTTTCTGGTCCACCGAAAAAGAAAATAAAAAATTTGATTTAATTTATGCATAAATTCAGTAAATCAATTTACAATAGTATAAATATGCAAAAAAGTCAATCAGACACACAGATTAAAATATTTTGTATGAATTTCAACGTAATGAAATGTGAAATTTAAAAAAAAAGGAATAAATATGATAAAGTGCGATGATTTTACTGCACTCGTGCGTTAAATTCATATATACGCTGATTATTTCAAAATTTACGACATTCTCAAAGCGTGCGAGGTAAGGCAATTAATTTTACGTTAGTGAGTGCGAAGACTTATGGCGCGGGAGTTCATTAGATTTTCCAACGTCGTTAAACATAGATTATTTTGCACATGAAAGGTGGAATAGAATTAGGGTTGGCCATTGTAAGGGGTTGAAGGACAACCCTCGATGCCCCAGCCCCGCTCGAGGCTTCGAGTACAAAACGTGTATTTGCTCTTGTGTGTCGGTGTGGAAGGGAACCATCGGACCTGTCCATTAACCGGCTCGTCGGGCGAATGATGGAACCTTAGGTGAGCAACCCCGATCCGATTCTCCTGTGCCGGCGACCCTCGGTAAATCACCGAGGATCTTGATGAGCCACTCAAAAGGGCATAATATCATTTGGAGGCGAGAGCTCTTCGCGACTGAGTACTAAAATCCGGTACCAGGTTTCCGCTCGAATTTTCGTCGCACCGAATTGCGAAACAGGATCACCCTTTCTCTCCTTCTTCATGGTTCCTCCATGCCCCCGGCATTAAATCTTATGAATTTAATTCATAAGGTAAATTAGATAAGGAAAACTGAAATTCCATCTCTGAATAAGACACCCGGGGACCTTTGGACCGGAGCGCCATTCTCATTGAACCATTAAATTCAATGAATTGCCATTGCCATTGAATCTGGCGTCCATTATCAAAACGAACATCATAGTTACAATGGATTTCAACGATGTATTGTTACAAGAAGAGTTACATTGAAAAAAAAAATAAAAATAAAATAAAAAAATGCCTGTAAACCGATTATCGATCTGCGCCGAAGCGATTCGGGTCAAGGGGTGTTCTGAAATTTTGCATTTTACGACCTTGAAATGTGATGCTGAATAATTTTTATGACACTTGTAATGCACACTGTCCCCAATTTTGTATGGGCGAATATTACACCGAGTTCCTCTGACGTAAGGGTAGTAATAATAGATTTTAATGCTACGGCTTTCTTTTTTTTTTTTTACAGACTATTCCCGGAAATACGAAGTTTCGTTCTAAAGCTCGGGTAGGTGTATGCAATTATAAGGGAACGAAGGCAGTTCGCTGGTGTCCACCCCCCGAGTGGTGCATACACCCCCATAATTACAGAATGCGGTGGGAAGCGCCTGTTTATGCACTCGGTACATTTTATGAGACAGAATGCCTCACCACCACTTGTCACGATATTAGATTCCAAAGTTCGCGCTTGGTGGCTCCGCAGCCGAGCGGTGAGCCCGAATATATATTTGGAGCTCTGTCCGAAAGAGCTTCTACTTATCGTAAATTCGTGTGTGTGTGTATTTGCGTTCGTAGTTAGACTTTACGATTTGCCGCTGTACGCGGCTTGCCGCGAATTCGGAGAGGGCGAAATACAACTTGGCAATATTATCTCAGTAAATTAGTGAGGTATTTATGGGAGCTGAGTTCGCGTACAAGATTCTTCAGATTGAATTAACACGTGAATATGGATAATGCAACTTTGTCACTCGTCAGTTAGCGCCAATTAAATGCTTGTCGGAAAATGTCATTGAACAAGAATCACATCGACCTGTAAAATAGCTGACACGCTTAATTGTATTTGGAAATGTGGATAATCGTTCATTACCTTTCACGTCTCTTTCTGTTTCTTGCTATTCCACATATTTTTCTGGCTCGCAACGCCCCCTACAAATTCAAGGTATCCAAGGAAGAGCCCCAACGAAAAATTGGTAGATTACCGGTGCCTAACGACGAGAGTTTCAACGATGCTGTGCGGCCAATGAAGATGAAGTGGCTCGGATCTGCCCCGGAAGCTCGTTAAAAATGGGAAGCCTCAGGTGCGCAACCGAGCGAAGAAGTTTTAACAGCTCGGACACCAATTGAATAATCAAACGACCGAGAGACACTCGCACAACCAAATGATAAGAATCATTCTTACGAAAGTAGTCGTAAAAAATGATACTTTAATTTCTCACAAAGATGATTTTGCACTTCAAGGTCTCAGTTAGTCCATAATGTCCATTTCCAATAACTACCTATAAATAATTATTAGCCATCGAATTTTGAGGTTGTTTCTCTTCAGTTCTATTTACTATTTAAGTTGCAACTGGTCGCTAAAGGTCAGCGTCAATAGTTTTCGCGAGGACGTTTAGAATAGGGATCGAATAGCTGTTTAGTGATTAGGTCCTCGCTACGTTTAAGCGACGCTTTTGGAGGGTGAGTTTCTCCGAGGATTTCGAAGTTACCAGTCTTGTTGTCGTTGTCACCAGGAACTCGTCTCTCTCCCTCATTCTCTCCCTCGCGTTCTCCACTTACCTCCCGCAGAAACCATCCACGCTTGCCGGCCCGTTCACCCGATCGTTTCATTTTCAATGGATGCAAGTTATTCCGAAGTTCAATTGGAACTGAACCGTTTCCCGAAGTTGCTTCCATTGGAAACCACTCGCAAACTATTATTGGTCTTGGTTGCATAGTATAATTACAGCTCTTGGCTTGGCCTCTTGGCTGACGCCGCACACAGGATCACCTAACCACCGCCTACACACACTTTCAACAAACCCGTTCTATTTTCTCAGCGACAAAGCCCACGGGAAACTTGAGCTCGCCGAAAACCGATCACGGTGTACCATCAAAGCCAAAATTATGTCGATCAGGGCGACTCGAACATTTTCATCGCCGAAACCGAAGTGAAATCAAAGTTCGTTATAACGACGACGAACTGCAGAAAATACAAGCACAGTTCTCAGCGACAAGATTATGTCGATCGGGAAAAGTCCGGGGATTTCAATCATCAAAACCAAAGTAGAAGAGATGTTGATCATTCCAGTGACAAACTTCCGGAAAGACATGGAAAATTTCAACCCCTGAAGACATAGCGTCAAAAAGAGCAAACATGGCAAGTACAAATTGAAATGATGTTGATCATGGAGACTCGAACATTTTGATGACCAAACTGCAGAAAATACAAGTGAAGTTTTCAGCGACAAAATTATGTTGATCGGAAAAAGTCGAGGATTTTAATCACCAAAAGCAAAGTAGAAGAGATGTTGATCATTCCAGTGACAAACTTCAGGAACTACATGCAAAATTTCAACCCCTGAAGTGAAAGCATCAGAAAGAGCAAAGATGGCAAGTTCAGTAAAGCGACGAACCCCAATTTTCAGTGGGTACGGACGGTGTGTATTAATCCAGTCCCGGGACAATTAGCATTTTGTCTGTGCAGTCACAGAGTAATGCGTATACGAGCCAAGATAAAAGCTTTGTCTCAATGGATATGTCTTCGCCAATTCAGCGGCTATCATCGACTGAATCTTGCCGGGAAAAGCACGCAGTTGCGATTACCGTAAACGGGGGAGAAAATTTTCGCGATACCAATGAGATAAGACGAGAATGGTGTACCGAAGTAGCGAGGACGGAGGGTGCCCATGGGTTGGGTGAGGGTACGTCTCTCTCTTTTTGTTTCTCTCGGGTTGTTGCGTCCCGCTCGTTCCGAAATTCACCACCGAACGAGACGAGAACGATCATGGGGATGAAGAGTACGTTGAAATCGACCCTCTTCTCAGCGCGCGGTGGGAAAACGACTGTATCCCACACGGGAATTTGGTATTCCACGTGGCTCCGGTTTCCCGACTCCGCGGAGTTAAGCCAAGTGCAGTTTGCCTCGACCGGCCGTCATAATGCCTGGTTGTATCAGCTCGTGGATTGGGATACGTGCCACATCCTCGTCTTATTTGGGTCACGAGCTCGTGTTACGAGCTAACTCTCCGGACCTTCGGATAAAATTAGGTATCCACCGACGCCCCCGGTGGACTACGGGACCATCGCGAAAGCTCGGCCTCCGAGAATCATCGGACCGGCTCTAATTAAGGACTACCGGCATCGAACGGAACCTCGACACACCGCTGGAATGAAAATATTCTCTCGGTCCATCGCCGGAAACTTCCAATTTCTGCTACATCCACCACGAGTCCGGGATTTCTCGATGGATGGTCAATGTCATCGATGACGTTGGGTTATTCTTGCTTCATCAATTCCAAATCTATGTCACATGGTTGCGGCAATAAAGGAACGTTCAAAAAATTGTAAAGCCAATCCGCAGGTTTCCAAATCAACTGATCCAACACAAAATGAAAGAGTATCGATTTTCTTACCGATCAAAGAGTCCGCGACTATTTACCAGTACGGTAAAACCACCAACCGCTGCTGCTGCTGCATTAACCCCAATCGAGTTTCATTGAATCTTCCTGTGTCGCCTATTGCAAAATAAACAGTCCAGAAGGACATCCGGCGAGAAAATATTGCCGCAGTGAGAATCGGTGTGTTGTTGGAGCACGAGGACGAAAGCGAGGCGGCTTAATTCAATTTCGTTCGGGCGGTGAATACCGCAAGGGTTGACTGTGACTCCATCCAGCGTGGCCGCACCAGTGGATCCATCCGTGGTCCATATACAGCTCGTTTGCAATGTCGGCAAACTCGGTTTCTCTCTCCCTCTCTCTCTCTCTCTCTCTCTGTGCCGTTGATAATCGAGGCGGAACGTTGCACACACTCGATCTGCAAACAATCTTCTCCACCCCAGTTAAGCACGATCAATCGTAAAAGCACGTTTAATAAAATCGCAAGGGTAATAAAACGAAACGGTGTTTGATGCTCTTCAGCTACGTCGACGAAACTCTTTCTCGTCGCTACGGTGACCATTCGTATCGTATGGATACCTAATATCCACCACTGTTTTCTGTTGCTCGCTAATGCCCCGGAGAGTTGATTCCACATTGTTTGCAGTTAAATTATTCTCGTATTCAACGATGCCACCGAGCACCACCGTCCAGTTCTCATCCCGCGACATCACCGTTACCAACACCATCGCCATTCCCATACCCCGCGATAATATCTCTCTCGCTCCGCTTTCCGGAATTACTCTCGTTGTTGTAATCACCGTAATCGATCGTTGATTCGAAAGTTGCATCGAGGTTGTTGGAACATGCGGGTGTTTCTGTGCTACACAGAATTCGCAGAGCTTTCTCTCTCTCTCTCTGCCCCCGTCGACGAATCGCGTTCGTAAATCTTCTTTACGGCATAGCGACGCATTCGTTTCGTTTGGCCCCGACGCTCGGCTGTCACTGTTAGCTGGATAAACAGAAACGAAACGAGCTTTCCAACCTCCCGTCTCCATTCTTCCCGAGCTTTTCCGTGTGTCAGCGAAATCCATTTTTTTTTTTTCGGGTGTTTGGTTTTTGTTGTTTTTTTTTTCGTTAACCCTGGAATTTCACATCTGGTTAACTGTCTTGACGTTTGGTTCGCTGCGGATTATCTTGTGGCGGGTTTGAAGCAAGATTGTTCACCGGGAATAATCCGCTATGTCCGGACGACCACCGAAAATGCGAGGGCTTCTGGCCGTACAAATAAAACGCAACCTCATTTTGGCTCTGGCGTCCGGGATCCTCGGCGGTGCGGTTTTTAAGATCGCTTACATCAACCCCAAGCATCAACACATCAAGGATTATTACCGGTGTGGATTACCTTTTAAACTGTCAGTGACTTATGGGTTAATGGGGTTTTTTTTTTTGGTTTCTAGTGACTACGATCCTCAGGCTAGCGTTGATGCCATGAGTGAATACCTTCAATCGACCGGATTCAGAAAAATTTGACACATCTTCGCGGTGTAACTACAATCGGATTAAGGAATTTTGGGTTGGGTTGCGTTATTCAGTTGGATCGATGATTTGGGATGTTCTTTCGTTGCTTTTTCGTAATTTGCATGGAGGTTGAGGTTGTAATGTAATGAAATGTAATATTGAAGATTGAAGTATTTAAAAATGGTGGAGTTGTAAAGACGGTTCTGGGGTTTAAGTAAGGAAACACAAACACACCCTGAGGGATTATGCAATCATAAGAAAGGCCATCATGGTTAACTCTGCGAGAAAAACAGCGAACTTCTTGAATCAAGTAATTTGCCAGGAAAGCAAAAGTAGTTAGACAAACGTCGAGCGTTGCACTGATGAATAAATTGGTTAACCCAACAAACAATCAGGGTAGTTTTTCAACGTGGAAATTTCTTTTCCAGTAGCTCACGATTCTAACTCAATGCACGATATCACTATACTTTGCTATACGTCAAAGTCACAATTATCAATTATTTCAAAAATTCTCATTAACTCACGATAAGGAAAATAATAATTCGAAAATACTTTCCCCATTTTCGATTTCAAGGTATTTTGAAAATGCATTTATGTGGATTAATTGAAATAAATCGATAAGCAGATTGAATTAATTGATTTCAGATTGACTTCGTCTAATATTCAATTTTCCTTGACGACCTAGAAATTTATTTCTTACATCGAGCAGATACCACTAATTTAACGGCCTTGGACTCATGTCTGTCGTTGTGTGCACAACACAAAGCTTTTTAATCCAGCAAAAACGATCCAGAGGCCACGAGTTAACAAGAAAGTGAGATGGTAAAGAAGAGTAACAAGAACAAGGCGAAATGAAAGAACAAGAGTAGAACCCGAGACCGAGCGATAGTCCCGAACTTTTCAGGAAAAGTTTGCCTCATGCGGAAATCGAGACTCCGGAGCAAGCGTGTGCTACGGCGACTATGAGGCCGTTGGATTTTTCGGTCAGTCGGTGCTGCCGTGGCGTTCTTTCAAAGTCATAAAGTGCGGAAGAGAGAGAGAGAGAGAGAGAGAAGGAAAAAGAAAGAGTACACTCTCCTGGGCGTTCCAACGTCAGGACTTTTTAACTGAGGTTTAGAGGTTCTCATATTGTTGTTATTATTATTATTATTATTATTATTATTATTATTATTATTATTATTATTATTATTATTATTATTATTATTATTATTATTATTATTATTATTATTATCATCGTATTCAATTTATTCAAATCAAATAAATAAGAAATCAGCCACTGTACGCATTGAAAATTGGCTCCAATGTGCCCTTATTTTGCATACAATACGATTTTATGGGCATTGCAAAAATAATATTAATAATGATAAAATAAAATAGATAAAATAAAATTATTATTATTTTTTCACGGAATTTATTCAGGGAAAATGAATAATGAATTTCCCACTGTACGCATTGTCAATTATTTGGCATGCAATGTGATATAAAAATTGCAAAGACAATATTAATAATTTCAGACGACCATTATTATTATAACCATTATATTCGTAACATATTTTGCACCTATGTACCCCATGAAAAAGAGAGATTGTCATAAAATTATAACGACGGAGCTCGGTGGACGGGTCGTCCACCCACAAACACTCACGTAGAAAAATATAAAAGGAGCACAGTGTGTAAAATGGTGGGGTCCCCGACCCCCCGACCCGTGGCGATGAAACGTGCTGATTGTTCGTTGCCCGATTACTCCTTATATCCCGGTCGATGCTGGTAGCTGGCTCTGCTTTTGTGGCGCTCTGTCGGGTTATCCGCGGCGAGGATGCTTCTGCTCTTTCCCTCGCAGCAGCGGCTTCATTCGTCGCTTTCTGTGATGATAATATACACGCGTGGGCGTATTGGTTTATGTGGGAGTCGTGAGGATGGTCTTGGTGGTCGGGATGGTGGTGGTGGTGGAGCAGTAACGGATTCCTCGCGCCAAACCAAACTTAATTTTCATGGCGAACAAGTTTTAATCAAGTTTGAGAAATTAGAGAAAAGCTCGGGCTAGAACCGTGGCGCACTCTACCCTCCCTCCTCCCTTCCGCCCTTTCTCCTTCGTTCGTACCTTCGCTCTTTCGAAAGCTCATACGCTCGCTCGTTCGCTCTCGGTTCTCGCCGCACCCTTCGTTCCGCTCATTTTCGCTTCATCTCCACCCTTGGCTTTGAAGCTATACACACCCTGAAAGCTTCGGTTCTTGGTTCTCACGAGGGAATGGCAGCCAAGTCTCGTGCCTACTCCTTTCGCCTCTCATCTCTTTCTCCGTGTGTTTCTCTGGCTGTCTCTATTCCGATCGAGAAATGCAGTGCTCGGTGTGACGGTGGGTCTTGTTAAGTGGGAAATGGACAAGTTGGCACGTCGGCTAACTTCTCGGGTCCAGCGCCCCCTGTGATATTGAGAAAACGTACATGGCTTCGGCTTTTCCCGGTGTACATACCACGTGTATAAGTGTACTTTGTTGCCGTTGTACCCGGAGCCGATTCCTTCGCTTGGCTTCGGTCTTCCCGCTTCAACTCTCCGTTGCTATCGATTAACTTCTTCCCTGTTTCACTTCGCCTCCTCTTACAGCTCGTCCCTCGTTCAATTACAAAGTCGGGAAAAAGAAAGCAGATGTCCCTCCGATGCCAAATTCAATTGGCATCATTAATATCCCGAAAGGAAAACGAAATTACGAGTGTGTCGTTAATTATGGAAGTTATCGTGAAGGGTGAGCACAGGGTGAGTAGAGGGTGAGATGGAAAGAAGAGGCGATTCTGGCTGTTCAAATTGCATTTGAAAAAGATTTTTTTTTTCACACATTTGAAAGAATAGCTTCGGAATAAGGACCTGAAATACAAATTGCTACATTCAAACGAGAATCGTCGCTTTGAGGGATAAAATAGAACATCGAACAATCAAAATTGTTCACCGGTTCGGTCCGAAAGCTACAAGCGAAATTTTTTACATTTTATCTCACATTCTGGTCCACTGTACGTATTGACAAAGTACCGAATTGGCATTTTCTTAATGAGGTTTAAATTTGAGATTTTTTTAGAAGAAGACTGAGGTTTTTGTTCAAGGTGACTGAGTTCGCTCAGCACTGGATTTTGAAAAGTCAGTATGCGGTGCATTAGATAGTGGAGGAAGGTAAAGGACTAAAGTAGATGCAGAGAGTTCTCTCCGTTTCGATTCTCCGAGACTCCAGCGGGGTTATATGACTAGATTGGACTCCAGAACCATCGTACTGGCAATTTTACGCTCCGAGAATCTCGAAAAGCGGCTGGTACGCGTCGAGCAGAGCCAGGGAGTCGGAGATACTGCTTACACTCCTCGAGAAGTGTCGTAAATTCCTGCCTTTGAAGTCACCCTTGTCCATTCGAGGGTACAATCTCGTTGGCAGGGTGAGTTTCTCCCACTACCGGCACCTCCTACTCGTTCACTCCTCCGAGCTACTGACAACTTCCCTTTGAACTTGCAAATTTTGTGGACTGACCGTTCTGCGTGGACGCCTCTAAATCTAATCACTTATTCGATGTCTTTCGAACTTCTTACGATCGGTAAATGGTCAATAGTGAAATCGACGAAACGAGATAATTGCATGAAGGTATAACATCGCCCATTTCCATTTTCTCTGTTCGAGCGAATTGCGTCAGGCATCGAAAGTACAATTTTTTATCGTTCCTTCTAAAACCCATATAAATAAAATAATAAATGGCCAACATATGTTGATTCATTTTTTGATGTTACAAAAATCTTGTTTGGGCCAGAGCAAAGCGAGAGTTTTACGAGGAACCTGAAGAAAACAAAATTGGCAGGTCAGTCAACAATTCAATTTTTGCAACAACCTTGAATTCGATCAAATGGCAAAAATGTGTCAAAGCAAAAATGCAAATAATCGTTTTTTCTTTGTTGTTCTGACAGAATCTTTCATAGGCCAGGGCAAGGCGAGATTTTCAGGAGGAACCTGAAGAAAACAAAATTGATGGGTCAGTCAACAATTGAATTTTTGCATCAACCTTGAATTGGATCAAATGGCAAAAATGTGTCCAACCAAAAACGATCTCGGATTCAATAAAAATACAAATAATCGTTAATCGTGCCTCATGCCGGTTACACACGTTGTTCCCATTTGAGATATCCTGAGCACACGTTTTTTGCCCATATGGAGGGTTAAGCTCGACTGCAGAGACCTCGTTGCGGCCACACGTAGTCCAACGCCCAACTGCTAAATCGGCTAACTCTCGGAAGCGTGTACAGGAGCTAATGATAGAGGTATAACCATCCCGAACTGTTGCCGATGCTGCGCTGTCGTTGCAGTGTTACATGGAGAGTATAATTTACCGGCACGCGCACAGGGTACGATTAGCTTGTGCATGAGGCACAGAGTGCAATAGACAGAGGGGGGCAAAGCGGCTGGCGTTGTAGGGATGTAAACAATGAATTCGTATCTGTCCTCGTACACGCCTATGCCTGGTTTTGTCTGATCAGGATTAAATGCAAATTATAGGTAGTAACCGAGCAGGAAGATTATGTACTTGACAAAAGTCTCCTATCACCGAAATTACATTTATTGAAGGCGTGCACCTATAATCCGTCAGTCCACCCAATTATCAGCTTCCGGTTCTTCCCGAGCCGATAATTTCGAATAATCGGTAATTCGGATATTACGATATTCAGATTCTGAATATCGTAGTGAAAATTTCCAAATATATTCGCCGCCGGATTCGATGGAATGGTTGTACATTTTTTGAAGGATAACTTGGTCCTGGGTCAATATATGAAAATTTAATTAGCCAATAATATCGCCATTTTGCTTGTGCATCTGTAATCCGTCAGTCCAGCTTCCGATTATTCCGAATGATATTCAGATTCAAAATGTTGTAATAAAAAATTCCGGTTATATTCACCTTCAGATTCAATGGAATCGTTGTGGAATTTTTTTAAGGACAATCTCTTGGTCCTGGGTCAATATATGAAAATTTAATCAGCCAATAATATCGCCATTTCGCTTGGGTCAAAGTAGAGAAAATATTCCTCACTCGCAAGTGAAGGGAAATGGGTTCTGACGTCACGAGTAACAAGTATTACTGATACCACTACCATGGGCGACGTTACTTCTGTTGCTTCTCCAGCTGATTACAATCCCGGCGTGATAACGTCATTCCCTTAACTCGGTAACTCGACCACAGTGTCTGTACCGTAGTCCGAATTAAGTGAATTAAGAAATTAAGGCTTTAAATGCATTAGCTTGTCGAGCTGTTGGATACCATGGGCTACGTAAGTAGAGCCGAACGGTACGTTCGCGAGCAACGGAGAATAGCACTCAGGTGGGTACAGGGCGGCAAAGTGAAGGGATGCAAGCACTGGGAGGAAAAAAATTCTGATTAAATCTTAATCCAATTCGGAGCAACTCTTCGTCGGTGGTTATTTTTAAATTTCGTTACATCTCCAGCAAAACTGGAACGCTTCGGGGACTCCAGAGTATGTACAACAGACGAAGTTCATTGTATGCAATTTTTTTTATCATCCCTCCATCCATTGCAATAAAATTCCAACCGAACTTCACCAGATTTAATAACTAACTGAATACGTCATTCCTGCTGAAAATTTCAATTAAACTGAAGAAAATTCACTTACAACGAGAAAATATAAATATTTGAAAATATTCATAATTCTATTAAATCCGAAATTCAATATATTTCGTCGAATTTATTCACGTTTTATTATTTAATTTTATTGTATTTATTAAAAACGAAGCAGTTAAAGGATTGTTAAATTTTTGAAACTGGAAAGGGTAGATTTAGAAAATATATATTTTGAGTTTAATAAAATATTCAACTATTGTGTCAATTATTCACACACACAAACACACACACATTCAAAAGATTATTGGCTAAGCTCCTTTTCTCCATGGCTTAAACCGTAAAAAAATATTAACAGAGTTTTCTGTTTGAGGAAGTAAAATGGTCTAATCACCTCAATGGTCTTATCGGAGCTGTGCGTTCGCTCCTAACGAGAATGAAATACATTCAGCAAGCGTGTAAGCGCTGAAAGTGACTTACTGCCTCGTGGCACACGACGTATTGAATTTGCTCGGAAAATAGTGTTGCTGGGAATACGAATTGGATTTTACACTGGAAACACGATCAAAAAATACCGAGTGCGATTTTGGAGTGGCGAGGAATACTAAGTTTGCAATTCATTTTTTTTTTTAATCAATCCTCGAGTGGAAAAGAATTTTTTTATAATTTCGTGAACAAAAAATGACATTTTAAGACTCAGGTAAATGAGACTTGAAAAAATAAAAAAATAAAAAATTACGCACAGTAGGCGGAAGTAAAGTTGCGATCCGAGGGATGAAGTAGTGCATAACAGCTTTTGCCTACAGGCGTTAAACAGCACACAGCTACTAACTCACACATACCAAGATCCTGCCGAGTCCGTGTTATTATCCAAGAAACTCACGCCTTGGGTCTAACAGTCTGCCATCGTAATTACAAAACTTCGGTATCACTTTATGAGCGCAGACTCGCGCCGTGATATTAGTTTTCATTGTAGAAACAGCTAATGAGACTGACAAAAACCTCGCTACTAATATGCAAAGATAATACGAACGTCTTGATGCATGTACCTCCTATGAATTAATTATTTCAGCGATGCTTGCTGCATTTATGCAATCACCTGTCGATTTTTTTCACATGATAAATGGGATATCGATTGTCGCTACATTTATTTAAAATGGGACCAAATTAATGATAATAATAATAATTAAAAACAGGAACATTTTAATGGGACCAAAAGAAAATAAAAAAAAAATGAAAAAAAAACCTTCTCGCATGATAAAATAATTATAATTAGCATTCGAGTGTGATTTTCGTTAAGTTGCCCAACGACTCAATGGCACTTATCACGTATTCTTAATTGATTCCGGTTGTGCCAGAACTCGAAGGCACCGAGAGCAGGAAATATCCGGGAGGAAGGGAGACGAGGGAGAGAGAATGTCTCCGAAGTCTTCTAGCCCAGATCCCATTGCGTCCGCTCGTAGTCATCTCACAGTCTCGAGTTTCGCCTTCCGCCCCATCAGATAAGAGCCATAGCGTTGTCGTGACAGCGAGTCGTATCGCGGTTGCCCTTTGAGAGTCGCGGTATCGTGCTACTCGGGGACTGGGAAACTCGGGATTCTCGGGGCCGAGTCTGGGATACGAAACCGGAGGATGTGAGAGCGGAAGGAGGAAGAGCCGGGCAAAGGAAGAGGAATAGGAGGGTCCTTCAGAAACCTCGCCACGGCGACATTTGCAATTACAACTTGGCAACGGTCCGAGTCCCGTGTGCGGAGACGGAGGCTGCCTAGCCTCGGGGGCCGAAGACCAGCGTGAGCGGACCTCGAGTTATCGCGAAAATCGATCATGGGAAAGCCGCTATCACTGATAGTCCGCGTCGATATTTTTTTTTTTCACTTTTTCTCTCTCGACGTTTGAACTCTTTCTTCATTTTTCTTATTCGGTATACGAAGCCAGTCACGGGTTATTAAAAGTTCGATCAATTATCATGGACACAATTAAGAAAAAAAAGAAAAAAATTGTGGGTGGGCGGGCACTTGAATGGGAATAAATACAATGGCTTGCATTCGGTGGTGATTATTTCGATTGTTTGAAAGGACATTGTTATTTGTTGCTATATTGAGTGTTTTAGAATGATTTATCGGAAAGATACTGAAAATATATAGATCTATTATTGGACACTCCAATGTAATATGCATTGTTGTAATTAAGATTGAAAGTTTCATAACTGCAATTATAAGTAATTACGTCCGTTTTTTCCGAAGGATATAGCGACGGAAGAAAAAATGATAATATCGATATTATGGGAGTATAGATTTTGAAAAATAATAAACCAGAGATAATTGCTGTTTCCTCATGAAAAATTTATGAGAAGAAATGAAAATTGTCTACAGCAATAAAGTGAATAAAAAGGCCACGCTTATATTCACTTTATTGCTGCACGCAATTTTATTTCTTTTGATGCGTCTCTCATTACTCGAAACTATTACATTTTACCTGGTAATGCAAAACTCATGAACACGTAGAACGTCTTCAAAATAATGGTAAGGATTTCCATGCAAACCACAAAGCGGCAAAGATGAAAGTAGACATTATCAGACCCATTCATAAAGATCCGATCCCAAGATAACTAATTAGAGTGCTCGACACAAATTAACCAAAGTCTCATCGCAAATATTCAAAGCTTCGTTACCAAAACCATCCAACAATACCAAATTAACATCAACCAACCATAAACCATAAACTACAATTCCCACATTTTTTTTTTCTACTTCTCAAATTACACAAAAATGTATTCAATGTCTCAGGTACATTAATGTCCATTGATATTAAAAAAAAGGTACATTACCGAATAATTGACCTTTCGAATCACAATAATTAGAGATTCAAAGTTCGAGATAACGAAATTGACTCACAAAGTTGAAGAGATAATTAAGCCATCAACGATGTTGTTGAGAGCCGGTGTAAAAGATAAATTGGAGTGAAGAAAAAAAAAAAAAAAGGAAAAGGAAAATGCGGGAGATAAGGTGAGAAAAATTGGAGCGGCCGAGAGTTCTTCATCGCAGTTGCGTCGTTATGAAACTCTGGATGGTCGAAATCTCTCACTCGTCGCTGGGCTCGGTACCAGCAAGGGTTCAAGGAGCCTGGAAAACGAGGCAGAGCCTCTTCCACTCTGTTTCCCTTCCTCCCGTTCTTTTTACGTCTCCCTCGCATTCTGCCTCTCTCACGCTTCCTCGCTCCGCTTTCTATTCATTAAATGCTGTCGACTGCTCATTAAAAGTAGTTAGCCGTCGCAAAGTCGCAGCTCGCGCGAGCGAATAACGCGGACCAGTCAACCTCTACTTCAGGGTACCGTCGTCGGTACATCCACCGAGATGTCCGCCGAAGAAACTCCGACGGGGACGAGAGATGAGGAGAAAGAAAGAAAAAGAAAAAAAAAAAGAAAGGGTAATGGAAGGGGGTATCGCGAAGAAGGGAGCTTGTAATCTCTTTTTATAATTAGCAGCCTGATTACCATAGCTACGATCGAAAGTAATTATCAGTAGTCCGTACGACTCCGCAGCGAGTCTCACTGCCAGAAACTCCCCACGTACTTCAACGAGCCCTTTTCCTCTCCGTCTCCCCGTTCCTCCGGCAGTCATTCAAACCTGAAGAAGATCACGAAGAGCACGGTATCACGTAATTTCATGGAAATTCACGGTGTCGAAACGATGAGCTGTACGAGCGAGGCTTCGAAAGCTTCCCTCTAACATCGGAATAATTATTATCCTTCCGGCGGGCGAGACGATCGAGGGCAACGGGGAAAAGGATCCCGAGACCACTCATATTCCACGAGCTTCGAGACAACTATCGATTCGTCACGGCAAATTCTGTAGTCGTTGTCGTACTGTAATTACATCGGCTTGAAAATCCCATGGCAGGGAGGAGTTCAATATGTGCTATCGGGTTTTTGTCCTGGGCATGATGTATGATGGGTTTTTTTAGGGGTAACCAGAATGGGGTTAATTATTAGTGAGGTTCAATGTAATCGCAATAAAATTTGTATACAGCATTTTTCTTTTTATTTCCAATAATCGTGATAATAAATTATTGTTCATATTACCAAATGTATTTTTGAAACCTTTGAAATATTAATCGATATCGTGATCTGAACGTAAAAGCGCAAAGTAATTTGGAATAAAATTGTGGATTCAAAAAAAAGGCATACATCCATCGACATAATTATTTACGATCGCCACTGTAAAATAAGTGTGTACCTTAATTATTTAATGTTATTATTGTGCTCAGCGGTAATCGGTGGGTAAGTGGAGTTGCAAGCAATGAACTCGTACTTTTTCTCCTATTGCAGGAAGTGAAATTTAAAAAATTCGTTGTGGTCCAAATAATTGCACTCCGCGCGGCTCGCGGGAATTCTTTCGCACCAATTTCGCTGAGGAATTTTCCGCCGTACGTAGAGTACGAAACACGTGGTCGGAATAATTTCTCGAAAGATGCCGACGTGGTTTCCTCGCTCGTGAGCTTACGCTATATACGACGTGCGACCGCACGATTATCCATAGACATTATCATCCTCGTTTCTTTTTTTTCCCCCCATTGGCTATTTTTTTCATTCACTTTTGAAACTTTCGTCAATTTTTTTACAGCCTTTTAAAAATTTTCTCAATTTTTCAATTTATTTTTGAAACTTTTAGCAATTTTAATTAGTTTCATCAATTTATTAGCGCCCATTTATTTTCACATTCGCCTTAAATATTTTTGTCAATGTTTCATCGTCCGCGAATATATTTGGGGTCACGTGAGTCCCATTCCGAGAGGCGATAGGGGCAAATTTTCACTGAGCACGTCAAATACGATACGATTTCCGGAGCACGCGACAGGCAACACGTGAATATGTATGGGCACATGTGAGTGTCTCACAAGGAAGGGAGATGAGCACTACTGAGAGGGTTTTGAGTCGGGTAACCCAGAGAGAGGTCGAAGAACAAGCTGAGGGTATAGAGACGGGGGTGGTGGTGGTGAGAACAGGTTGAAGCAGTAAATAAGCGATGGCTATCGGATGATGTAGTGGCGCTCGGGACTTACCACTCGGCGTGTAATATATTAATTACAAACAATTAACTATTCTTTGCGGGGGTGCGAGCGCGGGAGGCGGGGGTGGCTCGTGCGTCGGGGTAATACGTGACTGCGAAAGTGGCGAACCCGAATATAAGGGAGTGTTTCGGGGAGGGCGAAAGGGAAAAGGGAGCCCTCGAGTGCTCGCGCGCGAGCGAAAGCGGCTGGAATTGTAGTTGGGGCGGGAAGAAAGGTGCTGCGAGAGAGGGCAACTCGTGGCAGGGCAGTAATGGTTGGTTCGCTATTCTCGCGTGCCAACTGGTAGTTTCCCTCTTCGCAGTACTAGCCAGGCAGGCTCTACGGTTTATGTGCGGCTTGGAGTCTTCCCGCACACAAATACTTGTTCATATATGTATGTATGTGTGTGTGTATGTATATATGTATCCGTAGTAATGTGGAGTATATATTTTGTAGCACGTCGCTTAGGTGGATATATGGGGCATTCCACCTGGTTTTCAACCTTAGTCGTTTCGATTGTGCTTAATATTTATTTATTTGTTAATTAATGTTTATAACCATTTTGACCTTTCTCTAGCAACTTTGATCTGACGGGTCGTTTCCGGTTTCGGAAAGGCTCGACCTCGTTTCGAACCTTAGCCGTTTCGATTGCGCTTAATATTTATTTATTTGTTAATTAATGTTTATAACCTTTTTTATTTTCCTCTGGCAACTTTGATGTGACGGGTAGTTTCCGGTTTCGGAAAGGCTCGCCAGGCTCTATAGTTTATGTGCGGCTTGGAATCTTCCGCACACAAATACCTGTTCATATATGCATGTGTATATGTATATATGTATCCGTAGCAATGCGAAGTATATATTTTGTAGCACGTCGCTTACGTAGGTATATGGGGCATTCCATCCTTGACCCGTTCAATTAGGCCCGGATCGAAAGGCCCAATAATTCTTAATGATTTATCAATGCTTTACATTTAAAAATGCAAAAAATCGCCGGCTTCAGTTGGGAGACAACTAAATTTCATTTTTCAACAAAGATTTTTCAGAAAAAAATAATAATAATCGCAGATAATTATGAATGGGTGAAAATAAAATTAATATTGGCATGTCTTTTGATAAAAATTTCTTCGTAGAAAAAATTGCGGATCGAATCGGAAGGGTCAAGGGTCCGCCGGGGCAAAACCAGGCGGAATGCCCCGTATATTAAAGCACAATACACACACACACACACACACACAACAGTGGAGCCTCGAAAACACGCAGGTTCTGGCGTGAGGTAAACAGAGCGAGAGAAAAGGCTGTACCATTTCTTCCTCCCCCGCACTGGCTCTCTCACTCTTCTTTTTCTTTGTCGTATATACGTTATCCGCAGTATTTTCTCGGGGCTCTTCGTCTCTATGGCTTCCAAACCCAGAGCCAACGGCGTTGCCTTATTAAGGTCGCTTTTAGCTATCCTCAGCGTGTTACCCTCAAAGCTTATATACCGCCACCTTTCTTCCTTGCTTCTCTGCATCCTATTTTCCACGTTACTCCTCGGACTCCGCTTGCCAACGCAGTTGCAGTTTCGCTTCTATTCAATTTTTCACGATTTTTTTCGTTTATCTCGGACCCGATTAAATTTCATGATTATGACTACATCATTTTCGTTAAAATTTGATGCAATTCAAGCGCCATTTTTCGATGCAATATCTAGATATGAATTTTTTTAATTAAACAATTATTCCGGTCACCTAAAATTTGTTTCGAAAACGGGCATTGAAAATAAATATTTTTCTGGATGAGCTGATAAATCGACAGGTACTTTCTTTTTTTCTGGATTAAAAAATAATTTTGTGGGCCAATAAAAATATTTCTTGACTCGGTAGAGAATTTTTTTCTGTCGGTAAATTGTCGAATTATTTTTTCACGTGTTGATATTTTACCTTGGACCTCATTCTGTCGCACGGAATTGCTTATTGCTATTTAGAAATGCAGCAAACATCGAAATTTTATCGTGTCCGTAATTCATTTGATGCTCGTCAATAAAAATGGGTTATATAAAGTCTGTCTCTCGTTGCGAGAAGATAGTCAATAATCTAGTGGATGGAATAATTAATCCTGCCACGTTGGCTATCGACAAGTTGCGAAATGAGCTTCCATGAATTTTCCTGAAACCATCAAGCGACTCTTGTCATTCGCCGCATCGCAATATCCATCTTCTAGTAATTCTGCGAATTTTAATATCTTCACCTATATAAACACGCTGGCGAAGAATTAGAATATCGATCCTCTATGCATAAGCGGCGTATCAAGTCCGGATTGTATAATTACGATACCGCGCTGCTTTGCAAGTAATTAACCGGATATTGCACAATGGATTTTCTTGTATAATTCAAAGATAATATAAGCCTGTCAAACAGTAATAACAAATAACAAACAGCGAAAGTCAATTAAAACTCGGACGACTGACGTTCAAACTTTCTCATCCGCAAACCGGTATTTTTCAGCCGAACGAAAAAAAAAATGTTAACTCACCAAATCATTCAACATAACTAACAATTTATTTCGCCAAGCCAGCGAATAACCCAAAGCTATCACAATTCCAGCAAAAAAATATTTGCCGTCCCAGCAAAATCCATTTCTCCCTTCACACGCGTCTTACAATATTTCCAACCAACGTCGGCGTAAAATCGGAAAATCACGTATTTCGGGCCTTCGGTGTAATTCCAAGCCAAGTAAGCGAAAAAAAAAAAATCTGCGCAGTGGATAAAAGAAAAACGCAGGGAGAAAAGCGTAAGGATCGAGGGAGTGTGCTGAAAAATGGTGTTGCCCCGCACGTAAGTCGTAAACGAAACGCAAATGTAACACTCCAGTAACAGGGAAGCAGCGACATAAGAGGTTCATATACAACAGCGTCAGTGGAGCACATACGTGCCGGTATAGGGGAGTAATAGCACGAGGGAGAGGCGGGAAAGGGTTGCAACCGTTGCGAATATAACCCACGATAGGTGAACAGTATATATACTTATAGTGGGAGCACCAACAGCAGCAGAAACGGGAATCAGTGGAAAGAGTCGGCTATAGTCAGACGACGACGACGACGACGATCGCGAAAGCAGATTCTACCGGGGGCGCGGAGAAGTGGCGTATAGAGTGTGCGGCAGTGACGGTAACCCCGATGTTCGCCGCTCCGGCTGCTATCAGAGCAATAAATTTCGACAAATTGTATTACTCCGTTATATACTGTCGCGCATGAAGTCGAATGGTCCGGAAACCGTGGGTACCCATAGCGCACCCTTGTAGCACACTACACCCCCCGACTTTTACCTTTCCACCATCAACCCCGAGACTCCCTCGCCCCTTTCATTCTCATCGCGCCATAATGCCGATCGTGGCACGGTACAAAACAGGCGTCGAGCTATGGAGAAAACTCTCTTTTCCTCGGAAGCTCCTATTGCCGGCATAAAAACGTACGTTTTAGAGTCCCGACGAGCCAAAGTGTGCGGAATATTTTTTTTCAGTCGTCCCTCGCCTCAGCTCCGTCACAATGTACTCGCCAAACGCCCTTATTTCTTCCCTCGCTATCCGCTCTCCTCTCTCCACCTCCTCCTTCTCCTCCTTCGTCTTCGTTTTATTTATCTCTGTGACTTTGGCTCACGCTTATATTCCCTTCCACCCTTCTATTCAAACTCCCGCCGAGCAATGCATTGATGTTGATGCCTCTGGCACGAAAGTAATGCTTCTCTCACGAAAGGGTTTCGAATGTATATGTATATACATATCTTATACGTACATGGGACATTCCACCTGGCTTTGACCTGGGAACCTTGCATGTTTCGACTGGGTACACCATTTTTTTTTGGATGATTGACTACACTCTGAAAACCAATGGATTTGGTCAAACTTATTTCTAATTATCTACGATTTTTTTTTTTTGACAAATTATCGAGATATATTTTTTCGAAAAAACTTTTTTTGGACCATGAACTTTTTGGGAAGCGAGTGGAAGTGGGCCGTCGATTGCTTCTATTTTCGAGCCTTTCCCAAAACAAAACAAAACAAAAAAATGTAAAAATTTTTAAAAAATATGGTAATTCAAAGTTTGTTTATGGTTTGTATTACTAGAATTCCATCAGATTTATCCCAAATTATCGACTCACCCAAAAGAGTTGATTGTCAAAAAAAGGATACTTCAAAATATTTTTTTAAAATTATAAATAATAAAAATCCTTTTTTTTCTAGACGATTTAACACTTATGTAAATCATAAAATATAAATTGCGGGTCCAATCGGAAGGGTCAGTGGTCAGACCCAGGTCGAAACCAGGTAGAATGGCCCATACATTACTTATATATACCCAGAACGTTATACAGTGCCTATATATCGTTGTTCGTCGCCGATTTTCCTCGTCGCAATCGTTGCCGGAGTGCCTCTATCCCCATTCCAGCGCATTTCCATCTCCTATTCTCTCCCTCTCTCTCTCCCTCGCGCATAGACCTTGCCCTACTGGCAAAGTACTTTTCTGAATACTCTCGTAAAGCACGACGCGACTACCGTCGGGTGCATCCTGCCGTGCCGTTGCAATGCCACTTCAACTGCCGCTACTGTTGCTCTTCCACGAGACTCCACCTCCACTTCTGCGTATATCCCTTCTACAATACCCCGTTGCCCTCTGTGCGTCGCGCAAGCGGCCCATCGCGTTGCATTCACTCGCCGGCTCGCGGACGAGGCCCGACTCGCGCATTCATCGACGTCCTTCAATCTTCCGCAACCAGCACGTACCTTTACAAACCCATAGCCGATTGTTCCGCCCAAAATCTCGTACCCGGATCTCGCTACTTTCCTACTTCCTCCATCTCGGCAGTCGAACAGGAAAATTACTGGAAGAGCCCCCAGACCAGCTCGTTGCTACAAAAGAAAAAAAAACGTAACTCCTTTATTCTCGGCTTAATTTTACCTTCGTTCTATTTGCTCCTTTTTCCACGTTTTTTTTTTTTTTTTTTTCGAATTTTCATTCTGTCATATACTATTTGATTTTTTAATGAAATAATCTGCCCAACTTTTCAGAGCATGTGCAGGAATGTTTTGTTTCCGGCTTTGGGCGAAAATAAAATTTTTTTGCGACACCAAAAGTCAAATTATTGACCCTATTGTCGATGCCTTTAAAAATTTACGAATACTTATGTTGGCAATAAAAACTCAGCATCTTATATACATTTTATCATACACAAAAAAAAAGATAGAGAAAAGCTCTAGGATGTATCCTAAGTTTTCCCGTCACAAACTGACGTAAAGGTCGGATATTTTACTGGCTACACTTATTTCAATCGGAGACTTTGAAATGTCGCCAGATTTTGAGAATAGAAGTATCTGCACATGACAGATGTTCTTCAGTCGATACACAGGCCCTATTGTTTCACTGTATACCTTCTTAACTGTGCTCATTTCACTAAAGCTCCGCGATAATGTCACTCTACTTAATGTTCCTCCAATGTCGCACTTCCGTGAATTTCTGTTTTGTTGTCAAAGTCAAGAACACACTCGTGATTGTTGTTAAGGTCGTTAATGTCAAGTACCTGTTACGCGGGTCGTATGTGCACAAGGTATAAAAGCATTGTTTTACGGTTCCCATACAAACGTGATTGTCCCGAGTGGTTACCTACTCTTCAAGTCCGTAATTTCAATGTCATAGTTCAAAAAATGCTCTCCGTCTTCTTTTGGAAACCTCCTGTGTTCCTGAAGAGTCAATGTCCTTGAAAATTTCCAACACATATAAACCATAACATTTCGCAACCAAAGGATCACATCCATCCAATGATAATCCTGCTTTCGTGACTTCCGGTTGTTCCAACATCTGTTGCAATGTCCGACATTATCGGGAATAACCCTGAGGAACGTCAACACAGAGATACCGAGAGATTGGAGCTTCTTGGTTCTACGTAAACGTGTACCAGAAGCTACGCGGCCCTCGAGAGATAGAGCGAGAGAGAGAGAGAGAGTTTCGCGTTGGTTGTAGAGGCTGCATCGTTGTACTTGAGATGGTTAGCTATTCTGTTGAGGCAGTTCTAGGCGTAGTCGTTGATGATGTTAGGATGGTAATGGTGTTGCCAAGTGGTGAGGCCAGGCGCTGGTGGTCTTGCGCCACGATGACTATAATCTGTCGGGTGTGGAGTTACCATTAGCGCTAAATGCATGCAAGGCGAAGCACAAAGGCAATTTACCTCCGGTTCTAAGACCCCGAAACGGAGACCGGTTGCATGCTCTCCAAGCGTATGTCTAGTCGTCTACCGAGTGAGGCACCGGGATCCTCTGTGCTCGGCTTGAAACTAGCTTTCCTCCTTTTCCACAACGTGCATTTATGTGTATTTCGGGCTTTCTCGGATGCCTCCTTGTCTTCAGGGTATACGTACACTCAGCACTCATTGCATCTCTCCCATTCTCTCGCCACTTGGCTCAACCTTCACATGCAATGTGGATGTGCATCCATGTGCACATGCATGTGGCCCTCGCCTATACGAGAAAGCAACAACCCTATTGTAGTACATGAAGTGCCTACGCTTGCGGACACGCACCAGAGAAAGGACTCTCTTCGTGTGTATACGAGCTGTTTAACGTTTCGGGTGTGCTCTCGGCCTCGAGGGATGGTCGTTCGGTCCACTTCCAGGGAACTGCTAACCGACACCGTCGAGTGCTCCGTATGTGCGCTGCGAAACACACTCTCCCTCTCTATCGCTCTCCCAGTATGTATGTACGTATAACGTCCATGAGTTATTAACTACGTGGGATAGTGCTACACGACAAGAACACGGAGGCGAGTGCTACTCTTAAGGGTTTCACGAGAGCGACCATTTTCCTTCACTCGAGGATTCTCATCTCAACCGATTCCGCCCACTCAATGTTCACGAGGCACGCGCCAAAATCCAACAACCGTAGCGGTCAAGAGCGTCACCGCTACATGGTTTCTTAATCTACCGCCATTTTGTGTAACGAGGTAAACTGTAATGAAAATTTATGGGCTTATTACCGTTGTGAATTGTGGAGCGAATTATGGTCGGATGAAAAGTTGGTTGCAGCGGAAATGAAGCCGGTGATTGACAATTAAACAGATGATGAAGATAGTGCTTTGTGACACTGGTGCGAAAACGAGGACTTTTCGACGAAGATGAGGCAGTTACTTTTTCGCACTAGTGTAAAAAGGCAGAGACGACATTGCGCACGCGCAGTTTGTCTTTCTTATATCTAACGACAAAAAACGCCACTTTCGTCAGCGCTGCAGGCACGAAAAGGGGACTTTTTGTGCATGATGCATTAGAAATAAGTGTTTCTGAGATTCGATTAGGCAACGACGTAATAGAAATGACATTTCGAGAAATCTAGCAGCCATTAGCAGGATTTAAACTATTAAAATGTGCCAGGGCGAAAAAAAGCTCAATGCGGCAAACCTTCCAGCAATTTATTACTGTCGCGACTAATGGAATTATAATTCAATTGGTGACACGATGCGGCTTAACTGATTTTATGATAAAATACGTTTTTGTGGATGAAATTAGTGTGCGAGTAAATGAAGTGGAATGAGCAACGCAGAGGCCACGACGTGAATAAACCGTGTACGTAAAAACGTGACCATGCGAACGCACGAAACATCATCCATCTACCACGGAATCCGGATAATTGCTTAAACTACTTCGGAATAGGCGCGGACTTTTTCAGCGTTTGCCGGGCGCGGTACGAAGGCGGAAAAAAAAACTTCGGTGCGCCAGCAACAGACACGGAAAACTCGACGAAGGCAACGCCGAGCGGATATGTAGAGAGACGGAGCAGGAGAAAGGAGAAAGCAGTGTGTAGGAGTAGCGGCACGCCGAACTCTCTGCCGACGACGAGCTAATGCGTTTGGTACACTCCTCGCACGTTCACCGCTTAACCCCCCAAAAGTTTGCCAAGTTTTCTTCTTCTTCTCGTTGATGTAATGGGGCCACAGAGTGAAATCCTGAAAGAGACAGAATTCTTCTCCACTACATCCCGAACTTCCACCTACGAAATTAACCGTGAATCCACTGTATATATCTATAAGAAAATCAATGTAATGGCACACAAAGAGGTAAGTATTAATTTAGAACAAAAATGGAGAAAAGCCATTGAACTGAAAATACGAAAGAATATTGATATTGAATTTCTAACCCCAAGTCTGAGGTTACATATAAAATAAAATATGAAATTAGGTTTTGAGTACGAAGTTGATTGGAAATTTGGAAATGTCAATTCGAACCTCGGGATAAATCATTAGTTTTTGGGGGCCAGGTTGACATCTACATGGTTTATGGTGTCTGGGTTGACATCTTCATGGTTTACGGTGTTTAGGTTGACATCTTCATGGTTTTCAAGGTCCAGGTTGACATCTTCATGGTTTGCGATGTCCAGGTTGACATCTTCATGGTTTACGTTGTTCAGGTAGACGTCTTCATGGTTTCCTGTGTCCTCATATCCAATTCATTGAGTTTCTGTAGCAGGACAATTCAATGACCGTCGTTCAATGAGCACTTTTAGTTTCGTTGGCAAACGTTACGTTTGCACATCGAAACATCGCTGCGCCTGTCCTGATGTAATTCATACTCACCTTCTCTATATAACTGCTGTACGTAATGCGCGACAGCTGTTTCTGATAGCGAATAATTATTTGATCTCTGTCCTGCCTCCGTTGAGTTACCTTCTATACGCGCTGTCCCGCGCGTTGGATTCATAGATTTCATACCGTCCGATCGTAAATCAGTCGCTCGAAGAGCAAAGCGCATATAGTGGATGTGCTCATACACAGATCCACTGTGCACGTACGATAGATCCATAGTTTCGTGCGTTATCGATTACGACGTCCGTCCTATTACGTTACCTACAACAGCAATAACCAGCTACCTGTAAATCTTAATTTTCAAAAATTTTTCTAGTCTACCTCTGTTTCGAAAAAAAAAAAAAAAATAGGCACGTGCAAAAATAAGAAAAAAATGTAAAAATGAAGTAATTGACTTTCATGATGTCACCGTGATTTTTTTTTACCACAAGAATTTCCAATTTTCGCTCACAAAATCAGATATCGACTCCCTAAAAAATTATGGCATAATAATCTTAAAAATAAAACATTAATATGCGATAAGATTAAAAAAAATAAATAAAAATCATATGTAGCAGGTATCGTTTTTTGTCTTGCAGAGAAATTTAATATGATTTCCGGGTACTTCCGGATAATGAGAACGATGCTTTCCAAAATTCCACAATCTCGGTGACCATCGGAAAAATAAGAAATTGCGAGGCATTACATCAGTTCCATATGTTACAGATTCGTCAAGTTTCCAATAACTTCCTGGAATCCGTGAATACATATTGACAGATGTTTGGAATTCAGGAGGATGGTCATGGTCTGCACAGAAGAGGCTGTCGTGGTGCTGCTCGCTGTGTATGCATGTACTTTCTCCACTCGATGAAGATGGAGTCGCATGTACGATGCTGATGTGTTTGGTGAAAAGAATTGTAGCAGAGCTGTGACACATATTTCCAAGAGAAAGAAAGAAAAAAAGAAAAAAAGAAAAAAGACCAACACGTGTTTGAATTCGTCTGGCAGAAAAACGATTCTGCAGACCAAGATATTGCTGAACGCGTTGGCGACTGTCACGTGACGTGGATGCATGCCATAATTTGTTTTTGACAAGTGCGAAGTTCATTCCATTCACCCGTCGATCATTATTTTTCATCTCCCTTCTTCAGCGTGTTATAAATTCGCCGGTGAAGAGAGCAGAAGATAAATAAAACAATCGGAGGAGCTTTGAAATTTTCATGAAGAAAATCGGCGTCGTCGCCACGTTCGGGTAATAGTGGTCTCGCGGTCCCGCTCTCGACAGCGGCAAGACCGAGGAAACGTTATTCTCAACGCGTATATAAACTGGCGGAAAGCACTAACGGCCGCATTCGGGCACGTAAGCAAATTCGTTGCAAACATCGAGACAATAGCGTATGCCACAACGTGCGAGGAATTCCAAGTTGCTTCGTTTCTTCCACGTCTGCGGGCGAACCCGCATTTTACTCTCTTTTCGTGGCTTTGCCGTGTGCTTTTTTATTTTATTTTATTTTTTAAGCTCTCCCGCAGTCTACCAACAGCAACATCACCAACGAATGTGACACATGCTCTCTTAACGCGATTATATGAAGCTGAAGACATTCCGAAAAATCACGAGGTCAACTTGTGTCTTCATTTAATTAAGGATTGTTGATACAAACACTGAAATTCTTCATCGACATTCCATGAAAAGCGACATTAAATGCAAGGGTTCAGGTATCAAAGGGACATTCCCCGGTAAAACCTTGACATGCTTCAATCCCTTGGATCTTTCTTGCTGTCAAGTAATTTCATGACATCCCACAAAGTCGCACACATTTCAATCAATTTGTACGGCCACCGAAAAAGTGCACGAGTGAAGAGAAGTTTTGGATTTGATGGGAGATTTCAATGGGACCGGGATGGAATGTTGTAACTGTGTGTAAAACCGCCGAGCACGAAGCAACTGCGCTCACCTCACATGCCATTGAAATAACGAATCCGGGCCGAAAGCTCAAGAGGGATGAGCACGAGTATGCGGTACAGTGAGAGGGGATGAATGGCATGGCAACGGTAGTTGTGGTAAAGAGCAAACTTTCGGCTCCATTGAAAAAAAAAAAAAAAAAAAAAAAGCCACAGTAGAACGTTGTACACTGTTTTGCCCATCATTAAAACGGTAACGCAGTGGTTTCGGGTTTCAGTCTTAACAGCGAAACAACGAAAAAAAAAGTAAAAATAAAAAAAAGCGCGCAAACGAGGTATTGAAACGCTCGCGGTAATAGCGGCCCATTTCCGGTTCTCGGCAAGTCCTTAACCTGCGGCGTAACCGGTCTTCAACTGCTAACGTGACGACCCTCTGTAACCCAATTCAATAAACCATTCAGTGGGTTGAAAAACGAGAAAACGAAAATATTCCGCAGGGAATAAAATACAAGTGGAACACAATAGTTCCGAGCTAGAATTTTCTCTAGTAGGATTGCAAGCCGTGCTTTTGACACGACGCAAGTGAAATTGAAAATAAAATTGGGTTATAGGTACTACGTTACTGCAGACAGTCGTCGATTATTCCTCGATTCCCATTCCAACCATCCTAAAAAACATTTCCGGGATTCACTTTATTTGTTTTTTGTTTTTTGTTTTTTTTTTTTTTCCAGATAAACGAAACTCAGCCTCCGGGCAAGGTTGGCCGCAATCGTAGCTGTTCGATCAGCGCGTGGGATTTTTTGATTTTTTTTTTTTTTTTACGACGCTTGTGTACCAGGCTATGAAGCAACAGCGTCAGGGTAGAATGGAAGAGGGACGGGGACGAGGACTCGGTATACCGCCTATTTCGCGGCAAAGTGAATGCAAGCGCAATGGCACAATTGGTTTCATTGTGTCCATTGTCGTTTGCAGGTATATCGATACGACGAAGCGGAGCACGAGTGGACAACGAAGAACGAGTAATTGAGAGGACAGAGTAAGCTCGAACGCATGAAAACAATAATCGTATTAGCGTCGGGAGGAGGAATTAGGTCAACATCACGATAATTATTACAGTATAATTCCTGCGCTGTCAGTCGCGTGGATATAATTGTGATTGGAAGAGAGACGCAATCGGAGAAATCGCGATAGTGCAATCAAGAGGAAACTGACAACCATTGATTCTTAGTCCGTGCGACCATTTTCATATTTGCCATTATTATGGAAATTGTGACAGCTGTCAACAAAAATTTGCACGAAGTGAAAATGAGAGTCAATTTGTCGTTACGAATACCATTATTTAAAAAAAAATTAATAATTAGTTTGAATTGGGTAATCAACATTTTATGATGGATCATTTGTGTGTGCCCAAATCATTTTTTTTTTTTTTCACATCGCGCTAAAACTTTTTGACACTGGGGTAAAAAATCAGTGTATTAATTGTTCGAATGGCGCTAAAAAAAATTGGCACTTGATGTGTCTCCAATTTGAGCACGACGATGAGGTCAAAAATTGGACATGTTGAGGAAATAACAAAATTGCATCTCTCCAAAGAAACGTATATACCGTTTTGTACAACATACTGAGCAGTCCATGGATCGAATCGAATCTCCCGAGGGTTGAGACCTGACCTGCTCTACAATCTCGTCTTCGACTCTCGCCCCCATCACAATTCCAAGCTCAGTCTCACAATTCCATGCCGAGAATCGGGTTGCCGCGAGGCCCTTACTCTTTGTCCATTTCACTTGGATTTTTCTCAGTCCGATCGCCCGACTCGTCGTTTGCAACAATTTCTTCTTCATATCCACGCTCACGTGTATTTGTATGGATCGGTAACGGTGTCTGCTATCGGTGTATCATCCTCCGGCGCAGACATCGCTTCGCTTCGGCTGCCTTTACGCTCCTTTCTTCGATACAGACAAGCCACCGCTGTCCGTGAAAATTGGATTTTGATCTACAGCTGCGATATCCAATAACTCGCTGCTTCTTCAATGTCTTATTTAGCAACGCTCAGCTAAAATTCGAACGCGGGCAAGATGAGAGCCGAGGGATCGTTAGTTACATCATCGCTTGATCAAATACACATTTTCTTATCCCCCCACAATCATTAATTTATTGTGAATTGCCATATCTCAAAAGTTGCATTTTTGACACTCAAAAAAAAATGGACAAAAATCTGATATATATCGTTCAAGTTAGTGAAATCTTGAAATATTTGACCCACCTAAAAGTCTTATAAAAAAAAGTGTCTAAACGCGAGTGACAAATTGCCATGAAATTAGTGAGTAAACGTGAATTTCTAATCGATCTGAAAAAATAGTTTGTGATTTTTTAAAAATAGTATTCAAATGACGAAAACCATGGGATTTTGGATCCACCTTAAGACCTTATTAAAAAAAAAAAGTGGCTTAAATCAAGAAACGAATTGCCATGAAATTAGTTAATAAACGTGATTGCAAAATCGGTGTAGAATTGCAGAGCAATTTTTTAAGATGCGTTTAAACGCTTCAGAAAAATGGCACTTTTTGACACGGGGTGATTTGTGATCGCAATTTGACATTGTTACGTTTACGCGGGTATAAAGAGTTACAAGTATGGGATATCTGTGGAACACCGCGGGACGCGTTAAGAACAATGCACCACCGGGAAACCCATGGACGGAAAGCTTCAGCATTGTACCAGCGGTATTGCGCCGCGAAATATAGAACGGCTTTGTCGTATACAACGAGACTTGTGTAGAATGAATGCGACAAGTAGATATGTTCTGCCACCAAGCTCCCGGGCTATGTCGCCATTTTCTCATTACTTCCAGCCATGTTGTAGAGACCATTTCAAACACGTCCCTTGCTCACGGATCCCTTCTCATACCCATTGCAAGTTAACCGCCCATACAACCGCAAGATCAACTTGCGGACTCTGTCGACTCTTCTTGTCCGTCGAAGAGGAGGTTGGACGTCATGGACCGAAAACCATGAGTTCCGTTACCCAATGGCTACCATTTTGACACTGCGTTCAATCAAATCTTCACTTGTCACTGTAATTGCCGTTAATAATTAATCATTCGCAAAATCGAAAAAATAGATTATTCTTAATTTCAGACAGAAACTTGGTCCATCAAATTTCAAAGATTTATTATTTTTCGTACAACCAAAAATGATTTTGCAGTGTAAATTCACTTGGAAATAACGATATCAGTATTACATGCAGAACAATGTGTTAATTGTTTATTAGAAAATCAAAATAAATTTTCTCTGCATAGTTACTTGAATTTTACACTTATATCCTGAAGTTCCAGATTTTTTGGCAACTTAGTAAGGTCCCAAAAAAAAAAATTGAACACAATTACAGTGGAGTCCCATGAATTTGAAACACCATCATTGAGGCCTCTATCGCTTGATTATTATTACTCATAAAAATAAGATAAAAATTGGATGTTTAGAGTGGATTATTATTTATTTATTTGCAAACGATGTGAATCTGAAAATTCGTCCGGAGCCCAAATAACGAGCGTCGTAATGCACAGAGAGCGAAGAAGGAAGAGGAGAAGGACGTGGCCGATGATGACGGGACAGTGGGAGAGCGACGAGGGGTCTGGAGACGAACGGGGTGTAGCATCCATCATTCGACGGAAACCAGCCGGCACATTGCCGGAAGTGACGTCATCCCTGAAATATCGACTAATAATTTATACGCAGACGTTGGCGCCCGCTGCGCGCACTTCGCGCCTGACGTCCCGACGGCGTTCGTCCCCTTCCGTCCTTAATAACGCAAACTGACGGCACCGTTGGCAATGGCTTTTCCCCGGACATCCATAACGCATACACAAAAATATCACCGCGAATCCGATACGCCATTTGTACCAACGACACTCGACTCGCGGGCCTTAAATATCATAATCATTCCATAATTATGCATAAACATAAAATATTTCAAAATAAAAGTCAAGATGCATTTGTTTATGTTACGATTTTTGGGGAAAAATCAAAACTGTTTTACTGATTTAGAAAAAAAAAAAAAATTTAATCATAAATTATGTGGTAACAACTTGTTTTTATTTTTTATGGAGCTGGGAATAAAATATCATAATTGCGGTTCCGTAAAATTATTGAAAATTGGAAGAAATTTGGGAGCAAATTATTATTCGAATATAGATGACATTGTCAGAAGAAACCGTTTCATTTACATTGTAGTAATTTTTAAATAACTTTGTAAGTAACTCGGAAGGGTGTATAAAAAAGAATAAAATAAAATACTTTATTACACACTACATTTTCCTTGTTTGGCTTTTTCACCCGTAAGTTATAATCAATAATTAAAGTTTCATAACATTTTTCAAGTACACATGTTACGTGTTAAGTGGAAATGTAATCTTGGGAAGTGGAGTAAGATTAATTAATAAAATCCCACATGAAGTCATAGTAATCGCGTTTTATTTTCGCGTGCAAGAAAAGTGACTTCTCCCATTCAAGACAGGCCCTCCATTCATGCACAACGCGTTGCATCGTAACCCGCAACAAAATTCACTTTTCATGTACGACAGGTGAAATAAAAACACAAAGTTTGCAAATGCTTATCACGTGTTGGCCGCAATGGAAAAGTCCTTTCGGTACTTCTCGCCATATCGTGCTTTGTATACGAAGTGGAGCAAGCAAATATACGTTGCGAAGTATAAAGCGAAGGAGAAGTTAACGAGAAAAACTAACGCGTTGCAACTGCCATTCGGCGAGGGTCGATGGAAAAAATATAACCGCTTGCGTAGCTCCAAGCGCAGTTAGGCAATAAACAGTTTCGAGTTATCGTTCTGTTCAAGCTACCATATGTACAACGTCCATGTATATACATACATACATATATATACATACATATGTACTTATATGTATATCAACTAGTTTTCTCCACGCTCCACCAAGAAGTTGCAGTGTTTTCGTGTTTTACCTTCGTGGATGTTCAGTCTTACTGGCTTTCTCAGTGAAACTATAAATGCAGTGTTATCCTCTTGCTTGCTTGAGCATTACGAGGCGAAAGTTTAGGGGTTGCTACCGAACTACCACCGGCGAATAGTTTTTCTTTTTTCTTTTTTTGTGGGGTTTTCGGGGTACACGACTTAAGAACGATGGTAAAGTGGAAAATTCGATAGGTTAAAGGAATAGAACGTTTTGTTGGATTTCCCAAATCCAGTGAAATGGGAAATTACAAATTCTATTAATAATTGCAACTTGCTTGAGGATTGCGAAGCCAAAGTTTAGGGGTTGCTACCGAACTACCATCGGGGAATAGTTTTTCTTATTTCTTTTTTTTTTTTTGTGGGATTTCAGGGTACACGACTTAAGAACGATGGTAAAGTATAAAATTCGATAGGTTAAAGAAATAGAACGTTTTGTTGGATTTCCCGAATCCCGTGAAATGGGAAATTACAAATTTAAATTTAAATTTAATCGTTCCTACAATTGTGAAATTGGTCCCAGAAAAAAAGGGGTTGCGATTATTATCGCAAAACGCTTGCGCAAACAATATTTCTCAGCGAGACTATAAACGCAACGTTATCCTTTCGCTTGCTTGAGCTTTACGAGGCGAAAGTTTAGGGGTTGCTACCGAACTACCATCGGCGAATAGTTTTTCTTATTTCTTTTTTTTTTTATGGGGATTTCAGGGTACACGACTTAAGAACGATGGTAAAGTAGAAAATTCGATAGATTAAAGAAATAGAACGTTTTGTTGGATTTCCCGAATCCAGTGAAATGGGAAATTACAAATTTACATTTAATCATTCCAACAATTGTAAAATTCGTCCCGGAAAAATTCTGTTGCAATTATTATCGCGAAATGCTTGCGCAAACAATATTTCTCCGTGAGACTATAAACGCAACGTTATCCTCTCGCTTGCTTGAGCTTTACGGGACGAAACTTTAGGCCAAACTATAAGCGACCATAATAAAATATTGAATAAGCCCTTCAACATTTTCCCTTCATTTCGCGAGCAATGAAAAAGTAACCTTGAAACACCAACGTCGTTCCACAATTAATCTCGGAAATGCTTCATCTCTTCATCCCCAGTCTTCCGCATCCGAAGATCTGATGGTTTTGTCTTCATCAATGAAAGTACAAGTGCAGGGCTGCTCGAGCGTAACGCCGGGGAATTTTTTTAAGGGCCAGCGTCGAACTACGATTTTCGTATATAGTCTGTTTCTTTCGTCGTCCTCCTCCTCGGGTGATCTCGTGAAGAGGGAAAATAAGCGACCTACATAGTAAATGTGTTGAGGAAGAGTGGCAGAGCTTTAGAGAGGCATCGGAGCTTCGGCGGTGCTTCGGTGCATAGCGGTAATGGAGAGAAATGCGAGAGAGAGAAGCGGAGCCGAGGCAGTTCTGTTGAAAGGAGGTCCGGGGCTTCGGTCCCACTCAATATTCCATATTTCTCGTGACAATTTTTCTCGGTAAATTTATAGACTTCCCTTTGCGACGGTGGGCCGCTCCGCAGGCGCAACCAGCGAGTATCAGACTCCGCTGGTTCGAAGGGTGAATTCACGGCACTCACTCTTTCCCGGTGAACAGGATCGCGACAGGGAGAACGGCGCACAGCTCCGGGAAAAAGCGAGGAAGGAAGCGAGACTGTGCTCGTGAATGAAAAGCTTCCATCCCCCGCAATGCTTTCCGCCATACGAACGGTGAGTCGGTACGACAAAGAGGCTGGCGACTAAAAATAAAACGTCGAAGAAAATGTGAGCGAGAGAGATTGCGAGGCTGAGTCATGCACGAGGCAAAATTCGTAAAATCGCCCACTCAGATTTATCGCCTCCAATTCAAATCGATTTTTCCCAAATTTTTCCTCCGACTCACTCAAATATTTTCACAATTAGAGACAAAATATTCACACGCATTTTTCAGATGCTGAAGAATGTCATTTCCTGCTACTTTCTTTTTACCAGATGACGAATTCATTTCTGAAATAAATAAATAAAGTTTAATCGTTTATTTTGAATTTTTATGTTTATCGAAAAATTGGCGCACGTGAGAAAAATTTATGAAATTGGCAACGTTGATTTTCGCTGGTCGATATCATTTTGTGCTATTTTTTAACAGAGGAAGTTTAAATTATTCATTTATGGAAAGTGGAATGGTTTATTTATCTAAAAACGATGATTATCTTTGATAATTTTTGACAGCCAAAATATGCATATGAAAATTTTGAAAAAAATTGGGTATACTCGAATCAGTTGGGAGAATATTTGAAAAAAATTTTTTGGGCTACCCTACTTGATGCATTTCGGTGGTAGTGCTTTGAATGCAACGACAGGGACTCGCGTGTTGGTCGCGTGTCCGAATACACGCCGCTTATCCTTAGTCTTCCATGGTCAAGCGAGTGATTGTCCATGTGCGGGTGAGTATTCAGGCAAATGACTGTCAATTACGGTACTATGGTTGCTCTCAGGTGTATTGTCGATGCAATTGAATTAAAGCGTACATACGCACTGTTGGAATCGTTCTGGTGATCCGTTGAACGGTTCCGTCCGTGGGAGCGAGTACCTCGCTCGGCAACGTGTGCGATTCTGCGTAAACTATATCGATTTTTTAATGGCTCTTCGGAATTAAATGCTTTCCCGCCGGCAATTAAAACTATTGTCAGCGGTTAATCAATACAAATACCGTCGGAAGTCGCAATTCGCGAAAATGGCTCCCGCCAGACTCGGCCAACGATTTTATGATCGAGTATTCTAATGCATTTCATAGATGGCGCTGACAACGTTTGAATATGTGCTCCGATTGAAATTCGGAGTGCAGATAGAAAAATACTGTCACGACGTAATCGCAATTGTATAAAAGTGACAAATCGAAAATATCGCTGCGCAAAAATTGGATTTTTCGGTGGTTGAAAGCTTGAAAATGAAAGTCGAAAGATTTTTCGTGTTCCACTTTTTTCTTGACACGGTAAATAATTTGCCAGGCGGGCAAAAGTATATTGCCCAAAAAGAAAAAAAAAACAAGAATTCCTGTCGCTGTACAATCGAATGATTGTACAGCCTCACTCTTCAGCAATGAAACTTGCGACAATGCAGAAACTCGGACAAACCTAAGACATGTTCACGTCGAATGCCATTCTAGTTCGCATAGTGCTCTTAGTTCTAGGCCCTTACGAATGTTGCAGCCCTAAAGGTCGAACAAGAATTGCAAATCAAGAAACTCGATGCTCTCGATGTCATCACGATGGCAAAGCCGTCAGGGCAAACTCTCGAGGCATTGCCGATTCGATCGTAAATCTATTTTTTTTTTTGTTTCAGGTTCTACACCTGAGGCTGTCGGCAAAAGCATCGCCTGATTGAACAACCTTATGTTCCGATGCATGACGGGTACAATAATACCTTCTCAGGCGCGAGCGTCGTTAGCCTTCGCGACTGGAGGCTAACGAGCCCCCACAACATCGCGGTGTGCGACACAACGTAGCACTTTGGGTTTCAAGTGCCTCGTTAGGTGAGACACACGCTAAGAGTAAGACACACGTGTTCGTCGGAGTGATGAACAGTATGAGATAGTCGCGAATCCCTTCATCCGGTCATCATCAGCAGTTACCAGACACCAGCCTCTTCACGTCCTCCTTTTATTATATCATTCCAACGCCTCTCCGCATTTCTTACCCATCTTACCTTTTCTCATTTTTACCTCGCTCACGAGATAAAAAACCAGTGATAAGCAACTCTTGTGCAGTGTCAAGCTTCGTATGACTTATGATCTCGTGAGATTTAACATGGAATCGTAACGTTGCGTGTTCGTATTTTACCGTGAGTTGCTTTCGGTGCCGATAACGATCGAACGTGGGCAATAAATAATCACTCCCACAATTATTACATCGTGAATAATAATTTTTCTGATTTTTGTAAAATCCGAAGTATTTCTTATGTCGATATTTACCGATCGTTCGAACTATTTGCAATTTAATAATGGGCGGTTGCGGCAAATTTTGTCTTCATTATTTCAAAAATCAAAAATATTTGTTACGTCGAGATTTACCGATCGTTTGAACTATTTGCGATTGAATAATTGGAGGTCTCGGCAATTTTTTTTTTTTCTTCAGGGTAATTCAGCTGTCCGAGAAAATGTGCAATATCAAAATGCCCGAGAATTATGTGTACGATACACAATCACGTTTCGGATGATCGTGCTGGAAGCGGAATTATGCAAATTGCCAGATATAGTAGATCGCTAACGTTCGCGCGGTCTCTTTTCACGCCACTAATAACGAATCAGAGAGGCCCGGGGGCCTCGAAGCCCCGGGCGAAAAGTTTCTTAGCGGACACTCTCGGATCGACGAAAGTTTCGTCATGGAATAAAAGTTGGGCTGACTGTAGTGACTCTCGATGTTCGGATGAGGGAACCGAATTTCCGTCGAAAACCGGTTGTCGATTCTCATAATTAAATTAATCGTACCGCCGGCGGCGAATATTGAAAAAGTGAATTTAAAAAAAAACACATACACACAAAAAGGCTTAATATGCGCATTTATCACATAGTAAATAGACCGTCCCACGCGTATTAGTCGAAGGAGAATTGTTGACGATAATTATCGTGCGGAAGGACGATGATCGATTTGATCGTAGCCTCGTCCATTAATTTTTCGTTTCATCCTAATTAATCGATTAGACGGTAAACGTGACGTGGATTGATGGCACACACGTCATCATTTTCACCGGCGAACAAAACTTACCGATGTCCAAAATGTTCCGAGTGAAAATTCAACGTGTGTTGCGTTATAAAAAATAACGAAGAATAAAAGAAATGCAAATCGGAGACACCATCGGTGTCAGGAGCTTTGTCGCTTACGAATTTTATCGACTCGATCACGAGAATTCTCCGTCGAGTCGATTAATTATCACGACCATTTAGACACTGACTCACACACTATAAAAATTTATTGGACTCGGGCAGCTTTCGTATAGCCGCTATAATTCAAAGACCCGATAAGATCGCTGTAATCTTGTGCGGAGTAAGTGTTCCCCAGCATCCGTTCGCGTGTCACGACTACCGATCACTGTTACCACCAATGCTGTCTATTTTTCCAGCATCAATAACCGAATCTACAATTTACAATACAATTGCAAAATATAATGCCTGCCGATTAATTATCATGCCGATTTAAACAATGACTCACACACTATGGAAATTTATTGGACTTGGGGAGTTTTCGTATAGCCGCAATAATTCAAAGGTCTGCTGATAAGATCGCTATAATCTTGTGCGGAGTAACTGTTCCCAGCATCCGGTCGCGTGTCACGAATACCGGTCACTGTTACCACCAATGTTATCCATTTTTCCAGGATCAATAACCAAATCTTCAATTAATGATGAAATTGCAAAATATAATGTGTATCGATTAATTATTACGCATATTTAACCACTGATTTCCGCACTATAAAATTTCAAAGATCCGATAAGATCGCTTTAATAATCTTGTGCGGATTAACTGTTTCCAGCATCCGGTCGTGTGTCACGACTACCGGTCACTGTTACCACCAATGTTGTCCATCTTTCCAGGATCAATAACCAAACCTGCAGTCTACAATGCAATTGCAAATTATAATGCGTGTCAATTAATTACCATACCGATTTAAATACTGGCCCAAACGCTATAAAAATTTATTGGGCTTGGGGAGTTCTTATAGTGCCGCAATAATTCAAAGATCCGATAAGATCGTTACAATCTTGTGAGGAACAACCGTTCCCAGCATCCGTTCGCTTGTCACGGCTACCGGTGACGGTTACCACCGATGTTGTCCATTCTGCCAGGATCGATAACGAACTCTGCAATTTATAATGCAATTCGGCGGCGAATTTGTTACGAGTTTCTTTGACTTCGCCGATGGTCAATAAATAGCCGTAATATCGACGCTGAAATCTTGCGAAATCGTTTTAAAATCTCGTTAATCGTCTCACCGGCGTAAATTAGCGGGATTGTCGACAGCGAAATAAAAACGAGAAACGAATAGCTGCTACCGCTTGTGTAATCCCGTTATTTATCGGGTATATCGACGTTTTTGGAAATATACTGTTAGAACAGATACTTCGGTAGCGTTGCCGGTAAACCGGTCAGAAATTTTCGTTAAGAGAAATTCCGGCGTACGTAACTTTCATCTTTCGCTAATTATCTTATCCGATCTATTAATTAAGAATATCCCACTTATGTTTTCAAAAATTCTTCATTATTCGGGCAAAACTCTCAGCAAACCATTAAAATTAAATAAATAAAATAAATGATTGAATAAATTTTAACACCTGGCAAAATTTTTTACGCGGCACTCAAGAATTACGATTACTCCTCAGCTACTAAAGTTTAAACTCCGGTCTGTAAGAATAAAGGCTTAGAATACTTAACCCAAAGTGGTACCATCGGATTAGCCATCACAAAACCGTAAAGCTCCGCAGCAAGGAATAAAAAAGCATCTCCGGAAGAGCAACATCATCGTTGCCCCACTTTACGACATTAAGGGTAGAATATAAGTCAAGAGGTCCCGCAGTCAGGTTAAGTTAGTTACTTTGGTCCGAAAAATGTGGGGCGAGGCAAAAAATAAAAAATGGAAACCATAGCCGCTGGAAATAGCGGAATTGCACGGAGCTTACGGTTCGGAGTGTTTGCCACATTCAAGCACAAACACCAGTTGACTGTCAGTGGCAAATGTGCCTTCGGCATCTCGCTAATTACGCGTTATACAATCGCATCGTTAATTACTATGCAATTTCATGAGAAATTGCATTCTTTTTCAATCGTAATTCCGCGCTAATCCGTTGTTTTGCCGGAAATAGCGTGGCAACAATGAAATACAGCGGGGAATGTGCGGCATTACAGGAAAACAAACGGGGAATGGAGGGATGATGAAGAGGAGAAAGATGAAGGTTGGGGGAGGCGGCGAAAATTCCCGGAGTGAAAATTCACCTGGGGATAGCGGATATATATGTATATATGTATATAGGCGACTCCGAACCAGAGAGCATCATTGTAGCGATGCTGTAGAAGGTGCGCGCAGCCAGTAGGTCAATTCGTCAGGCTAACCAAGAGCGGTGTACAACCCTGCGGAGGTACAACGGTGGAGAAAAGGGGGTGTGCTCGAGCTGGCTTTGGGATACGAGCGCACTAACGCACCAAATGCCATGCATTCATGCGAGTCCGTCATTATGCGCGGCATAATGCACCGTGCGCGGTTACTGCTGCTGCTGCTGCTGCGTCGAGACTCGGTAATCATCAGGGCGTACGAGGTGGGCCAGAGGCATTTGAATTTGCGCGGACGTACGAGAGACGAGAGACGAGCGAGCGGAGGGAAAATTGATGACGAGGGAACTCGGAATTTTCGAAAGCTTGGCATTCAAGTCACCCGGCCAAGTGACTGTGAAAAAAAGGCATTGTCAAGGATGGAGATTATATGCATTTTTTATCATGAGATCATACCGATTTTTTGTTAGGTTATGGGAGATAAAAAACAAATTATGGGATGTAAAGTCGGTTTTCTGAGACATGCACGAAAAAAACTACCTTTTCGGGATTGCCTGGCTAATGTAACTTTTGTTTGGTATTTTGCTACCAAAGCAAGCTTGTAGTTTTGCACAGAGTTGTTACGCACTAGTGCGTAAAAGGCACTTTCTCGAGGATTTTGGATACTCTGCAGGCTTGAAAGGAGATTTTTGCGAATTGAGAAAAAATTTTGTTTAAGGATGCGCTTTCCTTCAGCTCGTACTTTAATGAGCACTTGCCCTTGGCTCGTGCTTCTGGGGTACCAGCTTACGGCTCGTGCGTACCAATTTACCTCCGCTCGGATGGTACATTGATTTTAATACCCCGGAAGGTATTGAAATAAATGCCACTCTGCTTTATTAACACGCATATTCCTCGTAACATAAATTCATTTTGTTATGAATGCATCAGAGTATAAATTTGCAAAAGCGTATTTTCCGTTTTGCCTTCAGCTGTGGGACTTCATTTTTGGAAATCGAATCCGTAACAATTTCCCCGTCTCTTGGTTACCGCACAAAAGCGTCGGTCCATTCCTTTGGGACCTACCGTTTTTATGGTGAAAGTACAGAAAGTACATAGAAAAAATCCATTGGCGCTTGGGCGGAAATCGAACCCTGGACCGGAACCACTCGGCCACTGGTCTCCCTCCTTATAATATAAATTCCCCATAGTACAAATCCGCAGAGTCGTATTTTCCAACATTTTCGCCGTAATTTAGCCGATATTAATGAACCAACGAGCTATCCGATAATGTTGACGACTTTGCCTAAGGAAGCTTCCGCTCGCTCGATGTCCAGCGCGCGTATAAAAGGATCATGCGAATTCAAAGCACTAACGAGCTGCGTATTTGATTTCATCTGATGTTTGGAACAAACTCGCGCTCAAACCGCGGTCTGACAGTTCCTGCAGTGGAGTAGCTGCTTTGGTAACACAGAGGCTCTCCCGGGTTGCATCGTAACAGCCCCGGGTCCTTCAGCTTTGACGCCCGAACACCCGCGACGTCATATAACGGCAGCAGCCCAGAAAATGCGTTTGAAGTTATTCGATATTTACCGACAATATTGTTATGTCGTTATTGCGGTATGTGCGCTTTGCACCGCACGATGTTACCAAACACAAAGGGACTGAGTACAGAATACAGTTGAAGGGGATGAGGGAGAGAAAGAGAAAGAGAGAGAGAGAGGGGGGGAAACGTGTACTGCATGCGCAAACTCTCTCGGAAAGTCAAGAATACTCAAACGTATGGAGGCTATTTTTTGTTTTTCTCACTTTTTCTATTATATAGTATGCTCTATTCTAGCTCTCTTTACACAGAGTTCCTCTTTGGTGATTGAGGCATTTATTCGCCGAATATGTGTGCGTTTGTCGTTTCTGTGCAGTGGTCGGTATTTAAAAAAAAAGAAAAAGAAATAAAGAAAAAAAAATTCATGAAAGGGAGCTCTTGCAGTGCCAAAGAATCGCTATTATAGGAGAGAAGAAAAAGAGCACAATGAAATTCCCTTTCGACTGTGAAAACGCTCTATCCGTGCGCGGGCAACAAAGACCGAGTTTACAGCCGTTGAATTGCTTTTGGCGGTTGTCGAGTCAATGAGCGGATGCCCCCTGCGCACGGGTTTACGTTTATGTTTATTAATCATCATTATTTCGCGTACGAGAGTCACCGCTCGCTTCCGGCCTCACCGGATAACGAGGTTAATTGCTATTTTCCATAATAATTCAATGGGAGGCGAAGGAAAAATTGTGCGGGGCGTCGATGGCGTTGCGGAATTTTGGAGAACGGAGAATCGCATATGACACCGTTCGATACGCCCCCCAAAATTCACGGCGTGGCGTCACCAAATCGACGGGAACCAAAAGATTCCCCCCTCCCCCACCCCCGCCGGTCCATATTTCTATGGGGTCTCGTGCGCTCAACACTCACCGATCCGTGGGAGATTTCTCGCGCAACCCTCCGCAGCATCGACGTCGAAACGACGACAGGAATAGATAATTTAGTTTTCCGTGAAATATAACCGTAAGAAAAGTCTGTGGAAATGGTGTCGTCCGGAGGACGAGATTGCTCGCGCAGGATCCGATTTTATCGTTCAACTTTCGGACTTTTTTTTTTTTTCCTCTCTTCTCCTTTCTATCCTCCCACTTTTGAATACTTGCTTCGCATAAGTACACCCGCAAACCCTCCCGCATGACATAAATTTCGATACCTCGAACACCCTTCCCCCCCCAACCATCATTCTCTCGCTCCCACTTGCACCATGAAAAATATGCTTCGCTCACCTACGAATGTCGTAAAAAAAAACTTTTTCACCGACGTCGAAGTTGTCCCCGAGTTTCTTCACTGAAAAGAGCCGGCTTCTCTCGTTATACTCTACGATTCATTTTACGGTTCGGTTCTCCCTTTTCACAGAAACTACGGTGACGTCGAGAAATTTTTTTCTCCTCCCCCTTTTTTTTTAAACACTCTCGTTGTAATGAATTTTTTATCTTGGTCGGTATTTCGAAATCATTGCTCGCGACATAAATTGCGTTGGGTTTGTTTACTGGGCAACACGATTTTTTTTTTTTTTTTTTTTTAGATTAGAATGTCTAACATAATTACCGAATTTTCGATACCGAGGGAATTAAATATATTTGGAGACACAAAAAAGGGAGCTTTAAGCTTGTATTGCATGGAAATATTGAGCCGAATTCATTATATTTCGTTTTCGTTTGAATCGTCACTTCACCCCAGCCACTAAATTATTCCAATAGTGTTGCCATCGGAAAGCATTTAGGACCGTACTAATTGATATTCGAATGTATGCACGATCGGAAAGCTTTGTACACGCAATGTCCGGATTTTACATAGATTAATCGTTTGAACATGAGTATATGTTTCCCGGAATAATTTTCTCCTGCATTATTAACGTGTATCTGCATCATGAAATTTTTCCTCAAATTGAGGTCCACACATAATAGATACAAAAAAAATGTATCCTAACTATTTTAACGCACTCTCAAAACATAAAAGTATTCAGGTGCATTTAATTTTCGTCTATAATCGCAGTTCCAGCGACCAAATGGTTCCAACAGCGTCCCCATGGAAAGAATTTAGAAGCCCCTTAATTGATATTCCATTACATAAGTATACATTTGTCCTGCATGATTAACGTCATCTGCACCATGAAATTTATACAAAAAAAAAAAAATAACAGACTTTTCACGAAATCTTATAGCAACCTCAAAACACAAAAGTATCCGGTATATGGTGCATTTAATTTCCGTCTATAATCGTAGTTCCAGTCGACCAAATGGTTCCAATAGTGTCGCCATGGAAAGCATTTAGAAGCCCATTAATTGATATTCCAATGTATGCACATTCGCAAGCTTCGAACGAGTAATTTCCGGGTTTAACATAGATTTGTCATTCGACCACGAGAACATATACGTACAGCAGCATAATTTTCCCCTGCATGTTTAACGGCTATCTCCGGGAATTCTGGGTATCGTTAAATTTTTAGAGGCGCCGTCACTCCCATGACTGCCCTTCTGAAAATTACGATGCTCCTCTATCTCCGCGTAAGAGTAATAGACTCCGCGTCCATGTGTGATATGGTGGTCTGCGGTGGAGTGGGCATAACCATCCCATCAGAGGCCCAGCAGTGATTTCACAACGGCCGTTAGTTGGCATCGTATGGAAAGGCAACGATTCCCGCCTCCTTCCGATTCGAATCTCGGTAACTCGTAAAACTGGACAGCGATGGTCTTCATGGTGCGACGACGCATCCTTCTCGGACCTCGGACTCCGGTTTCTTCAGCTTCCTTGGCGAACTTTTGCTATTCCGCACTCACTTCTTCGTCTCTCGTTCGTGTCAGCGGTTTACAACTCATTTGGTTTAGAAGAGGTTTGGAGGCCAACGCCGAAAATGCTACGGCCGTTTCCTCGAGAGAAGGGAAGGGCCGGGGGGGAGGAATGGAAATCGAGAGAAAGCCTGTCCCTCCAAACCACCACCGGTAGTTTTATTACGTTTAACTCCGCAGGGGGCGTAAATAACTCCGGACCAAAGTCGGCGCCTTTATTCAACGCCAGTGCAACTTTCAACATCAACTTGGGTGGCCGATTGCTTTCGGTTGGATTATCTCTTCTATAAATATTGTGATAAACGAGAGCGAAAATAACGGGGCTCGAAAAAAAATGTGCCACGCGCTTTTTTTTTTTTTTTAAAGGGAAAAGGAAATGCTTTTTGTTTTGTTATGACATCGTTTCATTTTTTTTAAATGGGTTTAAAAATGTGCTGTTTTGATTGATTCCTTTGGATTGTGTTGTAGAAATGTGTTTTTTTTTAATAAAAAAAATAGGGATGTGTTTCGTTTTGACGTGTACTTTTTTTTTAAATGACTCATTTTTTTTACGCGATTCTCTGTTTAACATTGGATTTTTTTTTGGTTTTTTTGTTGAAAGGGATTTTCGAAATAATATTATTTTATATTTATTGTAATATCCCTGTTGGTCCTTCACTTTATACTTAGTTTCACGTGACGCAAGACAAGCACTCTCACGTGTGGGAAGGACAGGGAGCCTCGTTGAAGTACGCGTGACGAATGTACGGCGTATTCTAGTTCAGCATAAATATTAGTCTTACGATAAATCTCGTGCGTTAGTAATACAGAAGCACACGAGTGTTTTCCGGGACACGTGTGTCATCGCGAGGAAAAACGCAGGCTCAAGATATTCGAGGAGGATGTGGAGAGATATAGAGCATCTGGCACTGTGAAAATGATACCTATGAAAATTAATACACTTTCTGGTAATTTGTACCCACAATTATGTTGAATTGATTATAAAAGCATTATGAAAAATATATAAAAATAAAATAATCCACTGCATAATTGTATAGTAAATTCAATAAAATTCCATAAGGAATGTCAATAAATATTTTTCAATTTTCGAATAATTTTTTGACAGTAAAGCTCGACTTTTTTCCCGACATCTCACTGACGATTCTGCGGGCCTTTCGTGGTGAATCGATTAAATGAATAATAACAAACCTTTTTTTTTTAATTGATATTAACGAAATAAATGAAAAATAAAAAAATGAATGGTGAGGAATAAACGAAGAATATAGAAAATAAATGGTAACGAAAAAAAAAAAAAAATGAATGGTAAGGAAAAAAAGGAAGAAGGGAAGACTGGATCAACAGAAAACGGTAAGAGAGGAAAGCGTTGAAGGTAACCGAATCCTACACCACTGGGTAGTCTCGAATCGAGCCACTTTGGGCTCTCTCCGAGTGCTCGCCAACGAGACTGGCTCGTCGTTCTTCGTCGCAGCAACAGCCAGACTGCGTTACCAACGTGTTTATTCGCTCCCCGAGAATTCGTCTCGGCTCGTTGCCGTGCAGACGGAGTTTACTTCTCAGAGTGCACTCGACTATTCTGCATCATTTTTATTATATTTATCGTTAAGTCCATTGTGAATATTAAATTTGATTCTGAGAGGACGATGGAGTTTGTTAAGTTTAGCACAGAAAAAAAAATATACATTGTGGATAAAACAGACGAAGCATCGAGTTTTCGCTTAATTATCGCAGTAATTAATAATTATGTCAGTATAAAATATAAAAATGCAATACAAACTTATTTTAGCATCGTATAAAAATCCTGCAAGTTTTCGCCTTAAGGGAGGACCATCGGAGATGCTTAAAGCGGCACACCCACGCAGTGATTCAATAGCTTGGCTAGTGCCCATCGAGATGGTCATTGGGCACAAGATAAGAGTCGCACAAGGCGAGCTCCCTTAAAAAACAAAAAAAAAAAAAAAACCACTGCCCACCCATCGCGAATAGATTCAAGGCATCGATTAATTGATTGTGAACTCCAAGCTCCCAAAATCACAAAAAAAATCCATTAAACACAATTGAGAAATAAAAAAAAAATGTTTTCCACATAAAAAATAACTTTTATGCGCACACATTTTTTTTCAGTAACTTCAAATTTGCAATCATAGTAAAAAAAATGCGTTTTTTATAATTGACGAAATCTAAAAAAATTCGAAGTAATTTTTAATTACATTTGACACGACCAATTATGGCTAAAATCTGAGATGTTCGAAAAGAAGAAGATGACTGATTTTTTGCTAATGAAAAAAAATTGAAATTTCTGTTTTACTGAACAAAATATACGTCAACCCGCCGTAAAAGATAATGACAGAAATGAAGTGGAGTTGGCCTGGTCGTAAAAGTTTATATTTGAGTCGAAGGACGAGAGGATTTCAAGGCTCTCGAGATGACCACTCGAACGTGTACGTTCCATGATATCCTCGCTCATCGACAAGCTGCCAAGCAGTAGTCGGTGTGATGAAACGGGATCAGGTGAGAGATAAAGTGTATGTAGTGGTGAAAAAAAAAAAAAGTGGGGCTCGAGGGATGAGTGGTGGAGCGTCGATAGAAAAAGCAAAACAGGACTCGGAGATAAAAGTTCTCGAGACGAGGTGAGGGGGGCGGTGATCCTGTTATTGCTATCGAAGTAAAGATCGAAGGAGTACGACGAGTGAAGAGAGGAAGACGTAGGATACGACGAAAAAGGGCCACGCCAGTGGAATTTATACCTTTTTCCACGGATATGCAGCAACTTCGTTGAGACCCCAACTTTTTTCGCCTCAATTCCACGAACGTGACTACTTAAGCACTTAATTATTTGCCGATGGCAGATCGATATCCGTCGACCAAAAATCGAATTCCCACTAAGTGAAATAGAGCTCCAAAAACGTTCGCTCTACTCTCAAATTCAATTCACCTTATTTATCAATTGATTGCCTATCGGCATTCGCGTTTTTATGGTTTAATGCATTTTAATGTAATTAACAAATTAACGTTTCGATGCTCGAACGATTATTGCGGCAAATGCGATGCTGAAGAGTGATAATCGTGATAATTCTTACTTTTTAATCGAGTTGCTCGTTATTTGAATGTGGAAATTAAAAAAAAAATTAATAACGAACTGTTATGTAGATGTATTTTGTATGGAATATATTGGGTAGAAAATTGTGGCGTTTTTCACTGCAGCATGTTCCTGTAATTTGAGTCGGTATTGTTCAATGCATATACAATTTCCTTCGTAATTAGGTATTAAATTTCATTGTACTCGAATAATTTGACACTGTTGTTATGTTTGACGATGAAAAAATTCAAAGGCTCCTCGTCTGTCGATCGCACGAGAATGTTCATTGTGCAACTTCGTTAGGAACATATATTCATTTCCGGTTAATCGAGAGAGCAGAGCAAAACTTTGGTTCGGCACAGAGAGGATATCGCAATTTGGAAATACCAGGAAACTTTGCTCGCTGACGCATATTAATTACATTTCCGCCATGAAAAATCTTCCGCGAATTGCATCCCCGATAACTATGCATATGAATTCGTGATTGATTTTTGTGGATTCTGTCGTTGAGTCGCTGTTCAACGTTTGCTTTTACGAAGCTTGTTCGCTGCGGAAAATACAAGGATTTTTGACATCACCGATTTTCGCCTTCGGCAAAAGAAAAAAAATATATATATATAGAGAAAAAACCAATAATCAGCGCATGCAGAATCGATGAAGTCTTTTTTTGTGATAAGGCAGAAAATTATCAAGACCATGTGGAAAATCATAGCCATTGTATTATGCAAATACAATGGGAAAAAATGAATAAAAAATAAAGTCGAAATTTAAACCCCATAAAAAATACTTTTTTATAATTCAATCAATAAAAAAATCATACATTTCCTTGGGGAAATATTTCATTTTACCCGAGAAAAAGTTCTAATTACTAAAAAATAAATAATTAATAATGAATAAATTCCTCAATTAATCAAAATAACTAATTCAGGAAAATAATCTAAATATCTAAAAATCAGCAGGAATTCCTTGAAACCCATTTTCAAAAAAAACCATAGATTTCCCTAGAGAAATGTCTCATTTCACCCTAGAAACCGTTTTTATTTTCTGGCACTCGAAATCAATTGGGGGAATGGAGTTTTTGGGGTGAAAAGCAGTGAAAAATATGCCCACTGGCCAATTATTTCGTTGGTCTAACTAATTAATCGGCTGGCTCATGTATAACCAAGCGCTTGTTTGTTCTAACCAAACGTTTTTCTTCAACGTGTGTTTCAACGTCTTTTCCTAGTTCGTTACTGCTTTGGATCACGAATACCCTTCTCCTCCGCACTTCTTGTTCGCTCTTCGTCATTTCGGAGCTGAGACTCTGCGATCCCACAGCGCCGTTGAGCTGTACCGTCAAGCCAGCTAACATATGCGACTGCGGTGTTATCTTTTCCTCTCAAAGATAATATTGCTCTTATACGAAGCGCCGCGCAGCGCGGCCTGCGTTTCTTCCGCCGTAGTTGCCGGTTCTCCGGATGAATGCGTATGTATAAGGGGTTCCGCTTTGTATTCGTTGAAGCTCGTGAACTTCTTATTCGAATCTTTTCCTCGCTGCGATTTTTTTTCTTCTTCTTTTCATTTCCATCCGGCCTTTTCGCAAATTCATTAAATTTCCGTCCTTTTTCCAAACGTTATCCACATCGTTGGTCAAAAAACAGAAATAACATTGCGTTGCGCAAATAAAATTGTCATTTTTTAAATCTCGACTGAACTCAAGACTGCGATAAATGAATACGTAAAAAAAAAGAGTTCCTGGACACTTTTGTGAATAATAATAATTTTTTAAGCCTTAGTTCTTTTTTTTTGATAATTTGATTGGAGAACATATTTAATAAAATGTTATTATTTCGACCATTAACCACTAACACTACTTTGAATTTTGATTTTTTTTTTTAGGTCGACTTTCGTGTTGCTCGTGGTTATTTTTTATCGAAAAATTCTGGGCATGAGAAATTTTAATTGTTAATATTACTTTATCGTTTGTAACATGGATTTTATTGCCCTAAAAAAAGAATTGCGTTTCGACGGGTAAGGAAAGTCAATTTTTTAGTGTCCCCGTTGCCGCAGTCTGTTGGGGAAATATTTCCCCTCCGCATTTCCGTTTGAATTGTTTCTCTGAATGCAATTGACGCCGGTTTGGATTTTGTTTTCTCGAGCTCCGCCCGGGAACCTTCCACTCGGCTGTTCATCTTGTTTCGTGGGTTCGAGAGCACGCAGGATGCCATCTGCCACGCAGTATGCGTACGCAACGTATGCTGGATGCATAAGCACACTTCGCTGAGAGGCGCCGAGTTTACACCTCGCCGCCAAAGAAGCTTTCAATGATGGAACACCGCCCCAACGATATTCGTCTGAAATGCAACCACCCAAAGCTTCCTCGTAAAACACGGTGCATTGGAAGCGCAATCGCATGCAGCTAACAGTCCTGCACTTTCCACACGAACTGCTGCGGTTGCAGCAGTCGAAGCTTCCACTCGTCTATGTGGGTTTAAAAAATAAAAGTAAATATTTACGCCACAATTTACATGCTCTATGCTCCCTTAAAACTTTTTTTTATCACATACCATTTCGAAGAACACCAGACAAGTACGTTTTTTGGTTGACGACAAATATTTTCGACGGATTCTTTACAAGAATTTTTACTATTTGATGAATTTTTTGGACGTTAATATCTTTGAACTGAAAATTCGTATTGAGAAAAGAAAAGTTTGTAATATAATGTTTAATAATAAAATATTGTTTTGCAAAAGCTGTGTTTAATCATTTTGAGATTCTCATACGAATATTCAGTTTGTGTGAGAAAGGGGTATTTTTTTTTTTTTTTGAGAAAGTGTATTGAATCAAAATTTGAAATGGACCATGTGATGGAATGCAGAAATTTTTATCCCTGAGCTCGATAATACAGGTGCATACGATATTTTCGACGGATGTGATCGTATACGTAAAAAAGTACATCTCCAATTATTTTATTGAAAAAAAAAAAAAAGTGAAAAAGTTGTCGACTGCATTCACGGACTTGAGAGAATATGGATGAAGCCTTCCGCGAAATCGGAGAACGCAAATACAATACGTCATGAAGAGGATACTGCGCAGCTGGACTAATATCATTAGCGAGGAATGTCCTTTCATTAATTAGCGCTGGCGGATAAAAGAGGAAAAAGTATTTTAATAGAGTAAAACATCGCATTCCATATCCCCGAATAATTTTATTTTTATTCTCACCAAATTTAACGGAGCGTTGAATAGCTCGGACGGAACGAAAAAAAAAAAAAAAAAAAAAGACAATAGTTAGCGTAACAAAAACGGGTCAACCATTTCACCAGAAATACTGCAAACCGAGAGAAAGGTATTTATAAAATTCGTGATTAAATGTGTCCCAGAAAGTGCAGATATTTCTGGATGACAATACGACTTAAGCCGTGTTTTCTCTCGTCAACCCTTTCCAGAAGAAAATTGGCCCTGTAATTTTGTCATTTTCACGAAATCTGTTTCATTTTTCCGATATCCAAAAAAAAAAAAAAAAAAAACAATGTAAAAAAATGTCCAAAATATCCAAGACCCTAAAATCCGACTTTTCCACATTGCCATTTGTTTTTTTTTCCAATTCTCACCAATCCTACCCTCTTCTACCCAGAATACAAACAAGAAAATCACCTACACTTTTATTCAATCTGATTTCCGGTAGAAAATTATGAGACCTTATTATTTCCAGGCTCCACTTCCGGTGCGCTACATGCAGGCCCAATGAGGACGTAGGTAGCAACAGCCATAGCGCAGTCGAGAAAGAGAGAGAGAGAGAGAGAGAAAGCCCACCCAGATAACCGAAACTCGGCAAGTTTGGTGCACGCAGCCTGCGCTACGGAATAACAGTCGTAAATGTTTAGTGCGCACGTGGATCGGGAGGTGCACGTTCCTGTTGACTGTATAGCTTCGTCTATCCAACTGCAGTGAGGTTCTTGCCCTTGGAAGGGGCGTCCGGTGTTTACTATGTAGCGACGATGGTATATATATATACATACATATATATATATATATATATATATATATATATATATAGCAGAGTCGCTTTGTCGACCCTCGTTGTGACATAGTAGGTATACACAAACACGTATACTCTCAGCATACACGATATACCGAGGAGTAGAGAGGTTCATATAAGCAGTGAGTGTTATATATGTGTATCCGAACCGCAAGGTGCCGCCGCTTGGTACTTAGCCAAATTTGACGATCGCTAGTTACTGGATCCATCTAAACTACAGTGCCAACATAATTCTGATGATGCGGGTAGGCGACGAGATATCCATCTACCGTCCGTAGACGCATGGGTTGCATAGCGATGCCTCCCGTTCCCCCTCCCGATTCGGATATTCTAATATACTCCTTGTTGATGGGACTCCCAACTATAGCGAAGCCCATCTCGCCATACCCCGAAGTTTAAATTGTCGCTGAGTATACAATAATTCATGCGCTGCTGGTTTATGGCAATGGATTATGCCAACGGCTGCGTCCGAGAAAGCATACACGACCAGAACTGGAATTCCCAACAATTACATTGTTAATACTGTGGTACTGGACAAAACAGATTGGTATTGCATCAAGCAAAACATGCTATTAAATTAAAAGAGTCCGGAAACGCCCACGCGTTACTGTTGCTCGTTATGATAATCATGGTTTTGCCCATGGCACATGCCCATCGACACTGCGATTCTTTTTGGACCACTGTTGCCTCACAATTCACATTCATCGACATTTCATAGGTTCTTTCCTACTTTAATAAACATAAACGTTCATTGAAACAAAATGCCCGTACAGGACGAAAACAAATTCAATTATCCTCTTCTGAGTCATTGTCAATGTTTTATTCGTGCTGCGGTCAGTCGCCGATGTCGTAAGACCAACCGGGACCAATTTCATGCATTGAAACGTTTTTTTTGTTTATGTTCAAGTGTCAAAACTCACGTAAAGTAAAATTTAATCCGTAGATGACACCGAAGCGTCGACTCGACACGAGAAAGTCATCTTTATCCGCGTCCTCTCCGCGCGCGGACGTACTTTCCTGTCCCGCGGCGTTCCTGTGCGTCGTTGCTGCAGAGAGCTTCGCACTTTCTGTCGCTTGGGGGCGCTCGTGTGGCGCACGCGCGCGCCACTATCGTTTCTTTCTTGTACTCGGGATCTCCGCGGCGAATGAGTGCGGAGAAAGATTGATACTGCTCTTCGCCGGGGGCTCGTATTGTCGCATACCCTCGTTGCGTAGCTATGCGACACAACAGCTCGAAAGCATCGAGAGTAAAGTCACCGTCACCGTAGTTCTCGAGTTTCCCCACGTACGTATATAAATAAATCTACGTATACCTTTTAAATACATATACGTATGTGCACAAACGTATATAGGACGAGAAAAAAATACACACACGACACGGTGAGTACCAGCACCGTAGAACTCGCTCGCAAGCTCTTTCGCACCACCGATATGCATATATTCACCTCAAGGAAAAGATATCATTTCAATATTTTCTGACAACGAGAGGGTAGAACGTCTCTCCACCTCCTCCTCTCTTATTTTGCCAGTCTGTCGACTGCGTGTATACCACACTGTACCACATATTTGTACGGACGTACGTGTGCGAACACAGTAGCCTCGGTGTATACCTTTCTGCGAGGCTCTGATGCGAAAGAACGCTTGGCTGACTGGGTGTTCGGTGCTAAGGTTCAGTGCCGCTGGTGCTATTGCATAGAGGACGAAAAAAGGAGAATAAAAAAACGGCTCGTGAAGAAAGCCAAGATGAGAAGAAGAGCGAGGAGTGCGAGAAAAATATCGCACGGACGAACGGAGGAGGGAGAGAGAGAGAGAGGAAGCATTCTGCGATTTTATATTTCTCAGTGAAACTCGGCGTTCTCAAGCTAACGGCGGTAGAATTTCCGATTTAATTTCGTTCGTTGGAGCCAGAATTTTTTCCCCTTGTCACATCCACCGGGCGTTTTTTTTTTTTCTTTTTTGTTCACTCTTCATACTATTTATTTATGATCGAGAAGAAAAGAAAGAAGAAAAAAATCACCATACGCCAAGATCATACCGGCGAAACAGAATTGGAGAAGCGTGAACGAAGCAATCAAGTTTTATGTCGACTGTGCAACGCGCGCCTTATTTTGAACATGCGAAAGGAACGCAAGTGCTGTTCGCCTCGTCGGAATCAACAGGAGCTCGAAAATTTTTCTTTCCGCCTGAAGATCAACGATTTTATCGAGGAAGCATTTTTTTTCATTTTTTTTTCCATGAATACCAAGTCGCATTTATAACTTCCAATGGGTCGAGCTTTTCCGAGGGGCTGTGGAATTAATTCGTCATAGATGCTGCGAGTTATTGAATAGCGGACGATAATCAAGCGAGGAGAATGTTCCTGTGATAAGAAGCTCATCTCCATGAAGAAGACGGTTCATCAGGAAAATCTGAATCCGCCAAAGATGCACGAGAAGACGAAAGAAGTGGGTCACTTCGCGGATGGATTCTTGGGAACCGGTGTTAATTATCCACCGGATTACCATAAAATAACTTCTTACTTCTTGGCTGACGAAATATCAAATTAATTATTTCACAGCTAGATTTCTGTAAATTAATCTTATTCTTGCGTGTCATATTCCAACTCTTTGTAACTTCGAAATCCGAAATTGGTTCGCGGATTTCGTATGTACAGATCGATTAATTATGAATTTACAAAAGTACCAATTGTCATAAGTTGTCATTTAATAAAACCAATCAAATCTCTTATTCGTGTGAGTTTAATCCATTCTTCGATTCGTTAATTCGAAAGAACACTAAAAATAGTGAACATATACCTTTTTTCCTATTTTGGACCACAATGGAAAAAAATTGAGTAGCATTTGCAGAGATTAATTAATAACTCTCATGTCGTTCATTAAGAGGCTTTGAGCCGATTCTTTGAACATCGCGCGCCTAATGCGTGCACTTTGAACGTTGATTGATTACAATACTCACCCACATATGATTTCCGGTAGTCCCTCATATGATTTCGAATGTGCCTTTCTTTGTTAATGATCAAGCCATGAATCCAAACCACTCGAACTGTCGGGACATGGAAGATGACGACGACGACGACCCTTGACGCGTAATTCGACCCTAATTGACCGGGAGAATATATAATGCATCGGGACGTCGAGCCCCTCCTCATAAATACTCGTCTAATCGCTTGATGTATGCGACAAAAAGTGCGAGTTGCCTGCGGGAAGAGATTAATACTCAACCCTCTCCCTACTAGATCACCCCGGGCGTCGTACCTATATCCCATACGACAAAACCATACAAGAGCATTGTCTATATACCATGGACCCACCTCTTCCACGAGGCTCTCACTCCAGAGTGCAGCAGCAGCAGTCAAGCGCGCTCGTACATACTGATCGCGTTCTTGGCGTCGACATTCGAGCGTCTCACCCTCGCCACGACCCCACAGACCTCGTAATGCTCTATATCGATAAAGACTTCCGTATGAATTTCAAGTTTCACCCTACGTACATCTTTATGGATTGTGGTAATATCAAATAAATATTATGAACAGTACTGAAATATCTATTTGCGAATAAAAATATTTAAATGGGATTTTTTTTTGGAAAGTCTTGAATTAAATTTTCAATTATTGCATATTATCGTTGAGGGGAGATGTTTTAAGCAAGGGTACCAATTTTCGTGATTTTGCTTAAGAGGAAATATTTATTCGACATTTCTCTTTTTTTTGCTGAAAAAATGACATTATTTTTTAATCTTTTTAGGAGTGAAAATTCGACCCTTAAATTCGATTTTTGACGAAAATAGCTCGGAATTACTATATATTTTAATAGTATAATGGTGTTACCATGAATAATATAGGTTCCATTTTTGTAACCCAGACATCGGCGTTAATGTCCACCGGGCTAATGTAAGATGGTACGACTTTAATCCCGACGGTGAGATTTTTATTCCCTCGTCCTACCTCCTCACAGCAGTCGTTCAGCAGAGCGAACTTTCTTAATTGGGAAGCGTCCTTCTTTCGTCCTTTTGGAATTTGCAGGCGCGAGAATCCTCGGAGGTCCGCGAAGGCTTTTTTTTCCATCTCTCGAGTTCTTGGCCCTCTTCCTTTTTCTTTTTTTTTTTTATTTTATCATCTGGCCTATCTGGAGCGAAGTCTGAAAGATTCTGGAAACAACAGACGGCCTCAGCCAAGAGCTCTTCTGTGTTCGTAATCGCCATCGCTATTTAAGTAATATCTCGGAAAATCGATTACAAATAATCAATATTGGTACAATAAATTTTATAGATCGCCACGAACGTTTCGTTAATTAATTAATGATAAAAACATATTAATAGTTACGGACAATTCGTGAAATGATAAATGGCACTATGTCCTAATGTGTTTGCAGAAAGTGGGCTTTGTACCTGGTCAATAATTCAGGTATTTCATGTCATCGTGTGGCTATTTCGAAGACAAAATGTCCTGTCTGGGCAATTTCAATGTAGGACACCCAGCAACTAACCGATTAAAACCCAACAGTATTTTGGATATCCAAAAAATACACATTTACGATATAACTTATGTAAACCACGAGATATCAGGCCCAAATTCGGTACACAAATGGACAAACAATAAATCCTGATCGTTGCTGAATTTGGAGAGAATCTGTAAGGTGGTCCTTCTTTTATTGCCATTACAATTTCTTTCAACTATCTGTGAACCTTGGAAATCGTGTAAAATTCAAGCATTCATTCCGATAATAACTAGACGATATTAAAAAAGTCAATGTTGGTACAATAAATTTGAGAATTCGTGAGATGATAATTGGTACGGCGTTGTAATGTATTTGCAGGAAACGGGCTTTGTACCTGGTCAATAATTCAGGCGTTTCGCGTCATCGTGTGTTTATTTGGAAGATGAAAAGGTCCGTCTGGTCACTCTCAATGGGGGGCGCTCAGCGACCAGCAGATTTAAATCTTTCTGGGATTTTTTATTCTAAGAAGTTGCCTAATTGAAGGCTGTCGTGTGGTATATATAGTGACTGTTCCCTGGGAGTATAGATCCGTCTGGTTTCTCGCTGGACGGAGAACTCGTTTTCTCAGTGGTCCCCTTTCTCGATGTGTCTGGCGATAGAAGCAAAGGAAAAAAAGAAAAAAAAGGACTTATAGAGGCAGGAACGTTGGGATTTGCCCATTAACCGAGTTCTGTCGTTCTATGCGTTCTACCGCTATGCGTCATTTGCCACTGATGAACGCAGTGCCACCATTAGGCATCATTCGAGTGATTGAACGTTGAATGTATGAGCTTTGACGTCGCTACTGCGCACGACGAATGTCATTTCATCGATTGATGTTATTCAAATCGACTAAGAGGATTCCCCTTATAAACGAATAATTACGTCAAGTGCGTATGAAATATACTAACATTAAATCATAAAAAACATAAATGATTTAACACAATTACGCTCATCGCTTGAAAAACCAAACCACGTTTAGAGTCTTTTAAAAAAAACCGAGTCTTTCGATTTGCGCCGTGAGTTAGTCCCGAGCGATTGTGACATTTCGCCCCGGGCACCTCTGCGTTATTTCCATCGACGACGGGCCGTCAATTTAATCGTTCCGCGTGTGTTTACGGTGGCGTTAGCTGCTCGACAATAACACCAGCAACGTATCTAGTGACTTTCATGGAAATCTCAAGATACACTCGGCGGCGAATCAAGCAAAGCTGAGGAAGATGACGCGCGGTGAGCTCCCAGTTGGCAGATGCACACGCGCGGCTGCTATCGGACTCACTGAACAAATAAACGACAGGGGGCGTCGCTCCCGGGTGCGTCGCGCTGCGGTCGACAACGGAACGTCGAACGCGCGTGGCGCCCTCTCTCGTAAACTCCCCGCGGTTACGATATTCACGCAAAGGGACTTCACCAGTCGAGAGGGAAATAACCGAGAGAGAATTCCTTTGGCTCGGCGCGCACGTTGCAAGCCAACAGCAGCGAATGTGGTATTATTCGTGTGGCCCGGAGGAGAAAGAAAGCATAGCAAATCCGACCATAGTTCGCTCATCCAAATATTTAGACGAATTTCTTCTGGACTCGAACCTCCCGGCAACGCGGACGTTGAAACAATCGCCCTCTGCGAATCAATCACGCTACCATCAACGCAACCCAACTTATTCCCAAGCACCCGGATATATATCGTTTATTATTTCTTGACGATTCGCCGGAACTTTATGGCCGATGGGGGAGCACGAATACACACACGTACGTGTTTATACGGTGCAATGTGGCTGCCCGTGTGTAGGTATATTTCGTCTTTATGGGTTTTCATCCAACTATCACAACTACGTTTGGCACGTAAGCTGAAAATCCATGGGAGCTGGAATTCAATAACTATCAGTTATTAAATATGAAATAAAATTGACGGGAGTTTAGGGCTTGGGAAACCTTGGTTAAAATTGTTGGCTGTTATGATGCGGGTGTTTTTTTTTTCTTCTTCCAAAATGAACATTCGCTTTTCGCTGCAAATACTTTTATTCCACCCTCGGCGTGCATAGGTTTTTATCTTCGCCCGAGTCACCGAGCTATAAAAATGTATGTTTGCTACTTCACCTCCGAAAAGTTGCATTATTTTGACAGCTAAATGTGGGGACGATATTTCACAGTGATTAATGCGCGCAATTCGTGCGCTGTCCGAAGAGAGAGAAAATTTTTCTGCGCTTTCAAGCGTTTTCGGATGCAACGCTTGTGTTATTAATATATGGAATTTTTATGTGAATTATGAAATATTAATAACATATGGAACTTGAGAAAATGGTGATTCGTGGTTTTTCGGAAATTCGATAAGCCTGGGCATGTTGGGCTTTTGATTGCCGAGCCACGATTGAAATTTTGTGCTGGTTTAAATTATTCCACTGAATCCGGACCCAATGCCGCAGGTAGAAAAAAAATCTAACGCCACTTTTAATTGGAGAGAGCCTCCATAAATTCGGTACCGAAACATCGGCGGGCCGTTAAATTTTTTCGACGCATTAAGCGATCATTTTTCGGCTCCGAACTCGCACGCGAGGTAAACAATTTCCGGGTGACCTACAATTTTGTTTTCACTCTGTGGGTTTCGTGGAAATCATAGTTCACTGTATAAATTGACATTAGCCCATATGACATTATAAATTAGTGGTCGGGGTCGAGTTTGCCGGACACATTACCGCGCGCCTGGTTGTAGTTCACAGAGCCGCAAAACTTGGGCTTGATTACACGGGAGTGTTGAGGTCGAAAAGTTAAAGCCCGTTATGAAAGGGTAAACTCCCCAAAGCGATTCCCCATCGTGAAACCCTTCGGGAATCTGTTCCACATCTGTTTTTATTCAACCTTCGACTCCCTTATTTTCCCTTAAGGGCCCCTTCCATTGTCTGGCTCCCTTTGCCCTGCCCACTTTCCGCATGCGACAAATACAACATCACTTTTCAGATTTCTTCGCTTGAAGATGCATTTAAAAAAAAAATAATAATCCAACGACTGATTGCTTTCATTTTCGTCGTAATTCAATCGATTTTCATCGATTCAACCTGGGTCTAAAAATTCTGGATTATAAATATATATTTCTGTATTAACAAAATGTATATAAATGAATAAAAATAATTCGCTCGAATGTGATGCTATCCTTTCCTTGATCAGGTAAGTAATCTATATACTTTTCTTTAAAAAAGTGCCCATATATTTAAATAATGGAGCTGGGTTACTGTATAAATTATTTTTTATTTACTCTATAGATAATGTATTTTTTTTTTTACTTGGTACCAAATGATTCATGAAATCCAAGCGAATTAAGACTGTATATTGTACAACGTTATATCTATTATACTTGACTCTAGAAACGTGGATAGGAAGTGTGCCACGAAGTGTGCGAACGTGTCCCAGACTTCGTCGTTCCCGAGATACAGGCCCCCTCGCCCCATGCCGCCCTTCCGGCCGCCCGCCGTCTAATCCAGATAATGGCTCTGTTGCTTCGGGCTTCCCGTAGATGCGTCTCATCGATCGTGCATGCTGCAACCAATTCGCGAGCCAAGGAACGTCGTCGTTCTCGTAGATAGGGCCCCAGGCGAGTGCGGCACGTCTTGACGTCCGCGCATGACTTCCTCTGTAATATAGTACATATAGAACAGTGTGCATATTACATGAGAGCTTGTAGAAGCTTTTTCTTATTTTTTATTTTTATTCTTTTTGATAACTAATCCCTCACTACCCAAATAAAAAAAAATTATATCTAGCCTGGCATATAAAATTGATAAAAAAATAAATTCTATCGACAATTTATACATAAAAAATATATAGAATAAAATCTGGCCCCGAGTGCCCTGCAAATTGTCTGGTCGAAACGGTGCTAGGATGGCTAATAAAAATTTTTAAAAATTAAAAGTCAATTTGACTCAATATATCATCTCACTCAAGAGTCTCGATTTCCTCTCACCCTGAGGTACAACTAAAAAAATTATTTCGTTTAATTTATTATTGATTTTATTATATATTAGTATAGAAAAAATGTAATTGGCCATATACGCTCTATATAAAATTTATATACAAACTACGCATAAATCCATTTACAATTTTTCGTTTTATATCCAAATTCTGATATATCAATACGTCAGATTAATTTTCTTTGACTTCAATTTTTTTGGTCACGCGATCAAGAGGCTTTGTGGACAAAGTTGAAGAATATTTGTCTGTTCACAAGGTTTTAGCTTGTGGAGATGAGAGGATATGTCTCTCATGAGGCAGATACGTTACATCGGCGCAAACGAGAGCGTGTAATTTGTTATTTCACGTGCATCCTCTTCAGAGGCGAAAAAATTGAGGGATGACTTCACGTTTCCCGACTAAGACCGTATGTTAATGTACGTTCAGGCTGCTCGGAAACTATACACCAAGTTACTTGGCAAGACAGGATGAGATGTGCAGTCCTACAGTGGAGGGCAAGTTGCAAGAGCTGCCTCTTAGCTCATGCTACTGTGAGAGAGAATTTCCTCGACGAACTTGCGACGCATAGGCGAATATAGGGAACATGCGCCACGAGCACCGGATATGCCGACTGAAGCTGAAGTCGAAGGAAGGGCAGTGCAGTGGGGCCTTCGAGATCCTCACTTTAAGCTATGCCTGCGCTACGGAATTGATTCTGTTGAGGGTAACCGACGTGACCTATCGTTAGCACAACCGAGTCACGTGTCAGCCTCGAGGGTTAGCTTCAGAATGGCGGCATGATGTGCTTGTGCTTACCAGTTCAATAATTTATGTGGATACGAGTCGATAAAGCTCTGAACCATTTAACTGGTTATGTCAAAAGTCATGAAGAAAAAAAAATTGAAGCTGAACTTTTTTTTGAAGAAGTCTTATTTGTAGATCATAGAGTACAAATTTGTAAAAACATACAAAAGGTACACCAAAATGATATAAATTAAAAAGTGAAAATGATAACTTGTGGCTTTTAGGCCGGATCATTTTCTTTTTTTTTTTTAACGATAAATATTTTGTCAATACGACTGTGGCACTATTTTATTTTTCAATGACCCGGTTTCCTTAATCCGATTATTCCCTTCTACCTGTTCATTTGTGCAAAAATAATTTCCAGCTCAAATAATCGAATAATTGTTATTAAAAAAAAATCAATAGCACCATCAAACATGAATAGTTATCCCGAAATAATTTTTTTTTTCATAAAAACCGAAAAGGATTTTAATTCCACCTCGTATAATAAACGACTAATAATTGCAACTGTAAATTTCTTTCAAAATTACCGGTTGAAAATTGAATTACTACCAATAGTCGTTGCTGAGCGTTAATCATGGTCAGCAAACCGAAACGCCCTAACGAGGTTGCCGATTTGGGCATTGATGTCTTCAGGATCAAACCTCCTCGGCGCCTTTGAAGCCGGACATGCCATATACAATATCGACCAGGTAATACACGTGCTGATTTATCAGGATAGGCGATACCTTCGCAAAAGTTAATGGCTATGACAGCGAGCTATTGAATTAATTATCGCCATAGGTGGTCCTTTTATTTATTTGTGGAATTGAAATATATACTTTAGGTGGAAAGTTTGGATTCTTTATGGCGCTGAGGTGGAATCGAGGTAGAATCTACATAATTTCGTTCCATTGTCCCTAATTTATAGAGGCCAGAGTCATCGTCGCGGGGGGTCTGGTAATAGTAATTAGCGAGCGGCGTTTAATATTGACACAAACCTATTTATACAGCCGGCGAGACTACCTCGATCGCGATATACTATAGACAATGCGATTCCCCGAATTGTCAGTGTATACATGTATACTCGGTCGCGTTATTGTCTATGTACTCACTCAATTTACGTATGGGTTTATTTCGTTGATTAATTGGTTTGTAAATATGCACAGGAGAGTGCAACGGGGCGACTGTACAAAAAGTGATAAACATTGCGGGCAAAGATCGGTACTACAGCCGCGGGCCAGATGGCCAGCATTTTTTAATTAAGTGTCAATAAAGGGACCGATGAGATACTCGAAAACGTATACCATTCTCATTTTTTTATTATGTTTATTACCATGATACTGACATATGCATGTGATGGTTTTGCAAATGAAACATTCGATTTTTTTCAAATCAATTAATGTTCGGAAATTTTTTAAAAAATTTCCAAACGTTTTTTTTTTTTTTTTTTTTTAATAAACGGAAACATATGCTGTATGATGGTTTATTAATAATCATCTTTTTAGAGGCAGTCTATTTGTTTAATAAATGATGAATTTTTTATTGAAGAGAGAACAAAGATATTTTGTGTTCACGTTAAAAGGAAGACTGTTGGAAAATTAATTTAATTGAGGAAGTAATGAGTCATGATTTGGTTTCTAGTCTGTAATTAAAAACGAAGCATATGTACGAACTTATTATCGAAATTCGTTTATTTTTTCATCAGTATCAAAGCGCGGAGCCTGAGGACGTGCAGAAAATAATTAAAACCTCCTCGTGCACAAATGACAGGCTAATTTGGAGTGATTAATTGGCTATGGGCATCCGTGGGCAGGTATAATAAGCTGAAATATGAGCTAGATTGAATTTTGACTGTACCTATCGCGTCTTGAACACAGTTGACTGTTGCATAACCGATTGTTCTTTCAATAAAATAAATTGAATCTAAAAGTCCTGCGAATAATTTAAAAATCCTGAATTAATGAAATTTTCGACCCCCAAAAATTAAATTACTCGTTCTTCCATCGTTCCACAAATATGAATATTTTACGAATCTGCAAATAGATAATAAATAGATAATATATATATATTCGACATATGTTATCAATAATGATACAATGTCACATATATTAAAATATATTTCAGCACATACCATTTTTTCACGCCATTATTTAACGTAGATGTTGAACTTTTTTTTCTCTATGTGACAACAAACGACAAATAGCATCCTATTTTATAGTGTGGTAAGAAAAAAATACGTACACACATACACACACACGTTATATCTGATCTTGCCCAGTCCAATCCTGTATACTTCAATTAATGACACGATGGGAAGGTCCTTAGAGCAAACGCAATTTAAACGTCAAAGAAAAGAGGGCGCGAAGAGGAGAAGCAACGGTGGCAGCAATTGAGCGGTAGAACCGGCGAGTCGCGCAAACATATGTGTTTGCTGTGCTCTCCGGTGGCGCTACTTGAAACGATAAATATCTGTCGACCAAAAAGAAAACGAGTGAGGCGACAGCATATAAAAAACTTAGGTGCTGTTCTGTGACGTGCAGTCTGCTTGATGTTCCTCAGGTCTTCGCCAAAAACGTTACCGATGGTAATAATCATCCCCAATAGTGTACCTATAATGATCGATTAATTAACGAACACATCGGGACAGCAAACACGAGCGCTAATTATCATTTTGCAATTTTCTGAATAAAATATTTTTAAAAAATCATATCAAAGAAAATTGTGAAAAATTGTGCATTATCAGACACACTCTGCGATTGAAAATTTAGCTGGTGGATAAAATTCTTCAAAATTTCCCAATTGACGAACAAAATCACTTTTTTTTTTAAATAAAAAAATCCATAAATCCGTGATCACTTTCATGGCCTTTCCCAAATTTAATACCAAAATTTGCACCACTTTTTTAAAAATCATTACACAAATTTTCTAACTAATTTTTTTTCGTAAAGTGTGCAAAATCTCATTAAAAAAACATGCATCCCCCGATTATTATAATATGTATGATATGATGATGTATAATATGAAGAAAAAAAAAAAAAAAAAAAAAAAAAAAAAAGTGCGCATAAATAAATCCCCACAATTTTTCTAATCGTCTTTTCTCAAGAAAATGAAGATGAGATAACGAAAATTCATGACATTTGGGTGTTCGTTGTGAAAAAAGCTAGGATGAAAATCTTCAGTCTTGTACACGACATATTGCCTTAAATCTCAAAGGCGATTAGCGAGTGAGTAATTTGTTGCCGCGGAATATCCCAACGAGGAGCGCGTGGGCAGGAACATTAAACATGTCGGTAGTGGTAAGTAGAGTATGACATAGGCAAACTGGTGGGTATTATAAGTACACAGTGGTGCGCGGAGACGTAAAGAGGCGAGCTGACGGCTAAATCAGAATCACCGCGAGATCCGATCGATGTGTGATTAGGGCTCGGGTGTTAGGGGTGCAGTTAATGCTGCGGCTCTCGCGACTATCGGTGAGGGTGGGGCTCAGTAACCCGCAAAACGATGCGGGGGCAAGGCCTCGCACTCACAGGATATAGAAGAACTGCGGCTATGCTGGGAGCTCGAAGGCTGCGGCAAAGTCTCGAGTTAATACAGTGAAAAGCAGCAGGATTGCGAGGTAAATCCGTGCCAAGTGACTCGTGTTGGTTCCACACTCTGAGTTCCACGTGTGTATGGGCGATTCCGCGTAAATTCGACCTGCGGTTGTAGCCCTTAACCGATTTGTCCTCCAATTTTTTGTACCATTACGCTAAAGAGCGGAAATTATAAATTAAATTTACATATTTGAAATTACTTATGATTATTGTTAATGAATTATCAAACGACACATTTTATAGTCCGCTGAATTTCTGCAAAACTCTTTCTCGGTAAACAAAGAAGAAAAAAAAAATTATTGAATTGAAAAAAAGGTCGAAGGGATGAAAGAACTCGTCGACCCACTTGGGTCACTAGGATTTCCTGTTTTCCGAAAAAGGGTTACAGAAATTAATCAGAATTTTCAAAACGCGTTCAACAATAATTTGTTTCAAAATATCGTAGATTATTAATAAGTAAAAATGAAAAACAAAAATCGGTACTTTGATTCCATGTCAGAAGAATGTGCAAAAAAATAATCAGTCGAAATTTTTGTTAAGAACTGCGAACTGACCTATGCCCAGTTTCATATGTCAATTGGGATGCAATTGTTTTTGACCTGGGATGCCCCGTACACGTATGGGTATAGCATCGATGCCACGAGGCCAAAAGGCAGGTTTCACCGCGATGTAATTCGCGCGCGGCAACTTTTATACGTGCTATAGGTAATGGCACCGGCCATTACTCGCCCCCCCGCGGAGTTGCGACTCGCGTTTATAAGACTCGATGGCGTGACTCGATCGTTTCAGTGGCGCAGGGCCGAAGGTGGTGAAGAAGCATGGAGAGTATATGGCAGTTGCGACTGTTCCGTGAGGTCCCAGAGGAGCCAGAATGGCTATAGGGTGGCGGCCGCAACTGTGACCTGTAGACTCGGTCACGAAACTCAGCAGCCGTTTTGCTGTTGAAGTCGAACGCGAAATCACCTTTTCCCGTACGAAACGCTCGCGGAACTTAATCGTTAGTCGATGATCTCTCTACAACCCGGAAATTTGCTTGATTGGCCCTCCCATAAAGAAGCTCGTATAAGTTGATGTAACTTTAGATTGGCAATGTACGAAGTTGGCGTTAACTCTATTGGCACCATTTTTACATTTTTATTACACATGCCGAATATTTTTTAAATAACGAGTTTTTCAATTTCGCGTTTAGGCTATACTTAAGAAATATAGAAACTATACCAATAAGTTGGTATAGGCATGGCCAACATTTGGGTTTGCCTAACCAAAAAATCACCTGTCGCACTTTCAACCAAACCCTTGCACCTTCCTGCCAACCCTTCATTTCTCTTTTATTCTTCTTGATCCCTCCATTTCGGTACCCAAAACTGCACTTTACGACCATCCAACGTCGCTGTTCCAGCCCATACGCGATTCGCTGTGGACATGATTCATTTTCCATGATTACCTTAGCTCGGGACAAGGGAAACCCACTTCGCATTGCTGTCTCACTGTTGCATAGAGCGGCATTAGTCGAGATGGAGTCTGAATGCAATACCTACACTCCATTTCCCGATTGTATCGTAACCTCTCAGTGAACTCGAGAAGTGCGGTTCCTGGAGGCATACTACGGCTGTTATCATCGAGTCGAGTAGGGTACAGTACGCAGTATACGCGGTAGTTGATGGTCCTGGAAAGGGTTCTTGGATACAACCGAGCTCATGCTCGGCAGGTACATATTGCAGATTCTAGCAGTGGTGCGATATCGAGTCAGTTGTCCCCACAATAATTGGGTAATTGGGTTATCCAGCCGTGGCAAGGAGCTGAGAGAGAGAGAGAGAGAACTCACGTCAATTAGATCCGAGGCTACCGGACGGACTGCGATGCTGCCATCTACCTGCAGTTACCGGAGAAGCCGCACTCGGATGCCTTGTTATAGTACATGGTACACAATGTGTGTTTTGGTGTATATGTATATACGGATATATATATATATAATATATATATATATAGAGTTCGGTATTGCGGATACTGAGCATACTACTAGATATACTGAAAGCCATATGTGAGTATACAGAGTATGCAGAGCTCGTACATCTAACAGGCGTTGTATTGCTGCAATGTACCGGCAAGTGCAGGGTACCAATCGCGTTTACATCCCCCGAGGGATGCACACAGGTTTCTCCAGTAATTACACGCTTATTTATTAATTGTTTCGATTCCCTTACTCACTGAGAAACAGGCTCGCAGCAGTTGGTACAACAACACTAACAAGATGCTGGTGGCGGATTTTACGAATCGTTCGGAAGGGATGAAATTTTTTGTCGTTTTTGAAATTCGAGGACAGTGGAAATGAAGAATTGGGGTGCGATCTCACTTTGGGCCAGCTTGGAAAGAAAATTCACTGGGGGCTCACTTATTTTTTAGTAGTCAAGTAATCGAAGGTTTGAAATTAGTCGATAATTTTTCTGGGTTTTTAGAAATTACTGTGGATGGGATATGAAATGAAAATAGTTTGTTAACAAAATTCCGTTTGAGAGTGAAAAATCATTTGGTCGTTCACGTCGTCATGGATAATACGTAAAAGTTTTGAAAATCAACGAACGGGTTAATACTTCGGTTTATCCGACTGTTCTATCTGAAGAGCTAATCCCTCAGCTTTTCAAGTGTCAGAGTGGGATTCACGTCTGGCTAAAATATGGGAAGGACATGAATAATTGCGTCGGGCAAAGTATAAGTATATCTTGATGTTGAGATATAGCAGTGTGAAATGTAGATGAAGATGTTACGTGGATAGTGTCGACCATCCAGAAGTGAGCAGCCATGGATTAAAGCTGCAGGCACTGCTCTCAAAATACTCGCGTATTCCCGTGAGCATATTTGTGAGAGGTCATTATTTATTGAATCCTTTGACTGTGCAGGGTCGGCGCAGGATTTGAAAAGGGCGAAACGAATGTTGAGCACAAACTCCCAGTGCGACGTCCCAAATGTCTCTTCGCACCCACGAACCTCCTCAATTATTGATCAGATTCAGAAAGAGGGTTTTCTGGAAAAACCGGCAAAGTGTTTTCACGTATTCTTTTTCCGTTCGTTTTAGCACACCTTTGGCCACTGAGGTTGGACCTCGGGTACCTTTCCTTTCGCATATCGCCCTTTCTTTTATTTTTCTTCTTCTTTTGCCACTTTTTTGCCATTCCGTTTCGTAATGGTACGCGAATCGGTTTTGGGTTTCCAACGAATACTCACAGGAATACCGTTCCTTTCGAGGAATTATGAAACGAGGGCGAAGGAAGTCGAAAGCCTGAGTCTCTGATACCTGAAAAATATTTTTGGAAGTGCTATTTAGTCTGGATTCACGTATTTCTGGATTTGTCAATGAATATGTCACTCATATACAAATGCGTACATTTTTTATGGTTTTCTTTTAATGAATGAATCGAAGTCTGGAAATGAAATGGAAAATTGGCACATTCATTTTCATCGATCTGACGATCTGTTCACCCAGGGCGTTCACCATTTTTGTCATGTTCTTCTGCAAGAACTAAACTCGATTGTTTAACACTAATTTGGACCCTGTCTGTTCTGTTTCAAGCCAGACCATTTTTTATGAGCCCAAAATGTCGCGTACCTTTAGGGACGTTGGACTGTCAATCGCAATGATCAAGGGAGTCATTTTGTTTTACAGTGCATGAAGTTATTGGTTTGGGTTACAACCTTTAAAAAAAAGTGTATTATTAGGTTCCCTGATATTTGCAATACAAACAAATGAATTCTCGTCACAAAATGATCCCTTTTAAATCGTCAGAGCTCCACATTCCCTTTCTCTCGAGTTCAAATCCCCGTAGAAAGCTCAACAACAATCGCGTGTGGTCTCTTCCACTGATTGGTCATGCGTCCACGGTTACGATTGCATCCACGCACAAAAAACTTAGGAGTCATTGCCGCGACGCAATGTCATTCTTTTATCTCGTTGTGTGCATGCGGCGTGGTGGTCCAAGCGAGAAAAGAGAATGAAAGGGCTGAGAAGGTCGGTTGGTCGGATTAAGAGGGACAGAGGACCATTGGAGTGACCATTCTCACCTGGACGACGGGGACCCTCGCCAAAGAGAACAAACGCGTCACGGATGAGAAAGATCATTGCCACAAAGTTCGCCGTCGGCTGATAGACGAAGGGACAACAGTGGCGAAGAGGGCAAGAAAACAAAAAACAAGGTTCAACGTTGCAACAGAAACAGAAAGAAAATGACAGAAAACAAAAAGTGTCAGAAGTAGAGCCAAACAAAAAAGACACCAGGGTCTAAAAAGAAAAACTCCCGAGCAAGGCTCACAAAAAAAAACAGCCCTTCACCCTCATGGAAAACCTTTCACCCTTCACCGTACACATGGAAAAGGTAGCGAGAAGGGACCAGTGAATCCACCAGCAACAACACCTCGTCTGTTGCAGCTGTAGCTGCTATTCCGACTATGGGAAACGAAATGCGAATGAGAGTCGTAAAGGAGTCTTTGAAATAAGGTGCTAAGCCGATGCCCCGAGCGAAGGTGCTAAACGGAAGAGAAGAGAGAGAAAGAGAGAGTGTGTGTGTCGCGACGCAGTGCGAAGAGTGCATCCGCATTTCGCGATTATGTTTCACCGTACATTTATCCACAGAGGTTCTTCATGTACACGAAATCCGTAGAGCACCGCGGCCTGGTACACCGGCTTAGTGTACTGACTACAATCTGCTGGGAATTCACGGGAGGGAATCTTTCTCATTTCCACCGGTTCCTCAAGCGATCTCTCTGTCTCTACCCAAGCAGCATCTCGATGTCCCATCTCGTGTACTCTACCTCTGCATTAACACACACCGCAAGGTGCACGAGACAGCGGACGAGGGAGTAGCCTGAGGTGTCAGGAACATGAAGACGAAGAGCAGCATCGAGGAGGATGCTGCCGCAGTGAGATGGAACGGGAGCGGAATACAGTGAGAGCTTGTAGTGATAGAGACAGGATGATGGGAACAGAAACGAGACGAGATCGAGTTGAGACTCTCTGCTGCTGCTGCTCTGGCTGCTTCAGGTTCGGAAGCCCTCGGGCGAAGCTCTCGTTCGCCGTGCAAATTCCTCCGACGTAATTCGGATTACCGCTGGCATCCGCCCGGGCCGCTGGGATAGAGGAAAAGGAGAATGGGAGGAGAAGATGGAGGAGGAGGAGGAGATGGTGGAGGACCAGGAGTTGCAGGAGAAGAGACGGTGGTGACGGGACGCGGCGAGAGCTCCTGTAATCAACTTTTTATCCAGTTCGTCGCGCTCGACTCCGCTACACTGGGATGCATCGGTTTCCGCAATAGACTGCTCCCTTCGATGCTCGGGTGAGCGAGAGTTTGTTAAGTTTTGTATGTACCAATGGACATACACGTTTAATCGCTTTTCCGAATACGTTTAGCCGGGGAAATGGCGATGCTTTCAACTGGTTCACGTCAATTTATTGCGACCTCACCGATCAGGCTGATGTTTGTCTGTCGGGTGGCGAGCTTTGTGCTTGAAAAGATGCATTTTAGCAGCAGTAATCAAGATTTAGTGACGATATATACATGCTATTTTTTTTTGTTTCTTTTTTTTTGTATTATTAATTGTTAGTTATACATTTTTAATATACATTACCAATTGGCCATCGACCGTAGTCTTTCAGCCGTGGATTTTTTTTATTTTGCCAGTCAAGATCACAGCAATTAATGCTGTTGATGCCAAAAATATGTAGTATGCCGTATTAAAAATAACCTTGCCATTGAATTAAGTCAAATGAGTTGAAAAATGTTTACGATGCGATTACCTAAAATCCCATTAAACAAAAAAAGAGAACTCACCTGTTAAAATCGGCATCATTTGGACCAAAGAAGTTGAAGGTGATAAACTATCGGACCAGCTTGACTTCTACCTTGAGGAGCGGCGATTAATCCGCTCGTAATACGTTTTTAAATCGTGTCCTTAATACGAAACCTCAATACGATGCTTCCGACTTTGATCTCGGACGTTTCTAACAAAATGTTATCCCACTTTAAATATTTCTAACCTGCTTCGCGAGTTTTTCAGGCGCCCCATCACATCCACTTTTATTTTTATTTCATTTCTCTGAAACACGTGCCCCGAAGCTTTAATATCGACAGATTTAAAGTCCGATTGGAGGAACCCTTCGTAAAATCACTCGGAATGGAATGCCACAATGAGTGACGTCCCGAGACAAGATGCAGACGTGACGATACGAAGCCACACCGAGAAACGAATCGGAAAGAGGGTCCGAGAGTATCTGCGTTTTGATGAGCGTGAAGAGAAGCGGCGGGCAGATGTGTGTATACACAAATATGAGCCTTTGGTGTTGCTCACGAGGATGATGAAAGAGGCGCCGACTTCTGAACAATTCAGCCACGCTTCGAGGCATCGATACATCGCTCGACGATCTTGCATTTTAAGCAACAGTTGAAGAGGCTCTAAGAAGAGGTTCGCGGCCTTCCAATGCGCTTCCAATGTACGGGGGAGTGCGTTAGACCCCGTGAACGACCACGAGGAGACCACCTCGACGTTATTATAGTCTTTAGCGTATCGACTACGTCGTTACCGAGCCTCGTAGATACGATTATTGATCATCTGTGAGGAAGCGTGATGATGCTGAAGAGCGCCAGGATTAAACGGCGGCTGCGCGGCTCCAAAGGTGAAAGTGAGGTGCGGAATCATAATGTGATTCGAGTGAGAGAAAAATACCGGCAACAACAACAACAACAACAACAAAAAACATACAAACAAAATGATCGGTACGAGGTGCGAGCGCGTGCTTCTGGCAGCTCGGATCTGTCTCTATAATCATGACGCGGATTTTCTTTTTCTTCGTTCTCATCGTTTTGCCTTGCAGGTGAAATTCCTCGGGATCCTGGTTACCGATCGCACGATCGATCATCTTGAACATTGTGAACACGGTTATCCACGACACGCGATAGCGAGCGAATGGAGTCAACGACGCCATGAAACGGAGGGTTAGGATCGTTTATATGTTATCCAGACAATCAGTCGTCATCGGCTGGACTTTTAACCCACTGTTACACAAGTCGATTGATCGATTTTATGTTCTCCAGTGTGTAATATATTTTTGTCGAAATCTACGCGCCATAAAATTTTAATTGATCGTTCAATCAGCGGCCGGACTGAGAAACGTGACTCTGTAACGATCTCGGATTGAAGAGCCGCACGGACGATTGATTGAGCAATCATAAACACGAAGAGAGAGAGAGAGAGCAGAGAAATAGTCAAGTGCCGTTTCGGAATAAATTGTCAATCGCTCGAGGGACTTTTTCGCGTAGGTTCCGAGCAATCATTATTCCGCTTGTTTATTTTTTTCTTCTTCTTCTTCTTCAGGTTCATTAACGGCTCTGGCACACGAAAAGTGGGAAGGATTTTAGCAGCGACAAAGAGAGAGAGAGAGAAAGAGAGAGAAGAGGAAGGAAATTTCGTAGCGAAAAATGAAATGGTGAGAATGAAAATGACGCGAGAGCGTAACCCGTTGATGCCTCTTGGCGAAAACTACATGGACACGTTATTAGCGTCATTAGCGCCCGGAGCGTTCACGCGCTCGTTACGCCCCGGTACATAATATTTTACAGCCTCCTTTCATCCTTCCCGGAATTTGCGGTCCGCGGTTGGTGCATATTTTCTTTGGGAATTTTTGCTGTTTCGTTCTCATCATCACGTTGAATCATCTCGAGTCTGGAGGAGACGTTTGTGGTGGTAACGAGAAAGAAGAGTGGAGGATATAGTGAGCAAAGGGTGAAAGAAGGAAATAGAAATGAGGATGGGAGAGGGCGTCGACGGTCCACTTTGCCTTCTCGTTATTACGACCCTGTCGGCGGGCTGACCGGTGGTCAAAGCTCCGCAAAAAAATCACGTCAAAGTTCGACCACAAGCCATAAAAGCGAAGAGGCTGAAGAGGGAGGAACAATACCGAATATGTCCATCCATTCGACTGACCGAACCATGGCTTGTTCGGAAGTAACGCCAAATAAAAATGACAGCGATGACCCAGTCGGTCAAGAGGTTGAAATCCTCAAAGGAGACCATGTTGTGGTATTAAGGGGATCCAGTCATAAAATTTAAAAAAAATGTACAGATATCCTTATTAAATATCACATTTACCTCATTAAATCCATATACATAGGATAATAATTTGTGATTTTGTAAAGTCATGCATTCAAATCCATTCAAATGATGCAACCAATAAAATGTTGAACTTGAGGTTGAAATGTCAGATTCGAAAAAAAAAATCTCATTGATATATATTTTTTTTTCTTGTGATTTTTATCGGTGACTAGGTACCCTTAATTAGTATTTTTATAGAAAAGTCTTTTTGGAACGTGAATAACAGATTTAAACATGCGAGGGAAAATATTTTCCAGGTATAATTAATCCACCAGGTATCATGATGAATGTTGGGCTTTTGGGATTTTCGAATGACCATGGGACGATTCAACTGCGACCTCGAAATTTTCCCCTCCCCCACAAGGGCGCGTATATACATACTGCGCTCTATCAATTCACTGATCGTCACTCTCACTTTGATTAGGCGCCGTTTCAAAGCACCTGCGTCAAACAACGCATTATGAACGACAATTATTCAGGAACGATAATGAGGCGGTCACTCGGAATTGATGAGCATTGGAGGGTCGTCGAGGTTACTCGCAAATTACCGTCGATACATAATATTTGTGAATTATGTATCAAGTGGATTATTGAGGGTATGGAAGTCGGTATTCATACCAGTCAATTATCCTGATAGAGTGCAATACATTTAAATATTCCCAGCTATTGTTCCAGCCATTCGTATGATACAATATGTTTTTTTTTTTTCGGTCGAATATAAACAATAATTAAATCGACAAACAAAATATCATTTAAATACATTAGAAATGTATTCCATATTCCATCAAATTTCAGGAGCACTCCTGAAAATCATGGATATTAAACTTGTACCCAAATTTTAATACAGTGTACATGAAATATGAGAAATTAAAAAAAAACGGATTATTCGAAAATCCATTGAAAAATTAACATGGACGTACTTGCGATCAATTAAATATTTACGTATCGATTAGATAAGATTATAAAAATTATTCTCAATAAAAAAAAATTTAATATCGAAATTGCCTTGTCGCCATTGATGGATTGTGATTTTTGATATTGTGTTCTGTTTTCAGGTTACAAAATGAGAACATCGGTTGATAAGAGTTCAATGAGTTGCAGATTTGATAAGGCGGTTCAGGAGAATGGAGACTGAAAAACTGTTGCTCCAACTTTTTATTTTCTCATGCATCTTGGTATATGGGCATGAGCATCCATAGTGAGTCGTTGTTGGTGCTGGAGGCTATGGAATATCGATAGTAATCGATATCGTTGACTGCAACCTGTCTCTCGGCAGCAATACCGCGTTTTATTCCATGTGTATGGATTATAGTATTCCCTGGACATTCGTTTTCCAGGCAGCTAACATAGCTTCCTCTCTCTCTCTCTCTCTCTCTCGGCCTCCCTCTCTTCGTGATTGATATCTCTTCGTTATGGATACCCTTAGGACCCACTGATTGCGCAATCCGCAGGCGATTTGTACACGAGGATCACATTGCAATGAAATCCTATGCTCTCTACACCGCATTATGCAAATACGAATATTTTTTATCGCCGATATGACACACTTCAGGGTTCCGAGGAAGCTGTTGTGACCTAGAAATTTTTTGAATCCTGAAAAACAACTGATTTACCAAATTACATGAAGACAATATTTTTAACAAGGCCTTTATAAAATTATGGACCAGATTTCCATTTAGCATTGCAGCTTGAAACTGTTCCGGAATTTAGGGCTCAATGGGACCTATTTTCTCCTAATAATATAGACAATCCCAAAAATCAACTGGCCCAATTTGTCCAATTACAAGGAGACAACTTTTGGCAAAAAAGGCTTTATAAAAATATGTGATAGATTTTCAGATAGCCCGGCAATTTGAAATTATTTTGGTATTTTGATAGGAAAGATATTTTGGCCAAACATTTTTTTCAATCTCAAAAATGGCCTGACTTGTCCAATTTTCCACGTTGCATTGCGACGACTTTCGAAGAATGGTCCCCACAAAAACACGGGAGGGATTTCCTGCCGGAGAATGCAATCGGTGAACGTGTCAATTATAATCGTGAGGTGGAATCGCGAGGGTCACGCAAGATTCCAGGAGTCGAGTGACCAAACAGCACGGCAGTCCGACGTGCACGGTAAAATGGCACTGCGTAATTCGAAGTCGTGGTCTTCCGTCGTAGCTCACGCGCTCAAGATCTCCGGATGGGTTGGCGGTAGAGTGGCACCTCGGTTGTGAGCCCTCGACGGGCCGGTGCTTCTCGCGAGATGATAATTATTGTTGAAGAAGGATCCGCGCGACGGTGAGGACAAAAACCATCGAGCAGGAACAGCCTATCCCGTCTTCGTCCGCAATAGCGTGCATAAATATGAATGCCGAGGGTCGTTCGTCATCCTCCAAGTAACTTTGGTGCCACCGAGCTCCGTTCAGTCGGGATAAAAGTAGAAAGCAAAAAAAAAAAAGACAGTGGGGATAAGGACAAGGCGACAAACCTGACTAAAGGAGGGAGATGGCAAACCTTTTGCGCGATAATTCTCACTCGAGTTACAGTAGAACACCGCATAAGGTCACACTTCATGTTCGGAGTCCCTCTTCATCATCGTCCAAAAAGAATTTTTCACCTTACGATGAAAAAATCATTTTTTTTTAAATCGAAGTAATTACTGTAAAGCATCTTTTCTCGTCTCACAGATTCCATGCCCTGCAAATTAAGATCTTTTGACACGACAGCGTCGATAATTATTTTAGAAAGTGAATTTTGCTCAAAGTTGAAAGTGCGTCCAAATTGGAGCCGAGCCGATGAATGTCTTAGTTATCGGAAAGCACGTCTTAATTGGCGCGGAATACTTTGATTGTCCTTAAGTCCAAAGTATTATAACACAACTGTCGGTTTCCGGTATACCGGCCGATTGTTGGAACATCCACCTTAATGAGGAGTGAAATTATGAGGTGCTTTACTCTTTCACTGCTGCAATACCGTTGCACTCAACGTCGGCGTTCGCTGCGCTACGACGACGACGACTGGCGACTCACTTTGGATTTACTTTGTTCTCGAGAGTTGCATATATATATATATATATGCGAATTCCTCAGGCTGTGCGGGACAAAAGTGCAGAGAAAAGCGACAGAAGTGAAGGAGGAGGACGAAGGAATTCGACGCTCGCCTCGATTATTATTCAGACGAGTCAACGAGAGTCTTAAACTTCTCTTGTCACTTGTCATCCTGTTAAAAAAACAAAAGCGCTGACACACGAAGAACGTTTATGCGAGTGCATCCTTCGAAGATGCGCCAAAGTCTCGAGACACTTTTTACCAACCGTCGAATTATCCTCTCAGGAAAATACTTCACGTCGTACTCTCCGTTTTTCACATCCTGAAGAGGCATCGTCGGTACATTCGAGTCAATCGATTACCAAGATTTCAACAGTTGTATTTCCACAACGGGAAACTAGAGACAAAAAAACAAAAATTGTCGAGGAACTAATCAATCAAAATATAAGAATTATCGTAATCGAAGTCATATTTTCATAAACTAATTGATTCAAATACCTATTAACAATCAGTAACACCTCTCCAATTCACATTAACTTTCATTTACTCTTATTTCCCTCTGGAAACACCTGAAAAATGATTTTTCTCATTTTTGTCCTGAATTCGCCTGATTACCTTGATGACTCCTTGAACGATATTGCCACGCTTTTTAATCACACGGATTACCATCGGACGAAGTTTCATGGATTCGTTTTTCCAATTTGGAAAATTTCCATGTACGTCTGCTTTTTTACGGTGGAGGCGATAAGAGGAAGCTCAAGCGCCTTCTGAGAGCTGATTATGCATGGTCCAAGGTCAATTAACTAGACTCCCAGTGTTTCTGCCTTACTGACGCGGAGTGAAAAGTCGAGAAGGTATATGAACGTTGCTGCTCACCGTCGCCGTCGAGGCGAGGCACCTCGGAAAACGGAATTTCGAAGTCGCCACGCCAAGTACCCGCAATCAAAGGAAGTAGTCGAGCGCACCCACTTCAACGATCTCTCGCACCTTCAAAGACCTGACGACTACTACCTGTTCTTGTACCTTCCATCCTAGCAACGTAACGTCGAGTTCGCGACCATTTCACCTCTCGGTGTGTACTTAACTCTCGCAGACTTCGTTAATTTCGCAGGTGGCCTCGTGCACCAGTGGAGAGGAAGAAGTGTGCTTCTGACTTCTGGAAGTGAAGTAGGCACGCGAGCTAATGCACGTGCGCTTCGTTGCACAGTCATTGGCACCATGGAAATGGCGCTACCAAGGCCGTTTACTTACTTCGGGTTACATTGGAATTAAGCACAATGTGGAGGGTCGAAAGTTTTCATTATCAAGCGAACAACTTCCTTCGTGTACCATAAATACACCTTGAGATTTGGCTTTACGATTAATTTCACCGAATTTCGTAGAGATTCAAAAGTCACACGTTTATTGATATTCTCTAACTTGAAGAGCGTAGAAGCTGAAGAAGTGGAAGGGTCTTCAACTTATACAGATTTTTTTGTTACCAAGCTGGATTCTTGATTTTTCAAGGTCACGAAGGTGCTGATAAAAATCGACCAAAATGGACAAAGGTCCAAATTTCAGTATCCGCTCAGTTTTTTTTTTTCTCATGACTGTTTAACTTTTTATAGAGGACATCATGATCGAATTTCATGAAGAAGTTGATCACACTTATAAAGTGCAGTGCTTTCCGGACGAAAGTTTCCCACGCGAGTTGACCTTTGTGCTCAGGTGAAACGTTTCTTTGAAGGGGCCAATCACTGTGCCCGATACGGAATGGCCCTTTCGAAGCTCGCGAAATTTCCTTCGTGGTGAACCTCCGTTCACGGGGGAAACAGGAAACGCGAAAACCAGAGTATACCGCCCGAACAGCTTAATTGCTTGCTCGTCGGAAAATAGTTTTCCTCGCGCCTATCCCATGGTCCCCCTCTTCATGGGTTTCCCGAGCCGTAGCTCACTCGTGGCTTTGCCGAGGAGTAGTTGTCGGGGCTGGGATAACGCCGCCGCGACTTTCAGGACTCCCTACCACAGCACCTTAATTACAGCCGTGAAGCTATACCACTTCATCCGACGGCTGTGCATACGGTACTTCAGGTATGTGTGTATACGTTGATGGGCTCGTGAGCATGAGAGCGAGCCGTGAAAAAGACGCGCCGGCGAATTCCCCGTCAGCACCAATTTGCACGTCGTTGATCATTGCGGGGAAGCGGCGCCGATGCTCCCGTCGAATCACCGGCATTGCCCAACAAACACGTTTTTTCTTCAATTTCTCTCGCGTGGCTCGGGCACACGTGAAGAAGGGGCTTGAGGCAACAGTTGCCAACCCGTGGACCAGGTTGTCGTAAAAAAAAAAAAACACGAACCAAAAGAGGTGATGGAACAAGCTGAAGAGAGGGACGAGGAGAAGAAAACGAAGAAGACATCCCGTTGTTGTCTTTTTGTTGCCGGCGTAGCGGAGAATTCGTGGAAACTTGTTTCTTCGAGGTTGCTGAAGAGGGTGTGTTGCGAGGGTATGATGGAATGGGTGAGGTCGAAAAAAAAAAAAAAAAGCGTGCAGACGCTGAAGAATAATAAGAAGTGGAAAAGGGACCACCTTCGGTGCGTGTAATTGCGCCAGTAATTTAATTACAAGGACGCCTGGGTAATTAAGCCCTCGAGCGAAAAGTGGCGAGTCGATGTTGCCGTGGCCTGTCAAAGGTCGGATAATTGACTGCGCCATTATTCTCTCTTGTCTTTGTTTGCGTATGATGAACGAAGAAATTTTCATGCTCGAATTTTCGGTTAGTTCTCGATGAGATACGAATGATCGCGAGATGCTGAAGAACTGGGACGGACAATCGATCGCTTCATTTATATACGACTGTCTTTACTGCCTCTCCCGAAACATTATCCCTCTTTCTCACATGTATATTCATCGGATCAGCTCGAAAAAATCTTACGACTGCAGGCCAATGGCTTAGACAAGATCTTCCAATGTAGCCTCTGATACATTTTAATCTCTCACCTGCTGCTCTTCAATGTTCGAAATCTCCCGGGGCGAATAACAGCCAAGGGAATGCATAATACATTCCATCCGGGATTGTAAATATGTTAATTAAATTCCACTGGTTGCATATATTTTTCTTTCTCTCTCCGGACCCTGAAGACATCCACGCCGCTGCTACGACTGAGGATGAGAGAACGGATGAGGGCCCACGAGAAAGCCAAACGAACCTCGAGACAATCGGATATTCGACTCCTTCCTAATATCCCTTCTCGTCCCTTCGAATTATAACGACTTGGATATGTGGAAGATGCAACCAAATGAGGATCCACTACAAAACCACAAGTCCGATCGACTTTCGACTTAATCAATTACAAAGCCATGGCCATCCATCAGAATCCTCTGCAGTGGGTCAGCCTAATAATAACAATAACGATGGTACCTGCCTCGAGAGTCCCTTGCAAGAATACCAAGCTCCGACAGCCGTCATTTTACGCCCACCGAAATCAACTCCCCCGCCCTCTTCCAACCCTGTTTACAAATATAATTAGTCCACGGACCTCCCCACGGAGTTGAAATGTAGAATCTTCGTAAGCTCTCTATTTCACGTGTAGATGAGCCTGGTTCCTGAAGAGCCACTGTCTTCGGATGAATCGGTGCCAAGATGAAGACGAACTAGGGCATTTTTATTATTAGGAGCCTCAAATTTGGTGTAGTAGTTTTTTTCTTTGGTTCAAGGAATTCACATTGCACGTGTCCAGTATCACTTATTTTCAACCTGGAATTCTTAACAATTATTATTTTTTATCGTTTTTTAAAAAAATCGGTTCTTACTCGGCAATTGGAATTTTTTGTTTTTGTATCTCAATCGGGCAAAAAAACTTTTGCTGGAACTGTTGGCGGAATTTGAATAAAAATTCTGTTGACATTGGCGAAAAATGCGAAGGCATCGTGACGCAATGTTTGCTAATAACCTGCGGAAGGTTGGCGAAATTTCGTCACACTTCTGCTAATGAAAAGTGATTAGAGTCCCGAATGTGTTAAGTCGCACCGAAAATACAGTGTAATAAAGTAATTCCGAATTACAGTCACTTTGTAACTTGAGGATCTTGAAGTGACAACTGAACCTACAGAGAATGCCCTGTATACGGACGAGAAACTTGAATATGGCTACATATTCGATACCGTTAGCTTCGCGTGGCAGATGGACATATTTCGTTGGAAATTTTCCTTCCCATCTTCACTCGGTCAGACCATCGCTGTTTCTATCGTTTGGGTGGTCCGTATTTCCAGAGTCCACGCCATGAATTCCGGGTTTGTTCACAGCTCGTAGTTCCAAGACTTCTCTGTTTAAGATAAATGCTTTCATCAGCAACTGCTCAGCAAAACGCGGGAGTAAAAGCATGTTTTTCAATAAACGCGCGTAATTCCTTCGGTGAATTCACAATGACACGCAACGCTGCACAATCTGGTGGCGGAGATCAAAAGAAATGCGCGGATGCCACTAAATCACGAACGTGCAATCATCCGAACATCAACTTCGCGAAGTTGCGCGTCAGAAGAATTCTTCAAATTTTTCCAAATAAATCAAGCGTTTCTTCAGCTTCATTCGCAGGCATCCGAACGACAAAATATCACGTCCAAAAACGATATTTCACGACTGTGCGAAAATCAATCAATATCTACAATCATAATGAAGGAATTGTGTAATAGAAATCATCATTTGCTATTACAAAATTAATTAGAGATTTAATAATTGATCTTTCAATGTCGATTTATTTCCGATTGAACATTGGTAGCAGTATTTTCTGGGTATTATTGTTTTTTTTTATCGATTTGTAAATGCAGGTTTATATTGATTGATCGTGTGATACTCACAAATTGAAACGGAGCTTTACTGACCCGCGAGTGAAATCCCTGAGCCTAATCTTTATCCTCGAACGGTGCGCGGCTGGATTTAGTTAATTTCGATTATTCGCCTTGCTCGATTTGTGCGGCTTCATGTCGGACGTGAATGACCGAACGGCGATCGAGTTCTATAGATAGAGCTGAGACTTCCACTGAACGTGCCGTACAATGATCCATTGAGATTCCTGGTGTAAGCCAGTAGCGTGACCAGAGCGACACACCCAAAGGGAAATAACACAGAGCATTGCATTCAACAGATTTATTTCAAGAAGACATTATTAGTAATATTGTAAACTGCATATTAAAAAAAATTTTAACCAAAATGTCATTCAATATTAAATCTTTGTGCCGCCGGAAATAAAATCTCCCAATTTTCCTAGCTATATCAAATTAATAATCACAACTGAAATTGGTTATATTTTACACAGAAATAATTTCATTTCTTTCAGATCAATTTTTGCAAACGACGTATTAAAAAAATCAATCCTCTTCATCATCGTCCGTCAATCAACAAATCATGAGTTCCCTCGGCTCATTATTTCAATTCTCCCTAAAAAATGACACAACAGAAGCGTTAAAAAAAAAATGCTCCCAATGATTTGAATGCAAGGTTAAAACCCCTTCCACATCAAGTGCGACAACCAAAGTGTACATCTGCCGGGGAGATTGATCAAAGTCGCTATTGGAACGAAGGCCAGGTTCAGAAAAAAACTTTGAGCGGATGTGGAAGTAAGATCCCGAAGAGTTTCGCCATGGGGTGGTTCCAGGCCGTGGTACCAGGCCGTGGATATTCACTCCGGGCGTAAAAAGTGCTCGAGGACCGAGTGTTAGTGCTGCCGTTGGATAGGGAAACGAGGAGGCTCCTCGATGCAGCGAAGAGAGATGGACTGAGGCCAGGAGAGCATCTACGCCCGCGCGAAAGTAATTTCGAGATTCCAAATAATGTATGGGGTACGTTACATAGGAGAACGGGATCGATCGATCCCACGTACGTGTTCCCATCCATACCACACCGTCCATACGTACCGTGCGCATATATACGTACCAGAATGCTGAAGAGGGTGGTTCACGGACTATCGGGCGAAGAGGTGGCGGTGCTTCCGAGGGGAAGCTACTGGATTGGCGAGCAGCACTACGAACGATTAGACGGAAACACTCTCCGTAAGGACAATGCTTTCCGCATGGACATCCGGAGCCAAGGGTGAGGAGACCCTCGGCTGCGGAGACGAAAGGGACGATTACTGGCGTTTGCGGGATTGTGGGTAGACGACGCCGATACAAATGTTCCGTGATCGTAGCGGCGAGAGAACGAAAGAGAGAGAGAGAGAGGGAGTGAACGAGTTAAAGGGTAGAGAGAGACAAAGAGAGACAGAGAGAGAGAGAGGGAGAGAGAGAAATGTACTTTGCCGTCGAGCAGGCCAGTAACATCACAAAAGCCGCACCGCATCCCTCGGACCCAACGCAGAAATGGAATTCCCACGGGCAGTTTCCGACCGCCGTTATACGCGGCACAACGAACAATCCGACGATTCGAGAGAGCGCGGTACATTGGCGGTACACATACTGGCCCTTTGCCCAGCTACCATCGCCGGCACCATCAGCTATATCTATTATTGCGCTACATACAAACGGCTCGATTATACACGATAATCGTCACCATCTACAATATGCCGACAACAATGCCCTCGCCCCGAGTGATAGAATAAGAGAGATACACGTATATAAAATTGGCAACACGTTACTGTATTGTGTTGTGTCGGTGCTTTACCTCTCCAGCAAACCAGACGAGCTGAATCGGAAATTATTTCAGGCATTTACCAAGCTGTACAATATGACAGATTCGTCGATTAACGGCTATGTTATTACGGCAATTCGTCAATTGCATTTTGTATTGTTCACGCGGCTGTTTATTTGCGGGGAATATTATAATTGGGCGCACGGGTGGTGAACCGGTGAACGTTCGTTACGCCGGTCGATGGATAAGGTCCAATTTGAGACCGTTCTTTTTTTAAGTTGACGCAGAATTTTGCGAACTTCATTTTTGTCAGTCAGGCGAACAAATTGACTGTTCGGACCAGCGAAAAAAATTGGCTAACCCAGTTAATTCGCTCGGAGCGTATTTAGCCGCGTGTGAGTTGGTTAGGACAACCAATTGTTTCTCCTCGCGCATTCATGCATTCGAAAAAATTCCAAAACCGACAGAAATGTTGCATTACCGCGCGCGATGAATGGATGATGCGAGTTTGATCGCAGATGGAATCTGCTAGTTGGTGGGCGGCAGAGGGGGCGGAGGGGGGCACACAGAGAGCGCAAGAGTGGAGAACATAGAGAAGGGCTTAATTACACTGTGCGGTCAGGCCCGGCGTTGATCGGGCGTTGACCTTAATTATCCCCAACCCCTGCGGAGAGTCTCTCAAACACTATATACCGTGAAGCCTTGATGTTCAGTGAAATCCGTATAGCGCCGAGCGGCTAGCCAGCGAATGCCAATAGTAGAGGGCTATTATGACCGCCGTTCGTTAATTAGTTCATCGGAAAACAGCTCTGTCTTTGTCTCGTGGGCACGGTAATGTTCTATAGGGGGTTTCGCTGTGATTTTAAAAAAAAAATAAAACAGAAAATAAAACATTTCTATTTCACTACCTTGAGCCCGAAGAGACAACGTATTTTCAAAAGGGTCACCAGCCGAAGTGGAGTGATGAGAAAGCCCGCGGGCTCTTTAAAACTACGCTTCTGATTCTCCCACTCGAATCTCGCTCTTCTGTGCGTTTTCTGGGACCCAGTGGCGCACTCGAGTCAGGAAACAAAAGAGTTAGAAAAAAAAAAAAGAAAGAAGGCTCGGAGTGAACGAATACCGCTCGGCGATGCTTCACTAGCGAAGAAGTGCCCCCGGCAACGACGTAATGAGCATTGACCAGGCATTTCCCATCCCTTTCCGGTCCTCTGCAATATCGAACCGACTCTCTTCACGAAATAGACGCTCTCCATTGTCGGGGGTCCTTCGAGCTTTCCCGCGAAACACTCTCCGCTGTATTCAAGATCGATTTTATCGGAGCCCTCGAGGTTCGGGCCGAGGGGGATGACGAACAGTGGGGGGATGTGACGACTGCAACGTCCATGAGGAAATAATCGGCCACCCATTTCATATTAACTTCCACGAGGAGAGCGCAAAATTGTGGGGATCACCATGAGCCCATAACACACTTTTACGTAACAAAGCTTTGACCATAAATTTCAAGTCCCTCACTTTATCTCTCGATTTTTCAAAAATCCCTCGGGCAGTAAAATCTATAATAAAAGGGTTCGATAAACATAAAAATTCAAATTTATCTTTATATTTTCCCCAAAGCAAAAAATGTCCAATCTTCACCGTTTTCCATTTTATCCAACCTTCAATTTTGCATTATTTTTGAATATCAAGTCGAAAGTCGATGATAATTTGACAGTACGATTGTCAATTAGCATAGTCCATTATCACATCCCCTCCGGAAGCTACCCCGCACACCATAATAACACCATAAGAATCTATGAGCGCTCTATCGTTGGTTAAATAATTATTGTTACGGTGATATGAATTTTTGTCTCTCTCTGGAGACGGACCCACGACCGCGTGGTGAATCCTCATTATAATTCGCCTGCGACGTAATCCGACTTCCGCGTGCTCGCGCGCGCTCTTGCGAGATCGCAGCCGGTAGATTTAACGTTAACGCAACGGAAACTATAGTAGAGTGGAGTGTACGAATGTGGCGGGGTAGACAGGGAAACACGAGGGAGCACAGCCAGACTGGCTGGCTCGCGTTGGCTACGCCGCACAACTGTGCTACTCCCCCGTAATCCCGGAAGGAAACTTTCCGCTTCCGTTACGGGCTATCGCTGGCGGAAGCCTCCCCGAGTGGAAGAGATACACTCGTGGTTGTTCCTCTGGCGCACTGCTGCATCTCTACTCTCTCTCTCTCCAATGTAACCCTTTCCTTCTCAATGTACCAATGCTTTCTCTCTCTCTTTCTCTCTCCAACGTAACCCTCTCCTTCTCAATGTACCAAAGCTTTCTCTCTCTCTCTCTCTCAACTTGCACATCCAGTGGGGTTGCAGCTGCAACTGCAACTGCACTGCCGTTGTACGTGGCGAGTCGTGCGACTCGCGAGGAAGACGCGACTCTCTTCCTCAGACTCTTCCAGTCTATGAGCGTGGATCGTCTAGATTTCTCCGTCTGGGCTCTCCTCGGTGCCTCTCGGAATTACGAGCTCACCGCTGAATCATCACTGAGAACACCAAGAACCCACACACAGCGCCTGGAGCTTGTGAACTTGCCGGCAAGTATACGAGAGCTGAGTTGACCTCATTTGCCTGCTAAGTGCGTATTACTTATAGCAATAATTGTTATTTGCGATTACGCGAAATAACGCTGTGTACATGACAACGAGAGAGAGAGAGAGTTGACGGCTGAGCAACTAATCTGCATTTATATTGGAGTTGTTCCGAGAATCATTGCTAGCACGTTATTGACGTTAAGATAGCAAGCCTCTCGGGAACAATCTCCACTCGCTTTGACTCTGGACCACAGCATCCGACGAACGGTCAATGACTTTTCTGACGGGCCAATGGATCGCAAGCCACTTGCAGCCAATATAGATCCCATATCGATCAATTTTAGATTCCACGCTTAAGTGGCGACGAATTCACGCGAAATTTGGACTTTGCTCGCGGTAAGATTGTCAACGGTGATGGATATAATCGATTTTTGGGGGGTTCAGATTTTTTTAAAATAATGGACTTATGTTTTATTGATTTAGAGAATATGGGATATTGATTACTTTGTTTTGTGCATATTTTCTTTAACGGATTGGAAAATTCGGAATATTTATAGGATTCCAAAATTTTTGTAAGAAGAAGAGGATGAAATTCTGGATTATCCGAGAAATCCAAATAAGAGAACAACGAACAGTCGCGAGGCGAATTATTTCCGTTGAGCTCGTTGAAATTTCGCCCCAGTGAAATTATACTTCGCTTTTTGGGGAAGCCGTTGAGTTATTAAACGTCCAGGTGTTATTTCGCTAATTACGAACTGTAATCACGTGACGAGCACCAGGAACAAATGGAGTTTGTGTACAAACACAACGTATAAGCGAACAAATAGAATAGGAAATGTTTATAGTGCACACACATTGTTGGCAATGTGCACACTCGACTCCGTAAATTCTCCATGCTGGAAATTTTGATCGGGTTGAAGTTCAGTCCAAATTCTTTTTCAAATCATAAAAAAATTCCAATAAAATTCATAATAATTCTGACATCTGAATATCAGATCTTTTCTAGTATGACCCTGAAAAAAAAATTGCTTCGCTCAAATTGTGTAGCTTAAATTTATATTTCCGACCCCTTCGCTTTAATTTCGAGGGTGGAAAATGAATTTCTATTTCTTAGCACTTAAAAAAAAATGAACCCAAATTTCAGAAACGACAATTTTCATAAATACTATAATTAAAAATTAAACTATTAATCGAACTGATCGAGCGAATCTCAATGTAAATCTGCTGTATGGAATTTTCAAAAACCACGTGACGTCCTAATAAATATCAAACACGAAGGATTTTCACAGAGCTCGGACCTCGGCGTGTTTGGGCAATTAATAGAAGCTGTCATTTAAAAAATTCGTAGAGTAGACGATCTCTGTAATTAAAGAATCGGCTGATTGCACTAATTACGTTTATAAGCCGGGGAGCGAGAGGGGGGGGGGGAGGGGATGAACGCAAATTAAACGCGTTGCCTGATTGAGGTGCCGACCTCGAATTTTTCATCACAGCTTAATTGGTAAATTCGCTATCAGTTGATGCAGCAGAGCGTTTTGCGCCGGAATAACGAGATTTCGGCAAAACCGAGCTGTTTTTTTGTTGTTGTTGTTGTTGTTTTCCCTCCCTTTTCGGCCCCGGTCCTTATCTCGCTATCCATTTTGCCGACTGCCGTCATTATTCGCTCAGCAACTATTAACTTTATCGCGGCTTATAATCACATCAATCCTTCGTACTCTCGTATATATAACGTGCGCAGTTCGAATATCGTTTCGTTTTAAAATGAATACTCGACACGAACGGGTAAAGGTAGGAAAAAAAAAACAAACAAAAAACACGAAAAAAAAGTATATCGACACTTTCCTCTATCACTGTTCATCTCTGGCTATCGCAATATACAGGCGAATCCGCGGCTTACCATGTACAGATCCAGCAGTAAAGTGTTTTGTCAATATATCCATGTATGTATGAGTTTCCACGGCTTCAATGTATTTTTACACAGAATATCGCAATTCAATATACGCACTGCAGACAGAAGAGTGTATTTGGATAAAGGTTACACCAAAATCACAAAAATTTCGAGGTAAATTGATTTTTACACACACGCAGTAGGGTCTTCATTACTCCCGCCGTGCTGAAAAGCACCTCTTTCCTCCCTAGGCAGTAACGAGCACCATTACTGCCCGAGCTGAATCGCTAGAAAATAAACAATCTGCGCATCCAATGACATTATTTTGCCGAAGAAAAAACCATTTTCTCCCCTGTCAAAAACTACCCCTTGGTGAAAAGACCTATTTTTCCTCCCGAAAAAAAAAAAAAAAAAAAATCCTGCGAAAAAAGTGACTAAGCGCTTGTATTTCACAACAATAAAAAATGTAAAAATACGACAACCCCCTTCCCAAGTGAATTCTGACCTCGAAACTTACCCTAAAAGCCTAAAAAAAAATTCACACGAAAAATAAAAGTCATGTTTGTTTTTTTTTTGTTTTTTTTTTTTTCAGGTGCCTCAATTTCCTAAAAATGATCGAGAGCGAAAAATCCACGAATTTATAAGGCGTGCTAAATTTTGTCGTATCGTATGATCGCGCATGGGGCGTTTGCGTGTGCGTGAGTATGCGTGCGATTCGGGAGCACGCGTCGAATCCACGTATCCCGACAATATACCAATACTACCTGTAACGGGGAGGGAACGGGGAGCGCGTTCTCGCACAGGCGAGGACAATAGGGGAGGCCACAGGGTGTGCACCCCCACCCCCAACCCCTGTCGCGTGGACGCATCGTGACCTGCGAACCTCGCGAGTACACCCCGCGATGTTCCCTCGGTGTTTCGACGTTTGCTTGGTGTGTGTTTTATGCCGTGCCGCTGGCCACCATCGCGTACCACGAGAGTAAGCTAAATTCAAACGGAGGGAGAAGGACAGAAGAGCTACATATACATACATACTTACACACACACACACACACACATATACAAACATAAATACATCCATACATGCATATATATGTATATGTATATATGCATATATATGCATATATGTATATATAGGAGAACGGGTCTCGAGGGACGTGGCAGTGCGACGAAGAAGGAAAAATCAACAGAGACAGAGTGATAGAACGAGCGGTGGCTCGAGGAGAAGGGAGGGGGTGAATTTGCCCGGGAGCAACGGTGCATCGTTGGACAGTGTTTAACATCGGCTGTCGATGATAATTTATTATTACGCCACCCGCTATTGAGCGTAATCTGCGTCACGTTTTACAATTTGCCCGGTCTGTGAAAGCGCGCGGGGCAGGGGAGGGGGCATGTGGAAACCTCCAACGGTGTACAATCCGTGGGTGTATAATTGATGCAGCTTCCACCGGCTAACCAATATAGTATGGTGTCTATAGTCGTCGTCTGCACCACCCACGAACGGGTTAAACTTTTCCACTACCACGCTCCCACCGTTACCCACCGTTTTCCCATGAAAATCGTAACCCCCGCCGACCATGGACCCAGTCCTCGGTCCAACACTACTGGCTACTGGCAGCTAACTGCTCTCGTGCTGTTGGATTGTAACACGCACTGTATGCACACGTCGCGGGGCTTGCCGAGTCTTTAATTACGCCTTTATCTGATGAATGAGAGTAATAATGTTGCAAGAACCACGGGATTACGATGAAGCTGATAGGCGTGTATATATACGCACACTCTCGTTTCCCGTTTCCAATATGTTGGGTACCATTCGGTCTTATGGTTGGGATTTTAGTGGGATTACTTTTTTCATTTGCGTGCTTGTGTGTCTCGCCGGTTTTATTGCGCTATGATCGGACTGTTAAATCGGCGTCGCCGATAAATATTTCAACCGATTTCATAATTATTCATTATTATTAGTTATTACTTGTTTGAGTGCGGATCTGTCTTTGATTGTGATTCTGTTGAACTTTTTTTTTTGGGCAGTGGTAAATTTAATGGGGGCTGGTATACATGGAACAGATGAATTGGGTTTGTAGGTTGGAAGGGGTTTAATTGGGTGAGTCGATAAGGTAGTAGATTTTTCAATCCAACCGATCTCACAATCGCTTAGCTTTGTTTCAATGTCTGTCTTTGAATGCGATTGGGTTGAAGAACAATTTTTTTTTGGGCAGTGGTAAATTTAATGGGGGCTGGTATACATGGAACAAATGAATTGGGTTTGTAGGTTGGAAGGGGTTTAATTGGGTGAGTCGATAAGCTAGCAGATTTTTCAATCCAACCGATCTCACAATCGATCGGCTTTATTTTAAAGTCTGTCTTTGATTACGATTGTGTTGAACTTTTTTTTTTGGCTTGTGGGACATTTTATTCAATAATTGAAGATGTTAATTGCATCGAACTTATCTCTTAGAGTCCATTTGAAATTCTGCCGAAATTGTCACGACCAAAAAAAAACAGTGCCCAGTAGTTAAACATAGTAATTCTATTTAAATTTCAAATCAAATTATATATTGGACATAATTTATAAAGCCTGACTGACGAGTTATCGATATGACAGTTATTTATGGATGACCCCATTCGCTTTTTGTCGCTGGTATGAACAAGGTTCACTCGAGAAATTCAGGACTTGCAATTTTCAACTTGATATCCGATAAGACGAGGGACGTAGAAAAAATTTCGAGGCATTACGACATGCCTTAGAACGATGTGCTTGTGATTTCTGGTTTTAATACCTACGCGAAATCATCTCTTCAGCGTTGTTTCGGCTCCCGCGGTTACCGACCTCGGTATACGTCGTTCACGCCCACGCAAACTGCTGCTGCTCCTCTGAAAGCTCTTCTGAATCCCTTCCAAGAGACCCACTTCACCCTCGATTCGCTCGACATCGTTTCGCCTCACTTGGCGCATCCATATTTCGGATTTAGTAGGAGACGACGCGCGCACAGGTGTCTCAATTCCCACAGCAGGATTCTTCCGCTTCCGCTCTTATGCCTTCCCTTCCCTCGAGATTTCGCTACATGCACTGTAGCTTAAACACTTGCACACCGATACAGGATCCGTGTATTATATTTGGTGGACCATTTGAAGATTAAAACTTAGGGTTACATAGAAACGAATAGTTCAGCAAATGCGTAAAAAACAGCAAAGGTTTACTGAGAAGAAAATCTCAACAGTAGTGATGATATTATATTAGAGATTAATATTACTGGCCCTCGAAAAAAAAAAATGAATTTTCAAGTGATTTTTAAATAAATAAAATGATTGGCGTTTTTCAATTACTAAAAAAGAAAATTAAAAAACGAAGTTTGTAATTTTTCGTTAATTGGTTCGTTTATAATAAAAATATGTCAAGCAATCAAAATTTTAATAAAAAATTTCTCCAGTTACTTTCACTACTTTTGGATCGATGTATAATAAAATGAAATATTTGATGACTTTAATGTTGACCATACAAATTATTCCATATATATTGTCAGGCATGTATAATTAATTTCAATTTCGTTGTAATGAATACTTAACCGGATGATATACTATTTATGTTCGTGGTTCGTTATATTTCAATCTAAAAACAGGCTAACTTTTCGGATTTGTCAATATTTACCAATCCTGTTAGGTAGTTCATTCGATAATGATTAATTCAGTGCGGCCTTTGAGAATATTCATTAAAACGTCAGAGAGCAACTGGCGATTCTCGAGATTTTCTCGACGGCCACGCGGAAAATTTGCATAATGCAGCTTTATTCGCTATTCCGAATGTTTCCACGGTTGTTCCGAGTATATTCCAATCTGATTTTCAGATCCCCCTCCTCCCCCTCCTCCTCTTCCTCCTCGTTACTCGCACTTACGTTTATCATTGCTAATCTCCAATACGGAATATATTTCACGCACGGATACTCGGACTTGGCGAGAATTCACGGTTTTTACAGTCACGTCGAGTATCGGAGAACACGATTTTTATTTCGACGGCTCGAGTTTGCTGATTAATGATTATTTACGACATCACGTCTTTGCAGTTGTCGTCACGTCGTCGACGGCGACGCTGTCGCTCCCTCGATATCTTTATCTCCCTTGCATTTTAAGTACCTGCCTTCATCCTGCGTCCAAACTCATGCGGGAAACGACATCACGTGCGTTGTCTACTATAGAATGAAAAAAAAAAAAACGGAACTATATTGTTGATATTGGTGACGGGGTTCAATGACGTTATTGGCCTTTGTTTTCTGGTTAAATTGTTAAGGCACATTTTCGTATGAAAAAAAATGTTTTTTTTTTTCCGGTTTGTCAATTGGAATACCGAATTACTCGCTTCGGAGTGAGATTTTTTTTTTTTTTTTTTTTCAGACGGTGAAAAAAATTACAGGAATCATTTTTGTAGAAACGTGACGTTTGAGATATCGCAGGAATCGTGTTTATATTGTCGTCTATATTTCGCTCGTAAACGTTTTATGCGAGATCGATAATATTGGAGTCGATAGAACGATACGTCTATTTGCTTCCGTACGAGGCACTTCCACTCACATTTACATGATCTGATCCCGTCGATTGATTCTATTAGTCGGATTAACATTTTTATTATTATCACTATCGGTGTTACAGATTTTACTTAAAATTTTTTTTCAATATTGTACGACAATTTTTATTTATTTACTGAAAAATGGGTTAGTATTTCTATTTTTTAATTTTACATCGGCATTACAGATTTCAATTCAAATATATAAGAGACCCCATAAAAATGAAAGGCGCTACCACAAGATCCCATCAAATTTTTTTTTATTCGATATTTCACCACAATTTTTATTAATTGCTTGTGACAATTGCCCAACGACTGCAGCACAATCCATCTGACCATGGACGTGTCCATGGGCGCTGTATAGATCAGCGGCGAACGTTAGCTCATTTGGAATCCTGTTTTCGTGTAAAAGAACCATGGGTGAGCGATGAATGGGCGCGTGAACGGTCCTCAGCGCCCCCATAACCCCATGGGAAAATAGTCGTGGTTGCCGTAGTGTCCGGTCCCTTCGAAATATCCTTTTTCCTAACTCGCAGGGGCAGCGGGAAAACCGGCGCGTCCAGAACCATGGAAGAAACGATGGTAAAGCGTGGGCGTCCGCCGCACGGAAAAGCAGCGCTCTCGTTTCTCCGAGGCGTAAACCTTCGGTGCGCTGGTTTATTCTAACGCCGCCCGTAATCGTAATAACTACCCTTCCGGTGTTTCCACGCGAGCGCTTCCGGCTAACGGGGCATCGTCTACTCCACGTAAACACTAACATAAATTTCCGAATGGGCTATTCTCCCATTGGTCCCTTAGGTTATGCGATTCGGCTGACCAACATCACCGAATAACTCGTCCGATTAAAGTTTACGAGAAAAAATATGCATAGGACAGACACGTGCATGTAGATTTTTTATAGCCGATATCGAATGGTACTATGTTAAATAAAATGTCCAAGTTTTATTGGGTGGAAGCAATTTTCACGTTTTATTAGGGGTACTGGTCCATTTTTCCGATCACAAACGAGATTAGTTTGGTCTGTTAATTGTTTGAAGATTGATTGGATAGATAATTGGCATTAAAGTGGATATCTCAGTCATCGGATGTGATTTCCGATAAAAAGAAAGAAATTCATTCGAAATTCTTGAGATAAATAGACATATTGAGAATACAAGAGGATTTCGCGGAAATGCAGCAAAATTGCAATGCGATACTTTTATCCGAATATAATCAATAAATTTCGGAATACATGTCATTTGAATGAGTGAATAATTAATCTCCCGATTAAACCGAAAAATTGAGATAATTTAATTAAGAGTAGTTCACGTATTCCTTATTGTGCCACAATATGATTTACCATTGAACGTGTACAAGTTATTAATGATTAATAACGCATACGTGCATCGATTGTTCATAACATATTGAGAAAGTTACGATTAGGGATTTTCAGAGTATTGGAACTGTCAAAGCTTCGCCGTGTAGTTTAATATCAGTGGATTAAAATATAGTCAATATTCATATATACCGGGTGACTCGGTGTATTCATTTTCACGCCCGTTATCCGTTAAATTTTCATAATTGAAAGCATTATATTTACAAACCAAAGCATTTTCGCGGAGAAATGAAGTGCACCTATGAATTTCGTGATCAAATTAATTAATTAAAAATATAATAATCTCAGCGGTGTTTGCCATCCACTTGCGTGATAATATTTTCGCGATTTGAAAAAAAAATCTGCGCTGGGAAAACGAAAAACGTTTCGTTAAATATACTCCAGACCATTTATTGGTTAGTCGAACTGAGCCACTGCCCAATTCATCCCCATTCCTGCCTCCACGATCGAAATATTTGATTGTATTAGCCGATAATTTGGTAATTGAAAGCCGAACGAATTAAATCGTCGGCGCATACTCAATCGAGCGTTGAACTGTGCTAACCAACGTTTGCAGTCCTTTCGTAGCGTCCTAACATCAGAATTGCACCGGTGGTCGAAAAAATGCAATTTTTTTGGAGGTCATAAAAAGTAATTAATTAGACGTTGATTCTCGAAATCAATTTAATGAATTAGGAGAGCAAAAAATAAAAAATTAGCAGCAGCATTGAGCATCCACTGGGGAGGGAATAGTTCACGATTCAAAAAGTGGGTTAGCAAAAGCACATAGTTGGTTAAATGCACTCCGAACTATTCATTCGTCAGACGAACCGCGTCATTGCTTACCGCAACCAAATTCTCGGTTCTATCGCAGAGAATTTCATTCAATTAGCCAATAATTCGGTAATTGGTTCATCCAAAGGATTAAATGCTCGGCGCATACTAAACCATTCGCTGGGCTGGGCCAACCAAGCTTTGGAACGTGTGTATTAAGGTCCTTCAGGAATTCGAGGCAATGTCGAAAAAATGTCATGTACAAATATACAATTACATAATAAAATTAATCGCGATGAAATGTGGTATTAGTAATTATTAAGTGGCAACTATTAATTTTTATTTTGTCCATCAATTATTTCCACAGTTGCCACATCTATTAAATAGTTATTTCAATTACCAAGTAATTAACTATTTTTAACTATTTTCATAATTAAGGTAACTATGAAAATAAATCCAGTTCCGAAAATTAAATAGTTGCCACTTAATAGTTGTCCGCACTATTACAATTTCTCTCAGTGCAAAAGTTGATCACAAAAGCATTATTTTTTTTCCAATCAATACAAATCAATAATTAGTGACGATATTTCAAAGTGGAATACGAAAAGACACTTTTTACTTTTATTTACAATATTTTTAGTCGAATTTTAACAAAATTGTCAAACACTGTTGTGTATCGGCTTGTTTATCAGCAGTGCGAGGGTGTTAGAAAAAAAAAAAATTCGGCAGAGGTGCAGAGATTTAATTGATTCGGAAACGTATTAAATGGGCGAGCCATCGGGTCGCTCGTCCATCGTTCACGCTTCGACAGAAGAGCAATGAGAGGGGAACACCGAGACTAGTGGACATGAGATTAAAAAAAAAAGAAGGAAAAAAAATACAAAGTTAACCCGGCGACACGCTGTGACTGACAGGCTTCGTGGGTCATCCGACAAGTCGGGAACACACTCGGAAGCCTATTACATGGTAGCAAACGCGTCCAGGGCTCGAGTTAACGAAGCCGCCTGCTGCTCGTGCTGCTACTGGTGCTCGCTGTTCGATGATGTACCATGATGCATTGCGAGCATGCACCGGTGTCGGATTTCGATCGTTGGCGTGAGGAATCCGTGAAAGCCGCTGCTCGCATAGTACGTGTGAAATATCGCTGCTGATCGCCGAGTGGACTTGTAATTCGCCGGGGTACAAGTGATTCAGGTTGGTTAGGCTGCGAGCAACGCCAGAAGCAACCCTTCTGTACTGTCCGCTCATCCGGTACAACCGATATCGATGATCGATACACGAATTTTATTGATTCACGGAATAATCAATCCACAATATCATACATCACTGTTATTTACTAATGCGATACTGAATCTGATATGTAATATTAATTGTAACCGATGTACGAAATTTTCGTCCAGTCGATACTAAAAAAGGCAGTCGATTGCGTGATTGATGAGCTTTTGGATTAAAAATCGGCGTGAATTTTTGCCGATTTCCTAAGACATTTGGAGTATTTGTCGGTATTTCATTATTACCGATCATTTCATTAAAAAGAAGTCGATTATCGGCCGAACGTATTGGAGATCGGTATGAAAATCGGTAGTCTATCATTTGCATTGATGATTGCTGTCACTTTGACACTAAATCCAACAACTTTGACACGAAATCGGGGTGGAAATCGGTAGTGAACCGATTTTCGACATAAGTGGGCTTCGAGAGATCGCGTCTGCGAGGCTTAGTGAATGATTTGCAAGCGATTTCCGATAACGAACGAGAGATGAGCGTGGCGTCGGGATAAGCACGGTGAACACAGTGAGAACGTAAACGTGAGATGCCCAAAATTTATCTCGATTGGAACGAGAGAGAGTTCTCGAAGTTGCACTGCCGTTATCGCGAACACGCACCCGGTGCTTGGGAAACGATCGATCTTTATAACGTCGTCGTTCGCGCGCTGGCGAGAACGAGCTACGGTACATATATGTTATACCGGTGACCAACAGCAGCAGCAACACTCGGCTTGACCATTGCCAAAGCTTTCGTGCAATAGAGGAGCCGTTGATACGACGGAATAATTGCTGATTCAGGAAGATCGAAAATCTGCGACAATAGAACGAGCGAATGTGATAGAACGAGAGGCGGAGATTCTCTGCCGTGTCACGATCCATATACCAACGCTCTCCGACGGCTGAATTGCAAGCTCAGCGAGGTTATCGCTCGAAATCGGCAACTAGTGATACTCGCAAGCTCAGCAAACAGACACAAAAAATGCAATCCCCGTTTTTTTTTGCTGTTGGTACAACGCTAAAAAGAGCCTCCACATTTTATACCGATTTCTTTTTTTTCCACATTGCAATTAATTAATGCATAACACATATTAAGGGGGGAACCTGCTTTAGAAGATTGGAAAATCAATTTTTTTTCTGAGAATTTTTTTCGAAGGGAAAAAAACAACCTAACTCTGCGAATTTTGGGATACACTTCCTTACGTATTTGAAGTATAAAAATTCTTTTTTTTAAAGGCGGTACGATAATAAAGAGCCGAGTAATGAGCCCTTTCCGTGAGCGCATTGCTACTATAGTTTCCGAGCATTGATAATATACGTCAAATGGACCATGACCTTCCGTATTGCAATATCCGAAATGTGCGAGGCCCGATAGGATCTTAGTTCGATGGAAATTCTTCCATATTCTTGCCAATTAAAAATGATCCAATTCCAAATATTAATTGACGAAATAAAGTAAACAATGCCAATAAACTCCCCATCCAATCCCTGTAGCCGCATCGCATTAACCCCAACAACCATAATCATCCCCCACGATCCATTATTCCCCCGTTTTCCTGCTTCTATCATCGCATTGATATACGTCGAGTGGAACATGACCTTCGGTGCTCCAATATCCGGAAATGTGCGATTCCCGATACGATCTTAGTGCGATGACAATAGTTCCAAATCCTGTATAACATGCCCCCACCGCTCGGCACACGTCCACCCCCGCATACAATTAAGACACGGAGACGTCGGAGGAATAATCGTGTGCGACGTCCGGCTGCCCTCCCCGCCCCGGCAATGCGTCTTTGTCCGGCCGGTGCATCTCCAACTGCACGAGCCCAGACGATCCACGTGTATGATCTACACAGGGACGTCAGGGCCAAGGACCAACCCGGAAGAGGGATGCTGATCGGAACTCGAGATTCCTGCGGTCTCCTCTCGATTTCCCTGATCGATTGCTCACGCGTCTCGCGTACGTCCTAACGCCGGATAGGCCTTACTATATATATAGTCGCCTCAGGCCGATTACCGGCGACTCATTAGCTGTCTCCACAGACTGGTGCCTCAGCCGACTACGAGGATCACTATCTCCGTCTCTCTCTCTCTCCCTTCCTCCCTCCCACTCTCCCTTCGTCCGAGAGTATCGCTAGTAAATCATAGCAAAGAGCAGAGAGCGCGCGCCTCCCGAGTGCTGTGCCCTACCGACGAGCCTGCGCGATAGTTACCGAAGGCAGCGTGAGCTGCCGGCTCGCGAGCGCCTCTCGTGCTACTCAATGGCTTCAGAATTTCAGTACCGAGCCGTCACGGGTCAGGACTCGACGTGGTCTCCTCGCGCGCTCGCTCCGCACGCAGCGTGTTGCTCTCCCACTGCCTCCTCTCACGCGTAATTATCAAAAGCACTCGTTAATAAACGATCAATTATCGAATGACTCGAACAACGTTACAGACTTTACCACCATTTGATGTTCGATAATATTGAAAATCGTTATTACCGATCATAAATCGTTTTTAACGAAGCTAATCGTCATCGCGGAGCATTGCGATCAATCGATACGACCCTTCGAGTCATCGTCGGGCCTTTGTTAAAGGTGTGCGCATTATTGTCGCCGGAAATCCGCGGCGAACGCAACGCGGAGAGATCGGCACGAATTGGAAATGCAGATTCACGTGATTACGTAGGCGACAGTCTGCGCGAGAGAGCGTGCCAATGGTTACCGTTATTCGTCCACGAACCTCCCTCGCAATAGTCATTTACATGTATGAGGATATTAGATTTTGTCATCGTCGACGAGGAGATCGAGATCGGTATTGCTGCGCTCGCCGCTCGATCGCCGACCGCGCGTGATCGAGAAAGCTCCGCTTTGGTTTTTCGTTGTCTCATTCGCGGACGCATGGAATATTGTTTCGTGCACCGAGGGATATTCGGAGGAAGGGAAAGTACTTGGTTATCGTTATCAAATCGGTATCTCGATTGATTACCTCGCCGATTCCGTCGGGCGACGATGAAGAACGCCACGCAGCGGAGCCGATAAAGCTGCCCGTCGACGATGCGCTTGCATCGAAGCACGAAGTCACGGTGGGAAAACGATCGGCGGCGAGAAATCGGCGCGAACGCTCCCGATTTAATTGAATCGATACCGGATAATTAAACAGCCTCCGCGACTCGCTATTTAGTCAAGTTGCGCATTAATTTCGTTCACCCGCTTCGGGTAATAGCGATTTTCACCGAGTACATGGAAACCCGCGGACGTCCGACGGGATCGTCCAGCCTTTCGCACCCACGCTCCGCGCGTAATTACACCCTTAATCCACACACGCAGTCGCGGGGCTGTAAAGGAACCAACCGGAGCCAATTCACATCGAAGCAAATTGTCGTAAAAATCGCAGCCCACCGAACACGAGCTTCCTCACTGGAATAATCAATCTTTGGTGATAACGCGGAAAAAACTATAGCGAATATTTGGACGATGGAATACACGAAATGCGATATATGACGAGAGATATCGAGTTCCATCAATGCCAATGTTCATTGTTCGATTATTAATCATTTTCACCCGGTCGCCGTATCATCGTATCACCGGATCGTGTTCTCCGGATATAATGATAATAATAAATCGGCGAAAAATAAAAATCTATGGATTTTAACAAATATATATATCGAGAGTGTCCATAAAGAGTGAAAGGAATAACGAAATCTCATCGATCGGTAGCGCGCCAACGGAAAGCTCCGAATATACCGCCGCTCCGTATATGCATATATCCATATACACGCCGGTGCAGTATCGGCCGATGTGCCCACATCATCCATATACATTCGAATCGCCGCAGCGTGTCGATCAATTGGTTCAATCCGCGTCCCGATAAATTCGCATACACGCATGACGTGATCGTGAGCGACGAGGGACACAGAAGCACGGTCGAAAAAAAAAAGAGAAGAGAGAAGAACAGAAAAAAAGAAAAAAAATAACAGTTCGGGAGTCGAACGGCATGTGCGCTTCAAAACCGAGCTGGACCAACAGCATCCCACCAAACTGACGTTTATTAAACGCTAATTAAAGTATTATCCGCCGAATGCAACACGATAATCGTCGAACCACATCGGCGTGATAACGAGTCATCAAAATCGGCTGGACGATCGGTAAAACCCATCGCAGGGTCATCGCTGATCACAGCGATTGTGGGAAAAATAGGGTTTACCCCTTGATTATCAAGGGACAATCAAGCATCTACCCTCGGAGCAGCTACTTCCGGTTCGTCACCTCGGGGCATCGTCGCTGACCCTAATAACATTCTCTTCGTAACACAGCTTCCCTTTCGGTCCAGATAACTCCGGAGTTTCGAGTTTCGGAGCTTGAATTTTTTAACTCACTCATTCGTCAATACTGCAAGAGCCATTCTCTCGTTTTTTTCTTTTTTTCTTTTTTTTTTGCTTTTCGTGTTGAGAGGACTGGCTAGACAAGAGGCTGGCGACAAAAAAAGCAGGAAATCTCCCGGGAATCGCTGGAAGGGTTGACGCAGATACGAGGCTCTCACGAGGTGTGCGATGTAGCAATTAGTGCGGGTTCATCGCGCCCAGTATGAACGGTTGAGTGAGATACAGGCTGCGGAAGGGCGGAAGAGAGATAGGAAGAGAAACTGCTGCCGGGAGAGCGAGAACGGGAGCCTCGAAGAAGGCGCCTCTTCGCCCTCGTGTGGAACGTGTTGTTCTTGTTATTGTTGTTGTTGTTGTTGTGTGCGCGCGTGCCGCGGGCCCTCTCCTCTCCCTCCCTCGCTCCCTCTCTCTCTCTCTCCTGTGGCCTCAGTGCGCGGGTGGAAAAGGGACGGGCAAAATGTGGTGGAGTGTCGCGACAATTGTGTCGGTGTTGGGGGTTGCCGCAGTGTGCTCCGAGACGGAGATATCCGATATGGATAAGCTGGGTGAGTTACATGCCCTTTAATGTCTATAAAGCATTCTCCGTAAATTCACCCATTATTTTATGTCTTCAGTATCCCAATTTAGGGCTATATTGAATTTTATCAAAGTACATACCAAAAAAGAGTTTGGGTCAAGGAAATTGCGATATTTGAAATTACATTTTTTTTATTTTTATTTTTTTTACATTCTTTTTTATTTTTTGATGATGATTTTCCGGATACTTGATGCTAATGACAAAATTTATGTAAAATTAAATAATTTTCGATTTATCGGAGCTTTTGAATGGGACATTTGAAAAAAAAAAAAAAAAATCGGTTCATTTATTGCCCAAAAGTGGTGGGATTATTTTCCTTCAAATATTTATTTATTTATTTTTTTGGCTGAGTGAATTAGAGTGAAAAAAATCAATATCGCAAATAATCAGAGTGGCACGAATCGAGAATCCAGTGGTAAAAAAAATCGTAGCGTAAATAAATATGGCATAGATTCCTTTTTGTGATAAATCTCGCATCAAAATCTCATCAAGCAGCCTAATTCAAAAATATCACTTCCGCATACAGGAAGTTTTGTTTACGAATAAAAAAGAAATGTTGACAATATCCCCTTCGGTAGCAGCACGTAATAGGAACTTAGTAGGTTATATCGATATATATATACACACACACATATATATATATATATATGCGCATAAGTATATTCATGTAGCACATCCGATATAGCTGAGAAGTTCGGAACTGCTGAAGTATCTAGCGTTCACTTCGTCCTGGAAACTTGCGTGGCTCCGAACAGAGGAGCTAAACTGATTTATTGTTTAGTTTGTCAGGTAAATTAAATTAGTTTCGCTGATCGTAAGTAGAGGAGACGATGTAAATTAGTCGACAGAAGTAACTCGCTCGATTAGCACCTTTCAGGTGTTAAAATAATAGATGAGGAAATTCTCTGAGGAAGATTATGGAATTTCGTAACAAAATGTTTATTTATAATTATTTATCTTGATTTTCGAACTGCAATTGTCAAGAGTAATAATGATAACAATAATAATTTTTAATGGTTTCGTGGCGAGACAAAAAATTCAAATAAAAATGCGGGAAACACGTGAAATTCAAATGGAAATTTAACCCACATTAATAACAGTTACGTTCTCCATGCTATTTGTTCGACGTAAAATAGTGTCTCGCTACGTGTTTAACGATATAATGAAGAAAACTTTAGTTTCTCGATAACGCCTACAAAATATAACTTTTGTTTGCCCGGTTACAAAAGCGATTGTGGCCATCTCGGCGTAATGCTAACGAATTGTGTTACGCTTTTGTGTATTATACTTTGGAAATTCAATCTCGAGTTTGCGCTTTAGTTTAAACTTTGCACACCTTCGGCGATTCCACTGCTCTACTTTGCGCACCTGTGCTAAGTTCTAACTTTTGGTAAAACATAAATGAAGCTTTTCTTTTTTATTTACCTTAGTGCAGCAGGCAAAAAAATGCAGTGTTTCACGGTGAAGGTGCTAGCTAATTATTTCTAATGTCGCAGGTTTTTCTTCTTCGCACCTCCTTTTTTTACAGTCGATATCAAAATATTCCGTAGTTTATTAGAGTAAAGTAAACAAAAAAAATTAAGGTACTAACTAATTATTTCTAACCTACCAAATTTGTTTCAGACCTTCTTTTTTTTACAGCCCAGAGCAAAATACTTTTGAGATAACGTGAAAAACACGTTTGATGTAAGCCTAACCACAGAAATAATGTGTAGGGGGCGTTTGTGTACCGACGTCGTATTGCGGATGAAATATATGGTGGTTTGACCGAAATTAACAAACTTTTCGGCGGTTCTCGTGAATTCGTTAAGCTGCATTTGAATTAAGACCGGGAGAGAACATTAATTTTGGCTAGGCTGAGTTTACTTGCATTACATAGTCGTATGTATGTATGTATGTGTACCGCATGAACATAGAGTACATATTATAGACAAACGTACACAGAGCTCGTAACTCAGGGTACGAAACTCGGCGAAGAGTTGAGGGTACAGCAAGCATTGCATTAGTTACTGCCTCAACAACTCGTAAACTTATACGATTGCACATAATATTCCGCAGCAATTTATCAGTTATAACGAATGGTCGAAATATCAAGAATTATATGCGACCAAGCGCAGCGAAATATACCGTAAATCCGTAGGTGCACTTCCAATTGGCTGATGATCCGATGAAAACCGGTCCCTGAAGAGTCCAGGTGGTTATGTTAATTAATTGTATATCGCGGTTAACGTATTACTCAACAACTACTCCGGCAGCCACTCGCTCTCTCATAAATGTCGAGGATTCTCGAGGACACCACGCTCCGTTCATATAATTGTGATGTTGCTTTTCGAGTACGCACTGCATGAACTGCAATGTCGGTTTCGTTCATTACCTTCGAAGCGTTTTTACGAGAATATTTAACCGCTATATTCGAAATTAATTCATTTAACGACTACCACAAAATTTACACACTTTGCAAACAACGACTGAAGGATATTTATTGTTATTAATTTTTTTGTCATAGATGGCGTGCTTTAAAAAAAATCATAAACGTACCTAAGCACGAAATATTTTGCCTTTGATCCTGCAAACGAAAAATTGTTTTACAGAATTTTAATGCATAAATTAATTTTTCGCACAGTAATTACGATAATCTTTTTTAATTTCATTGCAAAAGTATTTTGATTTAATGGCACAATTCTACATAAAATTTGTTTTACGCCTTTGTGCATCAAAACCTTCAGTATTTTTTTTTCCGATAGAATTTGAGTGAAATATTTAATGACATATTGTTTTTTAATTGACCTAATTATGAAGAACGCTGTGGAAATTATTTTTATTAGGTAAAAAAAAAATGTTGGCTTTGGCGTAGAGAGGAATTAAAAATTCCTTGTAATTTTCGGGAAAATTTGAACCGACTGAATAAACACAAAGAAGAATATGTCGCGTGTCTCGAGTGGATTTTTTAGCGTGTGTGGAAATTACGAATTTTTAACTGATCAAATCAGGGTACATGTGCAGTATACTAGCAGATGGGCGTGCATTTAGCGAATGGTACAGTGGCATATCGTGTGTAACGAGAGAGAGCTTTTTGCAATTCGACCACTGAATGAAACACGTAGAGTTTATTTTAATTAAAACTCGTCGAAAGGGAAACAGAAAGAGAAGAACAGGGTTATGCGGGGGAGGATGGGGGGGGGGCGGAAGATAGTCCAATGCTGGTAAAACAATTCACGAGTATCGCTGGTACAATTCGGCCCCTCGATTTTCCTCCGGCAACGTGTCCTATATATATGTATATAGACTCACCACTCGATACTTTATATACGTACCAACGAGTGTTGCAGATATGTTGAACAATGACAAATCGAATGAAGGCCTCGACCCTCGTGACTACATAAGAGCTGCGGATTTTTCAAACTCCATTTTCAGAAGTGCCATTCGGTCAAATAAAATAACCAAACGTCTGAATGAACAGGGGAAATATGGGGCAAAATGGAACACACTGCAAATTTTCTATACTCCATTTTTAAAAGTGCCATTCGGTAAACAAAAAACAAACGCCTCAATAAACATGGGAAAATGGAGTAAATTAAACCCCATAAGCGAAAATCAATATTATCACAATACACAATTTCATATTGCTCCAAAATAAAAAAATATATCCCATATTTATTGATCAAATTTCAATTGAAAATGTTAGTTAGGATTTGTAAAAGTCAACATTTTTCAATGTCCCTATTTTATTATCCCCTCAAATAGTGTTGCAGAAACATAATATCTGAAAAAACGTCGCTTTTCAAATTTCGCTCAGTTTTGGAATTTTATTAATTCGAAGGACTGTTCCATTTTGCCCCGCGGTCCCTTTTACAAGCACCTGAGAAAAAACGTGCGTGCTCGTTTCTCCCTGTCGAGTTGCTTCGTATAACGTCTCGACCGGCAGAGAGAGAGTTTAATTAAACCTGCGGTTCGATCCCGTCTTATATTTATGGCTACGCCCTGTGGATTTGATAAAAAATTGTAAAAAAATAAAAAAATTAAGGGGGAGACTGCGGGGCACGTCGTCCACGCGACTCTGACGCTGAGAATATGCGACCAACTTCATTTATAGCCTCCCGAAAAAAAACACGATTTAGCTACCGCAGCGATACGTGATATGCTGCAGCATATTCTGTCCAGTGTAAAAAAAAAAAAGGGACGGTCCACAAAATGACAGTGGTAGTCCATTCGTGAGGAGGATTGTGTCTCAATGTTACGCCGAGAGCCTTCCAGTCCCTTAATTACGATCATAAGTGCCGATTCACCGGCACGCGGAGAAGGTAAACCGGGTGCCGGTAGATCGATCGCCGCCGCCACCGGCACAGCGTGATGCTCGTTAGAAAACACGTTTCCAGCGGTGGCTTAAGCAACAGAGTCAGTCAGCGGAGTGTATTTACTATTCGTTAGCTTTCGGAGAGCAAGAAATGTTCTTGTTCATCATGCAACTTGGTTCCGCTTGCATGACTATGACGTTTCCATTGAAATATAATATCGCCTACCAGACACCGTTATGTTGTGTCATGACAATTATTCGGTCTATTGTTGGCCGGGAACAAAAAGTGTTTATATGACTGTCGATAAATTCGAGGCTTATCGTTGCAGAAAAAATATCATTCGCTTGTAGTTATTTTGTTGTGGCGAGAAATATTTTGCAATTTTTTTTGTTGAGGCGGGAAATATTTTGCAATTTTTTTTGTCGAGGCGAGAAATTTTTGCAATCTGTTTGTCGAGGCGAAAAATTTTTTGCAAATTTTTTTTGTCCAGGCGAAAAATTCTTTGCACATTTATTTTTTTCGTCGAGACAATAAATATTTTGCAAATTAACATTACAGCGAATATTCGGTCTATCGTTGACCAGGAACAAAAAGTGTTTTTATTTGAAAAATTGGAGCGAGAAAACATCGATATCAAAAAAAGTCCAGTGTGTTAGTTGGGTTGAAAATTTTTTGTGCCGAACCCTCGAAGCGAAAAATTCATTTTATGTCTATTCGAATGGGTGTGTATACCATTAAAAGTTGGTAGTGCAAACGTTACCCAAATCCGAGTAGGCGTGTGATTTTGCGAATTCCTTTAGAAACACGAATATGTTTGTACAGCAAAACAAATAGGTTTCGTTATTAACCTCGACGCTGCAAAAGCAATCGTTATTTTATTTCCGCTGTGTACTTCAACTAGTATTTTTTTCTTGCTACACCAACATCCTGCCTTTCGATGCTTTTTGCCTACTCCAATTTTCCTATACGCTTTAACATCCGGGGTCCGATGACCCAGCCAAACGAACTCCGTTTTCCTACACGCTCGATACCAATCGCACGTTCCACTCTTGACAATAAAAATGCTCTATGGCTCCTTGTTGATTGTTCACTTTTGCAAACATCCAACAGGAAAATGAAAAAAAAAAAGAAAAAATCGTTATGGGCTTCCCACTTTCCCCTATTCACAATGTGCCTGTTAGTCCAACTATCCTGAAGGATAAGAGTATCCTGGCAATATCTACAGACCCTTTAGGCTCGAAAAAATGTTCGTTCACCGGTTGACGTCCTAAAAAGACGCAAATAAACGACAATCAAGATGATCCATGGCTCCATATTGATTATTCTCATTGAAATCATCAAAGCGGAAATTGAAAAAAAAAAAGAAAATCCCAGAAATCGTTATCGGCTTTCTACTTTTCCGTATGTTCACGACGTCTTGCTGAAAACAAGGTTCAAAAAAGTGACTTGAGCAAGGGTGAGAATTAACAACGGAGTGTACCAATCGATCAATCGGCTCTCCGGAAGTCCACTCAAAGCTCATTGCCGATCTCCCTGTTCATCTCCGGGCCCCCAAAGAATAATGAACTTTCGGCATGCTACCCTGAAGAGCGCGAGGGATGAGTTAGATCCAGAGAATATGTACCTACAGCGGAAAGAAGAAGAAGAAGAGATTCCACCTCGCGGATAACTACGAAATCGACTTAACGGCCCGTCGATTTATCATCCTCGAGACCCGCTCCCGCTAACCAAGGGTGCAGTGCGATGTTGGAGGGTTTACGTGGATACGTATATACGATTCGGCTCACCGGACTGGCCGCGATTCGCACGCTACTTCGACCTCGTGCGCTTTCTACCTGTGCTTTTTTCTCTACCGCTCACCTCACAGCTTTGCAAACATTCACGCCGATTCGCACACACTCGCATTATCGTATTTTTCTGTTTCTCTCGGTACCCCGGACGTACAAATGCACGTTCTCCACCCGCCCCCCCAAACCCACCCACCCTCCCACACTGTGCACACTTTCTATGTGTATGTGCCACTCTCTCTCTCTCTTTCTCTATAGCGCAGCCTGAACAACCACTTCATCGAGCACAACTCAACGTTTCCGGCGAGTCTTTTTATTCGCGGCCGAAGAGCGGCCTCGGTACACAATGGCGTGTGCGTACAACCAAGCCAGGCTGCCACACACTGTGCCACCCTCATCGAGCATCAACTGCCGAGCTGCCCGGAGTAACAGCCCCTGCTCTTTCGACATTGCACGTCATTCCGACATTAATCCAGGCCTCGTGTGACATTAGTGGCTACTATGATGACGTCACTTTTCATCATTTTTTTTTTCTTTTTTCTTTTTTTTTGCCGCCTGGTCCACTCTGGCAGGCCTGGGTACCTCGTAATGTGTACCAGGGCTTATTTGACACGACCGGAGAAAAATGTCCGCCTGCCACTTGCATAATTCTTTAATTAACCCTGCAACTTTGCATAATTTCCAGTCTGATGGACAGGGAATTGAATGGGGAGATCTTTGATGTGAAAAAAATATGCTGGTTTCTTTTTTTTCCATTCTTTTCATTTTCACGGTTTTGAGGGACTTTGTAGGGCCTAATTATGTCGGTATCGGGAAATTTCAGTTTTGGAAAAAAAAAGGATATCGAAGATTCCGGTGTAAATTTGAGGTTGAATTTTTTTTTGTGTGTGCCGAATTATGATTTGAATATGCAGATTGATCAGTTATGGGAATTCCTGATTGACCACTGGAACATAAATTCTAATCAGCTTATCACTTAATGATTTTGTTGCATTTGTTAATTACTTGAAAAATGTTATTGGGGCCATTAGATACGAATATCAATTAAATATGATCTGTCTACGTTCTATATATATTTTATTATATATTTTCATGACAAATTCACTCGACACGCGTTTTTATTTTCTGTGCCTAAGGCACATCCGGCACTCTACACATTATTACGTATTCTACGTGTGTAAAGTCTGGATGTAGGAACGATTTACAGCCACGAGGGTCTCCGCAACAATAAAAAGAGAACGTATGAGTTATCGAAAGTGGGTATATCATTAAGAAAGTATAGCATCGACGGCAATCATGCAGTTGCCAGAAGCGAGTGCACTTAACGTAACACAACAAAAAATCTATTTTATTTCATGGCTGGAAAGTTGCCAGCGCGCCGTAGGTATAATATGCATGCTAGAGTATCGCACTTTGCTCCGGCGCTCACAAGCGTGACTCTCGCTTCACGATTGCAATTATAGAAACTTTATCGAACACTCAAAGTGCCGACTAATGTCACCGATTAGCCTCTATCCTCTAAGCATAACAATTTATGTGTATGAATATGCGTTAGGGGTACTTATAAAAACGCACATAACGAGTGGGTCATTAAATAATCGTTATCTGTGACCCAACGAAAGGACTTAATTGTATATCTGTACCCACACCAGAAGCAATGTGCAGTTGAATAACACATGGACCTGAAAAAATTTGACACGACACACACGTCCATAAAATCTTAATTTCGGGAATATGTATTTATTGGGATTATAAATAAAGGTTGTAATGTTTTAGACCTTTCTCATTTTTTCACGATGTAATCAATTTGTTGATTAAATTTAACGTGCAATTTTGATGAAGCGTTAAGGCAGTGAAATTAAAGCAAATTATTACAATTATCAATTAAAGCAATTGAAGCAAATTATTACAATATTAATATATCCTCTAAGCACGAAAATGTACGAACATGAATATATGTTCGGGGTGCTTATAAAAACGCACATAACGAGTGGGTCATTAAATTATCGTTATCTGTGACCCAACGAAAGGACTTGACTGTATATCTTTACGCATACCAGAAGCAATGTGCAGTTGAATAACATATGGACCTGAAAAATTTTGACACAAAACACACACGTCCATAAAATCATAATTTCGGGATTTATGCATGATATTATTGTTGGATATATATTCAGTAATCTACACGTCGAAACATCACAACATAAATTTATTATGACGTCAAGATTCATTGCTATTATATAAAAATTCGTCAATCAAAATTAACGTACGATTTCGATATAGAATTAAGGCACTTTTGCAGTGAAATATCGAAGCAAATTATTAATATTTCCTCCAAGCAATAAAAATATGTATTTGAATATAATTTGGGGTGTTAATAAAAACGCACCCGATAAGCGCGTCATTAAAAAATCGTTATCCATGACCCAACGAATGAATTTAATAGTACATCCCAACCCAAAACATAAAACAAGCAACGTGCACTTGTATAATCCATGGACCTGAAACTTTCGATCTAAACCATACGCGTCCATATAATTATTCCAAGTTTCACGTCTTCTATTTGTCCCTCCCCCTTCGCGGCTCCATAACGCGAGTCGACTAATCGTTCCTAGCGTCGGGCACTTTGAGGGAAACGAGCGTCCGGCTAATCGACCGCTATGGACTATTTAACCCAGTACATAATCACGATACCGGGGTTTCGCGTTCGTAGCTATCGGAGCCGTGAAAACTTTGCCAATCATCGTTTGTAATCGAGATCGCATGCCAGTGGAGATAGAAAGGATCGAATAAGCAGGAGGCTCGGCTATTTAAGCGTGTTCACCATTTCGAGCAAACAAATTTTGCCTAACCGCTCGCGAAGCGATAAATATCAAAGAGCTTGCAGTTTTTTTTTTCAAAAGCTCCCAGAGAAATTCCAAAGCTCCTCTGAGCTTTGGACAGCAAGAAAATGGAGCGATGGACGTAAGCGGAAAGTGATAGCGAAGAAGCGCGCGGAGCTTACCGCAGATAACTCTTAATCCCGCGGGGATCGGGTTAGCGGTTACGCGCCTTCGACCATACGGAAAGTTTTGGTTCAGGTTTCGCGTATCTCGGCTAAGGAGAGGCGCACCGGCTACTCAGACGCTCAGCACGTTTTTTCCTCTTCCGGCATCTCGGTACGCGAATCCCTCCAATTCCGACACGGCGGATTATGTTGTACGGATCAAATACTCCGCTAACAGTGGATAATAGAAACGTGGGAAGATTAGGACAACAATTGTTACGATAAATGAAAGTTTATCCACCCCGGATAAATGGGACAACATATTTACCATTTTTTTCGCACGCGAAAGTTGTAATTGCGGAGTTTGAAAATGCTTAATGATTGTTTATGGTTTTAATTACATTTGTCTGTCCATTTGGGGATTTTAATTGTTGTGACAATTTTCACAATTTCCCTTTAAATTCACTCCACTTTACAGTCCAGGTTACGTAATCACCTTCTTTTAGTCAGTCCATTTGGAGCATATGAAATATTGAATTGTGATTGAGAATACATTAATTTGCAGTTCGTTAAAATTTATTCCTTGAAATAATGTATATTTAAAACTGTTGTTAAATTAAATATCAAAATTGCAAGAAAGCTTCTGCAGAATGTGAATTGATCTGCTGCTTAATCGAACAAGATCGATTATGGAAATTTTGCGTTTCATTAGCCGGTGAAGGCATGTATATATAATTGGACCTATCGATTTGTACACGTACTTTTTTATTGTATTTAGTTCTATCCAATGATTCTTCTACATTTTATCGCAATTCGATAATTTCTTGGTGAGTTTTTTATTTATATATATATATATATATATATATATATATATATATATTTTTTTTTCTATTGATGGTCAGATTGAATTTGCTCATTAGTTGTTCACTCTTCGGTGCCGAACAGCGGAATCATGTCGGCGGTCGACCGCTATTGATTCTCGCTCTTATGCTCATTGCCTATCCGCGCTAATTGGAGGCATCGTCGAGTGCGTTAATTGTCTAATTGAGGGGTTGGCGAACGATCCTCTTCTAGTACATGTGTATACACAGGGCGGAGCAAACTGGCGATCGTTACATTATACACCCATATTATGTGCGGCTGCACGTTAACCATATGCATTCCGGCTATAACGGAATTTCATATAAGGGCCATTACGAGTAATTCATATTTAATATGTACTTATGTATTCAAAATTATTTTATAACCTATCAAATACAACATCAAACCGGTTCAAAAGTTACAGCCGTTGTTACTTCCTCCCACGACGGGGTAAAATAAATTTTCCATAAAAATGAGGCAAATTCGACTTGCCTATTGTGGTCCACTTGATCGACGTCGACAGAGTCATTGAAATTTTATGGAATTGGAATTATGGATCAAAGTTGGTTTGTGTTTCATAAATTGGCCTCTGCGATGAAAATTCATCACAATGCTGTTTAATTTTTTTTCCGTGGACGTAGATTTGTAAAATGCAAGTTTTGCTACTCTCAATATTACGTACGACTCGATTGATCGACGAAGATCGTGTACCCAAAACATGCATCGCCTTCTCGACGGAGTCGAATTCGCTTTTGAAGTCGCCTTAACGAGATCCCGCAGCTCCGTTCTAAGGGAGTGTTACATATCAAAAGTGATCTCGATATACGATCTCTCGGAGCGAGACACTCGATCCCGCATATCGGATCTTTGAACCGACAATCTGAATTCCACGGAACGAGATGTGGAGAGGCGGTGAGATGGGGGGGGGGGGGGGAATGAACAATTCACGCGCACATGACGAATGAGAACGGAAGCTGTGCACGGGTGCCGGTTGGTACTCCAGTTCTCCATGGTCGCCCATATAATGTAATTCGAGGCGAAGGCAATGGACCCAACTTTCCCCGCTTCCAGATCGTATGCTCTCAATGAAATTAATCATACATTTCAACAAAATCACGTTTCCCTTTGAGTTATCCTCGACGCAGAATCACAAGTACCTTTATTTATTAGATGTGCCACTATTTAATATGTACGATTATTAACTCACTCTTTAATTTGTCAAATGCAAAAATGCAAAATTAAATATACCTAATTCCACGATCCTTGTAACTTCTAATCCATTTTTCTAAAAATCCAGATGTCCAAAATTTCCACAATGAGAATAAGCGACATTAAAGCACTGAATGAAGAAAAATTTATGAATATTTAGAACCAAAGGCATGTCCAATTACAGCAATCATTGCTTTACTAGTCACAGTCGCAGTAATGGAAAAATGCAAAATTCAATATATCCGAAATGTCCCAAGCATTGTAACTCCTAATCCATTTTTCTGAAAATTCAGATGTCCAAAAATCTCCACAAGGAGAATAAGCGACATCGAAGCACCGAGTGGAAGAAAATTAATGAATATTTAGAATCAAAGACATGTCCAATTACAGCAATCACTGCTTTACTAGTCACAGTCGCAGTAATGGAAAAATGCAAAATTCAATATATCCGAAATGTCCCAAGCATTGTAACTCCTAATCCATTTTTCTGCAAATCCAGATGTCCAAAAATCTCCACAAGGAGAATAAGCGACATTGAAGCACCGAATGGCGAAAAATGAATAAATATTTAGAACCGAAGATGCGTCCAATTACAGCAATCACTACTTTGCTAGTCACAGTCGCAGTAATGGAACAGCGTAGGGCAAATGGGCGCCCGTAGCGACGCAGGGAATCCGTCAAATACGAGCAACCATGGCGAGAAGTATAAATCAACTGGGTGCTATATATCATGGCATAATTGTGATGGATCGTCAGACGTAAAGGTTCGCAATTAGTTATGTAAATGCAGCATGGAAGGTTCAGCTCTCGGGGTAGTTACAATTGATAGCAATTCAGCGAGACCAGGTGAACCATCAGAGGGTTGAGGTGACTAAATGTACCAACGTTTCCGGAACGATGAATTTCGCAAGAATATCCCGACTGAACATACAAGCATTTCAACGCGAACCCACACAGCAATGGCTTCGACGAACTAATATTCCAGCCTAACCCATAAACGAATTGATTCGACCCCAACGTGTGCATTCGTGTTGATATCTCCCCGTAATTACGAGCTTTAGACGTTAATTAACTAATATTTCAGGAGGGTCGATAACGACCAATAGCCCAATTGCATTAATGAACTGATGCTAATAATATCCAACCTGAACAGCATTCACTTTGATGCAATTTATACACCGAAGTGCATCAAGTCCACTTGCAATTCAACGGACATAAAGATATTGAATCAATGCACAATATAGTCATTTCAATAGCTTGTCTATGCCCAAAAAATGCCTTCATTTTCTTGATTAAATACCAATCAACGATTTCTATTTAATCAATCACCTGACAAAAATCAAAAATAATCTCTGTCATTGAAATGTTCACCTTTTCCAATATCATCATTTCTCCTCGCATTTTCCTCAATAACTTGTCTATGCTCAAAGACTTCCTTGAATTTCTCGATCAAAGACAAGTCAACGATTTATATTTGATCCATCACCTGACAAAAATCAAAGACAATCTCAGTCATTGAAACGTTCACCTTTTCCAATACCATCATTTTTCCTTGCGCACTTATACACCCGCCACCAAAATCCCCAATAATATAATTCCGGAAAGCATCTTCAACATTTTTTCGCCTTCCTCGTGCCCCATTCCGCATCGAGGAACCCACTGATCAGGAGCCCGCGTCACGATCGCTTTAAACGTCGAACGTGCGCCCTGAAGTCGTGTACGATCTCACCCTCGATCCGACCGTAATTTCGTCCCTTATCCCATGAGCTACTAATTAAGGAGAAATAATTGTAAATTACGAGGGGGCCCGAGTTCTACTCATTCGCCCCCTTATATAAACCTGCCAGTAGGAGAGTATGAGACTCTTGCAGTTATCTGCTATCGATCCTCCGCTTCTTCGGTCGTACCTTCTTCCTCCCGGGGAATCCCATCTTCCAGTCACACTCGAAGCCTCGTCGCTATATACATATATAGTTCCAGAAGGTTAATACGCACGGAAAGGAGAGGATTCTCCGGGTGGCGGATGAAGATGGGCACACGGTGGATATTCGCGTGTCCATATACGTATGAGTGTATTATTCTCAGCGGGAATCGGTTGGAAATCGTGATTTCGTGCTTGGCATTCGTGGCGATGGTTCCCAAGGTGGAAAAGCTCTGCCAACCGAGGAAAGCTCCGGCTCGAAGGGATGGGCGAAACGCGTTGGTAGCGAACGTTGTGGCCGACGTATTTATCGACCGATCACTGACGAGGGTGCGGCATTATTAGCTTTTTATTGGCTTCGAACCTCGATACGATGAGGTTTATCGTGGGTAGCCAGGGTGTTTGCTTCATCTCCGTTTCTCTTCATCTGCCTTCCATCGAGTCGTTACTGCATCCACCGACTCACTCGCTCGCAATACACGTAAACGTTAAGTGGCGAAAGCCGCTGGTACGAGGATCGTAATGGTACGTACATATACGGATGGTACGTACACATACACCTCGGCGAATTAATGAGAATAGCGCCGGAACTCTATCTTGGCAGTTTGCAATTAAAATCCTGCCTCTCCGTAACCCGACACTCTAAACCCCGCCGCACTAACCAGATGTCTCTGCTCATGGTTCGCCGGAAACCAGAATCCCACCGACACACTTTTTCCTACTTCGGACGTTTTGTAAATAAAGAGGGAAATGGATGACGTGAAAGGTGAACGGGATGGGCGAATTACTTGACAACTTGATATGCACACGTGGAGGGTGTGTTTTTTTTTTTTTTTTTTTTCGGCGATATCGAGAGAGTTAAAAAACGATCATTCACGACCAAGAGGAGAAAGAAAAGTAGGATCATTAGTTTGGAAGGAAAAGTCAATTTCTGATCGTGTGTTCACTCGGTGAGAGAACTGTACGAGTCGTGAAGTCGTGCTCGTTATATCTTGATTACGACGCAATTATTTCAATTAGTTTGAATGTGAATCTTCGGATTTACTTATGTTCCCATGTCGAGGCCGTCGCTTTGACTCAATTAGTAACTAACATTGAATGTGTAATGGATGTAATGGATGAGGATTGTCCATTAGCACAATTTTTCAATACGGCATTCGATTAGTGTTAGCCTTGTTCATAAACTTATTGATGTATCGATGCAATTTTCAATCGAACGACCGGAAAATCGAAAGCTAATCTATATTACGGTTTTCCCTCTAATTGACAAGCAGGCATATAACGAAAATGAAATGTACCGAGTGGCATTCCAGCATACGATCAGTGGAACGATTGAGGGAATAAAATTAGCGCACTCGTCGCGATAGGCAAATGGATCCGTATAATTGTATCCTGTTTCCAGTGCCTTGAAGATCTCTCTTCTTGCGATTTCCACACTCACATCGTTTTTATTTCTACGTGACGTTATATCTGTCTTGTTATTATAATTTATTTATTTATTTCATTTATAATTATAAATGCACTAAAAAAATAAATTTATATTTATAATTATAAATGCACTATAGTGCACTAAAAAAAAAAAATAGAAACAAAAAGAATCATCAAATTCTGACCTCCATCCTCAAGATCATCTTCCTCACGATCGAAGCGACAATCGCAGATCGAATGCCTCCCTTTAACCTTTTCACTGGATCCATATCTGTCGCTATTTTCACCCACTTTCTACCAATATCTCCATATCTCCGCCGGTTGCGCCCTCCAGTGACTCCTTCTCGGAGCCCGAGCCTTCCAGAAACTGTTTTTTTTTTTCTTTCAACAGTTTTCAACGGAGTCGTTGCGCTCGGCCGAGTCCGATTGTTCGAGGATACTAGAGAAAGAGACAAAAACGATTGTGGAGCCGATTCGCGGGGAGTTTCGCTGGAGCGACGGAACTGGCACAGTTCCAGTTTCTTTATGCCCTGGTCGGCTCGTTCGTTAGTTCACTCCGCTTCGTTTTCGGAGGGTGAAAGCCTCTGTGAGAGCAAGAATTATAAGGGCTCACGGGGGTATACAGTATCGCACGCTCCTTTTCCTCCATAACGAGGCTACATATCGCAGACGCTAATTAATATCCGATCCAGTGATCCGCTGTGCCCTCAGGTGAACCCCTTCAATGCGACAAGAATACCACTGTGCACCGCTTCAAACGTGTTCGTATGCGCCCGCGCGCTTAGTCAACGACTGTACGCCTTGCCTCGCCATATATCCGCTAACTTTTGTTACCTACATACGAGGCATATGTGTGTTTTCAGTACATAAGCTTGCTCGACGCGCGTCAACCGCGGTAATTAGGCTCTTGCGTGCCAGGACAGAGTTCCCCTGTGACGATGCAAGTCAATCCCTTTGCTGTGCTTCCTCTGTTGTTGCTAATACTGTTGAGAAAGCATCGCCGGTACACCACAAGCCCACCACAACCTCGGCCTCTCTGACACAAGAGCTTCCGTGGACTTCGCATCACCGACTGCGCATCCCAATAACGTAATCACCTATCGGCCCATCTAGTTTCCTCATTTTTTCGGTAAAATATCGCGTTCGCTACATGGCTCCGTCCTACATGGCCCAGCGAAATCGATACGCAATGACAATGTTCACCTGATCGACTATGAAGGGGAATGGGACCCTAGCATCGATATTCCGATAAGCCGCGGCTTGGTAATCGATCAATTCGAACGTATCGGTATCGGGCACAAAGTTGAGCTACATTTGCGGATGCTACGTACTTACATTTTTATTTTTCTAAATTACCACACGTGGTTCTGTTTTTTTTGCCCACTTTGTCGCAGGCGTTTATTTGCTTAGGTTTTTTATGTCTGAATTAGGAATATTTTTGAAATCACGTAGTGGATTCAGTAGGCGATTATTTTATGGTGTTATTTTTTTGGTTATGAATTCTGTGAATAAATAAAAAATCAACAGCTATGCGCTGTCGATTAATTTTTTCATTTTTATGGGAAAATAATTAGTCACGTGCGTTAATAACATTTTAGAAAAATGTGCTTTCGTTTTAATGTTTCAATACAAAAAATGTAGAAAAATTGAATAACGATTATTGGAAGAATTGACAAAAAAATTTATTTCATTTTCGCAATAATTGGTGCAAAAATAGGGAATAAGTTATGAAAATCATTGTTATCGAGTAACGGGTATTTTGCAATGCTCGTGTGTGTTTCGTATAACATTACGCGTGTAATATACCGCGAACAAGAAAACCCAGTGCAGAGATAGTGCATCACCAAGTACACCATGCACTTCGCTGTGAACGCAACCACCTCAGTGCATCACCTACCATGAACGCCAGAGCACGCTTCGATAAGGCTTCTCCAGGTTTCTCGGTGCTCTCGGTATAGCTATACGAAGGCTCTTCGCTGTTGAAGCCCAGCGTCCCGTGAAATGGCACCTAAAGCCCCGTGCAAAGTCGCTGCTCAGATCCCACCCGTAGAACGTTCGCCTCCGTTCGTGCTTTCGCCCCTGTACGTTGCGATCCAATCCCACGTTTCCTCCCCCTCGTAATGTACAACCTCCGGTCTCCATACGAAGACCTATTTGATAATTACTATACACAAGTCTAGTAAATTGCGTCCCGCAGCGCTAATAAAATAATATATCTATATGTATCATTACCTTCGCGTAAATAAATCAAGTGGTTATATAACATGAAACGACCTATATGCACATATAAATCTTGGTTAACCATTAAACGAAGAAATAAACGGAATCCAAGAAATTACATCTGACACCACAAATTCTAAAAATAGTTGAATTTTGTTATAATGATTTTTGTCAAGAAATGTTAACTTTAAAATATAAATATCTGTATTTTTTCAACCCCCTTTACACAGCTTCCATTCTGGTGTCGTTGTAGCTGGACATTTTATTTAAAAAAAAATAAAAATAAAAATAAAAAATAGAATCACCATTTGCCTCTTGTTACACGTGCAGAAAAGTACCGTGATCCGATGGCCAAAATTTCAAATAGTTTGGCGTCAAATTATTCGGGCAATCGTACGCAGGATCCTTTTCGAATGGAATTGTGTGGGTTATTTTGTAAATACAAAAACGACTCCAGCAGAGTTAGCATCCCTATATCCGGGGGTCCAGCTCCACAAAACTGCAATGGAAATCTATAATGAAATTCTACAATAATAGCAACGCGCATTACACACAATAGCTAACGATTTTACTTGCTCCGAAACAGCGTTCGCCATTACCAGTGGAAATATGAAATCGTATGCGCGGATAAACTGATAGCGCCGAGGAAATGCCGGAAAATTCTATGCACGGTAGCAGCGAGCTCATTGGATGCACCGTTTTCAACAAACTACATATCTAGTCGTCCGGTGTATTGGCGCATTTTACGAAAACTCGATCAGGCCAAATTGGAGCGGTGGTGAGGGGCCAATCGATGTACACGCGGAGATCAACCGAGTGAGAGTCCCAGGGAACAGAGTGCGACGGTAGAATTGAGGATTTCGTGGGTGTATCGAACGAATCGAACGAGATGGAGAATAAAGAGTGGGACCAGGGAAAATCTCATTCACGGGTCATGGTGGAATGTTGTGATCGAATTGGGCTGCGATTCGTGTTTTAGGCGGGCCTCACACGTATGCACACAATCATACACATTTGACCATCCACTAAATGGATTACACCTGTTCAATACGTTGGACGCGGTTCGGTTCGACGGTTCATGCTCTCGTTATCCGCGTGCGAAGCGCAATCGGATCCATTCACCAGCCAGAGGTATTTATCACCGGGGAAACAGTCTAGCCAAATCGTGTATCGATTTGTATATGCGATCTGCCAAGAGCCGTTACTCCACCGAGTCTCAATCGATCGAGCTTTTCATGAAAAGCATATATCAATTTGGCCGCTTGAGTTAAAGCAGATATATTCATTTTTATCTCGATACAAACCCTCGAAACGACGATTTTTATTTTATTTAAAAAAAATTTTTACGGCATCTACTGCTACGGTCATTAGCCGAATGATCATCATGGTATCAGTGAATGCAGTTAATGCTGAAAGACGTCACTTTATGATTAGGAAGGTCGAGCTTTGCGAGCTTCTAAGAGAAAATACTAAAATATAAAAACAGTGTAGCCAAATCGTGTATCGATTTGTGCATGACTATCAATAGGTAGAGCTTTTCATGAAAAGCACATAGTATCAATTTGGTCGCTTGGATTAAACCACATATATTCATACTTTTATTTCGACGTAAGCCCTGAAAATGACAATTGTATCAGTGAACGTGGTTAATGCTACACGACGTCATCGTATGAGTAGGAAAGTCGAGCTTCCGAAGCTCCTACGAGAAAATAATATCTGCTCGAGAATTCGATTCAGCACTTTCTGTCTTTATCTTCGGCGAAACTGGATTTTGGTCTTGTACATTTTGTTACAATGTAGTGGGTAAAGGGGATAGTGGTTGGGAGGTCATCGGGAACGTGAAAGGGGCTGTAGAGCCGATTTCACCAGGAAGTATACTGCAGAAGTACGTCGAGAGCAAGGCACTGCGCTCTAGTGCTTCCTTCCTGGTAACTATGAAACGAAATTGCGGCTCGCTATCGCTCCACAAGCAGACCTTGCTCCAGGCACGCTACATCGGATCATACGGAAGAGTGGAGAAACGGGATGGACGAATACCGAGAAAAAGGGATGAAGACAGAGAGAGAGAGAGAACGAGGGATTTTAGTAACGCGAGGAAAACAGACAGCGGACAAGCTTTGGGGCTCGTGCAGACATCGGCGAGCGCGTGGCTCTCCGGAGTTTAGTTGAAATTCGAACCGGAAAGATCCAATCTTGAATTCCAGTCGATCATACGATCTTCCTGCTGATTGAGAACAGAGCCAACCCCATCCCTTCGGCCACTCTACTTATCGCGAAATAGTACGAAAAATCGGTAACTACATCAGCCCCACGATTGACTCATACTCATTTCAAATGAGCTTAAGGTGTGGCCCTCGTCAATTTTTCAATTCGCTTTTCAACTTAGATCGTAAAATACAAAACTCTTCGCAATTCATTAGAATACCAAATTGGAGAACAAAGACGCAGAGGAAATTGGCTCACTTTTGCAGAATAAAGGTTCTCCTGAAATTCAGTTGAATAAAAAATACAAATTGCTCTAAGCACGTGTACGAATCAGCATTTCTGTACCAGTATTTTTTTTTTTTTTTCCCTCGAAGCAATAAAAATTCGTCAAGTAGTCGAGTCCCCGGAGATCATTAAGAAGCAGAGCGGCGAAGAAGAAGAAGAAGAGGATAAAAAATAAAATACGATGAAGAGTGTAAAAAGTTTCCTGCCAAAAGTCGAGTTTTGGCAAGAAATTCGAGAGGGACGTTGCGCTGCTCGCGGAGTGAGATACGATCGTACCAGCCCCACTGTAGCATAAACGATTCGCACACCCCGAGACACTTCCTTCCCCCGTTGCAATAAGCTCGGTGAGATATTCGCCAACGACACGCATACACGTATACCAAAGGTCGGCTTCAACGAGAATGAGAAAATAAAGAATAGAAACGAGAATATAAGATATCATCCAGTCTCCATTTCCCCGCCTATAGCCTCCCCCTCGCCCCTCCCCCTGTTATATCATGTATATATGATAGAGCGAAGGGGAAAATTTCCCCAAGTTTTCGTGTCCCACTCGAAAAATACCATAAATTCGATTGCTCGTGGGAAAGACACAAAGAGGATGCGTAATCCTCCTGACGTACTGTACAAAAAGGAGTCCGCTGATCGGTGAAATAGTGTGAACCATAAAATATTCGATGTCTCCTCATCGTTTGATCGTAAAACGTTATTTCGATGGATCCTCACATTTCTTTCGCCCCTCTCTCTCTCTCTCTTTCTTCAAGATCAAATTTTACAGATGAAATTCAATATGAGAAATCCAGGGGGTGGCGTAAGGTGTTTCGAAAGTATATTATGGTGTCGGATGGGAAGGAGGGCGAGGAGGTGGTTCCCTGGACCAAATCGTGGCCAATGCGATGCCTGTAGATGATGGGGATGCTGAAGTCGGCCATGAATAACAGGACAGCCCGGGGTGTCAACGATATATCGCCCTCGTGAAGGTCTAGTGACTCGTGGTTACCGGTCTGGTGGATGATGCACGATTCGAACGTGCCCGGTTCGACCCTCGAGGCCCTGGGGCATCGAAAAGCACAACCAGCGGAAAGCTCCCCGATGCCCACCAACTCTTGCCGGGCTACAGACCGCGCGAACCACCGTAGAATTCGGATTCTCATCCGCGAGGGAACCCGCGGGGCCTTCCGAACGCGTGATGTGTTTCCACGCTTCGGAACTTTTCATTTCATTCGATGCCATAACTCTTTCGAAGGCTCCTACGGAGGGAGAGAGAGAGAGAGAGAGATATCACCGCGTCAATGGGAACGGACCATGGTGAAAGCAACATGCGGCAACACTTTATTTCGGGAGGACATATTGTTTCATCCGGCATTGGCATTCGCATATTGGCTGGGCTATCTGTCATCGAAAAGGAGACGAGAAGATGGAATTAAAAAGTGTAAGGGCGATCGTAAATCTTGAGGGGAAAATTACCATCTGAATCATAAGATTGTTAGTGGAAACCAAATGTGTGTGAAGATAAGAAACATCTGGTTTTTTAATCATCGTGCCGAATGTAGAGAGCCCTGGTTTTTTAATCATCATGCATTCAAAAGTCCCTGAGACCTTCCGAATGCTCGATGCATTCGCATCAGAATTTTTCATTTCATTCGATACCATAACTCTTCCGAAGTTTCCGTCGGGGAAAGATACCACCACGTCAATGTGAACGAATTATGGTGAGGGCATGCGGCAACACTTTGTTTCCGGACGTCATATTGTTTCCGCCGGCATTGGCATTCTCATATTGGTTCTCAGCAATTTTTCATCGAAAAAGAGAATCGGAGAAAGAATTTAAAAATTTTTCACAAACTATCTTAAGAAAATTACATATTATTTAACTAAACATCAGAAATCCTTACCATATATATTTATTTTTTTTTTTGAAAATGCGAATCTGATTCAACGGCGAAATTATTCCTGAGACCACGAATTCTGAGTCACATTACATATATATTCATGCATCATGTGTGAATGCAGTGGTGGGAGGGTTGGAGGAAAGGATGAAACCAAGGCGGATACAGAAATATACTTGAATATGTATATACAGGAGAGAGGAGAAAATACTCTAGCAATGTGGTCGAGGCACCCGATCGCGTGTCAACCCTCCTCTCGCGCTCCTTTGCATCCCCTGTCGGCCTAGTGCCACGATACAATGTGTCGTGTTGCGTGTACGTGTGGGAGTCGGTGGTAAGGGTGACTGAGCACGTATGCTTTGCACGCAGAGCCCATAAATAGCGTTGTTGCGAAAGCGAAGAGAGTCAGCGAGGCTAGACTAGTCTAAAGCTACTGTTACTCACTCGTGGCATGCAGCGAAGAAGCGCGCGCGCGCGTGGAAAGTCGCACCGAGGCTACACGGCTTACAACTTTTCCTACGCCACCGACCGATATTGCGTTATCACTCCTCTTGCCTTCGGTACAGGCGCGCATGGAATGCAAGAGTAGGGTGGAAAACAAGGGTGGATCATCTCTCTTTTGTCTTCGGCTTTCACCACTTTCAAGCCACTTCGCTTGGAATTTAAGCTCTCGGAGACGCGGAAAGGACTGTGTTACATGTTGGCCACGTGACCTTTTCCGATTCGATAAATTACAATGCATCGCCCGCATTCCTTAACTTCGAGGCTACACCAGTTAGCCTTCCTACCTTTTTTTTTATCAACCTTCGAAATTTATATGAAATTATCGCGAATTAAAAAAGATGCTTTTTTTGACACCCTGCCAAATTTCAGTCCGATTGATTAAGCCATTCTCAAGATACGAGGGATTCGGTAGAAAAATTTTGTTTTTGTTTTTTTTTTTTTCAGAACTGTTCGACAATTCAAACAATTTTGCATACGTTGACATTGAATTTTGGGATAATAAATTGACACGAAAAAAATATCCTCTACATCTACACCAAAAAACGAATAACTCTTTGCCAAACAATTTACATATTACATTTGAGCAAATTGACTCAGCGCCAAAATATACAAATTAAAATCTATGATAACGTCGACAGATAAAGCCATTCGTGATGATCGTGACAATAAAGCTCGACTATTCAATTTGTCGGAATCACCAACCACGAATTAGCGCATAATCGTATGCACATTGAGATATGCCTTTTTTATTATCTACATCTAAAAGTGAAACGGGTGTGGCTCAGTGATTCCGGAGATGGCACTTGTACCGAAGTGACTGAGACACAAAAGATACTAAGGGACAAGTAGAGCATAGCGCGGGCCAAGCTGTGCAAGCTGCACCGACCGCAATGAAAGATCGGAGAAAGATTACCGCACGTACAGCTGGCACGCTATTTTCCTCGGCACCAGCAGAAACAGCACTCGCCGCTGCCGCCGCCAGCGAGTGTATAGCACGGCAAGAGAGAGAGAGAAAGAGAGAGAGGGTTCGGAGCTTCACTCGAGCTTCGGCATCGTGCCACATTTGCCCTCCAACCCCTTACTCGACAAGCTGCCTCCCTCGTTCGCTCGACCGTGGCTCGCCCTCGCCCGGCTTTAAGACACTCGATGCATGCCCCTCGCGGCCAATAGGCACTCGGAAAAGCTATACCGGGAATCGTATATAAATTCCCTGCAACTCTTCCATTCTCTCTATCTATCGTATATCGACGGTAAGCGGAATCTATGACCTCGAGACAGAAAATCCGAGTGCCATGGTATAGATATTGGAGGATGGATAGAGCCCCGTCGTTATATATATATATATATATAGAATATATGTATATGTATATACAGAACACCGAGGGTATTTGATGCTTTGACGATAACTCTCTTGTGAGTCTGTATATAACCCTGAAGAAGTGGAATAGTGGACATCCGTGTATACGAACGTCGATGATGTGATGGAATCATATGAGAATTTCCATGGTACTTTCCTGAAGAGAAAGGATTCGAGCAGGATGAAAAGTGAAAAGTCTGAAGTGCGATCCACTGGAGTGAAATAATGATAAAGGGATTGGACCCAATTATTAGTTTGCTGGGTTAACGTCGATAGCTGCGTGGCTTTCGGTGCCCGAAGTAGGGCAATTATTCCGGGTATAATTGAGGTTGAAGTTCCGACGGGTTTGAAAAAAACTTGACCGAGCTTCGCGTGGAAATACAGACAAGAGAATGGAAATGTTGTCCTGAAAGGAAATGGGAACTGTGGTCTCAACCTTCTTTCGATTGGTTATTGTCCGATTCGAATTATTCGGTACTCCAACCAATCGACGAGTGGAGCTCGTCCTGTCAGTTGGCATTCTACCAACCAACAACGATTTGCCAGTTTTTACAACCACAATTCACATTTTCGATATGCTCTTCGTGGCTTTTTGGTTCAAATTTGAAACAATCGAGCAAACACATCACGATAAATGACGTGGCTTCTTCAGCATGAAATTTCGGTGAAGTCAGGCCTGGTATTTGTGTAGGCCCATTCGTTTGATCGTTATTCAAGATCACCGATAACCGTGTCACAATGTGTCATAGAAATTCCAATGGCCGTAGGATTTTCTGACACGATTAGCCTTCCGTGAGGTTAAAGTTTAATGCGGTGACTATAAACGAGCTACACAACGTGCCGAATCCCTGTGTAAAGCAGTAGATGAAACGGTGAACGCGCGGTGGATTTGGCCGAGGCGCACCCGTCTGTCAGAATGATGAATTACCAAAAAGTGGTGGTGAACAGTGGCACCTACTAACTTGGCACAGCTATTAACTGGGTTTGTAAGGGTACGATGATAATTTGCGATTAAAGTTGGCCGAAACTCGGGAAAATCTCCGGGGCAATCTTCATCTTTGTTGCTTGTCAGGATTGCCACCCCGAGGCCTGCGAAAGTGTGGCGGGCAACGTCACTTCTTCAGCAACTAGGAAAGAGAGAGGAGAGAATACTTCGCCAACGGAAGATGTTGCATGTGCTGTTGCTCATGGATGGTGACTGTGTATATATACTCCTGGCCGCCACGGTAAATGATGTTCTTGAAGGGGTTGCTTATTAGTACCTCGGTCGCTGGCTCGCGGAGTTGGCTTCTTGCGGCTGAGAGGTCGGTTTCCGGTTGCTGCTGCTGCCGCTGGCTCGAGACCCGGTAACGTCGTACGGCAAGACTCGCCAATGTTGCTGCAGGGTGGGTTGAAAAGGGAATGACGCTTAACGAGAAGCGGGGGATGCTGAAGAGAGCCTTAACCTCGTCGCTCGAGACGAGCATCGCGTTTCCCGTTTGGGCTAAGCGAGGGACCAACCAACGGTGAAGAAGAGAAAGAGAGAGAGAGAGAGAGGGAGAGAGGGGTCAGACCAGAATGAAGAGAGAAGCGCTCTGCCAACCACCAGATACTTCGAAAGCCCCGTTTCACCCTTCCGGAGCAACCACCCCAACGCCGACCGTGCCAGAAGCTTAGTCCCGTTAGCCAAGATGTTTAACCCACGAAACTGCAACCACCGACGAATCCTCGCCTACCAATTTCTCCGTCTCTCTCTCTCTCTTTCGCTCTCTCGCACCTTCGGCACCTGCAGACGCAGCGGGTTTCGATTTTCAACACCGATTATCCCTGACAGATTGCTCAATGACGCGAACCAGCTTCCCTGTTTTTCATTTTTCTATATCGGGAAGGTCGATAATCAATTCAACCTATTTTCATTTATCAGTCGTTTTACCAACCGACGTTTGTTTTTTTTTTTCGTTGTAGGTTAGGTTCTCTCATTTAACAAAGTTGTGAATTATTTCGATGAATTGTTATTTTGGTAATTCAAGTATCTTGAATTCAATAGATCAATTGGATGATAAGCAACGAATTGGATTACAGAACAAATTAGTTTGTCAGCTGAGTCAAAATAATGGTGAAGGTAGTCGTCTCAGCGCATTTTCAACTGGGGTTACTTTTGAATTTATGCCATTTAAGATAACAACTTCGTGAACTCAGGTAAATAGCCGTCTTCCGGGTAGCGTATTAAAAAAAAAACGAATATTCGTGATTGTCGGTCGGAGAAGAGAGTCGAGGACCATTCAAGTCTTTCGGTGGTCGCGTTGTCTACGCGACCGGGAAAGCTCACAGTCGACATGGTCGGAAATTCCGTCGCGGTGGAATTACGTTCAGACTGGGCGAAACCAGAGTGAGGCGTATAGTCAGTGGCAAACCCGCCAGAAAATGGTAAGGACCATCCTGGGAGCGCTTCGTCATCTCTGATAACTCTCTTGGCGCCGGAGTCTCGCGAATTTCACAAGCAGAGCTTCCGGCCAGCCCAGCTTCCTTCCACCGCACTCCGACAGAACCTTGCCCCCCGTCAGTTATCTTCGCGACTATCTGCGGGAATATCACCGTCACCGAACCTCTTCTTTTTATTTTTCTCCGACCTCCGTCGCTCACTGTAAATCCAAAGGTATTACAAAGTACGTCTCTTTTCTCGTGGTTACGTCAAAATATTTTTGGGTAAGTTTATTAAAACGAAAAAAACCGCAAACGTGAAAACGTCGTAACAAATATTCGTCTCATTAACAAGCAGCTTAATTAATGACCTTAGGCGATGGTTAAAATAGTTTAATCTCTATTTGATCTTGATCTATTTATCAAAAATCGAAAGTGAATCACAAAGTATGTTTTTGAGCTTTAAAGATGATTTTTCCGCAGGTACACTAAAAAATCTGCGGAACTTGAAGAACCGGAAGGACACCACCAACGTTCGTTCCAATTATCACGCGCTAATTATGACATTCAGGAATGGAGTTCGCAGCTGGAAATGATTTCTTTGTGGAAATTCAACGCCGCACTTACACACTATATTTCCGTCCAAATACATAGTTGCATATATGCGCGTACGTTGATCTATCCAGAGGCTTTGTAGCCCCGTTACTTCGATCCAATTAATGTTTTTCGTGCCTGAAGAGCACGTCAAAGAAAGCTTTGACGTGCACAATGTGAATTCGCTCGTAAAGTCTATCCCATTTTGCATAGTTGTGGCTGTATGTACATATATACAGCCACATCTGATTAAAATTTCAGGGCTTCGAGAGAAAGAGATGAAAAGTGGAATACAAAAAAGCTTTTCCTGCAAGAATGCGATCTTGCAGTTGGTCCCAGTAAAAATAACAAAAATAACTAATAAAAACACTAGACTAACAGTTAAAAATTGCCCAATATTGATAGCCAATATCTATTGATCAAAATTATCAAAGTTCAGCTGAAAAAAAAAGTTGAGCGCGTGTTTTACGCTTTTTCCGCGCGAATGTTGCGCAACCGTGTCTCTTTTTCAGAATCTCTTTCTCTTTCCGATGCGAAGAAACGATGAAAAATCGCCGCACGCCAAAGGCCGCGGCAAACATAAATTCTTTGGCGTGGCTGTTCAGGCGCGAGGGCGTCCGCTTCGGTCTGGCCTCCGCGGGCGATATCGGTCGATGACGATGGGGGAGACCAGCAGGAGCTGTTTATCAAGGCTCTTTCACCTTCCACGGCGAATAAGGCTGGCCGTCGGTCCTGGGTCTATTAATTTCAGCCTCTTTCCTCGGCGGTCCACCTCGAAGCCGCAAACTCTTTTTCGCGTGAATCGCACGGAAAATAGAAGAAGAAGAAAAAAACGGAGCGAGAAGAAAAATTCATAGACGAAAGAGTATTTTATCAATTTCTCCCAAGAACCAAGACGAGCTTTTGCGTCCCTAGACGAAAGCAATTTCGCCCTTGACAAAGAAACTTCAGACCCTGAAAGCTATTATGATTTTACGCATTTGTCCCTTTATCAGATGCATACTAATAGCCAATTATCAAAGGTTCGTAAGAATTTCGTCCCTAATACGAAAAAATGTCTCGTTTTTCTGCCGCTCTGACCAGCCGCCCTTTTTCCCCTTTATCCCTCTTTCATCTACAAATTCGTTCGTGTCTCGACTTTCAGACAATGCTTCACTCGTACAATGGAAAAGCTTTGCCAAGAACTTATGAAGAGAAATAAATAACGAGAAGTGAGTAGAAAAAAGGTGGAGGAATCTTGCGTGTTCGCTCGTAGGAAACTGTCTGGCGATTTAACCTGTAGTATAACACTGTATACACAGAAAAGCGTGAGAAACGTGGCGTGATCACCCTCGGAATACGATAGAGATCATACCGATTTTTTTTTTTGTTTCACTCCCTCCTCCCTTTGTTTTTCATGGTTACGCCAACTGAGTAATAAAATATTCACTTTTATTTCTTTGACTCAGCTGAAATTCAATTCCGAATGGCACTGGAAGCTTGTAGAATTTCGACTGCTTGCACTTCCATCAAGATTACCGAGTAAAGCTTTTTTTTTACAGGAATCTTCGTGACCACTGAAATCTCACAAAGTTTTTCAAAATCTTTGCCCTAGTCTCGAACTTTTTTTTTCGTCGTACGATCAATTTCACGCAACACCTGAAAATAAAAGGCTGTTTGGAGTTCATTTCCAGCCAACGAAAGTCAACTGTGAACGTGAATCAGGTTTTGAATTTTTTTTTATCCACCCTCACAATTTCTTTTGCCGTAAAACGTAATTTCACTTCAAATGTACCATGAAGAATCGATCGAGATTTTATTTTGAGCCAGGTGAAATAAATTGTTAAAGATTGTTGAATCTAAAGGTGATTGTCGCGTAAAGGAATTGTATCGAAATTGTCAAATCGATTGCAAACGTTATTTTCAACAGTGCCTTCTGCTCTGCTACTTTTTCTTCATTTTAACCCAGTAAAATATCTCTTGCTTTTGTGTCAATCTGCTAGAGTTTCGAAAAATCGGCTTTTCAATCGCGCAATTTTATCTACCGTAATATCTCTTTTCGTGTGTAAAAGGTTACATCCACGGGGCATAAACTCGCAGCGTTGGAAGTGAATTTTTCTTCTCCGAGAAGCAATCGCAAGATTAAATCTGTCTCACTACATATGTACGTAAAAAGGATGCAGCAGAGTACGAACTTGATGTCAGTGACCGTGACAAGAGTATCAGAGTTAAAAAGCTCTCATACTCGCAGCATTAAAGCATTTTTTTTTCTCGTCCTAGACAGACAAGTGCATTTCTCATATATTCCATCAAGCAAATGTCAAAATGTTCCGACCAAATAACATTTATTGCGAAAACTAAAGCAATGGCAATGAAGAAAAGAGGGGCCTAGTAGCAATAAAAGTTAATTTAACACCGGTACGTTATTCTTATTGCTCGACGAGTTTCTCAACTAATTGCTTCAGCGGGAATTGAAACTCTGCCTCCAGAAGCTCCCTCGTAAGTCCGGTTAATTAATTAACGATCGCGTTACATCCAGCGTGTCTTCAAATTGCCTTTTGCTTGGCCCGAAAAGAAGCTGAGATGTGCTCCTTGGAATAAGGAATGAAGAGAAAATCAACGATCCTACAAATCTCGAAACAAAAAAAAAAAAGAGAGAGAAATTTATTGAGGGACAGTAGTCAGTCAAAAGGGGTTAATTATTATGAGCAAGTATCTTTTAATTATACTCCCCCCTTCACCGAATCAAAAATTCATAATAATTCACTCTCTTCAGGGTCCCCGAAGCGTTTATACTCGATAATGCGATCATCAAGACTAAAAACCCCATGAATCTGGTTGCCAGCATAAAATTCGTCGGGTTCATCATGAACGTCTTGATTTTGACTTTGACGGTAGCGACAGCAGTCCTCGTAATTGAAAGAAACCAAAATATGGTTTTGTTCAGACGCAGAGCGTGAGCAGCCCTTTCAAGATCCTGGCGTGGCAATGAGAGAGAAACGTCAGTGAGTTTAAAGTCGAAAGGCGAGCGAGGGAGAGTTGCAATAAGTCAAAATAGAAGGTACTTTCCCGCGCCGAGGCTTTTCCCCGTTTGTGTGTAACTTGCCAGGCTTGACTGACTTCTCCATTACCTCGGCTTCCGTCGAAACTTCGTTTTAATATGCTCAACGGACAGCCATATCGGTACGAGTGGCAGGGGGTTTGCGAAACAACCCGGACGGTAACATCCACCCGTCAGGAGCTCTTCTTCAGGGTCTCGTTCTCCGCCGCGATTCAACCGACTCTGTATATACCCTTCATCGTTGGCACGTTCGCTACACTGGGCTGCTGTATACCTATCAGCTGCGAACTTCTCCAGTCAGAATACTCGCTTCGGATTTCCACTACGCCTACTCGTGTAAACAGTTAAAGTTGACGAGCTCGTTTCTTAGGCAGAGAGAGAGAGAGAGAGAGCCCAAACTCCTGGCTCGACTATTAGGACAAACGACGAGGAGACTTTTCGTTGGAGTCTTCGTCGTGCAGCAAAAGAAGAACTGCAACAAAAAAAAAGAAAACGAAAGAAGAAGAAGAAAAATGAAACGAAACGTCTTCTTGCCTTCTTTTTCTCTCTTCATGCCACTCGATCCTAATACGTTTCGCAATATTTGCTCAAAGCTGAAGGCAACGAGTACCCGGAGTTCTCCGGCGAGTGGCGGATACACGAGTTTCCGTATCTTTTTGAATAGTTCTTAGGATATACTTGTGTATATAACAGCGCACTTTCGGAAAGATCTCTCGGACGTCTTGCCTCTCTCATCCCATCAAGTTCGCTTTCAATATACCAAGCATCGTATCGTCCGCCGCCTCGACGTGCTTTTCCGAGAGCTCTCTCTCTCTCTCTCTCTCGCGTGAGCATCTTTTCATATTGGTCCCGACGCCTTCTGCTGGTCCACCGTTGGTAAAAAGAGGCACAACGAGTTTGGCCTCGCCTCGGTGTGGCCTCTTCCACAATCTCACTATTTCCGCATTATTTCAACGATAAATTTCGCGAGGAAAATGGCGCGGAATCGTCGCTCGCCTCCTTCGCCTCCTCCCTCCTCCCTCCGCTTCTTCTTCTTCTTCGTCTTCTTCTTCTTTGCTCTCTGCGCCTCTTTCATTCGGCGGGACAGGCGGAAACCGACCAAAAGACCCCACCCGAAATTTATGTTCCCGAGGAAAAATAATAATAACGGGAAAGTGGTAGAGGGCGTTCCTTACATCCTTCCTCACACTTTTCTTCGGGGCTTTTTATCGATGCTTTCCTAGCTCTGCACAGCTCTCTTTACGTAATGCTTCTCCTTTCCCCCCTCTTTTATCCTCAATGACCGAACTCTCGGATCACTCGCTAAAAATTTATTGACGGCGGTAATTGTAGCCGATCCCTCGCATAAATCGATTCGACTCACTTGCGTTGCATTTCTTCGTTTCAATCCAACTGTCATATCACTTTTAACAGAGCGTTCAATCTATTGGATACATTTCTTCCGATTATTCAAAAATAGCTTGCGTGATTTGTACAAAAATGGATTGTCTAATCGTCGCAAAATATGATAACGATAACACACAATTTTACTGAGTTCGACTGATTTTTTTTTTTTTTTTCGAGAGCGAGTCTAACAATTATGATTTTCCACCAGTTCCATCGGTGAAGTTTCCACCGGCGACAAAATTCCTTTCATCGTCGCCACGGGACCGGAAAAGTCGGTGACCGGAGACGTGTCATGAGCTATGTGGGGTTACTCCGGAAAGACACTGAGATCTGTGGCTCGACGGAGCCCGGATCTTCGGATGGCAAAGCATAAAGGAAATCCTGACGTTGGAGGTCAATGAAATATCTGAACCGTATTTGCGGGGACGTCGTTGCTGTCCACGAGGATTTGTCGACAGGGAATTGATTTAGGTCGAAGAACTTAATCCTGTCCTGAGGGAGCAAGTTCGAGGCTTGAAGACGACTGCATGTACATGTCCGAATGTGTGCGAATCTGTACGTATGTGTGCAAGCGAGATCTGAGCGTGAAGGCAGGTCCATTCATGGAAACGACGAGCGAGTAGCCAACCCTCATCCAAATGTTGGCAGACGCACAGCTCCTGCGATTGAACGAAAGTACGGATGCCGGTATAGTTGCCGTCCGAATTCGGCAATGAATGCCACCACGACTAGTGCACGTTGGGGTGTCGTTATTCTAGCTGACACAGTCACCCCGACCGGTCATTCCCATAAAGAAACTTTTTGTTCGTTGCTTTTGTCCATTTGGAAGTCCGGTGCTGAGCGTTTCCGCTTTATTCCTTCGTATCAATGGAGAACAGTGTCAACGAAACTGACATGCTCCCTCGTACACAATAATTACGATGATAATTAACACGAAGATGTCGAACGAACGGACTAGCGAACACTCGATCCAACAGATGGCGCGTCAGTATGAAGTCGTCTCGTTTTCCCCATTCTTTAATAACCTCAAAATGCTAACAATCATCAAGGCTATTACTAAGTGACAGGGAAAATTATGTGTGGCGATGATTGTCTTAGGGAAAAACATGGTTGCCCTAAAAGCGCCAACCCTCCCGCATAGTTTCCAGTTTCACCAACTCTGCGAAATTGAACTAAGTGGAGGGTTGAACAGAGGTATAACCAGGCCATGTTATTAGTCCTCCCTCATTCTGGAAACAGTCTCAGAACGTTGATGACTCCACGGCGTTGAGAGTGACGGTACGGGGATGAAATAGGAGTGACGGTGTTCCTCCCTCCGCAGTTCCTTTAGCCCGGCGAGTTGTTCGTCCGCACCCCATAAACCCCCGGACTTGACCGAGTGAACGGCGGCACACAAGGGACCTAAATTACGCCTGGGGGGGTTCGCCTCGTCAACATGGTGCCCGCGCGCACTATCGATCGTAAATAACGAGAAACTTGCTTCCATGCTAATACCTGTCCGTAATACCCGTCACCACGTAAATCTTCTCCTCTCGCTCTCACCTCGCGGCGCTTGAATTTTATACCTTCCACAGACTAAATCCCCAGCGACAGCAGTCCGAGCTGCACTACAATCCCATAGTTCCTTTAACATAAACCTACATATGTCATTTATGCACAATTCAACGAAACCCCACATATATATGGGGCATTCCATTGAAATATTTCATCCCCTATTTTTCATCTCATTGTTCCATCCCTAAGCAGCAACCCCAAATTTGTATTACACTTTTTTTACAACAATGTATATCCTTCTGATTATTTACAACGAACGTATTGACAAGCGGAATTAAAAAATCTGACATTCTCATCAATTTTGTATCAGATGTCGAGACTTCTGCAGACTTTTACAAAGTGACTTCTTTAAAAAAATTCAACTACATAAATAAAAACATAATTTAGTTACCCGAGCCGGTATGAAATGTCCCGTATGTGTGTGTGTATGCGTGTTTACTCCGTACAGGGTGATTCCGAAAGCGGGTTTTTTTCCGTGTAAAGCAAAATTCACGATTCGAAGCAACCTTTATTACGCCGAGGCAGCGGTATATTTACCCGCACCAATACCAACCCGTGAGATTGCCAGAAAAAGCAACAAAACGACCTTCCCGGCGCACGGCAAAATTGTTTTCCTCGCGTTGAATTATTTTTGCCGAAGAGTGCACCGGCAATGGCACTCCAACCCAAAGGTGGGACATACCACGTTACCACCCGTCGTAGCACGTAAACAGGCAAAGCTGCTTTACGATCACCGCGTTAAAATCTTGCCCACTCACTCGGTTTCCATCCTCTTCAGCATCGTTCCTTCTCCCTCGTCCTTTCTCGCTTAGCTTCCCAGTCTCCGGCACCGGCTCAACCAAAGCCCATCCCATTCAACAAAGAACCAACGGAAAAGGCTCTTTTGGTGGCAGACAGAGAATGAGGTGGAAGGACGAATAGAACGTGAAAAAAAAAAACGAAAAAAACAGAAGCACGAGAGTGACCGACGTTACTTCACTCCAGCAGAGCCTCCCAACGGATGCCAGGATGCATTAGCTGACGTATAACGTGTCCTTTATGGCGAAACATCTCACCGTAAACCCCGACGTGACTTATATTACGTACGTGTACGCGTGTTTGTATATTTACGTATGTGTTATCCCGGGGACCTTAATTACGTCGGGCGGTTTCAGACCGCCAGAATCTACCCTCGCAGCTTCAAGGATTTCGCTACCAGCCAACATGCTTCGCCTCGTAAATAAACCCAAAATGCCTTTTTTTCCACGTTAATGGCCCGTCGTTAAGGTCATCGTTTCGACATACGGCGCATGTACCTTCATAACATTTTGTAATATATAGACGTAACATTCTAATGCACTGGCTTACTTCAACATTTAATAAGTTCATCTTTCGTGCAAAGCATCTTCAGTTTGTAAACTCAGACCAGGAGGTAATTGATTAATTGAAAGTAAACCAGGGGAAAAAAACAATATTTTTATCGTTGTCTTACGGTTAAAGCGATCATAATTCTGTTGATCATGAAGACTTGTTTTTTTTTTTTCAGATTTCGAAATGTGAATGAAATTGTCATGGTACAAAGAAGGATTGTGTGAACTTACCTCATGCATAAAAAAGGTTACTTTCCAGTCGCCGTTAATATTAACGAGCTTCCTGCAGTTTCTGTTTGGTTTACTTCGGGGCAGTCGTGGGCTTCCGGTAGATTTATTCCCATTACCGAAAACGGTGCAATCTCGGAAACGCCACATTCCGTCCCGAGGATGGCTTGTTCACACTAAGCTCACTTCGATACTATCTGCCGCCGTTAACCAAACCTAGATTTTCCATTCATTTTTCGACCTCTAATTGCATACATTCGTTGCCGATGCACACATGTGTACCATAGATGAATCTGGGGAACACAGCGCGTCCCCAGGACATAATGTGTCGTACGGGGTATACGATCCCGGACCCCATAAATTACGGGTTTCCAATTTCCAGAACCTGGTGTTCAACTGGCGCAGCCCCGGTTGTTCACCCCTTTCGCAGCCAGTGCTGTTCTACCTTCCTATCCCGAGCTATATTCGTTGTCCGCCAGGAACGAAGGTGACCAGGAGTGGTCAGAGAAAGGTGAACCAGTGTTAACGACACACGTCCGCCAGACTGGAAATATTCAATTATGTACCGCAATCCTAAGCCATTAATTTCACCTGGGGGCGAAAAATGGGCTTTACCGGGACACACAAGAACTTCGATTGAAAATGTGACAGAGGGAAATTTGGTAAACCCAATTGGAATTTGTTCCGGACATCAAAATCAATTCAATGAAAGTGATCAAAAGGCAAGAAATCAAAGGGTTGATACAGAAAACGTGTAGTTCATTGACTCCTCAGCAGATTCATCTTTTACAATCATCCATCGATTGTCCATAAATGACATGATGCGGATTGTGTTATTGGTAACTCACTTTTTGCTCTTCGTGATCACCGTGACTGTTAACACGCTACTAAATTGCATCTTAATTGTTAATGATACCCTTGTGCATTGGCTGACCCGATTTCAGTGAATGGTATCAGGATACCCTGAAGTACATGTGCCCATTTATACACGTATACACATATCTCACTTCCAACAGCTTCAGCAACACCCCAATGAAATGTTGATGTGCCTATAGCCGCGTAGAAATGCATACAATTTAACGTACACCATGCCAAGTGCATCCCTAACTCCGATACACGACCGCCTTCGCGATTTCAAACTAGGATCAAGTTTTGGCCCACATGCAACTTCCAAGAATGCAACTCTAGTGCAAAGTTTCATGGAGAGAAGGGGGTTAGAGGCTGGCCCATAGTGCGATGCACTTTCCTCGGTGCACTGCGTGCAACGAGCCGCGGAGAAGCACCAAGCAGGCCATTTACTATATACGATGCTGCTATTAATATATTATCAGCCGCTTTAATCGATACCTCATAAATCGGGCCATTAACCGTCCTAATTTAAAGAGCGATAGTCAACTCCATGAGAATTTTCATTCGCTCTATTTCACCGTGCTCGGCGTACACGTTACCACTATTTTCAATGTATAAATGGCAAAAAATATTTCTGTAAACCCGGAACAAAAACCTACCGAGATCTGATGCAGCTTCCGTGATACAGTGATACACTGCCGCGCTCTCCTTTTCTCCACAGAATAAAATGCTCACTCTTCCGTATATTTTTCTTTCTCAACATCACAGACACGCTCGTGTTCACTCGCTAGTTCCTCCTTTTTTATATGTATTTATTCTATTCTCTGGAACCGTTACTTTACCAAAGAAACGAGGGTGAGTCACCGTTCTCCGTTTTTACGCTATTCTTCCTTATACACCCCCCCCCATCTCTCTCTCTCTCTCTCTTTTCATCCTCCAACTCTATCGCTTTTTCGCTGCGTATTTACGACAAGGTTTCCCTTCAACTCCCCGTTGAGAAAACGCCCGCTCGCACGAGAAGGCTATGATAGCGGCTTCTCCTGTCGGGTGGAAAACAAACGGAAGAAAAAAAAAAAAGAACGATACGTATAAAGCAAGGGCAGAGAGAGAAAGAGAGAAAAAGATAGCCCCAACGTTGATACAGATCGGGAGCTGTTCCCGCGTTCCTCCAAGTTTTCCTCCACTTCCGTAGGCACTATACATATACAATACTATACTTTAATGGTATATATAGAAACTGGTGCAGTGCTACTGGCTCTCCGGTGCATCCGGTCTCCGGGGGTACGTGAAACTTGGAGCTTTATGGATGGAGCCTTATAGAACGTGTACTTTCTGGGCCGCAGAACAGCAACGGGGGCTAAACGAAATGAAACAGAGTTGGCGGAGCGATTGCCTCGTAATCTTTCGTCCCGGCGCTGAAACACAGACGAGAGATGCGAGCGACTCCTACGGAAAGATACGCTCGCGAGAGCCTTCGTCGACGAGGAAAAGGTAAGGTGATCCTCGGCGTGTCTACTCGCTGCTCTCGGACAGGCGAGAAAAAGAGACGTTACTACTTTTCCAACGACGTTATTACTCGGAACATTGTTGCGCCATGGGAGTGCTTCCGAAGCTCGGACCAACTGCCACACAGTTCTCACTGCGTCGGATTAAATCTCCTGTCCAAGCTTCGGTCCAAGCTTCCTGTCCTATACCTCGCTTTCCTACCTTTCCACTGCTCGTCTTAACCCTTCACCTTGTACGTGACTGTACCTGATCATTTTTCGTAAATGCGACAAGGTTAACATTTTTTTTTTGGAAGGCCATTAACGACAGTGCCTCTATTTCATTGCCATTATTTTTAATATCGTACTAATAGTGGAATTCGGGATATTTTTTGATCTTTGCTTTGGATTCTTAAGATTATTGTTGTGTAATGGAGATCAAGGGAAAGCAAAATGTTCCTTATTTTTTTGACTAATTAGGCAACGTCTTTTGGAGGAAGTATGATCAGGGGCATTGGCTTCTTCATGGAGGAAACTTCATGAAATTTTTTCGATCATGAAGAAGTACTTGAAAAATAGGAAGAGTCGTGATGTTGAAGAGGGTTAAAAAAATGTGATGGAAACAAAGCTTCCTCTAAGGAGGAAGGAAAACACGAAGAGCGGTGGTGACTTTGGAAGTTGACGACGTTACGTCGTGCACCGAGCACATGTTGTACCTGAAGTGGTGGTTGAGGTTCCACAGACAGTCGCAATCTTCGTAGCCGAAGAGATGAGCAATAACTCCTCACGTATGCGGATACCAAGTTTTCCGCGGGATTTTCCAATAAAAGTTCCTCCGGGACTTCCGGAAAGTTTGCAATCTCAGTGTGTTTTTCCAATCAGAAATTTCGCAGTTTAGCGAATAACACTTCAACTTCTGCAAATGAGGGATTCCGAGCGAGAAAACCTAACGGATTATCAGTTGAACGAGTGAAACGTGAAGGAAAATGTGGTTACCCATTCAATGAAGATTTCCGATCGGTAAAATGACCAATTTAACTGAATTGTAAACTCCCGGTCATAATCCACCTTCACCTGAGATCGTTTCCATGATATATGGACACGAGAGTTGATCACGTCCGAAGTCGAAAGAAAAATAGGACCGATTTCTTCTAAACTGGTTTGCCCCTCAACCGATCGGCGCCGTAACAAAAAGTACCGAGAGCTCGTGGTGTCGTTAGGCTGACCCAAAAATGGAAGAAGAAGAAGAAGAAGAAGAGGAAGAAAAAAGGCTCCGGGAAGTGGTGAGAAAGAAAAGAAAGAAGAATATGAAATGGGTTGGGGAACGAAGTCAGGAGGTGCGGAACAGCAAAACTTGGCACGCGTCTGGCATACGAGACCGGGACGTTAAAATTGGGAGACTGGGCAGCTGCAGTCCAGCAGGGAAGCCAACCCTCGTCCACCCTCGACAGACTCGTTTTTTCTTTTTTTTTTTGCCCTATCTCTTCGGCAAGTGTGTCGACAAAGATAATAGGGAGATTGCCAATGAGGGCATTTTTACTAGTCTCGCCGAAATAGCATCGTGACCGAGCCATTTGAGGTGGGAACCCTCGAACCTGTCTCACATTCTTGATTTCTCCAACTTAAAGAATTTTAAGATGTCAATTCGCGATTCCGAGTAATACAATTAATAATGTCCATAAAAAAAAAACAAAGAATCCATATTGTAAATTTATTCGATCATGAAGACATGATGACCATGTTGAAGACAAACAAATGTTTCATTATAATAACCTCTCGCAATTAGAATAGTATTAGAAATCGTAGTTACCACGTTCGATGACTGATCATCAGCTTTGAGTCTGGACCATTTATAGCAATCAGCCTAAAGATGATGAACCAACTGTTAGCAGGTTATTTTCTTGAATCCATTGAATAATGTATACCCGAAGAAGCTGAAAATGTACGTATAGTATCTTGGATCAATATACACACAGCGGTTTATCTGATTGCAGTGCCAGTCGAAGCGAAGTAACGTAGGCATATAATCCGAAGAATGATTTATACGACTCTCGGAATCTCATTATGATTGCATTGAGTCATAATGACTGGCCTTGCGGGCGTCCGTCGGCAAGTCAGTCTCTCACACGAAACGAATTGTTCGAGGTATTCTATCGATCGGGAAGTAGGGAGATACAGTGGTACCTTGCATCGAGATAAATACACAGGATGCTGAGGTATTTCTTATTTGTTCGCCGCTTTGAAGCGCCATCCGCGTATCTCCCTTCTACACACTCACAACATTCGTCGAGTGGCTTAAGCTGATCACATGAGACGTCCATAGCGCGAGGTCCTCCTTGATAAGTATATAGTCCATGGCACGAAGAATCCCGGCGCTTGGCATCTCCGTAATTGGCCGTCCATATAACCGAGTTTTTAGGAGGCATCCCGTAACTCCATAAAGATATGCGTTTTACAGGAATATCCATAGGATAATTTGAAATCTCGATGTGGAGACCGGGGCTTATTGAACTGCACAAAACTTTGATCTTAAGTTGAAGAATAATGAGTTTAATATTTTTATAGAACCATTTCCATCATAATGGTTTATTTTCTCTCCAACAGTCGCAATTTATCGTGGCACTTCAAAATTTGGGCAATCTATTCGAAATTATTTCCCGTTGAACTTCTTTTTTTTGGGAAGTACTGGGATTTTCGCAATTTATCGTGGCACTTCAAAATCTGGACGGTTTATTCGAAATTATTTCCAGTTAGATTAAAAAATTTTTTTTGGATGTATTGGAAATGTCGATAAGTGATATAAGCCATAAAATGAAATATTGATATATTACTTTGCTTTCAATGAAGCCAAACAGTTTTATTATGGCGTACCAAGAAAAATTGTATCTTTTTCTTGAAGAATAAGAGCCAAGATTTAGATCGGTCGATTTGAATCCATGGTTTCGTCTGCGAACGCATTACTCGAGTAAATTGAATTTCGCCAGTCCGCGCGATTAGGTAATACCATCGGCCGATGATTTTTCAGCGTTGATTCCCAAGTGACGCAACTGACCCCGGTGCCCAGTACACGTCCATTTACGCGCACCGACACAAATATCCTGTATGGTCATGCACGCATATCCGGCAATAATCGCGAGTCTCGGCGCTCGATAAATCCCAAAGCGAGTCTCGTGAAATGTGCCCGACATTGCAAACCGTGCATTAAGCCTCAACAAATCATTAACCCGAGACGTGGCGATGCTTCCATCACGCCAGCTTGTAATCGCGAGGGGTCTCGAGGTACATCGCAGCCCGGCATAAACTCTGTTATTCATATACGGACATTGATGGGTCGGAAATAAATGAAAGGCTAAATAAAAAAAAAGAAAGTAATAACAATAAAAAAAAAGAAAAGAAAAGAACTAATAATCCGTGCATTACATTAAGAAGACGATGATGAGCAACAAAGTCGTGCGCTTTCTAAAGAGCGCCTGTCCGGCGTAACTCACAGCATCATATCCTGCTCACGGCACTATATCCAGCAGTTTATTGTTACAGGCACTTTTTATAGCTGCGGAAATTTTCTATTAACAAGACCCAGGAGGATCTTTATCTGGAGGGAAAATAACTATGCGCCCGAGGCTGCTATACTATTAAGTGCAGTATCCCTGTGTGTAGTGACTTTTCGCTCGTGCACCGGCACTTAAAGATTACAGAGAAGGTACTTGATTTTTTTATTTTTTTCATTTTTTTTTTCGTCTTATTTACTACCCTTTATTTATTATTATTATTCAGGGGAAAGTACGCGTTAAATACGAGCACGCTGCCAGAATTCGTTTCGTCGTCTTTTTTTTTTTTTTTCTTTCTCTCGTTGTCCGAGGTCTCGCTTAACTTCTTAAGGTAACCTATTCTACTGTCTTTATTTTTTCATTATTATTTTCCTTTTTTTTTCTTTGTTTGTCATATCACACTCAAAGCCACGTCGTAAAACCGTGAAGGCTCCATGAAGTGCAAGTATCATAACTCATAAGCGGGATTAACGTCTCTTGGGAGAACTGGATGGTAGGCAGCGAGAGAAACAGCGTTGCACACCACGGTTACGTTACGAGGATGATGGCGGGGGCGCCACGGCTGTAAAGCGAAATGGTGCGATGGCAGCGCGGTCGGTAAAGTTGGCGTATATGCATTGCGCACTCGGCGCATACGCACGCCGCTCAAGTCGGGGATAGTAAAAGTTGTAATTACAATAAATCGCCTTGTAATTGCCGCCGCAATTACCGGGAAGTAAATACCTTTGGGACCGTAAATAAAGCCGTGGGTAGGCGGGGGTGGTGCTACCCCCTCGAGAGGGGCCAGGGGGGGCAGGGGGTAATATGGCATCTTACGGGTGTCTGGAAAGTCGTAAATATAGTTCTTTATGGAACCGGTGTTTCGTACTTGAAGAGAATACTATAAAGATTTGTCCATTCGACGTCATTATTTCATGGAAATTAATTATTGGTATGTCGTGGCAACGAATCGGCGAAGGCAATTGGTTTTCAATGATTTCAAAAATTTTAGTAACGAATTTACACGAGGGTGGAAGATTTTTAGGTTTTTGTGGGAAAAATGCTGTGAGATTGCAATATTTTTACATAAAAATCTGCTGATAGTTGTTGGGAATTAATAATTGTTTATAAAATAAAATAATGGAAGTTTACGAATCATATTTTATACGTAATATTTTTAATAACATGATTCCAATATCATTATTATTTCAGCCAATTAATTTAACCCACAATATTAATTTTCTATAATTGTTCATAATAATGATTTCACATGGCCACCAAAAATATTTCAAAAATCGTGTTTACGGTGAAAGTTGATATGGATTTTGCGATGGCGATGCAATTTTTCTGGACCATAATTGTCACAATTCAAACTGGAGACCATTCATCATGGTTTCTGTATTATTGGACCCACGAGTCGATGGGTCGTTGCGTTTCCGACTGTGTAATTGCGCCTCGATGCGGACTAATTTCGCGTATTCTGCTTCGGAGAGAGACGGAAGCCTCGAAAGGCTCATTCTCGCCGAATCGAAGGAACGCACGAGTCGAGAGCAAAAACCAGACGCGGCGAAAAGCAAGAACAGATACTATACAGCACAAACAGCGCGGCCTCTTTTCATGCTACCGCACGGCATCAGAATTCGCATGCCAAGCGTGGTTATTAATTCGGTTCGCGTGTAATTAGCGTCGAATAATCAGTCCTGGAATTATCCCGTTTTCCAGCGTCAGAGCTGAGCTTACGCCGACGGTGCACATTATACGCGTGTCTATGCAAACGAGAGCAAAGCGAACTAAGAGAACCATCTACTCGATTCCAGCGGTTCAATTGGCTCCTGGTCTTTCCTATTATTAGTGCATATTTCCCTCCACTTCCGACAGTGCACACAAACTATCCGCATACGTTTCTCATTTTTTCTAATATTTATTTTACGTTGGACGAGACAAGTCCTTGAAGACAATAACAATAAAGGTAAAAAGGAAGCGTAAGGAGCAATACCAAATTGCTTATAATTACGCTAAAAATATAAATACGACAATATAAGTGTAAATTAAAATAAATAAATAAACTAGACAACACACAAACTCAAGTGACTCAATCAGCTCTACATAGTTTAATAATTCAAGAAGTGCACAAAAGGGAAAATGGGACGGCTCACATTTTTATTATTAAACTGCATCATAAAAAATGATGGTTGTGCCATGTTTTCCCGGTGCACCGGCGAGTAAGTAAACTCACATTTTTCCTTCTATCTCATCCACCTTTCTTCGTGCACCAAACGATAAAACGACCTCTTCGTCGAGGTGTCAAAAATTCTTGAATGGGTTCGTTATTTCGTAATTTGATTTTTCTCAAGTGCTGTGCCGTGATGCATCGCGGAGATTCATGTATACATCAACGCACAAACATATATATATGTATATATGTATATGAGCGAGTCTCTGAATCGCTCGTTAAGTCTTTCCGCAACATTGTGGGCGACGTGTCAAGCGTGCAATCAAAGCCAAGAGCAATCAACAATTTCGACTGAAAAATCGCTTCATCCAAGCAAATACGATGGTCTATGAAAAAATTAATGCATGGGTACCTCTTGAAAATTCGGAGATCTATGAATATTCTTGTCACTGTATTGACCTCTTAAAATTTCAGGAATATCCGAATATTCCTTTTTTTTTATTATTATTATCTGGATCTAAAAGTATTCATAGATCAAATGATTTTTCCGAGCTAAGATCACACACACATTTTTCAGGGCCCACCGTGGTATCCGAACCATCGACAGATTAATTATGCAATCGCATTATGTCCGTCAAATGAGGCGAGATAAGCAGCGGGTTTCACATTTTATGACGATCAAGTTTTTTTTTTTTTTCGAGCGAGAGATTTCCCTCGGAGCTAATTGTGTGCGACTGGTCGTGGTCCACACCTGCTGGCTATACTATATATAACTCCGGTAGCAAGGCATCCGATGGCATTCGAATCAGTGATATAATCGCCACTAGATCGTACCCGATAAAGAGCCACACAGACGCACACAAGCAAAAAGTTGTTCTCCATTAAATCCGAGTCGAGCGGAGGAGCTTCACGTGAACGGGAACTCGAGAGTTCATTTTTTTTCTTGCTCCACAGATAATCTCGTATCGTCCTACGCCATTACACATCATTTCTACCTCGGTGATTTCGATTATACTTCTACGATCGAAGAAGCAGTAGAACTACAGGGATATAAAAAGATTTACAAAAAATAAAAAAATAGTTCCTCGCGTCTAGCATCTTTTGATGTTTCGCCGAGCGACGGAACTTTTCAATCATCGACCGCGAACTTGCCGCTAGTTAAAAGAAAACTCGTCAGCGTTTAAACGTCGCTTCGCAGCAGCGATTGGTATGTTTTTATTTTTTCTTATTCGGAACATCGAAGTCTCCCGACGTCGCTCGTTACCGCTTCTAATCTTCGTGTGTATTCACATTGGGCACATAAATATATTTATGGATTCGTGGAAAAAAAAAACGTATATTTTTCTTATTTTTCCGAGTCAGAGGTTTGAGGTGAAAATAAAACGCGAACCGGATGTCGTTAACCCACACGGTATGTCGTCGAACAATTTAACGGAATAAAAATAAACGGCGGATACGTCCTCAGGGTTGGGTACGTGCGGGTACAGGTGAAAGGAAGAAAGCACCAAAGGTCTTAGGTACATCATCAACGAGATACCGTGTGCTTGTGACGTTTCTTCGTACCGATGTCCCGACGGCTCCTCCGTAAAGGCGACCCCATTGCAAGCTCCTCTTAAGGATTGGACCGACAAACTAACGAGAGTGTTCGCGATCCGAGTACGTAACCCGGGATGCCCGATGTGAAAGTCGAGCCCCACCCTGTTAACGCTGCCGCTCGTTCCCGGCAGCTTGACACTGGACGAGACGAGGGTCGAGAGTGCTTTGAAGTCGATGGCCCGCGCGCCCTCTCCGCTCTCCTACAGTACCCCCATCATCAGGTGCGAAAAGTTTCCTCGATCCTCATGGTACAGATATACCGAGTCCCAATGGTCGCGCTCGTGACGATGGGTAACGGTACAGTAAAACGCACGAGGCACTCGACGTCCATGTTTAATTTTGTACAGAGTGTGAAAAGTCTCCTTGATTCTCATGGTACAAATATACCGAGTCCCAATGGTCGCACCCGTGACGATGTGTAACGTTACAGTAAAACGCACGTGGCACTCGACGTTTATGTTTAATTTTGTACAGAGTGCGAGAAGTCTATCATTATCTATCATAGGTGCGCACTCGTTTTCCGTACTCGTGTGTAAAATATACAGAGTGCGTGCGCGGCGTGCGTAAAGCGAAGCTTCACGCACTCGTATTTTTCGCACTGCGTAAGATATTACAACGCAGTAGCATTATCTACAATATTGTGCTTTTTATGTTTGTTTTTTTTTTCAGCTTAATATACGAAGGTAATTTAAGAAAATGAAAGTATTTTAATACGATACGAAAAAAAAGCTGATCGTCTTATAATACGTGCTATAATGTACAATGTGCTTTGAAATATTCACGCAGAGAGCTCTCGAGTCAATAGCAGATGTGTTAATACAGAGCTTGCGATATCAAAAGCTCGAAGACAATGGGACTGGGTTCCGGTTAATTCACGACGGGTGACACTTTTTGCGAAGACATCTAGAATTCGCTTTGCTCGCTTTCAGACAAGCGAGCTTTCGAGCTTTCCGAAGTGTGCACCCAGCACATAGCTCCTCCACTTCACGGCGTCACTCTTTGGTCGTTCTTCTTATTCTTCGGCCCTTTTCTCGTTGTTCAGCGCAATCGCTGAGCGACCTCTTTTTTTCTGACGACGCTTGCAGACCACACCGACCCCTACCCCCAACCACAACGATTCTTCAAGCAGCAGCCTCGTAAAGAATCACCCTCACCACCCACACGACGAGCAGCTTTCCCCTTACACTCAACAAAAGCTCACCGCAACCACGCTCGCCGCGCTTAACCGCTATTTTTCCCGCGATAAATGAAATTGTTCAGGGAACGTTTATATGGCCTCTGTATTTAGTGTATTAGTACCGAGCGTATGTTCCCGACATTTTCGAAAGTTCCATTCGATCTTCCAGTCCTTTGTACCTTCGCTAAACTTTCATAACACTCGCAAAACCACCTCGTGATATCAAACAGTGCAAACCCAGGAGTTTATCAGGAAATATCTGCAGTTATTATTATTCATTCATTATGATTCATTTTTTGCCCACCTGATGAAAATGATGATTCATAGATAAAAATTGCGAAACCTTGATTGTGATTTCGGTTTCTGCGAGTAAACTTTTTGAAACCTTCTGGCGAAAGTAGGTATTTGAAAATTGTTGATCGGTAAAATGTGGGTTAAAAAACGATGTTTCGAAAATAGGTTTAGAAAGAGGGTTTTTGGTATGTAATTGACAAGTGCGTTAGACGATGGCAGTGGGTTAGGTGGGGACCATGAGACACAGACTATCCTGAGAATCTCGTTAAATCTTGATAACCCTATCTGCATGTTAATCCGATCTGGTAGACCGAAGGAACACAGCCACGACATCAAAACCCCCGTTTATACCATCCGCGAAGCTATTACATCGTCTACTTTGCGGTCTCGAGTCGGCTGGTTATATAGGAGGTGCTGTGAGAACTCGTCAGAGGTGGCAAGGAAAATGGGAGGTAAAGGTTACGGGAGAGCGTAGAGGCAAGTGTGATAGAGACAAGTTCGTGGTTAACCCCTGGTCCTTGCCACGAAAACCTCGGGTTTGAGCAGTCAAATGAAAGGGCCTGATCCTGGGCATGGTTTTTCTCTTTCGAACCTTTCCTTCCAACCACTTAAGCAACCGGAAGTCTCGATAGGCACGTTTCAATGGAGTTAGCAACGTGAGATCCGTATTTTCAACATTAATGCTTGATGGAATTAATGCAACACGCCATCACGTAACATTTTATGGGTCCCCGCAGTGATATTACGGTTCAGACATGCCTATAAATTTATTATTCATTGTCTGGGACAAAAGTCAATGCCGAATTAATTTGCCACGATTCTCTTCGGTTCAATAAACAATTACAATAAAAATTCTATCCATCTGCTTTGGTCTGGAATTTGATGAATACTAATTTGCATTTTTTGTTATCTGTTACAGCAATGACTGCCGTTTCCGGAGTGGCCGGTTTCAAGGTCAACCTTCCATGTGAGCTTAAAGCGCCGAAAAATGATCGGGTGATGATGGTTTTGTGGTTCAGGCATCTGGGAAGCAAGCCAATTTACAGGTGATTATCATAAAATCAATAATATCGATAATCGAACAATTTTTTTCTAAATGCCTTTCCGCTATTTTACAAAATTACATATTTTCATAGTATAATGGGGAAGCTCTCAGTTTGGAGGAAATAATTATTGATTGCCTGAAGTAAAGTGTACAGTTCCATTTTAAGCTCAAGTTCGCACACCGTATTTCATGTTTCTTCATCCGCAAATTAGAACTTGACTGGAAAAATTAAAATGTCAGGAGCAAGTATCCAAAGTACACCAAAAGAATTTTACAGTCAACCCAAAAGCATTTCCTTGCCTTGCGTCAAATTATTTCGAAATACGGTTCGCTGAGAAAATTTGATTACGTCAACCGCAGTCGGTGATCTCTTCAAGAAATCGTTTGCTATTTCCGCACAGTCGAGAAGAATCAAGCAACGGAGAACGACAGATAAGTAAGCACGCATTTTTTTTTTTTCTTTCCCTCGTTCGTTTAATGAGAGGAAAATAGTGTGCTCGGTATAATAACGTGGATGCGGTACCGCCGCGGGAAAATTCCGCGCGGAATTCCGGACGACTTTCGTAGTCGCCTGAAACTCCATTTACTCGGCCCTCTCTCTCTCTCTCTCTCGGCTTTCTTTATCCCGCGCTTTCTCACTCTCTTTTTTCCGTGGCGTGTCAGGTATCTTCGAGTGTCGAGGTAGCGCAAGCTCGCGTCGCTCGCTCGCGAGCTTTCCGCTTCCGCGACCCGTGAAATTTTCATATAGAACGACGTTGAGACCCCGACACCGCGACGGAGTTGCTCTACGCCAAAGGCATTGTCGGCTGCCCGACGGTGAGCCGTTCCGGCGGGTCATATTTAAGAAATGTAATAAGGTGTGAGATATGCGCGCGCGCGCGCGGGCGCATGGTGCATCGCGGCGCGAACCGAGTCCGCCGAGTTGCTCAGCGAAAAAGCGACCGAGAAATTCTCGACTCAGTTCGAGGCCCTTTAATCCTCCACAGCGGCCTCGTCGCGCTTTTCGCCCCCTTAAAACTTTAAATTATCACATCCTTCCATGGCGGTAAATTATTTGTGATTTAATAACGTGACTTCAATTTCACTGAGTTTCACATAACATGTCGTTGAGTTTGCTGTGTTTATAAAGAATAATTGAACGTACATGGGCAGTAATAAAAAGTGGGACCACTCGCTTTAAGCAAGTCAAAATTTGGGTTAATTCCTTGAGGTAAATGAAGGATGTTTTTATAACTTGACCAAAAGCAAGCGATGCAACTTCGCGAACTGAGTCATCCGAGTTGCTCAGCGAAAAAGCGACCAAGAAATTCTCGACTCCCTTCGAAGCCCTTTAATCCTCCGCAGCGTCTTCCTCGCGCTTTTCGCCCGCTTAAAACTTTAAATTTCCACGTCCTTCCATAAATTATTTGTGATTTAATAACGTAGCTTCAATTTCACTGAGTTTCACATATACCATATCATTGAGTTCGCCGTGTCTACAAAGAATAATTTAATATCTTGACAGTGAAAAACAAATGTGTGTGTTTTTTTTTTCTCGCTGTTGTTTCAATTATAAAAATTAAAATAATTCTGTCTTCGGTATAAATAAACGATGTTTTTGTAACTTGACCAACCTCTGCGGGTAAATTGCAGCATTAAAAAATAAAAATTGGATGAGTTAACTAAAAACGAGTAATTGTCGCCGTATAGTTACAAACCCAATAATTTGCTCTCAGTGCACCATGAGTTTAGACCGAACGTTGAATAGCCCTATTGAACTTGCACGTCACTCGCTTATCCGGTATTTATTGTATAACGAGGGCATTTAACGTCACCGATAGGGTTTTCCACGAAAATGTTAAATTGAGTTTTCCCTGAAGCGCGTAATCGAATTTGCACGATCTGTTGGACGATAAATGAGGAAGCCGCGCTGAAAAGAACTTGATAATTAGTTACGAAAGTTGGAGGACCGCGCTGCGAAATATCCAGCGTGTATATCCCGTGTCCCGTATAATATTCGTTGAAAAGCTTCGACAGTGAAAGCTCAAAGGGGAAAACCGATGATTTCGCGGAGCGTCGAGGACCAGTTTCATTGTGATTAGTGTATCGCTACGGGGAATGAAATAGAACATTGAATCGGAGGATAAGCGATTATCCGCAGGCCCGCGAGACGGAAGAATTAAATCGTAAATTTCAACGTAGCCATTCACGAGGAAGTAGCGAGCCGCCGGGAATACTCACAGTCACGAGTGTAAATTCAAACTATCACGAGGCCTTGAGAGCGAAAAGCCCTGTTGAAACGCAATTTAACTTTTAGTCGAGCGCAAGAAGCAGGCGAAACTATCGGATGGTCTCTGAATTCGTCAGAAGCTTGCGCATCGTGTTTCCGGTCATTCTCTCTCTCTCTCTCTCTCTCTCTCTCTCTCTCTCTCTCTCTCTCTCTCTCTCTCTCATTACTTCATCACTGTTGGTTATACGTGACCCCACAGCTTTTCGACCAGCCGTATCCGCCATTGGCTTAATATGCAATAAAACTTGAAAGGGAATGCCCCGTACGTACACCTATAGCCTCATCCGCACGTCACGTTTACATAGATCCCCGGGTTTCGTTGACTCTATCTCTATCACTTGACATCGATGCAATATCGCTATTCCGAACCTTCGATGAGAATTGATCTCCGGTATATGCATTATGGATTTCCCTGGAGTCGAGTTGCTCTTGCTCGGTATACAGATAGTAATCAACTATTAATCTAATTACCGATGTATACGGTGCTGGCTCTTAAGGGAAAATTTTCTTCATTATCTTAGTCGAACAAATTCACGAAAACGATTTTCATGTATTTGTCTATCCAATTCTCTAATCATGGGGAAGGTGTATAAAAATGAAACCGTCAAATACTTCATTTCAATCTAAACTGATTAAATTCGATTCTGTGTCCAAAGATGCAGCATATTTAATTTGTGTGAACTGTTGGGTCTCAGAAAGTAAAGGTTGGAACTATTTCTCAGCGAAGGGTTGATTAGGTAATTTGCTGAGTGGCATAAAACTCGAATTATTATCGATCACCATCGTCGAATGTAATCATCGTGTAATGGCGACATTGCATTCTGTTGTACATATATTATTTATTAATGTTCGGACCAAGATCACGTGACTGACCCGCATTACCCACGTTGACAACGACGAACAAACAAGTAAAGCTTGCGACCTGACAGATAATAGGTTTGTGCCATCACACAACCTGTGTCATTGGAATAAAACGTCGATTGAGTGCTTTTGGTAATTCGTGTATATTTATCACTGATACAACAATATTACATGTATACAAATATATATAGATATATATATATTGCAAATTTATTGACCGAGTTTTTTTCCTTGCAGCTTTGACGTCCGAGGTGGTCGTCCTTTTTCCGAGGCTACTTTGTGGTCGTCACCGAAGGCCCTTGGTCCCCGGGCATTTTTTATCACGACATCCAAGTCCGCACATCTCAGCATCGATCGACTCGAATTGACTGACGAATCCATATATCGATGCAGGCTCGACTTCGAGAATTCCCCAACGACGAATCAATACGTCAACCTGACTGTCATAGGTGAGTGATTTTTTGGTTAAAATGTTCAACCAATCGCATGTCGCGTGACCTGAAAAGTCACGTGTATGAAATATGGATTTCATTGACGACTTCACTTTGACATTGTCCAATTTCAATGTTGCTAATGGCCTTGAAAACAAAAGCTCATGGAACAATGTTCACAAAGAGCACATATTAAAATCATATGTCATCTTATGGTAACCGATAAAGTGATGATAAGGCGAAATCATTAATTACGATCCTCAATATTAATTTCCAATCCTACCCACTGTTAAGCGATATAACCCGCACATGATTAATTGCCGTGTAACAACGTAATTACAATTAGTCCGAGGATCGCCATTGAATCATATTTATCTTATTACAGTGCAACCAGGGAGGCCGGTTATTCTGGACAGCTCGAGGGAAGTTTTGAATATAGAAGAGCCGTACAACGAGGACAGCGACGTTAACTTGATTTGCGAGTCCACCGGTGGAAGACCGCCGCCGAAGTTGACGTGGTACCTCGAAAACAGCGTGATTGACGACTCCTATCATTACAAGGGCGAGACTGGGGTGACGGTTAACCACCTGAAGTATCCCAAACTTGGACGACAGCATTTGAAAGCGAGGCTTATTTGTCAAGCCAGCAACACGAACCTCGTGCCACCGCAGACGATGGTCCTCATCCTCGACATAAATCGTGAGTCGTCCTGTACTTAATTTATACAAAGCTCGACATTCATTCAGTGGAATTCTATTTTCACTGTCGGAATTCCCAACAGAACCATGGAATCTGACGTAGCATTTTGTTCCAGATTGTCACAGAGACTTGACTAGTTTTGGTCATATTTCCAAAAGTCCATACGACCTAACATTTATTGATAGCAATGCATATTTGATCACTGGAGAACCATGAAATCTGATCTAGCATTTTATTCTTATGGACCCAAGTCTATAAGACCCTGTCCAAAATCTGCCATTTGATCAGTCACTTGGACACTTCATCAGATGACCTAAAATTTTTAGTAGCAATGCATATATGATTATTGATATGCATTTCAAGGTTAGTGTGACGAAAATGAAAAAGCGTCGGTAACATCAGAAGCCTGAATAAAATATGTCCTTTTGCACGGGACATTATGCCTCGGTTGGTCAGAAGTAGGGCCATTGGGCTCACTTCCTCTATCTCGTTGGTTCCGTCCTCGAGTTCGCCACTCCATCCGTAAGCGACGTCCCAGACAATTCATGGCATGGTCCCCGAGACCATTACATTCCTATTCCCACGCAATATATATCTTTCTCCCCTCGTTTCACGTCGGTCACTCGACGAATTCTCTTTCGATTTTCCGTCCACGGTTCTCTGCTCGCTCTCCCGTTCTCTCCTTTCTCTATCTTCATCTCCCCGAAATTCCCCACTGCCACATAATTCGCGGGCATACGTCCAGGACTGACACGAATTCGTGAGAAGAGAGATCTCTTCAGTGTGCCCTCGGGAGAAATCACTCAGAGAGCCAACAGCGAGAGAAGAGCGTGCCGGCAAACGCCTCGGTACATGGCTCCGCCGTTGCGCCGGTGACGCGTGCCTTCCTAAGATGACGTGCAGCTCTGCGTGACCCGCAAACCCTCTCACTCGAACGTCCTTCAGCCCTCTCGCATCCGCTTTACTCCCTCGATCTTCCGCGCTTCCGCAATTTCTCTTCGCACTCTACGCCCTCTCGGCTTTGCCAGCTACCCCCTGTTTCTCACCCAGCTCTTCAACAACCCCGACAAGGATACAAAGCTAACCCGTTTGTGCTCTCGTGATCTCATGCACTCGTGGCATGTGGCCTAAGACGTGTGCGCAGCCTCGAACGCCTTTTCTCGTCTTCCTCCCTCTCTTCATATTCCTCATTCCTTCTCTCTCTCTCTCTTCGTCTTCCTCTTCAGGATTCTATCGCTCGCTCTCTCGTTCGTCTCTTCTCCCATGCGCATGCAAGCTCCTAACACGGATCCTACGAAAAGCGGCAACCAGCGAGCTGACACCTTGGTGTGTGGAAAAAGGTGTTCACGTGCTGAACCCATGGCCGTTGGTGTTCACAGTGCACCCGTGAGTCCCAGCGCGAGATTGCCCGTGGCAGATAGTGGTAACGCCTCTCGCAAGACGGATCAGTGGATTGCGTGCTGGGCATATTTCCCGCGTTTCGATTCCTCTCGCCTTTCCGAAGGTACCTTCGCTCTATGTATACACGCAACTCGTGCGCTCCTCTGGCCTAAGAGCCTCACCAGCACTCAGGGCTGCGAACCCTTCTCTCGCTTTGCCGTACATGTGTTCTCTTCCAAGGGCCACATGCTCGCGTAAGCTCAGGACATTTCTAAGTGGCCCATTTATGTCAGCTCGTGAACGACGTCCACCTTTGATTACCCTTTTTAAGCAGCTTTGACGCGAGCTTTCATGGACATCGCTAATCTCTTTGCCTCATCACCGAGGAAGCTTTAGTTCCCTGAAAATACATTATTTTCGTCGAAATGTTGTTTAGAAAAAATGTACGTACGTCTCTGTGGCTGGAATGAAAAATAATAAATTCGATACCGCGAAAAACGCAGCAATTGCTTCCCTTTGACATAAATAATAATAACAATATTTACAAGATAAAAATAACGAAATAAATAAACCCACTTCCTCTGGGAAAGTTACCGTTGCAAACATTTAAATGCAAAGGCAAATTTGCGAAGCTCTATTTTGCATCCTTTTTTTTTTCATTTCTGATTGATACAGCAACGTGCGGATTGTAAAATTCTCTGTGTACATTATCGACTACCCGGTGGACATTGCGAATGTGTGAAGGTGTAAATATGTCACAACAATGTCGAGCGAAGTCTCGAATGATTTACAGTTACCGGACAAATCGTGTAAAAAGTAAAATACTCGATGTACAACGACTACATAGCGTATGGCCCGTTGATGGCCCAAAGGTAACGGCGAGGAAATTATGAACGCAAAGTGAAACGTGGTCGGAGGAGGAAAGAAAGCAAAGAATAAAGATTGGGTTGAGGCCGCGGGCGCGTGGCGCGTACCTAAGGGAATGCGCAACGGGTTTACCGACGTATATCGCACTGTGTGCCGTGCGGTGCTATACATATATGTATGGCGGAGACGAGAAGCGCGCGCGGCTTGAATCCTTGATAACGTTAATGTAAACACGCGTAAAACCATTAGGGCTCGCGCCTGCCGCGTTGTGTATGCCTCCGGGGCTTCGGATCTCTCGGATAACTTAGGCACGCACGCACCGCTCGTACCCTCTCCGCCCATCGGAAACCCTCTTCACGAAACGCTCGCGGCTCTCGCGATATCCCTCCGCAGATACAGTACAACGCCTCGGTTCCCTCGGTCACGAAGAAATAATAAACGCTCGGCAACTTAATAATATTATGTGCGCTTGTGCTTACCACGCCAGGGACGTGATGAAGAGATGAGACTCTGCCCATAATTTCATGAATCCACCCATAAATACTCTTCCGTCACCTCTTCATGGTGGAGGAACTTTGGAAGAAAAATCAAATTGTTCACCAGTTCATAAGGACATGACCATGTTGAGGTTTGAATATCAGGTCCAGGACATTGAAGTACAGAGACCGGACCAGGTTTTTCGATTGATCACGTTTCGGACCAGGTAAATAGCGAGATTAATCTGATTTTTGTCTTTCAAAGTAAACACAATCTCACGACTCTTCAGTCGATCGCAAGCGAGTGTTGATTTCTGAGACCTGCCAAAGTTCGGTCGGATTACAATCGACGTTGTACATTCGTCATGTAACAGGAATAGTAAACGTCACACGAAGAGCTGTGATCGGAAATGGCACACATTTGTGATGGTTTTTGGATCCGAAACGTGAATTCGCCTTGGAAACTGATCGTACCTTGAGCGGATCTTCTGGGTGGTAGCAGTTGAATAGAATGTAACAAGAATAGTAGACGCGGCACGAAGAGCCGCGACCTGAAATGGCACACATTTGCGGTGGTTAACGCCGTTAGCAATGTGCTTGATGATTGGACTCTTCACCGGATGGAAGAGGATGAAGCTTCGCGTACGGTTGAGCTCTTTGCTGCATCGACTAACGGTGAATCGGCTGGTCGAAGAATCCTCCGGAAGTCTGCGTGACCGTAGATTGGAACGGGACGCTCGTAAACGAGCGCTGACAGCGCGAGCCGAGGTATAGTCCGTTGCTTTCCGAGTTCCGCACGAGCTTGCGGAGCCCTTCGCTCCCCGAGCTCTGCGGCGAATAACCTTCTTCTTACATCCTTCCTACAACCCTTTCAACAACCGACTCGCCAGACCCCGCGCTCTAATTTGGAGGCCAGAAATTAAATAATTAAGATTTATCGTCGTGTCGTGCGCCGCCTATTTTAAGAGAGCCACTTCTTATTCCTGCCTCCTTCTCGTAAACGGCGTATACCACCTGCTCGGCGACACGGGCTGCACTTTGGGCGACGTTGAGGGAAAAAAACTTTTTAGCCATTCGTGACGAGTCGGGGACTGTTAAAAATGTCCGAGGTTGTAAATCCCCAGACCACTCTCAACTCCGCAGATAAGCCCGAAATCGCGATGACGAACACAGAAACGTTGAACCCACTTTTTTCTTCTCCGTCTGAGATGTCATCGATGCAATTTGTCATTATCTTCCTCATTTCAGGTTTGCAATCTTCACGTAAGTTAACTCTAACTGTTGTTATTGAATTTCCAGTAAAGCCCAGTGACGTATTGATCCTGACGAAAGATCCAAAGGTGTCGGCCGACAAGAAGTACGCGGTGGAGTGTCGGACGACAGGCTCACGTCCTGATCCTGTGATTACCTGGTGGAAGGGAAACGAGCAAATAACGCAGTCCATTCAAATCGTAAGTATACTTCACCACTCGTAGACCGAGTTCGCCTTTGAGATCGACGTACGCCTTGTAATTCAACCAATGTTAATATGTATTCCCTGTAAATGCGTATTTTCCAATCCGTCTTAAGCACTATCCACCTTTGTGGAGAGAGTTTTTTCATCCCCTTCCACGTTATCAGGCTGAAAGGTTTGGCGCCTTTTCGAGAGCGGAAATGATAATCCGCGTTGAGTTAGCGCCCAAAGTAAAGCCACGAGAAACGTTGGCAACCCCACTTCTTCACTCCTTTCTATCTTCCGCTGCTACCACCGACGTGTGAGGGCTCGACTTTATCCCTCTAATGCACTTGGCTGGTAAACTCCCGTGGGGGCGGTTTCTCGTCAAACACTCAGACTTCCATCCTCCTCTCATCTCATCCCTTCCTCTCTCTCTCTCTCTCTTTCCCTCTGGTTCTCTCTCATTCTTCACCCCTTCGTTTTACTCTTTCATTCTCATAGATTTCCTCTTCCAGTTTCTCCTTCTTCGTCGTTGTGCGCTTTGCTCTCGCCGTTCGTTTCTGCTCGGGCATTGCCTTCTCATTCAGCCTTGAATCGAGCCCGGCACGAGCCGTCACTCGTTTACTGCACTCTCTTTCCGCCGATATTTTTTCCCCCAGAGCAGTCGTAATCAATCAACCGTACGTATCGCGAACGGCCGGGACGACTAGACAAACGGGCTTCGATTTTTGTCGACCCTGGTGCTGATGCACTCGGGAAGTACATCAATACCTCTCTCGACATTCGCCTGGTCTAGTCGCGCCAGGACGAGACTCGCCTCTTTATTTACCTTTTTCTCGCCCTTTCCATCCCCGTCTCTTCGTTTTTTCAGTTGCAAATTTCCATCATTCCCTTTCACACTTTCGTATCAGCGGAGCTATCCGCTCTGTCTCGCGCAGGTGTTTGGAGAACCGAGGGGAAATAGCAAACCTTAGAACGTCCCGACAGAGATAAAGTCCAAATGGATAAATCAAACTTTCAATCAGTGGATGATCGGAAATTGAAACGATCGGGTAATTGACTATTTGCCGTTGGGTATCGGCTCCGTAAGTCCCGATATCATATCAAAGTCAAGTGGTGAACAAGAAAAGACTTGTACCTGCTTGGATTTCCTTACGTGACTCACAATTCTCCCGGGGATTCGTGATATTGCAAATGCTTTTACAAATCTCAGTTCTGTCAGTCGCGCGCAGTCTCACAGTCTAGCTTTTGGTCTCAAGTGTGTTGTATGATATTGGATATCGTATGTCCCTGAAGAGCCCAACCAGCGACGTAGTTAACTCGTCATATAGCTAAACAAACGGGGAAGTGACGAGGATCCCGGAAGTTTGGTACGATCTCGGGGAATCTTGGCGCTCCGACGGAAAGTTCGAGGGTCCGTTTTACTTTTCCCATTTACCCGGCGCACGTTCGTCCTCTTGTAGTCAGGAGGTGTACGCGAGGAATCCTTGCGGAGTGCAAGAGACGATGAGAGCGCGTGGCGAAGGAGAAGTTGAGCCCGGGCAAAGTCTCTCTATGGCACGCGTGCCATCCCGGGTGAAAAGGGAACGAGACCTCCTGCCCTCCCGAACAACCCTCTTCGGCAAAGCTTGGCGACATTTTCATATTCGACTCCAAACTCTCGTAATTGGCTCGAGCGCGTTTTCAACTCTCTCTCTCCGTCCGGGCTTTCCCTCCTTCGTCTCCTTCTTTCCCATCTCCCGACTCTCACCGCTTTCTCATTTTCTCCGATTATACTTCGGTCCGTTGAGAATACCGTCCTCATAATGGAAGCCGCGTACCTCATATAATTCACAAATCTTCTCGGACGTTTCCCGGAAGATCTTTCTGCGGCTTTCCCTCCCATCTCACCGTGCATCTTATCAAAATATCAACCTTCACTCCCATTCTGTTTGACTCTCCCGCGGATTAATCCGACTACTGAAAACTGAATTCGCGTTACGGAATTTGTAATCCGTTGAGAAGCTTTTACACCGTACTACCTTGAAATTGACAATCCAAGACTGTTTTGTCTTAGTTATTCAATCATCAGTTGTCATATAAAATCGGGATTATGCATTTTCTCTAATTTATGTATCAGTGGTGTCTACGTGTAAAAGTTACATGCGTTGGTGAATTCATGTAATTATTATTGAAATAACGAACCCTCTCGTTGTGCAGCAATTGAATTGTCCAAATAAATCGGATTACAAGACAAATCACTCTTCCGTGCATAAATTTGACTACTGAAACTCAGCTCACAGTGCGGAATGTATAATTCCTTAAGACGAATTCACTTACAGCAACGCAGTTTGAAATTTACTAAATCAAGACTGTTTTATATTGTTCATTAACTTATCTATCTTATGTAACGTATCAAAATAACCAAACAAATCGTAATTTAATCCCAACGGAAATGACTGTATCAAAAGTATAAACGCGTAATGGTGAACGTGGGACATTTTTCGAAAACAAGAACAACGAAAAAATTGCTTTTTAAATACATTTTCTCGACTTCTTTCTGCGAGGGCCGTTCTTTTTCGTCCTCGCACGCGATCTCGGTTATTTTTGTTTCTCATTCGTGGGCTTTTCATCCCTTCGGATGGCATGACTATCAGCGGTGGTTTTTAACACGAGGAGTTGGTATTTCTAAAGCCCGACGTGGCGGGTTCTGGGCGTTATAACGTCGAGCAGAGCTTTATCGGACGCGGTGATCGCGTCCGGCTGTGCGCGTGTCCACGTCGAAATACTGTTGCGGAGGGAGCGGCAAACTATTCGAGCCGACGCAGCAGCAGCAGCAACAGCAGCAGTGCTGCAGAGCAGCGGCCAATCCGGGGGGAAAAAACGCTCGGCCGGCGTCAAGCGACATCCATCCTGTCGGATACTGTTGCCTTCCATTCATCGTGTATCGGGCGCGAGATATCGATAGCGCTGCGCTTGCCCGCTCGCGATCACTTCCCAACAGCAAGCGTCGAATTCTACCGGGGATGTCCCATGTGAGCTCAAACCCGTTTCCCGAAATGCCATTTCGAGATTTGTACGATGTAGAGATGGCTCTGTGTGTATATCCCTCGTTAGCCATGTAAATATAGTATATGTCAACTATGTGTAGTACACAGTTTGCTCCAGAGAGATTTGCCTGATAAAATGAATGTAATACCCATGAGCCCCGGACTACAGACCATCGACACGCTTCCGTCCTTTAAAATTCCAACGATTTTTACATTTTTTTTTCTTCTTTTTTTTTTACGTTGTTTTTCTAGGCTTATTTGCTTTGTCCCAATTGTTCCAGTATCCAACAGCGAACAATCAAACGATGAGCATTCTGGAATTCGTGCCAGGCATCGCCGACGACGGCAAGTACCTGACCTGTCGTGCCGAGAATCCAGTGATCGTCGACAGCGTACTTGAGGACAAATGGCGGCTGGACGTGCAGTATCAGCCAGTTGTTAGACTCCAGATGGGAGTCACCCTCAATCCGGACGACATCAAGGAAGGCGCTGACGTTTATTTCGAGTGCATCGTACAGGCCAATCCGAAGGCGTACAAGCTCGCCTGGTTCAAAGACGTGAGTTGCATCATTGGGTTCTTCGCCCGTTCCTCGGCCTTCCTGCTTTTTTAATTTGCTTCCCCTTAATGGCCCGCCGTTTTGCGGAAAAAGTACACAGTGCCCCCGGGGCGAAAATGAAGAACCAGAGATAATGGGACGTTGCAAATTACAGGGTCGGGAATAAACGTGTCATTGGCCTCTTTTTCAGGGCAAGGAACTGAAGAACAACAAGAACGCGACAGCTGGAATTGTTCTCAGCGATCGTTCGTTGGTGCTTCAGCGTGTAACGAGGAATTCAGCTGGAGAGTACGCTTGTCTAGCTGCTAATAGCGAGGGAAAAACAGCCAGTAACACGGTTCCACTGAGGATCATGTGTAAGTTTATACTTCATCGTAGACATGAACTCAAACGAGCCATTGCAATCATGATAACCCACTCATACGTCATAAAATACGAGAACGAAGCTTTTCCAAAGCGAACGAACAAAGACAAACTCCCAATTGTCATGAGGTACGATAAAAAGAACATCACCAGGAAAGATACAAAAAAAGTGATTGACCAATAACTCCTCGTATCGCGCCTTTAATCTGACACGGCCTTTTGAACGGTGACAGTGATTCCGGCATTAAAGCAACACGTAGGCAAAAGGTCAATTAGCTAATTTGCAGAGTCTCGGTCGGGGGAGGGTCGAGTCTTTGGCATAATTACTTAATCGATGGTACACGGGCGAGTAAACCGGGTGTGTCATCCAGAGTTTGGTGACGAGGGCGTGCCAGGGTTAGGGGAAGAGGGTCAGGGTCGGTGAGCACAGCGAGCGAACGACTCTGCGTACACTATTAGCGCGGGTTAACAGATCGGTGATTTAAAGGAAAAGCGCGGTGCGCGAGTAAGATTTATTCTATTAGAATGATCGCGCGCTCGCGGTCGGATCTTCGTTTGCGGCGGAGGCGGCGGCAACGTGGATGGAGGATGCGGAGGGAAGGCACATAGGCACAGGCGCCGCGTATCTGCATCTTGTAAATGACCTAAGAGGGAAGGAAGGACTCGCGATGCATATTCAATGTATGTAAAGCGCGCCGGGGGCTGAATATTCATGTGTGGGTGCACGGGGCACAGTCGAGGTAGAACAGCTAGGCGCCGGAGCACCAGGAGCAATGTGCTATCCGAGGTCCTCGGGGCGACGATAGGCGTACAAGGACTACGCGATTACGGAATGCCACGCTAACACGGGGATCTGTCACGATATTTTGTCACTGTCGAATTCTCGCTGGGCCGACGACTGTGACGAAGATTTAATTTATTCGGTGTTTCCAGTGGCAATTCCAGTGTCGCGTCTCGCAACAAAATCATGTACGTCATGATTGTACCAAAATGACGATTGGATAGGAAAGCGAAATCCTTTTCATCAATCAAATGGATATCGATTTGGTATCATTTTTATTGGAGTGTTCATATTAGCAATTTTAAAGATGTGATCAAGGTATATCCGCTCTTTTACGTGCGTTTTAATTAAAAATCGTTAGATCTGTTGAATGATGAACTACCTGAATTAATCATGACGATTTTCTAGTATATCATCGCATTTATCGTATTCCAGACACCGCCAATGTAATCGGAAGCTGGGGCATCGAATGCAAATCGGCGATATATCTGCTTCCGTTTCTCGGTTGCTCGTTGAACTCTTCGACCCTACGAATTTCTCTGATAAATCATTAGAGGGAGATGTCGAGATTCCGAGGTTTTTGGGGCTTGCATTGTTCGAGTGCGGGATTCCCACGAGTCACATTCGAGCGTCTGTGACACGATCGCTTCCCTTGATGTCAAAGGCATTTCCTAGATGGTGAAAACACACAGCTTTCACTTTCTGGACTTCATATGTGCTGGATATGCTCTGATAAACCGGATTCCGACAAATTCCATCAAGTAACTCGGCAGAACATACCAAAAACAGCTTCACTCATGGATAACGCTGGAAACTCGATTTGTATCCAGCGGGCTTGTTCTTTTGTTCGGATTCGCGATCACACTCATCGACGTCACGGAATGTTATTTCATTCGAATTTCTCCGGGAAATCCTGAATCTCAATTACAACAGAAGAAAAATCCCTAAATTCAAATTAAAGCAAGTATTCCCTCATGTACCGAAGGATTAGATTGGATTAGTTAAGATTGAATGTCCCGAAGTGGTCAACCAGTCGTTTCGCAAAAGGGTCCCTCGTTCCCTCGGGAATAGGACAGCCCTTGAGGAGAGGGTTTCACTCGAATTCGGAGCTTCGCTTCGAGTCTCTAACGAAGACAAGAGTCGAGAAATTGCAGCCGTGAAGAGAGCAGATCCAGATTAGTCTCGATGGGGTTGCGACCCCAAGGCTCCAGCTTTGCGTGACCTTTCGGCGTGTATTCGGACCGTTCTTGAGAGAGCCTGAAGAACGGAAGCTGAGGAAAAATGGGAGTCGTTCACCCGAGTTAGATGTCATTGTGTAATTACGTCAGCAATTTAACTAATACGAGTACTCTTGATTATTGAACGTAACAGGACATTGAACTCTCGGCATTTCCAAGACATTTCGATGAACTATATCCAGCAACTGCTCTTCGTTGATGCAGTCGTGTCGTACACTTGTGATTTTTCAGTTGGCCACTTGTTCTCCACTCGAAATCGTGGCCCTCGATTAGATTGCTCGACATAGCAGATTACGGCGTGTCGAGATGCGAAGAGAGGGGAAAAACGCGGAGATTCCATTACTCAAAAGCTCCGTCGGGGTTCTTGCTTGCCGAGTGTGCGAGAACATGTGTTAGGGCTAGGGTTGCCCGCCGCTTGTACAGTCTCAGCATGCTGGGAGGCATGCGGCCCTCAACGCGCTCGCGAGGACCCTCGAGTGCTCGTAAACTGTCACGAACACTCGGGAATCATCGGTGTCTCTTTTCTCGCCGAAACCCAAGTCCCCTAAGCATTCCAGCCACGCTGACTTAATTTTCTACTGGGAGGCTACGGCCACTTGTGAATCTAGAAACAGAAACGTGTGGAGGAAATTAAGTGTGTGGTTCTCACGTGCTCTTCATTCCATTCCCCGTTATATTTGCTCTCATAACCTGACACTTTTCGTCTGCCTCGCAACGACAATTGTCTCTGCTCTTCAGTTATCGTTCCTGGATCCGCGATCTTAATCACAAACGTATTTCTGGAAATAGCGACAACGTTATTTCGGACTTAGTAACATCAATGATTCCAGACGTCTCATAAAAACAAATCACGTCACTGCAAACGTCTGCACAATAATGGAAAGGTCGCGTTTTCGTATTAGTTTGTCTCAAATCGGCTGGAGTGGGTTATTATGGGGCTCCAGTTATTTTAGTCTGGACGCCAGCGATCGAGACTAATTTATCATTCTAGGCAACTTAATTTTACTGGAGATGAAAGTATTTTCACAGTGCGGTGTTTGTTTTGGATGGTGACAAGAGACGTGGCATTTTTCGTTTTCTTCTTTTTCGCTGACAATATCGTTCGTCTTGTATTGCAGATGCTCCGGTGTGCAAGGAAGGAAAAAGTGAAGTGGTGGTTGGCGCGCTGAAGCAAGAAACGGTGTCACTCATGTGTGCAGTCGAGAGTCATCCACAGCCATTGACGTTTCACTGGACGTTCAACAACTCTGGCGACTTGGTCGAGGTTCCGCAGTCTCGATACTCACACGTGGCACTCACCGGAAATCCTACCGCCGCTGAGAGCCTCAAGGAATATCAGCAGTATCACGGCTCCAGACTGAACTATACGCCGGCTACCGAAATGGATTACGGGACCGTGGCTTGCTGGGCTAGCAATCGCGTTGGCAGACAGCGAACCCCTTGTCTCTTTCAGGTATTTTCGGCACTCGTTGCTGTTTGTTCTTTTTTTGCCTTTATGTCCATTTGCAAACTTCCTATTATTTTATTGGACTTTATTCACTTAAGCTTGTAAAGTAAATTAAAGCTTTTCTTGAAAGAAAACTCATGAATACGGTCCACTAACGATTCCTTGAATGCACAAAAAAATTCCATTGTTTAAATAATCCCCATGACACAAAGCCGTATTTGCCATGTAAGCCATATTTTGACTCATGGATTACCGACTGTTTGGTATACGGAAATCCAGATCCGCAAGCTACAAGGGAAATTGAAAGGGTATTTCTTGGATTATAATTATAGGTGATTGCGGCCGGGAGACCGTACGCCTTACACAATTGCACAGCGACGGAAATGTCCGGTCCAGTGGATTTGGGTGGAGTTAAGTCTGGCTCGGGTCTGACCGTACGTTGCATCGAGGGTTACGACGGTGGATTACCAATACACAGCTATCATCTCGATGTTGCGGACGAAGAGGACGACGAGCTGATCCTGTTTAACAGGACGATCGGTGCGGGACCAAATGGTCCGACCTTCGAGGTCGGCGGCTTGGCGACCGGGCGAAGTTATCGATTGTTCCTGTACGCGGTTAATGCCAAGGGAAGGAGCGAGCCCGCGGTTCTGGAACCCGTGACGCTCAAAGGTGTCGCTATGTACACGACCGGTGAGTGTCAATGTCTTTTCCAATTTCAACTTTATTCCACGTTCTTCGAAAAATAGCTGTCTCCGCCGCAAATTGCAATTCCAATTAATTATACTCGTTTCGACTGCTGTTTGTCAGGGCTTTATGAGCTCTTGATGTTTAATTGGGTCGAATGGCTTTGCGCTCTGGCGTAGAGGGTGCGCGGGCATGGAAGGGAACGAAGAGATTGTAGTCGAAAAAGAGAATTGGAAAACAAGTTCGCTCATTTTGCGTTTCCATCAGTTTCTGAATTGCGAGCTGGCTGCCTTTTGTTATTGAATTCCCACGCCCCCTGTGATCACAGCGACATCGGCCTGCGGTTCACGACGTAATATTTCTCGCGTTCACACATGGAGAAACAAAAAAAAAAAAGAGAAGAAAAAAAAATGAAAAGACCGCATGTGCCGGGCGTTATATCGTTATTTAACGATTGGCACGAGCTGTCGTGTAGAGTCGCCGGATGAAAAATCGTCGTCCGTTGATTTGTGCTCGCTTGTGAACGAAACCCAAAACGTTGGTACTTGTACAAACGTCAATAATATTCGACGATAAATAGCGCGAAGGCCGTGACTAAAACTTGTGCGCCAAAAATCGAGCGCGCGTTCCCTCTGGCCCACAATGTTTCCCCCGGGCGCCGGAACTTCTAACGATAAATTCGTTTCGTTTTATTTATCGAAAGCTGGTAATGACGGCCCAATCGTTTTTAATCCCTTTACCTTCATACCTTTGCATAACGGAATAATAAAACTCACTCGTTGTTTACTTGGAAAAAAAAAAAAAAAAGGTTATTTATATGAATCCGCATTTTTCATTAGACTCAACGTCCAATTCGACAAATACTACCCCGTTTTATCTGCCCTTAAAAGCCTGTTCTTGTGACGTTTTTATTTTACTTTTATTTATCAGCGCAGCGACGGAAATAATTGCCAATATTTATGAGACAGTTTTCAAAAAATTTCTCAAGTACTTATTATAAATTACTCAATGAAATGAGCCACTCAAACCAGAGATTTTAGTGCATAACTTAGCAAAATTAAAAAATTTTCGCACTTGATGTGATGACGTGTAAGGTAAAATTTTTTTTTAAATTGCATCATCTACAGGATTTTTTTTTTTCAGTAACTCCTTATTTATTAATTTCCAAAAAAAACATTGTGTTTTTACTTCCACGTCGTATATCGTAGATATATCTTTGGGAAAACATATTTTCTGTCTCTGTTTTACGACAATATCTCGTAGCTAATGGAAAGGGTGTCGCCGGAATCAGTTTTGTCGGTCGATTAGAGATAAATGATGAGTAATGCAAACCCTGAGGTTGCACTACCGTGACCCCAGTGACTGGCGCGACCGAGGGTACGCATTCTGCAAAACCGCTTCGCCGACTCGATCCGGGGTATAATCGCAATTGCACAAATAGTCGGAACGGACGCGTCAGTATTGCAATTAGTCGGTTAACCGCCCCCACTACGACGCAAAGCTCCGCTGCTGGTGCTGCTGGTGCTGCGGCGGAGTGGCGAAGGGCAGCTAGGCGGATGCGAGCCGAGCTGGCGGCAGCAACACCATCCACCATAGGGATGCGGATGAGGGTGCCCCGGGACGCAGTAATGCTGAACGTAGCGCGACACAACCGCAGCTATCGACCTCCGCGGAGCTTGCAATTAACAAAACAGATTACTCTCGATCAACTAGCGACCATTCACGATTGCGCGCCCGGAGAGCGCTGCTTCTGTTGCAATGCGAACGTACGCGACGTTTCGGGTGCTGCTTCCGTTTGGACAATCGACTCTAAGTGGAGAACTAACACGGAGGTTCAAAAAATTTACCAAACGTAATAATTCATTTTGTTTCCTCGGCGGGAAAGATTTTCACTTTTTTTGATCGGTACTTATTGTATTAAAATCGGGAAATGCTCGTTTCCATGAGATTTTTGAGATTTAAAAAAAATCGTAAACGCGCTAACTTAAAGAAAATGTTGGCTATCGCGATGAAACTTTGTATGAAAATAAACCAGAGTGACGTTTTTTTTTAATTAAAAATGGAAACGATCGGTAAAGCGATGATGCAACATTGCCCAGGTGACCAAATAACTGATTGTTCAATAAGCATAAATAAAAAAATCCTTCCATTCACAAGAGATTAATTGCAATTTCCGTTCAATTGACGAAGCCAATTTGATGAATATTCGATCGACGTTCGTAACGTAAGTCAAACTCGACGAGATCCCGAAGACATACAACAATCTTTTCACGAGCAAATATTTCTTTGTCAAGTAAACGTCCCTACTTCGTTCGGTGCGTAAATATGCACGACGATAGAGTAAACGGAAATGTATGCACCGAAAATTCATCAGACTCGGGGCAGCCTCTCTGGAAGATCGGAAGTCGAACCAGGCCAAATTACGTCCACGAGATGAAAGTCTCAGCCCGGAAGTTTCCTTACGAACGCAAATGTACACTCAATTAATTGGGTACACTTTAATGCAGCATCCTGCGTGGCCCAAACTCGTTCTCCATGAGTTCTTCAGCTTCCTCCACGAGTATTATCAAATGATATTTACGGTGAACCAAGAAATAACGTCGCTGCTCTTTCCAGTGATATACACATCGTATTTGAATGTTGCTAATAAACATTAAGCACGCTGAAATTACGTTTTCCACGTAATAAACACGCTCGCGTATAATATCAAAATGTTCTCGCCTGATGCGAGAGATCCATTCGTCTCGTACGTTTCCTGCGTGCACCAACCCTCGCCTCCTTTGGTGCACACCCTTCCGAGAGCTGGCGGTGTTAACAGCACCGAAATTATAGCTATAGATATATCTATATTCCACCCGTAGCTACACGTAATACGTAGGTACGTGGCTGAAAACCCGCGAACCCCCGAGTATAATGGACCCGGAGCTCGCCCAAGGACTGCATAATGGAAAGTCATTGGTAACATACGGTTGCGGGTCAACACGGTGGGTTAATTCAGTTTACCGACGCGACTTCCAACGCGTGGTCCTGAACCGATCGCCGGAGTCGACGTGCACCCTCCGCTCTCTCCAAGTTACCACCGTCTCCATGTCTCCTCATTTCTCTCTATGAATCTATTTACGTATGTATTCGACAAACCTGGCAAGCCCAAATGGACCGCAATAAAGTGTAGGGTTGAGTAACGTTTCCTGGAGGAAACTGGATCAGTCGAATGGATACAACGCTTTGGCAATTTAATAATAATTAGGCTTCAAGAAATATTGTCAAGTATCGTGAATATATATATTTTTAATTGTATGATAAATTAAGTTGATACGATTGACTATATGTGACATTTTCATAGATTTTATTGAATCACCGGGATTAAATATTTTCGTTGCGTCAATGAAACTTTTATTTAATTAAAAATGAAACAGGGAATGAAATTCACGTTCGAATAAATCTTGCTCATTGATATTTTCAGATAAACGGTTTATTTGAAAATTCAGTGTATCCCATCGTATTCATCCCCGAGCTGCGTGTCACTTTCCATTTTCCAAAGGCATTTCCTTCAAAATTCCCTCTTCGACATTACCATTCGTCATTCCACGCGCGCAGCCTCATATCCACTAGCTTTAACACCTTTGTACGAGATATCCGGCTTTGCAGATGGCTGAATAAGCTTTGCCGAGGGATTGTCGAGGGCAAATATTGATTTGACGAGTGTCGAAGGGCGAGCCATTTGGCCAGGTCCACGGGTACACGCTAGGGCTCCTTCTCTTGGCGCTCTCCCGATTTCAATGCTCTCCTCCTCGATCCTGATGTATTCCCCATACACCGCCAGTGACAAATCCACCGCACGCCATAAATCGTCCGAGCTCAATTCACAGGCACGCGATAACGAATGAGCTACACGAAACGAAATTATTATCATTCATCTTTTCTCGCCTGCGTTATTCTTATTCACCACGACCACAATCGTTGATTCACACTCTGACGAATCATCCGTCACGACACTCACCTTCAATTCATTATTTTTCTCCCAAACTATTCCGCGAACCCTTCAACATCCTATCGTACATGGTCACCTCGGAAACTTGAATGAAAATATTCAAAATCACTGAAATACCACTTGACATTTTGTACCACCCAAGCGAATCGATGAAAATCGAAAGGTCGAATTGAAATATCTGCAACAATGTAACAGCGAACCTTCCGCTCCATGATAAGTTTGACCTGGATCGGCGAAGGGTTGAAAAATGTATGATATTTATTATTAAAAACGACTATGCAATGTCAGACCTTGAAATCAGCTTCTCTCGGCTTCAGCGTTCACGAAACTTACTCTTGGAGGAAAGCAACGTTGATCAATAGACTTCCCGAAGGACATGGCTTTAATTACGAATGCTGAAGAATGACAACGTCCCTCATTCAACTTTGAACCCTGTTGGCTATTGTCAACTGATGCTGGACGTTCTGACGTAGCAATTGTGCATCTCACCAAGGTCGAAAAGAAATATTCTTCCGGCGCCAACTGTGCAATCCGACATAGAAACGCTGGAAGATGTACCCCAGAGTCTCCTCATAATTTCTCATTGGTTGTGGTGCCTCTCACATCTAATCCATTAAGAAAATTAAGGCGCGCGCGAGCTGCGGTGGCTGGTGCTTTTATACTCAAGCTGTTATGTCGCAGAAGAGGCCACGACCTCGCCTCATTGTTAAACGGGCGACCTGCCAGCTCTGTGAGGACCACGAGACGCCGACGAAGAGGAGAAGGAGGAGGATTATGAGACGGTGAAAGCGCAGCAACTATGGCATTGGTGGTGGAGTCGTACTATATGAAGGGGCCACAGGCCAAAGTAATAGAATGCTCGCACCGAAATATAAAGGGCAACGAAGAAATGCGAAAGGGTGGCCCCCGGAGAGCCTCGCGGTGGTGAACCTTCAGCGCTCGGTGAGAAATCTCACAATAGGAGCGAGCCCTGAAAAAAGAAAAACAAAAAAAAATAACGAAAAAAGGAGAGACGAAAAAACAAACAAACAAACAGATATTACGGTGAACTCAGAGACGTCGTGAGAAGGACGTGCGTCTTCAAGATCTGTGTCTGTAGGGAATTTAAAACAAAAATAGTATACCTCAAAACTCCACCGCATTTGTTGACAGAACAAACGTCATATTTTCACCATAAAAATTCTTATTCACCTGCAATTATTGTGAAGCTATGAAAAATTATTGCCTCAGTTTCATCGACCTCTTCGTCATTGCATAAAATTGAATAATCGTACAATCGTCCAATTACAGCGGAATTTTGATCAATTACAACTAAATGTGATTGTTCGATTATTAAGAACGTAGATCAAAAAAATGTGGGCTAATGTCCTTCTGAAATTGTTCTTAATTTTGATCTCTTCATCAATTGCGGCACGAAATTGAAGATCTGTACGATGTACCAATTGCAGGGAAATTTTCCTATGGAAATGTACGATGTTCCAGGTGAATCCGGTTCTTGACTTTGCCGTACTCGATTGTGAAGGACTTCGTTCTTCGGTAAAGTATGTCTTCGGGAGAGTGGAAAAAGCGTAGCAATATATGTGGAGCAAAGAGACGCGGGGTAATGTCCTTTGAGAGAAGAAAAATTCACCCTATGAATGCCAACGCAGCCGCTATAGGAAGCAGCGTGTACGCTCCACCGAGCGAACAGAAGAAGCGACGACCGTTACTGTATCGACTTCGCGACTACTCGATCCACCTTGTTGGACCATAGAGCCTTGCTACCAGCCCAGCGAGCGAGCGCCCACCTCTCTCTCCGCCCGGAGCTTTTCTCCATACTACGTACGAAGCATCCGCGCGGATGGTTTTAGAATGCAATTCTTTCGAAATTGGTTTCGGGTTTCCGCGGGATTCGCCTCGATTTAGGGTGAATTGCTCGCGCGAACCCCTTGCGATCGCACATCGGCGCCGAGTGAACTCCAAGCCGACGCTCGCGAGAGCCGCCCGGCCTTTATACGCTGAGAAAAGATAGAGTCGTACGAAGATCAAGAAAACTTTGCCCGAACGCTCTTCAAGATAACTTCGCTTGTTTATTCAGATCGAAATCGTATAACCGTGAGAAAAAAAAACCAATGAAACGGTCACTTTATCGTCCGACTGTTTTACTTTCATCAACAGAAATAACTTTCGCTCCTCTTCAGGAACAAACTGAATTCATCGATGACAAAATAATTTTTCACAAATTGACGAATGGAACTTAACCCCAATTTCCACGGGCATTTGGGACTCCTTGACTTTCATCTCCATAGTCACCTTACTTAGATGACATTCGATGGTTTTTGTTACCAATTAATGACAAGATAACATTCCTAACAGCTGCCGCATTGACAACTTGTCTGAGGCACTGCAATTTTCTATATCGAAATTTTTCGATAATCATACATTGACATTGATGATGATATCGATAATGAAATCAAGTGTGTAGGGTCAATAATCTCGCGAGTATTTTTGTGGGGTCACATTGTCCGAGGCTGAAGAATCCAGGAACGAAGCTGATGAGCTTGTTGATAGACGTCACACCCTACAAAAGTTTGCTAGCGGCTAGTGGCTTGTCATGTTGATGAAAGTCGAGAAGGAAAATGTCATCTCGCAACATTGTTACGGGATAATTCTTCCAAGCGACGTACCGTATATCGAAGAGTGTACACCCTGGCCCAGGGTTTAACTAGAATATAGGAATGCGGTTGGGTCGCGAGCTTTCGGCCCTCCTGCCCATTTCCCATCTACTTTCCTACCATCCCAGCATCGACTTTTCCTTTCCCTCGTCGCTCGCCGGGCTTCGTTGAACTCGCTCGTTTATCGTTATCGCCCTGTATCGCATAAGGGATGATGAAGTACCATGAACCAACAACCCCGTCATTTCATTCATAAATCCCTTCAACATTGCTTGCTCACTTTCCCTCCCACATTGTACAAGTGTTTTATTTTATTTATTTTTTCTCACAACCATTCACCACGAAAAAGCTGGGTATTCCTCGATTTCGACAGAGTCCTGACCAATGGGACCTTAATTAGCCGACCCATTAACGAAAATATGTCTCTGAATCAGGTTACGCAGATGAAACCGGTTCGTGTACAGGTAGATGCTTACAACCATTAGTCAAAGCTGCGTATGTCGTCGCTTTGGGGAAATCCAATTAGACGTACCATACTCACAGCTCTTTTGACGTACCTATAGCTACGTAATCAGAAGTGTAAGGTCGTCAGCTCGACCTCATTTACCGATGAACTCCGTAAAGGTTCACACAGTCAAATACCGAATAGAGTGGCAGTGATTTTCGTACTTAATCATCTTTTTGTTAGCCAAAAAAAAATCGTTAAAAACAACATTCCATTTTGTTTATCCACTATTATTTCTCAAAAATTCACCCAATCATCTAATTAAATGAGCATAACAATCAATAACTCAGTGAAACAATGAACCCCGACAAAATTCCTCCTTATCGATTGTTCCACCTCCATCGAATCGCTACGTGGAACCCGACATTCCGAAGAAACATCAAAGACCACATCAGCTTTAACGATACCCGAGGCCGTAAAATCCTCTCGGTGTATGCACGAGTCGTGTATTACATACTAAATGACATGCGGTAAAACGAGCCAGACGTGGGACAGTGAGATCGTCATTATTTCGCGTCCCGGCGAAATACAGTGGTTATTTCCTATGACAGTGAACGACGACACCACAACGCGCTGGCGAGCCGGGGCGCAGATGGAAGGGCAAAACGTGCGTACGCAGCTTGTATTAAAGGGAGGTTCGTGCTCGAGGCGAAGGCTCGTACCGGTGGCCCAGTGGAGCGATGATGATAGTGCGTCGGTGGTGGTAATGCACGCTCGCCGTCGCGTGTCAACCTCCAACGCGTGTACCTCGGACTCCGAGCTCTCTCCCCGTGTACCTTTGACTGTGTATACGTTAATTGACGTAATTATATTCTCCTTGTAGCTGGGTACATGTAGACGGACGTGAGCGGTATAGCGTATAACGGCTATAACGGTATGGCGCTGTACAACTACGAGGTCTATATTCAAACGCATGTACAACCCATATACAGATTATACAGAAGCAAACTTGGTGGGACAAAGAGGAGGGGGAGGACTTGGCGAACCACCCCCTCGGAGTATCCAAAGCATATTGCGGTTGTGCAACAGGACACATCTATTTATATACAGTCAGAGAGAGAGAGGACTGTAATAGCATCGTAATAGACATACCTTCGTTAATTATTGCCCTGCTTATTAAGCTGAGTACACGGGCGTGGGAGGCCGATATCGAGGCAGCTGCCGGCCGATGGTACGGTCCTCAGCACCGTTCCACCACCACCGGCCCGACCATCGAGCTGACCAAGGAAAATGAGCACTCGAGTACCGTGGCATATCGTGAGATAGATACCGGGCTTCTCCGCTTCTGCGTATGCACCGCCAAAGCGCGCACCGAAGGCCGGATAGATAATGTGCCACGTGGATAACGAGGAGACGAGAGACTTAGTTTATAGCCCCACTGAATTTCTGGCACTCCGTGAATATATATACACCGGCGAGCTGGAAACCCTGGAGTTACGCTGGAGACCATTTCAACGTGCACCACCCTCAGGAATACAATTATGCGTTATTATTATTATTGTATATGGATATGGATGGGGATCCTCGTGTCGTAAATTTCGGAGCGTAATGCGCGCTTTTGTTGCTTTATTTTTATTACAGTTTTTATGGACATCGAGCGGCGGTTTCAGTCGTGCAACTTTGGCTTTTGATGTATTTTGCTCGGAGAGTATATTCGTATTCGATTCTCGAAGCTCCTGGAGGAAGAGCTGAATTCGAGGTTTTTTTTTTTTGATTGCAAAGAAAATTGAGCATCTGCGACAAAGGAAATTACATTGTCCAACAGAAATTCCATAGTTTTGGGGGAATATTTGACAGGGCGATAAGGGGTGAAGAAATGGGTGGTATCGACGTAGCGCACTTGAATAAAAATTTAATCTTATTAAAAAAGTGAAGATATTTGGTATAACAATATTTTTATTTCACGAAATTATTGTCCAATAAGCTTGACGCGTAATTTGAAAAAAATTTCAACAAAAAATAACGAATAAATATATATTTTCTGTCAACAGGAAATACAGACGCATCGGCGCTGAGTCCGTTGCTTCTCGGTCTGGCGTCAATCGCGACTTTCCTGGCACTGGCAGTGGCTGGAATACTGGCGGCTCTTTACCGGAAGCACTCGGGAGGCCGGGGCGGAAGTCCGAAGCACGCTCCGATCGTTTGCGAGCCACCGAACGCCGGTTCAACGACTCCGGTACATCCGCAAACGAAACAGGCCGTCGACGACATTGATCCTGATATAATACCCAACGAGTACGGTGAGTGTTGTCGCATTTCACTGGGCCCAACAAATGGGCCGCGCGCTTAGCCTCTACGACTGTATAGAACAAAGTGGTGATCGAAGGTGCGGAGGGTGCGAAATGAGAGACTATCAAGATTTTGAGTAAGCCTTATAAGAGGGTTCGCTTCTACAGCGGCCCTCATCCCTCCCTCCCCTCCATTTATACGCAATAATCGAGTTAGCCGTACGATCCACCAGCATGGCTTCGTTAAATCTGTTTCGCAGAGCGAAGACCCTTAACGTACACCCCGGTATACAAAACACCGCCCCAGAGACGACGGAAGGATCACAGTCCGGAAGACGCAACATTGCTGGAGAAGTCACCGATTGTCCAGTCCGGTTTGGATCTTCATTCGGACCCGCGGCTCGTCGATTGTTCGCCATCGCCGACGTTGCAGTATCCGCAGAATCACGTGATGCAGCCAAACCCTTACGTTCATCCACCGACGATGGCGGACTTCAAACAGATGGCGATGGACGCTTACAATCAGCGAAACAATCAAAACGTGAGACCATGAAAACGCCTCTTGCTTATTACCATAATGGGTATTGTATTGTACTTTATTGTCTTTTACCGTGGGACACGTGTGTTCGGCTCTCAATGTGTTTCCTTAAACGACCCTCGCAGTGCCACGTTCAATGGGAATCCTATTTGCAGTCCGAAAAGCTCGTTGTATTCGAACGACAACGAAATCAGCGTAACGATGGCTGTTCATTTTTTTTTTTTTTTTACGCTTGTCAAACGAAAGTGGCGCGAATTCGTAACGCGAGTTTAACCGTTTTTAGGGGCTTTTTTTGTTTTGCATTTGTCGGTAAAGGTAAAAGGCTGTGGGAGCGAACGAAGAATCGCGAAAGCGCGGGAGTCAATGAAGAGATAAGAGCTGCCTTTACGGGCATCGATCGCCATTTGTCCTGATAAAACTATCCACCCCATTTTCGGGGAATCCCCGAGCGAAAATTGTTCACTTCGATTCGTATAAACGGGGACAACGGCCCGTTTTTTGTTGGCCCTTTCTACGGGGGCTTTTTTGTTCCGGATCGGCGAAGGCTCGTGGTCTTATCGAAATCCCGAGGGTTTGATCGATATTTCATCGACTACATAAACGAAAACAGCTCACGGCTCTCAGGATCCGGAGCCGCTGGAAAGCCTCGCCTATTTTCGCCATATACTTCAATATGTTTCGTCGATAACTCGGTATAAATGCTCCAGCCGACAAGCTTTTTCTGCGAATACACTTCTGGTATCTTTTCTCGTAACTACCACTCGTCGTATATACCACTTTCCCTTCGGAGCCCCGAGAAAAGCTCGCAAAGAAAAACACGCGATAGCCCGTATAGCTGCAATTTAGTACACGGAAGTCAGCCACTTTAACTTTTCCGGTTTAGCGCAGCCTTGGGTTATCTGCACTCTCCGGAGTTTAATTACTTAAAGTTTTCTCGATAATTCGCAGCTAGCAGAGAAAGAGGGAGCTCGTGTTAGTGGGCGAGCGGGCTGGGCCAAAAGAAAGATAGGAAGTGAGCTGGACGGCCAGTTACGATGCGCGTGACTCGACTTGACTTCTTCAACGTCGAGTGTCACCTCTCCGATTCGACCGGGACACAAAAATTCAAATTTTTTCCTCCAAACCTCGATCGAGTTCCATCCAACGACTGAATATCTTATGGCATTCCCACACGGAGAGAAATAATTGGCTGTCCCGACTAATTTACATGACCAAATATCCTCCGAGTTGCTGAGGTCAACACATTTCGTTCGTTGGGCCAACAAACTGGAAGGTGACACCCAATTCGTCGGTTCAACATTTTCTTGGCTGTCACTTCGTATCGAAAGGGCTTTTATTTTTGTTATCCCACAATTAAAATAACATTTAACTAAAACCCTTTCACGGGTTCATAACTGAACATGGTAACAACGTGCTTTATTACACATTCATCCTCTCGTCGCAAAAATCAATTTTATCGGTGAACAGTGTCATTACTGTTTCCATTATTCGTGACGTTTGTTACATCATAGATTTAAAAAAATAAAATAAATAAGTGACTGCGCTGAATTTAACGCGGTAGATGAAAAATAAACGTAAATGCAATTGAACAATTTTTTAAAAATGCGTCCGTACAAAATAGCGCGACGGTAAATCTCGGATCTCATGACAAAAGCGTTTCCGATGTTCTTAGATTCTTCTTTTGTTCTTATTCCAGGTGTATTACAGTCTGCAGAGGTCGGGAAAGGGTCTCGCGTCGATTGCACAGAGGCCAGTGTCCTCGTCGCTCTCGGCTCACGGCAAGTTTCACCAACCGGAAGTGGTGACGCGTTCGAATCGAATACAGGAGAGTTGTATATAAGGCCAGGGAGGTCGCCACACCCGTCGACGGGCGTTCTCCAGTTGGAGGGTCGGTGTCTGTGTGTGTGGGCTCTTCGAGGGTTCCGTTCCGGTGATGTGGATAGCCACGTGTCGTGTATTATAAATAGTGAGGCCGTAGAGACCCGCAAAGTGGGGGAGAGAGAGTGAAGAAATGAAGAGTGGAGAAATAAATAGAGTGGCAACAAGAAATCGTAGACTATAGGACGAGCCCTTTAATTAATCGTCGAAAATCGTCCAGGCGGTTCACCAAATTTTTATCCGCTATAAAAAAAAAATCAACCATTTGACGTTCATTGTACAAACTAACAAGACTACTTGGTGACATTGGTCTAATAGCTTTAAGAGGACATATACATCTCGAGATATAAAATCGTGCATCGAACGAAGAAACGTGTTTCGATAACCCATCAACTAACACAGTCGTGCGAACGATGTAATTATTGTCGTTTTTATAGCAAGATTAAAACAAACAAAAAATATCTTTAATCGTTCACTGTACAATCTGACACGGCCAGAACAAAAAGCCTATTAGCTTTTAAGTAATCAATCGGAAGCTGAGGATTCGAGGAGCTGAAAAATCTCGGAGGCGATCGGAGGATGTTCCAATTATCCTTTTAATTAACTGGCGTGTTCCATTTTTCGTGAATACGTTTTTTTAATTGTCAATTATGATTTTCTAAGTACAAATATCATCATCAAAACGAAACCACTATCATTTCCAATTGCAATGTCAATAAAAGAAAAAGATACATGGACCGTGGAATTTCGAGGTCCAAGTATATCGGTCACCATCAATTAGTGGAACATTCACCTTTCCCCTCCTCATTATTTTCATACCCGAAAAAAGAAAGAAAAAATGTGACAGCCTGAAGAGGCTTGCGGACAGGAAGGGACAAGAAGGGAGAAAAGTAGAGGAGCAAAGAGCGATAGGTAAGAGATGAAGAGACGTGGCCAAGATACGGAGACCCGAGGGAAAATGCCCGGAGGAAAAGAGAAAAGAAACGCAATGGGAAAGCCGAGCTCGACGTCGGAATCGATCGGGCGGCCGGGTTGAGTGGTCGAGTCGCGAGAGACGCAAAAGATATCGGCCAACTTTGCCGATACTTGTGTAGCTGCTGCCGAACGGAAGAACCTTCTGTATCCATTCTGCCAAGGGCTCCCATTGGCTTTTTCTTCCATGAGCTCCTCACGAATTCTCGGTTTCCGATCATCGACGCGTTGCGTCCCTCACGGAAAAAAATATATGTGAAAGTATACAACTATTCGACCTCAAGATATATCCGAAAGAAAAAAAAAATGTATATTACGAGTTTCCCTTATATTTTGTAAATTCGCCAATTTCGTCGATGACATAGATATACAAATGTATTTAAACACACACACACACACACACACACACACACACACACACATACACATACACATACACACACATATATATAAATATATATACATATATATTTTGTCGTATTTTTTTCCGTGCGGGACACGGTCAACATCCGAACCTACAGACTAAAGGTACCGCTAGATTGATATAAATCGAGTTTTTGTACAAAGAATCTATACTATATTGTAAATAGGCGACAGAGCCTCCGTCTAGACTAGTTTTAACCACCAACCAATGTCCGAATGTTTCTCCGCAGCATATATGTTTAAATGGATGAAGCAGCGATGAGAATAACAAGGACAACGAATGTCCTGCGTGGCATTCTTCGTGTAAGATATTAACTCAAGGATATACGAAAAAGGAATAATAATAATAAAAAAAGGAAACGAATGTCATTTCGTCTGTTTTACAAAAATGGCTTTATTCACTTTTACTACAAACCGATTTCCTTTGTCCTCGATTTCAGGTTAAGGGCTACGTCCATTGGCGCAATCTTCTTCAGGTTCTCCGAGCGACAACGCGCACGCAGGCCGTGAAAGAGGAAGAGAAAGAAGCCGAGGGCGTCTCTCCCAAGCCCTCTGGAAATTCTTCGCCTACGTGATCCGAATATCCTTACGGAAAGTGGCTACTTTATCGTTTACCCGTTCGCCGACCTTCGCCACTTCAGATGTCCGCCATATTGAGAAGATTTCCAGTAATCCACCCGTCGTTTGACATATGAAACGTCGGGATATCTATCAGTCGTTCGTAAATAATGCGTAATGCGTCAAACTGTAAAATCTCTTTTTCAATAGTGTCACACACGTCCTGGGATTTATTTATTTTCAGCTAGTCCTTATTTTTTCCGCAGGGTTCTAATGATTCCATTTGTCGCGACAAATATGTTAAAAATATTATTTATCGAAAAATTAAATTCTTCACTTCCGGTCTACTCAAATTACCCGTTTAAATTTCCCTGTAGAAATTATTATTTTTTTTAATTCCACTCACGTGCACTCTCGATAGAAAAGTACGGCTTTTCGGTGCCGAAATGGCATGCGTTATTAAATTACGCAATACTTGATTAACCTTAATGGAGTGCGCGACGTGAGGCCTGCGAATGGGAATGGTATAAAAGAATGACGCTAAAGTGTGAACATAATGCAGTCCTTTTCGCTCGGAGCCCAACACAATTAATCACAGGGTCAATGGAAAATAAAATCCGAGTCCCATGGAAAAGTGTTCGGGTCCCTGCCGGAAATTCCGATAGCCGCCTAATAGCCTGTAGAGTGTTTTGCCGATCCGTCGAAAAATCAATTAATCAAAGGACCGTCGTCTTCAGGGCTGGCTCTGGCAGCGGTACCGGCACAAGAATGGCTATGCTTGAGGCTCTGGAGCGAAGTGCGGTAATTCGAGAATCCCCGAAGGATCTTCGGGCGCTACAGTGTTTGCATACATTGTGAACCCTCGTCTGGCTAACAGGGACCACCAACCCATCCCCATGTCCCATTATTCTATGCGCCAAGTGTCTCTAGAACTGTTAAGGCGACCCAACCCGTTCTGTCCCCTGCGGGCGCCTTCCAACTCCATCCCACCCCCTCCCCCTCATCGACCTTGCGTCCTATAACCGCCACCTACGTCACTTCTATCCACCTAGTGGAGTACCTATACACTCTCTCGCAGCCTTCTGTCGCGAAATCCACCGCTGCTGTATGATTACGATCCATCCACCCATTATAATCCTATGATTCTGCGCCAGTTGCAGATGGGACACGACACTGCCAGTTTCCGGCTGCCATCCAGTTGATGACAATTGAAACCACTCCCTCAGCATGACTCCTCAGCAAAGTACCCGCGTGTACGAACTTGCGCACCCTCTCGACGAACTCAAGTGCCACTTCAACTCGATCGACTAGCTGAGCTCACGAGAAGCAACCCTTTCTCCATATTCGGGGCTGGCATTTCTGTAAAGCGCAACGAGCGTGCGGCTCTGCGATCGCCTCGAACGAAACTAGGCTGACTTTTTCACAGAATTCGATCATGGACAAGTAGGTCTTCCGACTAACTGCCATTTGACGTTTCACGGAAACCCACAACGTCATTTACTCGCCGGATTTTCATTCCCATGGTTCCGTAACTTCTTATCGGACTATTTTATCACTCTTCAAGGTACGAAGTTAGACATTATCGAGACGTTTTTTTCATCAGGGCTTTCCATTGAAGTTCGGCAGGAATTTAGGGGACCAGAGAATGGAAATATGGTTGACAGGTGTTTGAATTTGATCATATGACATACACGGTTCCACGATTGAATGTCTTGCGGTAACAAAAATCTTGACAAGAACTTCAGGGTATTTTGTCGCAGGGCATAATTAATATTCTGGTTCACTGCACTCCCCGGAAACTTGTCAATCGGGATTATTTTCCTCGCACATTAGTCATGTAACACCTTGCCCACTTATCCATTCACGCGATACCAATATTCGGGCAGCTAAACAAATATTGACAGTGCCATTGACCGGTGCGTGTGGCCGATGATCGGCTTCCGTGATCGCGAAACAATATCGTGGGCATTGGAGAAAAGAAAAAGTTCTACATATGACGAAGAAGGGATCGCTAACGAAGCCAATTACTCGATATGTCGGCTCGTGTAGCAGGTGGGCTGGTTCTGGGTGTTACCTAGAGGACAGCATGTTGGATTTCTCCTTGAACAAGACGGGCCATCGTAGCCGGGTAATCGCGGATCGATTCCCGTAAGATGAACGGCTTGTGTGTTTAGCGGACACCTGGTCAGGTATAGAATTACCATGAATATTTCAAGTACTACCCCAGCTACATCGATCGTTGCTTCTCTTCGTGGTAAGTAGATATACCGAGCTTGAATAAAAGACCTATGATGTGGGAGAGGAAACGAGAAATCGATCGGCACGCGGTACACTACACGTCCGGGTATATATTGTATCTGGAATTATTATCGAGTGACGCCGGTCTAGGACCTGGTGGTGAGACCTGTCGTGGAAAATTGTGGGAAAATCGTGGCGATTCGCAAGGCGTTTGTAGTGGTGCTACTGCCGCGGTTGCCGTCGTCCAACGACGCTCGATTTATCATGACTAACGATGCCCGACCTGCTTGCCCGATGCTTCACCTCCAAGAATATATTTCCTCCTCGCTCTTCTTCTTCTTCTTCCTCTTCTTCTTCTTCTCCTTCTTCGCTTTTTCCCCGTCCCATTCTCGCCGGCCCCTTTTAACTTTGTGACCACCACGTATCTCTCCTGGTACCACACTCAAAAACTCAACCATCCGCACGAAAATAAGTGTCGTCTCAGAAATGGAAACGATTTTTCTCCCACCTTAAGCCGATTTCAAACACCCACCGCTGACAAGTCTGTAGGAAATCGCGGCAATTTTACCAGACATCTTTTTGCTCATCCAGCTTCGCGTCACTGAACCTAAAATAAAGCACCATGTGAACTATGTGTGATGTCACAATTTCAAAATTATTGTCACAGATTTGGTAGAATTTTGGTTGGAAGTCCCAAGCATTTCTTGCGGTTTTTTTTATTTAAAATTAAGATGGGTTTACAAATTTCTATCATTTTTGGGACACTGTCCAGTACTTTTTTGTTTTCAGCAGTATTATCAAATTGGGGAAGATACAAATTTGTATGGAAGACGTACGGAAAATCTTAGGATTTCACCAGGCAATAACGATCCGTTTATTTTCGTACGTTGCTGCGGTGAATAGCGAGGAAATGGATACACAGAGGAAAGTACAAGAGGAGGTGCAAAAGATCTCGGGAGGTCGACGTGTCCAGCCCCGAGCCCAGAGGATCCCGTGATCGATGGTTTTTATTGGACGCGTTAAAACGCCACACTAAATCACCAGCGAAAAATCCATAAAGCCGTGGTAGCGGCGCAGAAGAGGCTCCGATTCGTGGCACGCGCCTCACAGCTCGTACCATCGAAATTGGACCACTGCAGTACCTCCAGGAAATGCGGCTTTCCTACTAACGCAACCGACTTGAAGTGTTCCACCCGTTTTTTCTACCGAGGAAACTCGTTCAACGCGAAAATGGGCCTTTTTACGAGGTCACTTCACCCTTCTTGGCAGAACCAAAAAAAAACTAGAAGCAAAACGCAAAAACGGATGGAACCTTGTGTACGACTTTATCCAGGATGCGACCCCGACTCCAGACGTGATCAACATTACCCCAAGACTTGTACGAGTCATTCTCTGTCAATTGGACCTCTCTGATCCGTTCAAATATTTCCCATAATCAACCAGATTTCACTACTTACTGATACTCTTCTGGGTCATCTTCTAAATTTGTTGATAAAAATTGCAGGCCTTCTAACGGTACCAATTTTTTTAAATCTCACATTATTTTCAAAATTTTGTTTTGGATGCGAAATAAAAATATAAGCAAAATGAAAATGAAAAAATGATTTTGGCTTTGACTCCCAACGAAAATTTATTTGTGCTGCAAAACAGAAAACTTTTGGTCGTCCTGAAGAAATAAAACAGATTAATCTACACAACTCATTCGAAAAGTTGGCAAAGCGGAAATGAAATACCTAAACAGTAAAAACATGGTACGCTTCAACGCAACGAGGAAAAAAAAGAAATGGAAAGTATCGCAGACCGGTGAGTTGGAGGATTTAAAATCTGACAAATTGAAAAAAAAAAAATATCGTACAGCGTAAGGAAATAAAGTGACTGGAGTGACGGTGAATGACTTATAGACAGACCGAGCTCACGAAGCACGAGGAAAACACCTCTTAAGCTTCGACGCGTAAAAACCGTTAGCGGGTGTAAAAAGAGCTACGAAGTTTTCCCAACGGATTCCGTAGACTGGCAAAAATTCTGGTCCTGTGGGAGTTGCGAGGGTGGGAATGAGTAGAAGCTGTAGATGACGGAACGTATAAGAGCAGACAACACGCAACGAAAGAGAAGAAGAGAAAAAACACACACATATATATATATATATATAGACTCACGAGAACGTAGTGAAAAGTTGAGATTGAAGTTTCACCGAGAACGGAAAAGTTAAGGGGAGCGGCGAACGGGCAAACGGCCGCCGCTCGTGGCGCATCGCGGACGTCGCTTCAAGAAACGAGACGCGAGGTGCCACGCGAGTGTTACCGACCCTCGTCCCAATACCAGCAGCAGCAGCGGCTGCAAGAGCAAAAGTAAAGCGAGAGTAGAACGAAGAACGGGAGTGAATCGTTTCATGGACTCCCGATGGGAATCGACGTCGTTCTACTTCTTCTACGTACGAGACTCCGAAACGTCTCCTTGCCACAGAAGCGTAACGATATAAACTCGTCCTTGTCTTCGTACGCTTGACGCGAAAAAACGCCGTAGAGCTGTAGGAGAAAGAAATAAATACGATTTGCGATGGTTCCGAGCTTTCGATGGAAAAGCGTTTGACGATAAATTGAAGTGTAATCAAAGACAATAACGGAAAGTTCGAAGCACTCGAAAATCGGTAATTAAATATTCCCGCGAAAAACGTTTTATCGCACTAGTATCGTAATGAAAAACAAAATACGACTTGCGGTGCTTCCGAGCTTTCGATGGAAAAGCGCTTGACGATAAATTGAAATGTAATCGAAGACGGAAAGGTCGAAGCACTCGAAAATCGGTAATTAGATACGCGCGTGAAAAACGTTTTATCGCACTAGTGTCACAATGGACTCTATTCGCGACAATCTATAATGTCAATTTATCGAACAAGACATTGAATTAATAGAAATTACGTACTAAATTTAGTTAATACATTTTTTACCGATTTCGAGAACATACCGAACAAAAAAACATAACTCACGTCTTTTCGTCCCAGAGAGACAGGCATTGAAAATGAATGCATGCGACAAAACAATGTCACTAATCGGTTGACTATAGCCGTGAATAAAGGTGGCAATGTATGAATAAAATGAGGGTTCGGAGGTTATTCTCATCCTAGTATCGTGGACATACCCTTGCTCTACACTGTCCATCTGTAGCAGTGACGTTTCTCGTTAGTCGATCGCAGTGTGACCCCATTTCCGGGCAAAGAATGTGTAGAACACATTGAACGAGCCGGCACACCGACTGGAAACACTTGGATATCCTGGAAACATTAGTTATTCGTTGGGAATGCTCATTATCGTGTACCGTGCCGGCAAATCCCAGACACTGCAACGCAAAATCAATATTCCCTTTTCTTACCGTTTTTCCGTCTTTCTATTTTATTTTTTCTTCTTTTTTTTTTCTAGTGGATTATAGGAGCAGGAGGTATTATTACTGTGTTACTCATCAATACTGAATTGCAATGATTTCTTTATGGTAAATCGGTGTATAGGTAAAACGACGCATGACGTATATCCAACGTCGCTTTTACTGCGTCGTTATTCTACTTATATTGCGCTCCATTGTATCCATATTGTCGTCATATGGTAGCCTGGGCACAGATGGATTCGATCGTTGATACAAATCTGCTTTGGAGTCACGAATCTCATTGGCTAACATTTTTATTAATTACTTGGAGACGATGTTGATGAATATGATTTTCGGTTTGGAAAAAAAAAAAAAACAAATACAGCACAAATAATGGTACATTTTATGCCGAATATATGGTCAATCGATACACGCCTAGAGTTTATTTTAATACTTATGCAACTGTGTTGCTGCTGCACCTCGTGGCCTACTCCGATTTTTCCAAAGTAGGAAGAACTTGACGCCTGGCGTCGTATTAGAGTCGTATTACAATGGGATTTTCAAGGTGCTTTTCGAATCGATGGGATATTAGGAGGGAATGGAAATACGACGGGAGGAAAGAGGAGAGGCTGTGATGCCGAAGAGAAAGTGATTCACGAAAAAATATATTTCCTGAATCTCCAAATAATTTTCTAGAATGACAAGAATATTTCTTGGCCCTGAAATAAAAGATTTGCCGTGATACGATTACGTACTTGACGTCAGCCCGAAGCGGATGTCATCCGGTGTGATAATGACACGATCAAGCTCTTGACACTTGCCACCTCGACTCGCGAGCTTTCAGACAATAAGTGCAACAGCGATACTCGGGAGTGAGCCGAGTCGTCGTTATCATCCCCGCGTAAGTATCGAGCGTCGGAGCAAAGAGGATCGCAAGAGTGGTGGAGGTTAAATGGCAGCGAACGGTGAGCCTGGAGTTTGCCAGTTCGACAGAAGAGCACAGCTCACAGCAAGAACGCAAGGCAAGCTCGTAGTTAGGTTTCGCGGAAATGAACACTTGATGCACTTGCGCTTGGGAACCAAGAGGACTCGGCGTTGGCTCTGCAGGGCGAATTACATTATCATGCATCGTACACACTCGCCCGAATGTCATTCTCGTGTAATACACTGTACGCGTGCACTGTCAGCTCGCGGATGGGACCCGAGACTCTTCAGCAATTCCGACGATCTGCAGTTTTAATCACATTTCACTCAAAGCCACAGAAGTTGCAAATTTCCCAACGAAGTTTCGTTGATTCGCTAATGTGGGTTATAAAAAATAGAACGAAATTAAGTAATTGGTTGAATAGGCTCCATTCAATCAAATTCATTAGTCAGTTGATCATCCCAAGAAATCAATTAATTGGCAGCCAACAAATTGTGGTACCAATTATTGGTTAACCTAGCCAATTTATTCACTTGGAGTAACTCTTAGCTCACAAATACTTAAAAGTAATTAATCTCGGACATTTAAACAATTAATTACCTTATTCTGAGATTCGCTTTTCAGAAATTCCTATTATCACATTTCGTGGATGTTCACGAAGAAGAATTTCTTGACTTCGCAAGAACCTGAAGAGAAGCAGCAGTGCAAGACTGAAGATTATGGTATCGGTGAATGAGATGACAGCGTCGAGTACGTTCTTGATGAAATACAGTGCACTCGGAATATATTCCGAGACTCGTGGCTCACGTTAATTTATAATTGGTATTACATGTGAATAGATACAGTGTCTCTTCCTGTGTATTTATACGTACATAAGGGTTGAAGAGGGCTCGGAAGTGCTGCAACCGGAATTTCGATGGGAGCTGGAAGAGAGAGCAGAGTTTGAGCTTCGGTTACGTAGCGCAACCGGAGAACGCGGAGCTCTCGTTCGCTTGCTCGTGCGCAAATTGCCGCGAATCAATCTTGAAAATTGGGACGAAAACTGTGGCGCCGCGAGGGTAGGTGGGGGACCGCGCATAAAATCCACCCTCCAGCCCATTGCATATTTATACGCCCCTCCCGGGCCTCCCTTCCGCCAGGTTCCCGGGTCATTTAAATACGGGGGAATGCGCGACGAGTGTCGAGGTGTCGACCTTTCCGGATGACAGTGCCGTGGCAACGAAGGGGCTGAACGCGATCCGATTCAAGCAGCACCCACTCGACCAATATCCAATATCCGCAAATAAATTTCACTCCACCGGATAAATGAAGCTGCATTAAATTTTCATAAGCAGCTCGCTAGTTTTATTCTCAATAATTCAACAATTCACCTTATTAGAGCACCGAGTTCAAATTTAGGCCCTCTTCAGGATCCCAATGTGACAGTGTCACTTAAAATTTTAGGTTGGACCTCCAATTAAGTTTCGGGCGAGACGAGGTTCCCAGGTTCTTGGATTTATCTTCCAAAGGGGCACGTTGTTGGCCATTTTCGTTCAACGAAGGGCGAAGGGCTTTAATTTTAACCTGCCAATGTCGGTTTCGTGATAACCACTGGAATGTTCGAGTATATATATAGCGGAATATGGGTTTATTTAAAATGTAAAGATAGAGCGAAGAAACGTGCGAAAAGTAAAGGGTGGATTGGTCTCGTTCCCTCGGCGAAGGTGAGCGCGAAGATTTTGCCTGCGTTCCTCGCCGAGTACGTCACTGCAGGGTAGTAAATAGCATTAGCAAGTCAACTAGCGCTTTGCTCTCCGGGTACTTACTTCTTGAGATTCGAGTTAATTTATACAAGTGGTACATTGTAATGCAGTTATACAGTTACGACGTTACAGTTAGTTTTAGTTTCGGGGACTGCTCGCGACTTCGAGTGTATTCGTTGCACCGGCACAGAGAAATGGGGTGAGCGATGTGAAAGGTGGTTGAATTGAGCAAAGAAACGAAAGGGAGAAGAGCGGGTTAGGCGAACGGTGACTGCGAGGAGATACAAGCGAATAAAGCGAGCAGAGGCTAATGAAAAGCTGGAAAAGCTCCACGACGACGAATGCATCGAGCCGGTCTTTTGATTGTCGACTTCCAGTCGAAGGTATTACGAGGATGGGGCCAGAGCGTTGGAATTCCCAATGAACGTTGTTTCTATTTTACCTCACCTTTTCGAGCTTTCATCCTCGGTTATCACTTTAATTCTATCCACGAGTCATTCGACTCACGTAATATGGAAATAAATCCTGGATTCCCTGTCATTGTTCCAATAATTCACCAATTTAGTGGCACATCATACATTTATCTGTCTGCAAAACGAAATGCTTTTCATTCGACTATTCTGAAAGTCGCTCGTTGGATAACGAGATCCGGGCCACCATGGAAATGGAATTGCTCAGTTTCCACGATAGCTGCTTGCACGATTAATCCCTCCGAAGTTTCCCACTCAACGAGCATCTCTGAGACTGTCGGAATGGTGTTGGAATGAGCGGGAGAAACGGAACACCGAGCACCGGCCACCGAGTGCGAGTTCCTTGTTTTCCAGAGACCCAGTCAAAGGGCAACCTTTAGGCTGGGCGACGGCCCCGATCGAATTTCTGTAACAGGGCCACCAATCGGATTGTCCATTGTTATAACGTGTCGAGGGGTGGCCCGAGCAACGGAGTATCTGAAGAATAACCTCGGCTCGCCACGGAATCGCTCCCTCTTTCATCCTGTAACCTCGAGGAAATCAGACGGAAAACCGAAGAGTCATTCGATACACTCTTACACTCTTTTCTAAAGCTAACGTTTCACTCCGAGTTAATCTTACGGTTCGTAAACGGCGCCTTGTTGATTTCCAAAACTGACTTTCATTTTTCATTTAATTTCCCTATTTCTCTATTTTAAAAAACGCCTTCCTTGTTACAGAGACCGCAGAAAAGGTTTATTTTAATTAATGAAGAAAACACATGTGATCATTTACCTTTATAATTACATTTACAATGATTTCGGGTATACAGTTTGATTTATCGAATCAATTCAATTCGATATTCCTATTTCTGTTACAAAAATTTGTTCTGTCATATTATGTGGATATTTGTGGAGAATCTGATTGCCCATTGTCGTAATGTTTGGAGGGGTGGCCAAGCGAAGAAAGCTTCGTCCCTCCTTGGAAAACGCTCCCTCTTTGATCGTGTAACCTGGAGGAAACCAGACGGAAAACTGGAGAGTCATTCGATACAACGACGGGCGGACACTCTTTTCTCAACCTAATCGACGATCCAGATCGTGTTCGGATGTCCGTACAGGATAGCGGCAGGATAGTATATGGCCAGCGGCATGTCCGTGACTTCGCGTTTGAGTCTACACGACCCTGTGACAGAGGTATGATTAATAAAGGGTCACGTCACTCACGCGCACATTGTTCAACCCCACGAGGTGTGCAAACGCGATGCTATCCCCCTAAATCCGCATCCGCGTTCGAATTAAATGCGACGAGAGATAGGAACTACGGTCACGAGCACATTTTTTTTTATTACGAGCCTTTCAACGAGATATTTGTCGGCTGAAGGCGAAGTGTAAATTGAGGCATTTTCAATGGGTTATACAGTCGCTTCCAGTCTAAATGCGATGGTCGTACCCGATAAATCCACGGATTATGGACGCGATGGATACCCCGATTTGCAGGGGTATAAAAGTTTTTTTTAATATTATTTTTATTATTGACGATGACGCTATTGGAACACCGCCAATTTTTTATCGGAAAATTAGAGGATGTAACGAGAATGACGTAATTAATTTTTTTGGATTTGAAAAATAGATTATGAAATAATAACGAAAGTCAAAAATCGTTGGAACTGACTTTGGATTTTTTTGTCTTCATTTTATTTTATTTTTGATATCATCGTTTTTTTATTTTGAAATTGTTATTTAAAAGTGAATAACATTTTGAATACAGTATTTCTTATGTCCATAAAATAAATGGGGCCTAAATATTATTTTGCAATATTTATGACCCTCATATTCAGAATATACTATAAAATACCTGATAAAAATTAGTACAACTTTAAGGACGTGGAGCCCACGATTAATAAGCTCCTCTCATGATTCAACCAAGGAAATCATATATCAAATTTTCTGCGTTACGTGACTGATCTGCTTATTCCGATATTCATCGACTAGATTAATACAATACCCAGAATCCCTGTAATTTTCTCGGAAAATAATGAACCCTACATATTCGTACCGATCACAATTACCTTCGTATCGAATAATCAGCTAAATAAATCCTGCTGTTGCTACTCCTACTAATACCATATTTAAAAATTGAACTCTGAACGTTGCACCCCCGAAATAAAAATTACAAATGAGCCCTTAATCGCATACCAAAATTCAGGGCCCCTTTAAAAAAATAGTTTTAAGCTCATTTTTTTTTTTAATTGAACTCGGAACGTTGCACTCCCGAATTAAAAATTACAAATGAGCCCTTAATCGAATACCAAAATTCAGGGCACCTTTGAAAAAAATTTTTTTTTTTCGAAGCTCATTTTTGTCACCGGTTGATGTCACTACGAGTTCAACACCGTGTTATTGACCCGGATTGGAATCGCTCCGGTTAATCGCAAAGTGTTGTGTACGCGAGCGTCCAATAACCAGAGCGCGGTTGTCGTGTCGCGCTGCTGGACGCGACATGATTTTCCACAAATTATTATCGCGACGGGGAGGCCCACGGGACGTGGCCCGCGATCGGGCTTTCACGACAAGGCTATAGAGTTGTGGTGGATTGGCACAACGCGAGGCACACGCAACATTCTTTTTTCCACCCTGCCCTCGTGTCTAATCGTTCGTGCGCATCTAATTGCGAGTTGTAAATTCGTTGTATGCTCGTACGCTATAGTGCACATTATAATAAAAATAGTGTTGCGGGAACTGTCGCGATCGGTGGCCTCTCTGCTCACCGCGACATGAAATTCATTGTGGCAAGTAACTACGGCTATTATGATCGTATTTACAGCCGTTTGTTAAGCTCTTAATCGTGCCTCCAAGCACAATTCCAAATTAAAACCAGTTCATTAACATAACAATCATTAAAAGTTATGCGCATCTCCGTTTTCCATTAAATAACGAAGACTTTGAAAAAAATTTGCCTCACAGGCAAAAATACGTGTATTCCAAAGTCACATATTTTCCACATTTTTTTTTTTCACAATGGCTTTGTGAAACTATATAAACATAAATGGAAAATTTATGAGGCGTTGCCAATGAAGTTTATCTCCGGCAATTATTTAAATATTTTTTTTCTCTTTCAAATTACAACATTTCTGAATGCAGGATGACAGTATTTTTTTAAATCCTGCCTCATTAAAATGCCCATAAAGTTAAGTACATTAGTTTAAACGATATATACTTAAAACTCAAAAATTGTATATATGTCATATACATATTTATTTTTATATGAAAAATCGTATACTTAATCACACTCCAATTCCCACTGGAGTGGAATATAAGTCGGTGAGTCTAAAAAATCCTTGCACCACATTTAAATTACGGTAGCGCATGGTTAAATCCCGGCCCTGAAGCAAAGGGCCAACGCCTTGACCCAAAAAAGAAAGCGTCATTGCGACTTCTCTGCCCTGAAGAGTTCGCCTGGAATTTCTGATGTAAATAGCAATAACATTGTAATGTGTGTAATTTCGCATGTGCAACATGTAAGTTATTTTATTGTGAAATTTAATCGAGTATTTGAAGGAAGGGATGAAAGGGACGGCTTGGAAGACACAATATAAAGTGGGTTAGTCTGTCACCGAAGATCTCAGACAATTTTGGGGGTGGAAATAAGAGGAAAGGAATTCACGAACAAGTGTGACAGGAATTAAATTCTCTGTTGACATTCGCAGGAGGATCACGAAGGGTTCTGTCGTCCTATGCACATACGTGCGTGGTTGAATAAAGGCGATAGCACGTCGTTCGACTAATGTGAGTATCGCGTGGAATTTTAAAGAGACAGCCTCGGAATATGATCAATCAACTTCGAGAAGATCCTCCCCGTTTGAACATAGGTATGTATATCGTATACGCTGTTTTGTGTACAGAAGAATACCGATTATCTTTCAACAAGTGCAAACAAATTAACGAGCTCTTACGCTACATTCTCGCCGCAAAATAACACGTTCAAAACTGACGAGTTTGACGTACGCTGATAAGAAGGTTTTTCATTTCTTTCACTTTTCCAAGCCGTCCAAATTCCTATTATTTTTGCAGAAAACGTGTCTTTTTTCCACTGGCAGAAAAATGTGCGCAAGATATAACGAAGTCTGAAATTCATCTTAAAATCGTGCACCTTTGGACCATTAGATGATCGACCAAGATTCCACATTGAACTACGCGATTCTCAATACCATTGACGTATCAATAGCTGATAGAGAGATTATAAATTCCATTTATTTCTTGCCGTAAAACTTGTCTTATTGTAATTCCCAAACAAAAAGTGAGCAAAATGTGAGTGAGTGTAAAATTCCTTTTAAAATGGTGCACCTTTGGACCATTAGATGATCGAACAAGATTGCACATTGAACTACGCAATTCCCAATACCATTGACGTATCGATATCTCATAAAAAGACTTTGAATTCCATTTATTTCTTGCCGTAAAACTGGTCTTATTGTAATTTCCAAACGAAAATTGAGCAAGATGTGACAGAGTCGAAAATTCATTTCGAAACGGTGCACCTTTATAGCATTAAATGATAGAACAAGATTTCCGATCTTCAATCGGCTTATAGTCTTACAGAACTATACCCCGGATCCGATGCTTCCCGTGCAATTCCACATTGAACTATGCAATTCCCAATACCGTATAGCATATCGAACACAAAGAGCCATCGCCGAGCGTGGCGTAGGCTCTGGAAACGGTTTCATCCGTATTTCCTGAAGCTCACGAGAATTTCACCCTAGTGCAACCGATATGGTAGTGGTGCGTGCATTTCCCTCGCTCTACATAACAGCTTTTGCCGTACAGCCCTATACCTATAGCATTTATCCATATAGTTTGTGTACCCAGCCTCCTGGCAAATAAACACGATCACGGTATTAAGCGCAGGGGGGGATATGTGTGTTGGGCTCGGTTGGGACAACGACAAATAAAACAAGGGATGTTCAGTAAACGTGTATAAGAGGTAGATAAAGCGAGGAGCCGAACGAGTCACCGAAGAATGGTGAGAGAAAGAGTTGCACATGGTTTGCAAGTGCACTCTCTTCTAAGCCCCAAGAAAAGCAAAAGGATATAAAGCCTCCCGCAAGAGCACCAACCCTGGGACACATTGTATTCCGGTCCCCATTGTTATCCGAGGCCACGAAGCGGACTCTCGCACGCGTCCTTGCCCGTTATTATCTCTCAGTATTCCTTTTACTCACTGAATACTGAATTAATAGTGGGGACCAACGAATAACTGCTCGACAGAAGCGTGACGTAGTTGTGAGCCCTCAAAATCGTGTTCGCATGTGGATAAGCTGAAAGCCGCAAGACCGGCGGTCTGTTACTCGCTCGGTCGACGTACTTCAGCAACAAAAAAAAGAGGAAATCTTTGCGACCTCTCTCGTGGATTAAGGCATTTTAAGCACGAACGTGTCGAGCTTAAACATTTTTCCCTCGGAGCTGGTCTTTCTCCTCTGGAGCTTTGAGCTTCGTCATCAGGATCCAACGACTAACTGGTAAACAGAAGCGTGACTTATTTACAAGCCCTCAAAATCATGTTCTTACGTAAATATGCTGAAATCCACAAGTCCGGCGGTCTGTTACTCGCTCGGTCGACGTACTTCAGCCAAAAAAAAAAAAGGAAGAAATCTTCGCGACCTCTTCTTGGTCTTCTTTCGTGAATTAAGGTATTTCAAGCACGAGCGTGTCGAGCTTATACATTTTTCTCCCGGAACTGGTCCTCGAGCTTCCTGTTCGCCTTTTTTTTTTTTTTTTCTTACCGCACGACCGCCTTTTGTAGTAACACGCGCTCGCTCTCTCGCGCTCACCGCGACATAACCCAGAAACTGAACGCGAAGCCTCGAATCAGGGCCAACGCGGTCGAGGGCTATTAAATTGAAAGGGTCTGACGTGTCGAACTCGTTAAAAAGTTGGTCGCTCGTTGGACTTCGATTTTTCACGGCACGGTTGATTGATAGCAAGCCGAGAGGCCGAGGGAACGAAGGGTCCAGCCTCGATCCACTCACTCGGCCGTCCCGCGCATAGAGTTTGCGGAAGTTAACGAGGCGCTTTTGCCCTCTCAAGGGAACGTGCCGTACAGGGTGTTGCAGGATCTCGACGGGCCAGGGTACTCGACGCCGGGGTACATATATCATGTAAACGCGACGTTGGGATTTTTATTTACGAATCACCGCACGATGGTTGTTTATTGGAAACGTGTTTATTCCTCCTTTTGCCTCGTAATCCACCATAAAGTAATTTCGTTGACGCTCGTTTTATTCAACTGCACCCTTTCCTTTTCTTCCCTTCAAGTACGCATACTTTTTCACCTGACAACAGTAAAATTTCCGTGTTACCTTAATAAATGTAACTGCTCTTCGCACTATTTATTAAATCTACGTGAAATCATTACGAAACTCCGCGCCGCATTTTATTTGTTTCATCGCGAAAAGCCTTTTTAATTAAAAACAAAATTACCTGCAACATATACCGGAAAAATATATAATTTTTGCCCGCGCCCTTGCGAGCGCACACATTTTCAACCAAAATCTTCCGCAACGCGAACTCTTCAAGTATTAACATCAAAATGTAATTCACAGTCGAGTTGCATTAAGTGCATACAGCATTTTGCCGTTGTAAAAGGAGAAGAAGGGGGAAAAAAAAGGAGTCCAATAAAAATGGCTTATGTATAAACTGCCCTTAATTTCGTGATATATATGCAGTCGGGATGGCAGAGATGCGAGATTGGATGTACGCGGCTCTCGTGCGGTATAAGCTCGTTTCGTAGCTCCCTCGCGAATTAACAATGGGAGTATAGTCATTAAAAGGGTTAGATGCGATGGTTCTTTTTTCTTCCTCCTCCTCCTCCTCCTCGCGCTTTCCCTCTCTCACTTCTAATAAAGACTCGACGAAAGCATTCATGGCTATCCAGATAATCTAACGAGCGGTAAATCAACGCGGTTACGTTGGCCCCCGCGTCCTAAAGGGGGTCCGCTCGGCCTCGCGCAGCCGTTATCCTTTAGTTGCCATAAGCCTCGTATATTTTTTCCTTCATAGATGCAAAGTGCGTCCCTCCATTAATTCACGTTCCTGGTAACCGTTGGATATATTCGTCTCGACGCCTAGGGTATTAAATCAAGGCATTACAACGATTAACCCCGGCTGAGGCTAAGTTATCGCGTTGCCCATCCCTCGGTTCGTCCATCCTTTCCCCACCCCCCCACATATACATACATACGCATGTATATACACATATATGATGCCGTTCGTTCTCGCCATTCTCATCCACTCTCTCTAACTCAGTTCACCATGTTCTCCAGGATTTTAGATGGTCCCACACGTGCATAGTGAACTCCAGCGCTTTATCCCCCCGCCCCCTACCCACCGACTCCCATAACACGCTTATCCCATGAGAATTTATTTCCTTGAAAATCCCTGATCGATTCTTACCTCCGGAAGCCGAATATTTGTTGGGGTTTAATATTTTGTCATCCGTGGATTGGGAAACACGAGATGCTCGGTCATTTGACTCTTCGCCTGGTCACGTGACTCGGTCGAAGGCGAAAAAAAGCTACGCCGTCATTTATACTTTCGTGGAGACAAAAGGTGAAGGGTTCGAATTTTTTTTTTTTTTAACATAGAATGTTGCGTGCGTTGCGATTGTATTTCTCTCTATGTCCAAGTTTGGAGGGTAAGCTGACACGAATTAGCGGAAACTGTATACGGGAGAATGGTTTGGGCGAGCACTCCGCACGTTGCCCTCCAATTTCGCTTCATCCGTGTTTCCGAGCTTCGTAACCCCTTGTGCTTTTGTTCACTAATACGCGAGTAAATTGTACGTAAGTATGGAAGTATGGAATTGGTACTCTCCGGACTCGTGTGGGGCCAGTTCGTATATCGTACGTGATCACGTGCGCCGAAGTGTGCCTCGAAATATACACACGTTGTACATTGGCATTCCAGTCGGGTAATTGGAAGCTTAGCAGGTCGATTCCGTGTTTCAGCGGAGCTCCCACCTCGTTCGGACTTCGCTACAGGCTCCCCTATAACACACGCGACACTGCCAGTTGGCAGCGCTGCAATAATTTCCGGTTTCAACGGCATTAAAATGCGTCCCGTGAAATTATTGGCAAACGAGAATTCGAGATGGAAAGTTTTAAAACACACCGGCGTGCTGGAAAATGTAAAAGGGAATAAATGCCGTGACGTAAGCAAATGAAGAGCAGTTCGACTACTATTTTTTTTAAAGATACTTAACTATTTTGTACTGGTGAATCAACAGTTTATTTTTGCACTCGATTTTTTTGTAATTAATAAAATTTTAACAATTTAATGATATTAGGTTTTACGGTTTATGTGTGTGTCAATAATTTATGGGAATTTTGCAGGTCATTGTTAAATCAAATTTGCCTTAAATGCGCAGACTTTATTATTCATTTATTGAAAGGTACAAAAAAAGTTGATATTCCATGTCACTTAATTTTTTATAGTGCAGAATAATAAAGTTATTAAAATATAGAGATGGGTCTATGGAAAGGATAGTGGCTTCGGAGAAGACCAATTTCACCATTCAAATCTCTTCGTAATTGGAGAGATAACGTGAAATGCGTGGAGTGATATCTCACCGAGCTGATGAATGAAACGGAATATTCACTGGAGGGCTCGCGCTCTCAGAATTCATTATCTTCTTAACAAGAGTCAAGGAGTTTAACCGCGACTGCATATGGCCATCTCGCGGTTACATGCAGCATCCGTTTTCCCCGAGCTATCGCTTCGCCTTGTCTCCAGTTTCTTAAATTATTCCGTGCACTTAAGGCACGTCGAAAATCTTATCACTTCCACAAAATCGATTAAAATGATCATTTACGCACGTATACATGTATCTTCTCTATAAATAATTTGGGTTTTCGATTTTGCGATATCATAAATTTTACAGTGGGTCAACTTGACGTTATTCGATTATCATTACTGGATACGAAGAATCTTAAAATATTTCTTTTCACAGTGAATACACATTTTTTTCTACATAACGACTTCCAAAATGTCTTTCTTAACCTTCATTTTATAAAATACTGTATGGTCACAAAATAAATAAAAAATACAGTATTAATATGGAATTTTTGATTTGAAAATCTCATCTCGTTTGTTACATTAAATTTACTTGCATTTTGAACCGGAAGTACATGAACAGTTGAGTCAAAGAGTTATGTGAGTGAGAAAGAGAGAGGAAAAATTTAAGAGAGTAGGAAAAATTGCTTGCGAGTGAGAGAGATAATGGCAGCTGCCATTGTGAGACTCAGTAACGCGCTTTAATCCTATCCACACAAGGGGAGCGAGGTAAAAGTGTAAGAGGAAGAGCGAGAATGAAGGCCAAAGGAACCCTGAAGAGATTGCTTTTCGGAGGCTGATATCGTAGCGCTTAAGTAGCCATCGTAGATGCGATATGAGAGAGGCGACAAGAGGTCCAAAGAAAAATCTGGAAAAGGGTAGTGCGAGAGTAGAATGTGAAATGCTCGGTGAGCTTTTGAGAAAGCTCAAAGCGCGCCCATCGAGAGCGACTCTTGAAGCAAAGAAGAAAGCAGCTTCTTTATGACATAATATACAGCGGGAGGAGGATATAAATAAGCGCGGAAAAAGTCTTAAGGGCGGAACGTACTGCAGTTAAGCATTGTGTAGATACCCCAGGTTCTTTAAATAAATTACCCTTTGAGAGGGCGCGGTAGACACTGAACTTTCTCAGCTCATACGTACATTCAATTACTCATCTGGCAACGGTGAAGCTGCGGGAGTGAACGTTGCCAGGACTACCGAAGTACCGGGAGCAGCAAAGACACGCTTAAGTACCGATGGAAAGATAGGCACACCAAGTGCGAGGTACAAAGATAAGGGAGTGCGCTTCACATCAAAGACTCGAGCTAATAAGCAGTAAAATAACAAGATTGCAAGAAGAACAAAAAAAAAGAAAATGAGTCATAAGATTAATCGCGGAGCCTTAATTACTCGTCAAACAAAAGTGTAAAAAAGTACGATAGAAATGAAAAGTCAATAACGATTTTGTAAATTTATCGATAAATAATTAAATGCCCTTAAAATTAATGAGAGCAGTTTGAACGACATAAATCTGGTGATATAACAAATACCAACCCTATCGACCCTCTTAGGGTGAAAATATATATAGTCCCTAACTCATAGTCCTAAATGTACTTGTCTCGAGAGGTTATCACGTAATTTTCTGATAAATCTCCTCGGCTACTCCTCTTTAATCTTTGTATTATCTCCAAGCGCAATCTCGTTGTGAAAAGAAATTTCACGCCTGTGTTACAATAGCCGATTCCGAGGGCTGATCGTGATCGCTCGAATACTTCGGTTTTTCCGAGGTGGAATTCACTTTGGAGTTGGAACGAAGAACTTCAGGAATGTCGGTGAAACACGCGATGTACTGGAGCCTCTGCGTACGAGAATCAACGATCATTATTTCGTCAAATGTGTAATTGAACAAAGTACAAAATAAAAACTACCCTTCTCGGTTGGAGGCCTGAAGCACCCACAAGGGTGGACACGCGATTTCGCAGCGAAAGGGCTTCCGGGTAGCGGATGAATGACTTTGGAGACCAAACGGTATGGAAAAAACAAAAAAAAAAAAAAAAGTGACGTGCGTACGTGAATGTTTCACTCGAGATAAAGATAAAAGGTGACGTTAACGTGCGCCCTCGCAATGGTACACATTCGAAGAACTGTAAAAGCGCAGCGGGTGAACCATGACGAGACCGAGTGGCCATCAAACGGTCACAAAGCCCATGCGAGCTCTTCGACAAAAATGTGTTAACAGAATAACTTGAAAGAAAGTAACGGCCGTTGCGGGGGGGTAAAATGCCCGATAAAGCGACAATCTGCCGAGATCTCTCCAAACTCCACAAGGGGCGACCTAAGGGGGCACGATAATTATCGCACGATGAAATAATAAGCACGCGTTACGATAAATAACCTCGTGGCGTTTATGTAATACGAATCTAAATCAGCTAAACGGCCTCAAAAACCACTGCCTTTCGAATTCGCAGTCCGTGATTCGAACTTAAGTTTCAACGTAAGTTGCAGTGCCATTTTTATCTTAAGAGGATCCAGTCACCTTAAGAAAATGGCAAGAAAAAGAAATTCGTTAAGTCACGATGGTTAATAGAATTCAACACAATTCACACTCTACATTTTTTTCACTCGTAGTTTTCAGACAAAACCGATGAACAAATTTCAGTGTTCAGGTTCATTTTTTTCAAGGCCATCCTGACAAAACTATGATTTCAAACGTCTAACCAAATCCTCCTTTATTGATAACTCACTAAACAAAAATTGGCAGCCAGTCCGTGTCTTCCTGTCGACATTTGTTTCGTTAGAATTCATAACGAGTTATCAAGTCATCGTTGGACTACTTTGTTTTCATAAAGAACCAATTCATTAGTGTACACGAGCGGCTGAACGAGTCCGCGACTTCAGCGAACGCGAATTAAGCCCCTCTTGACCGACCACCCACCGCCCACCCCCACAGCAAGCGCGCGCTTTCCTTCCACCCTCGCTGCCCCCACCAAGTCTCTTCTCGTCTGCACAGTAATACGCTCAGACCACGTCAATCTCACTTAGAGGGACGTTACGTGATGCAGCCGGGTGCATTAAACCGAGTTGGACGCAGAGCGAGCGAACGAACTCTTCGGATCACCGTTCTCGTGACTGCTATCTGATCCTCTGGCGAACTCTTGGCGCAAGCCGAGCCAACCGCTTTCTCACTCACTTATTCACTAATTTTCTCGACCACTGCCTCGGTCTTTGCCCAATTTACCATCCTCGTTCAATCTCGTTTCCTCTCCGCTGTACTCGTGGCTCGACAAATCTCCAAGATATTATATTCGCCGTCGGCGAATTCTATTTCGGTGTTGACCTCCGAGACAAGAGAGTCCGCGGAGAGACGTTGGGTTTTCAGGGGATGCCAGTAGCAGCCAGTACCGAAGAACAAGTCGGAAAACGAGCGAGAGTCGAGCGCGAGATTTGTTTGTGCGAGAAGTGCCTCAGGCGCAATATTTCCCAACCCGAGAGTTTATTGCTGAGGAACGATAAGAAGACCTCGGGCAAGTTCAACCGAGAGGAAGAAGAAATGGCGAGCATGGCGCAGCCGAGAGGAGACTCGTCCTCTCATGCGTGCCAGCGAAATGTGCACTACCTATGTAACGACTGACTACATATATATATTCCCTTGGTCCTCCTTGCTATAACGCGCAATATCAATGCATTACCTTCTGGCAGATTTAATACTTTTAATATTGTTCCGAGGTTGAAAAATGGCATTGCGACAACTTTCGTAGATATTGTTTTCCGAAGGGAAAGTGGAAACCGAGACCCGCCATGCATGATCTTATGAGCAACGTACTCGAGAATTGAGAATGACAAATATACACGGCACTTGCTGAAGAAACCCACGCGGAGTACATTTTCCTGAAGACATTCCACATTTATCACGGTTATGGACGAATTATTCAACGCCATCGGGTAATCAGGATTGTTCAAATAGTACATCAATTTTTTGATAACAACAAAAGTGGAGAGAATCCACCATTTCAGGTATGGTACAATTTACCATTTGCCAGGATCATTTTTGTACAGACATTTTTTTAATCCGACCAATAAATAACCGTGTTTGTTTGGTTACAATCATAAACAACAGATTTGATAACTTGGTCCAAGCGGAAAGCCCAATAAATATGATTTCCAAAACAAACACATTTTTTTCGTGCATGGTTCACGAGATTTTGTGGGAATCTGACGCGTGCACGTACAAAATCGTATTAGCCTGATGCAAGCGGGCTCTATTTGCCAAATATCAATATTGGCCTGTTTATAAAGCGTTACCACCTACTTAATGCGTTAATCATTGTCTAGTCGTGTTTTGTCGAACAAATGTCCTAATGGAATAGTTTGGAAGCCTCTGATACGGAATGCCTTTGTGTAATGACAGTGTTTCACGGTGATGAAAGTAAATTGGACAAGGAGTGAAATAATCAGCGTATTCGTTTTTTTTTCTTTTTTTTTTCAGGAGTCAGCAGTACTGTGGGGTAAAAGCGCTCCGTTAACATGTGGCGATGGGAGTGGTAAACACGAAGTGTACACCTCGGCCAGTAATGGCGGGTCACTGTAGAAACACGTTGACGCTTTTTGTATCCCACTGGCTCGGAGAGTCGGGACGCATTCCTGTTACCCGGAAGCTCAAGGGGTAGCTGGTGTTTCTGGTGTTGCCGTTGTTGCTGGCACCAGCAGTTTTATCGTGCAAGATCGCGTACAACCAGAGGCCGTTCAAGCGTTGTCACGCACGAAAACACTTTCCCGAAGAGGAAAAAAAAAAGAGGAAACACTCCCGGCAGGAAGAGCAAAAAAAAACGAACTGAGCCTGAGGACTCTATGGTCACGGTACTTCGTGTTTCTTCGCTCATTAACCTGAGTCACTTTGTATCACGGGCTAATTGTGACATCATGTTGATTGACGTGCAGAAATGAGTTTGTGTAAAAGTGTGTCGCGTAGAATTTTTTTTTTTCATATACAATTGTGCAGTATAGAACTTTTACCGTGCACAACTGTGCAGTGTAGAATTTGTACCGCTGTAATTGGTGTAATTTGTGTAGGCGCTGTAATTTTTGTAATACACAAATCAGGTTATTCATACACAATTATTTTATTCCAGGCCCAGTTCTACACTGTTCCGGTAGCAATTTGCATCTCGTCGAAACATAAAATAGCCGTACCATCGAATATTTAGATGTTGAGATTGGACAGGCCGCGATTTCACCCGCACTAAATTCACATCGAGCGAGTTCGAACATTATAACAAGGAACAGTCATTCCGTTCGGTGCACGATAAGAATATCACTTTACATGCATTTCCGGTGCGAGTGTAGGAGATTATATCGCGATAAGCGAGCGCCGGTGCAGTTTGCGTTGGTGCCAGGGAAGGATGCGGGCACCGAGGGATGATACGAATTTACGATTCCGTGTATCCCTATGAATATTGCTGCAATCACAGTAACCTTTTATACAATACATTCCATCCACTGCACAATACGTACCCATATTGCTACATCCCATCGCGATAGTGCCATCCAACAAAAACATATCCACGGCCTTTCCAGAGATCCCTCCACCTTTCATTCCAATCCACTCAACTCAAAAACCACTCAGCACACAATATAAAATATGATGCAAGCCGATTTGACACTGACGAGGGAACGGCGAGAATGATCGACCGGATAATGTACCGAGGATATGCGGATTGAGCGATAAAGAAACCACTCCCGAGAACGAAAACTCGCTAATTCAGAGAACTTGTCCGAGGGATGATTCATGCCCTCCCAAATCGAGATCCTCTGGCTAGTTACTCTTCGCGTAAGATCGACGCGGATGAATGGAGACGAGGAGGGTATCGATCCTCCACCCGGAGTGGAATCTTTGTGAGTTCAATCGAATGGAAGCTGGCGAATAATTCGAGTGATGGGTGAGTGCTGGCCGAAAGAATTTTTTGCCACGATGATAAGGGTGGAGAGAAGCAGGCACAGCGTCCCATTGTGGATCCTACCTACTTCAGCATGCTCCGAGAGATGGGATATCTGGAATCAGTTTTTGCGATAGGAATTTACTCGTGCGATGCTGCAGATGTGATGGCACGATGAAACGCAGCGTACAAACGGGAATCGTGACGCGGTGAGGGTGCGGAAAGAAAAGAGGACGTTGGAAAGCACCGAGCCACTGCGGAGGGAGAGTGGAGCGGCGGTGCTGGAGGCAGGGATTTGAGGTGTCGATAGAGGACACCGATGTATCCGGACACTCAGCTAAAAGCCACCCCCAATCCCAACCGGTGCGTTGGCTCGACGTTCCGAGTAGCGAAATATGGTAGTGGAAAGTGTGGGTACGTTGCGACGAGGTGAGAGAAGATGAAAGTAGGGCGAACGGATTTGGGATTGGTGAGGTGACCGATTGGCCAGTGTGAAGATGCTGCAAATAGAGCTACCGAAAAGAACGATTAGCGCTTGATTGAAGTGGTGAATTATTTATAAGATTATTTATACGTCGCATCCATGAATGACTCGCGACAACAGTGTTGCTGAATCAAAGTCGATCAACCAACTTGACCGTTTCTTTGCGGTGGACCAGTGGATTTGATTCCTCTGCAAATTTGTCGTTGGCCCATCAATCTCGCCAGCGTGATGGCGACCGGACGATAAATCTACAAGCAACTGAACCTTGAGTCTAGGATCGGCACCGGCGAGTTGATAAATCGTGAAGGTTTTTTCACTCTTGGCTGTATCACTCTTATAAGAAGCCTGATGGTGATTGGGCAGAGCAGTCAGGTTACGATGAGGCTCCTGTGCCGAAATGAGGGGGACAAAAAAAATGAAGAGGATGGAATAAATATAACAGAGAATAGGACAAAAAAAATGGACGAGTATGCGCGGGAGGCAGGGATGCAAATGGGCGATAAACCGGGTCCTCTCGTCTGGTGGAAAACCGTGGTCCGGCAAGGATAGCAGAACGAGGAGCGGGAGGGGAAAAGCGAAGAGCTAGTAGCGCCACCAGAAGCAGCCATACACTATATATCAACGGTGACACCGGTACTTTTAGTTTATGCTGCATGCATAAGCGACGTTTTCCATGCTTCACGCTATTCGGTCTCCAAGACCTTTTTTTTGTTGTTGTTGTTTTGGCTCTCAGCATCTATTCTTTCATACCCACACACGCAAACACGAGTGAAGTAGCGTTTTTTCGTTGGTTCTTTTTATTCTCCTCTCAAAATGAGTATCCACGTGCTGTTTTCTTTTTCTTTTTTCTGCTTTGTTCGTTGCGCAACAAGAATTCACAGCAACAAACTCGCTTGTTACCTTTTGTCGTCATTCGCATCAAGACTCTGTCATTAGGATTTTTGTTCATCCCCTTTTTCATCACTTCAACGTCGCCGTGGTTAATGAAAAAAGAAGAAAAAAAAGAAGAACCTGGGGTGTCCTAGTCCTTGCAACCGGACGTCGTCAACCTTCTCGGTGGAAACACTTGAGGAAGCAGAAACTCAGACCAGAGACGACGGGGCGTCGAATCGGGGTAGAAGAAAAAAAAATCAAAAGTGGATGGAGTGATGGGAAGAAAAGGTATCAGGCACGTTTCTGTGAAGAATAAAAGCGAGATGGTCAATGCCTGAGAAATATTGCCTGCGATATAATGCTGCAGGTTATGGACTATCATCGAGAACTCGAATATTACGGTTTTATGGCCGTCAGTGCTGTACAGTGTAACCCCGATTAATCGGGCTCGAGTTATCCGGAGAGCAGATTGACCGTAAGACGTTTTTTTCCTCAGCCACTAGACAACTTTTTTCACAAACTACAGTAAATTTTATCGTAAAATACAGTTTTTATGGCGAACACTCTATGATCCGTAGATACCAGGACACCAACTTCCTTGATGTGAGATCAACGTGCGTCAAAAAAACGTGGATGCTCAAGTTTCGGAATCGCGAATCGTCTTTTCGATTGTTCCAAACACACAAAATTTCCTCCCTGTCAACAGAGACCAATTTTCCCACCACTTACTGCGTCCGAAAACATCGCTACTGATGTCACTTTGCCTCCCCATCATCCCAAAGTCGGATTACGCAGGATTGCAGCTCCAAGCGTTTGACTCCACGTTTCCTCGTTCAGAGATGATTTCGACTCAATTGGAAAGGTCGTTGGTTCGTCTGCAAAAGCTTACCACATAATGGAAGAAATAAATATTAATGAAATCCTCATTCGTACCGGGGAGAAAAGGGGTTTTTTCGCGTCCGGAAAAGCTGCCACTGAAGACAAGGTCCATGAGCCTTGATGCGGGGGGCGGTTTTGTCTTTTTGTATCTCGCACAAAGGTACGTTGAGGTGCGTGGCAAAAAATTGTATCAAAGGTAGACTAGACTGTTGACCGGGAAATAAAATACTTGAATTTACTGCTGACGAAAAGTGAGTAGATCCATTAGAGCGAAGTAGCGGTAAAGTGGAAGGGAGAGAAGGAAGTGAGGGTAGGTGCGAGGGCATTTACCACTCGAGACTGCAAAAGAACGTCGGTGTGAGGAGAGAGAGAAAGCAGGGTACGGTTCTTCAGGGTGCGTTGTGTGTAAGGCTAAAGGGTATAGTTCTCGGTGACGGTATGAGTGGAGGAATGATGAAAGCGCTTTACGAAGCCAGTCTACGAGCTTTTTTTTCTTTTTTTTTTTCTCACCACTGCACGTACGTTTCCAAGTGAATAATGTATAAATGATGTCTCGCAAACTCGTGCCACCGTCGTATTACTGCCCCTTTAATGTTTTCAGTGCATTGAGCCTATATGTGCACTGCAGGCGTGCATGGTAGCTATATTACCGTATAGCCATGTCCAACCGCGTCGCTCACCGTGCATGATGCTCTCACCACCCTCACCAACACGCGAGCGTATCAACAACGCGGCAACTGAGCCACAAATTAGTCAGTGTTACGCGGTCAACGCCGCGTACCAGACTAACGATTATGCAATGGCATTTTTTCATTTATTTCATCAGTGAGCTGGTTGACGGAAGCTTTGATGAAAGCTCGTGGACACACTGTGTTTTTTTTGTTTTTTTTTTTAAGTCGATTAACTTTGAACAAAAAAAAAGCAAAAAGGGAATCGATATTGGTTTCATGATCTCGTTGGGCCAATTAAATTTGATAAGCTAACGTTCTTATGTAACGTGGTTAGGTTATTAGTTATTATATTACATTTTTGTAGTAGTTTTTGTTGCCGTAATATGATGAATATTTTGGAAGTTAAAAATTACGAAGTCGCGAGAGTTATATGAAAAAACCGGAGGATTTTTGAAATTTAATCTGACGTATCGATCGCGCTTTAATTAATACATTAAGCCGTGTTAATTAATACCCGATGGAGTGTATATAGAGACGGGGGATAACGATTATGCAATGGCATTTTTTCAATTTATTTTAGCAGCCTGCTGCAATTCGATGACGATGAAGGCCGGTAACGATAATTTTTTTTTAAGTTGATTAACTTTGAAAAAAAGGGAGACTCGAGTCATTGATATATATTTTTTGGTTTTCGAAGATTTCCACTAAGTTCAGTATTTTTGGTAAGTCAACGTTATTCAGTATACATGCTCAAATTATTTTCAAAAATTCCCATAATACAATTGTTCTTTTGATACGTTTTTATTACAACTTTAAAAAATTTGTAATCCTGAAAAACACTTGGGAAATTTTTTTTATTGATTTGTTGCTGATACAGATAAATGTTTTTGGCTATTCCGGGACATGGAAATATACTAAATTTGAATTTCAATGGCGTTTACGTAACAAGTGAAAATAACAAAAATAGCCGGATTCGCGACAGTGTGATATGTCGTCGTAATACGAAAAAGCTCTCGGTGATGAGAGTAGAAACCGAGTAACGTACCGCCCGCTGAAACCCGACGAAGTATATATAGAAACAGAGCTTTACACTTTCCCAGAGTGAAAGCTAATCCGTTCAAAATCCTCGAACCCTCCTCGGTCTTCGGTATTATGTGGTTCCACACCGATCCTCTACCTTAACCCCCTCCCGCGACCTCTCAACCGAGGCAAAAGAATTTTATCATCCGAAAATCTCGGTATTCATTTTCCCCGAAAAAAAAAAAAAAAAAACTGCGTTTCCTGCGAAAACCCGAGGACGTTACAAGTCTGCGTTGTGGTCAAATCCAGATTTACTTTCCATACGAGACCCAGAATTTCAAAAACCAAATTGGACAAAATACAACAGAATTGTAATACAATGACAATTGATTTGTGTACCAAATTGGAGCTAAATATATTTCAAAAATGCACGTGAAAAAAAATATATTTCACTTCCTCAATTATTACACCGACTGCTATTCTCCCATTTGCTGGACCAAAAATGTTCTCCTACGGTCAATAAATATGTTCAACCCCTAATTAAATTGCTAAGCAATCAAAAATAATTCTGACTTTGGAATAAAACATTTATAAACCGAGCTTATTTTTTTACGTACGCAAAATAAATTTAATTAATATAAATAACGGAACCGAGGAGAATGAAATTAAATGCTCGAACGATTAATTAAGAAGCTGAGAACTGAGAGTTTAATTTTATCGCCTCGAAATTCTCGGAGGCCGAGTGCATTGAAGAGAGTGAACATTTAGCCTCGGTGCAACTGCGGATGCGGAAACGTCGATTGTCTAAACCACGGCAGTGAGAGTTCTTCACGAGGCATTCGCGAGGGGGCGTTGGATCCGAATGGGAATTGCAAATCTCGTTGTGCTGTTTCGGGTGCACCGAGCAGAAACGTACATTGGTGTGGCTAACGAAAAGGCGAGGGGGGGGGGAGGTGCGGTGGAAACGCAGTTTGGCGGGTTTAGTACTTCAAAGGGTGCACCCGTTGTAACATCTGCTACCGGTTGAGGAAGGAAACTGGAGAAGCGAGAGGAGTACGCCAGCCACTATTAGTTTCGAAGATTTCGTCCGAAGCTCAACTGTTATGGTAGCCATGGCGAAACAGTTCGCGCAGTAAACTTTGAGGTTTCCAGCGGCGAGGCATTCGCCTGATGGTTAAATTTCATACTGCTTATGTTGCTACCCCTGTATTCGTGCGTGTACAGCCGAGCAACCGTAAACTGTATCAGAAATACAAAAGGTATCAATTTCGAACATCACAGTCCGCATCTCCAATCTCAGTGGACAAAAGTGGACAAATAAACTTGTGGCCAATTGTGTGCGAACGTATTCGTGAGTTCATTGCCAGCTTCATCATGGATCAGGACCAAAAAAATTCTCACATGGATAAAAAACCATTGAGAGCAATTGTCTTGTTGCTCCATCAGCAAGACCAGCAAACGCAATTGGCCAAATTAATTTGTAATGTTTGGTAAATTAGCAGCTAAGTGAATTGTTCGTGGTAAAAAAGAGCCTAAATGAGCTTTTGTTATTTTGATTTTTTTTCTCTGATCATGTGGAGCAATTGAAAAACAAAAATCAGAATCACTTAGGTCGAATATTAAATTTTTCGTCACACGTGCAGTAATATATCCTTGGTTTAAAAAGGGAAAAAAAATCGACGGTCTCAACCATAATGGATATGGATACCATAAAGCAAACGTTTTGATAACACGCAGAATTAAATGGTCCATCCATGACATCTGTCCATTGACGACACTGAATGTTTTCAGCATCAGGTCTCTTTTTGAATATGTATGAAAAACTTTGTCAGACAATTTCAATAATTTCTTGTTAAATGGTCTCTGTTACAAAACAATGAAAAGCTCTCCGATTTTTCGGTGGCGAGAGTGTAAGTAAAGTAGCACAGCTATTAGTGAAGCGGGTGAAATTGATGGAGGATAATAGTGGCAGGTAATTGTAGTACACGCACGCAAATCGCTTTTGTATATGTCGTGCAACGTTAACACGAACTAACGACAAGCTCAGTAGCAAAAACTATTTGCGAACAAAAAATGTCTGACGGTGGACGGTACTATAAAAACAAAACTGCAAGGTATTGACTACGTGTCGTTTCAACCATTATACGTATAAATGGCCAGTACACCATAACTTTATTTTTGTATTTTTTTTTTCATTTGATTGGAAGAAACGATGGAATATTGCATAAATACCTTATCATAGATTCATTATGATTGACATTTTGAAAAATGTATATGAGGCAATGCAACTCGACCTCGGTCTGACCCTTGACCTCTTTGATTTCATCCCCTATGGGATATCCAAAGAATTTGAAGAATCTAAAGAAGAAGAAATAAATTTACAAAAATTATGGTTGTTGCTTAGAGATAGAACAATATCTAAAAAAAATTGGGGATGAAATTCAAGAGGTCGAGGGTCAGACCCAGGTCAAGTTGATGTGCAATGCCCCATAAATTAATCCATCCCCAATATTTCCAAATGCGGTCTTTGCCATGAAAGGATTTACCGACATCAATGAACGGCCAGTCGGTTTTGAGCTTCAGCAATTTGCATATTAAGCAGCATTTCATACCAGCAGTTGAATACGTGATGGCTCATTAATGAATTATTATATTTGAAAGCTTCATTAAAACAATGTTGATTTGAAGAATAAACATGTTAAAAATGCACCGCAAAAGCTGTCGCATTATTGCATCTTCCTTTTATCACGTTAACCCACCAAATTATCATCTTTTCAAATTAATATTAAAAACCCAAGCTTTTTTTCAGCTTTAAAAGATAGAGATGCAGATAAATGAAGATATGAAATGTCATGGGGACATTAGATTGTAAAAAAAATTTCAATCAAAAATTAAAAAGTGCGTAATGTAATTATGAATAAAATGAGACTCAGCAAAATCAAATTCCTCGAGCAGTTTTTTTCTGGACCATACGCAGAGTGTAAAACCCATGAATCTGGATTCTATTCAACCAATTGAATGATCCTCAACTTTTTGACCAATGCGTCCTCCTTAAGTTTTTTTTTTTTTCTAAACATTGCGCGTGTGTGTGTCTTTGAGGCTTAACAAAGATGAGATTTACAAAGATGAGAAATTTGAATGGAAAGCGATACGATGAGCTTTGCACATGAGCAAAATAATATACAAGTCTGCAAGTATTCAGGGCTCAAAACCCGAATGATGGTAGAGTTAATCCTGCGTGGCTCGCGCGTCAAGGCTATTGCTCTGAGATCCTAAGCCCTTAGAGCACGAGTATACTATCCGTTTCTCCTCTGCTCCAGCATGCAAATATTTAATTAAAGCTGAAACACACTAGCAGACAGTAGCATAACTGAACAGCAACTGGGGCATATGTACTCATGGTAGTGGAAGCAGAGACAAGGCTGTGTGGGTGTAGTGCGTGGAAAGGGGTCGCGGGTAGTGGAGAAAGAGGAGTGGGGGGGAGGGGGAGGGCCAGGCTCTCGCACACTGTAAATATATGATTATGCATGAGCTTCGGTGCTGAGTGCACCTTCACAGCCCCATAGAGACGCCGTATTACCCCCGTGTGTTACGCTCGACGATCTCCCTCTCTCCCTCTCTCTCCGTATCCATCGTTGGTACGTTGGCTCGAAGCTACGAATTATAGCGTAGCTCGTAATTTTCCCGGTCCTCGATTTGCGACGTAGCAGAGCTAACGCAGGTGGCGTGCTTCATATACCTCTCGAAAATTGAAGCACTCACGCCTGGTATACGACCCTTTGAAAGCCCAATTTTCAATTTTTCTTTTTTTTTTTCTTCTCGGACATTCGTCGTTACAGCTAACTGCCAAAGGTAGAGGGAGTAACTAACTGTGACATAATACGGGATGTAATGAAATATTGAATTTGTGAATATCACGTGTGGTGATATTGCGAATAGTGTAAAAGCTCGTAGGAAACTTGATATACCTACTGAAGTTTCCCGTGAAGCACCGGTTTTCAAATGGGTTAGAATGAAACTCACTGTCTACTGGACTCTGTGTGAGCCAAATTTCCCTCAGGAATGAGCAAACCTTCGGGCCTGGCGAATATTAAACTTGAACTTGATATATCTTGAAGACCATGGCTATAGGAAACTTGATATATCTTGAAAACCATGGTTATAGGAAACTTGATATATTTTGAAACTCATGGTTATAGGAAATCTCATATATCTTGAAGTCCATGGTTATAGGAAACTCGATATATGTTGAAAACCATGGTTATAGGAATCTCGATATATTCTGAAAACCATGGTTGCAGGAAACGTGATATATCTTGAAAACCATGGCTATAAGAAACTTGATATATCTTAACAATCATGGGTACAGTAAACTTGATATATTTTGAAAATCATGCTTACAGGAAAAACTCATAATTATAAGAACCTTAACTAATTATCCAAACTTTCCTCAGGAATAAGCAAAGCTCTGGTTCTGGTATATATCACACCTGTTCATATTTGCTGTAATGATATTGCGAATACCGTAAAAGTTTATAGAAAATTGGATATACCAACTGATGTTTCCCATGAAACAGCACTTTCGAAATGGCTACCACTGAAACTGGCTATCTACCGGTTGCTGTGTTGTCCGTACTCTCCTCAGGAATAAGCAAAGCTCGGGGTGCCATTCATTACGTATACGGTGAAGCACGACACGGGAATGGTGAGGCCAACGATACATGGTCCCTTGTATACACACGTCCCCGGTACTGCTGGATGACCGTGCGTCGAGATAAGTCCGCTTCAATTTGGAAAACGAGCCCGGCTCGTGGGACCACTGGATACTCCATATACTGTATACACCGCTGTGTTCCAGCTTTGCCACCACTACTATCCGCTGGGTCATTTTATATGCATTTTAATTAATTCCAAGCTCCAAAGCAGTGAGTAACAACATTGCCTATGTGCCCGGACCCCCAAACCACTTTATGGCCGACTTATATCGTACCCACCGCGTATACATCCTTGTACCAGTTTTCGCCCTCAAATTCGCCAGTGGCATTATCTACTGGTCTGCAATTCTACCACATCTTCATTTTGTCACACACGAGCAGTTCTCCACTCTGTTAATTTTTTTCTTTCCATTATATCCCATGTATTTTGATTTATATATCATACTTGATCCTGACGTTGGTTAAGCCTCGAGATTATCGTCGTAACGAGGTTATCATATTTTGCTAAAAAATTAAGCTTAATCGGTGCATATATGTCCATATATGCACGCAGAGATTCGATTAATGGTCAGATGCACTTTGTCTGTTTTTTTTTTAAACATTAATAATCAATTTCTGGAATTCCAAAGTTGACTCGTGTTGTTGAGATTATTCAGGAAATGAATTTGCATGCGTCAATAAATATCTCGCATAAAAATGTTTCATTTGAATTGGCACGTGGAAAAACGTGACACGATATTTTTTGGTGATGTCAGTTCTAGTGGCTGTATTCGGAGAAATAGGCTTAGAAAAAAGAATGTACAATTGTGATGTTGGAAAATTACTTATGTTGAACAAATATTTCCTCAATTATACAAGTGTAGCAATACATTTTTTGTCGCCTCATTACACGCGAGAGGAAACTCGCTATCCAGTCGACGGTTCGTGATGTGATGAGGAAATAATCCGCTGAACAAGCAACGCGAACACTGAAAAGTCATTAACATTGACGTTTCCTTGGATCACGTAACTTTTGTGTACACCGATGTATTAAAGATGACAAATAATCGCGACCGCAGATTTATCCTCGGATATTTGAAGTGCAAGGTCCGAGGTAAGCTTGACCCACATCTGTTGAAGAAGATCAGAATTATATTTTATATTCCTTATATTTTGGAGGACGATTTTATGGACAATTAAAAATCGCAAATTATTCTACTCCATATTCGATCATTATGCTTCTACTAATCTTCACGAAAACGACTCTACTTTTTTTTATACTTAGGCCACATTTGAAAAAAGATTTAAAAAAAAATGTCCAATAGCAGAAAACTCTAAGCAATTGAATTGACTCACAAAATATGCGGTCTCCATTTTAATTAATATTTATTACATACGCGAATAAAAATGATATTTGCACTCGAATGGTCACCCAGAAAAATGTCAGTGTCTCAAAGATCTCATAATCGAAATTATCATTCTGTTTTTCAGACCCAATGATTTATGAATTTAACATTCGACGTTTCGTGTCAAAACAATGACTTGGGATATTTTTCGTGTGGTTAAAGCCAACAGCATACGAATCTGTGGACACAACTGTGCTGACATATCGGTACATTTCCGCCACGTTGAAAAAAATGGTTAATCGATTTTTAATTTGGCTCGGAAATTTAAGTGGTACTTACTGCGTCCACAGGCCCTCGCACATCTGAGCATTCCCGGATTATTGTAAACGGTTCCATCGGTTCCGCACACTGGATTGTATTCTGATGTCACTCGAAACTAAACAAACAGACAAATAAATGTTTCATCTTTATTCGAGGTTATTAAGCCTGGAAATTTTACAAATATCGTGTAAATTGCGGGAAGATATGTCGATGCCGCGCTTGACTTCACTCACGTTTCATGGTCGCGTATTTTTTTTTTTTTTCTTTGGCACTGAAATGCCAACTTGTCTGTGTACAAACGTATTATAGAACCGGTTCCATAATTATATCTAGCTCTTGACCTTACGTATTACAGTCTTAACGACGTTTACTCGTGTCAAGGTACGAATATCAGGCCAATTTATTTATTTGATGCAACATTGTACGACAATTCTTGCTCAAATTTGCACTATAAAAATTTTAGTTGCTTGCAAGGACATTTATTTATTCATTTATTATTTTCTAACAAAATTGTAGGACTGAATGTGTTTTACAGGGAAATTAGAATTGGGAAATAATATTCTATAGAAATGTGCATCCTAATTTGGAAATCAGTGTTCGTTGACACAGCTTATCAAAGATTATGAGTGAAAGGGAAACTTTCCCTGAAAGATAAGTGACCCTGGGTTCGTCCAATGGACACTTTACCCCCTCCATTCGTCGTACGAAACTCAAATATTTTATCCCGAAAAGAAATAAGGTCTTACGCATTGCAACGCAAATATCGGACGTGTATTGAACAAAATTTTGAAAAAAAAGTCACGTGCCTTACACGCAATTAATTGCGGTGAGATGATTTAAATAGTGACGTCAAGCTGACGAAAAAAAATTGAAATTTTTCCAATGACGAATTACTAGTTAAAATTAGTCTGGATTGATTACTTACGGGGAACACCCAAGTAATTGTGAGAAAAAAAATGTATCCTGGCAAGATTTCGTTTGGTCATGGATGAGTACATGTCACTGAACTGAAACCGAATGAGGGAATACCCGTTTACGGGACGGAAGTAGGAAATACCCAGAAACCATACGTCAAAGTCTCGCGTCCGTTGGACGATATTGCAAATTTCAATGAATCATTAAAATATTGTCTCGTTGCAATGCGAGAAAAAACATTTTAAAAAAATTTTTACTACCGGGAATCAAAATCACGACCTTCCGATTTTTTTCCAGCCACGTGTCGTTTCAAATTGAATAGAATTCATTCTGGACGAAATTTCCAGGTATGTTTTCGACTGTAAAAATTATACACAACTAAATGAACAATAATTACAAAAAAAATGTTGACCCATTCGGAATAAAGTTAATGTACGAAACCAAATATGATCAATTTTTAGGCCGGTTATAAATTTTCCGGAAGAATCGGTACCCCGGAAAATTTGTACAATCTTCTTTGGCCTTCATACTTAATTAATTTGCAGAATAAAAAAACGTAAGTAATTCGCAATTTTACGTCTCGTCGAAAACTCGAAAAGCCCTAATAATAATAATAATAACATCCTAACAGCGGAAAATGCTTTAAAAAAAATCCCAATATGTGCAAATAAATGAGTTCAACTCTTACCCGGCAAGATTGTACGCATTGATCGACGACGACATTTCGGGTGACCGGCGAATCAGTCGGAGTTGGTGTTGGTGTTGGTCTCGGTGTTGGCGTTGTTCTCGCTGATGGTATTGGTGTCACGGGCCTCGGAATAGTCGGTCTGACGGTAGATCGGCTTCGGGGAGTCGTCGTGTGTCTGGTTCTATCAACTGGTCCATCGAAAGCGAAACCATCGACTTCCACGTAATCCTAAAAGCACCAAAAGAGAAATAAGTAACTAGTTTCCTACGTCACACTAAAAGGCAAATGAAAAAAAAAATTATTATGAAGTGTAAATCACATTTGGGAGATCCTGTGGCCTTGGAATTCCTTCAGTACCGCAGATCACGGAAGCTGCGATGAGAACTGAAAAAAAAATGACATTAATTCATAAACATCGATTCAATCAATAAAATATACGTATTGATGTGTCATCGTAGAAAAATAATTATTTATAAGGTGCGTTCCCTCCTCACCTGCAATTCCAACGATCATTTGTGCAGACTTCATTTTTTATTTATTTCTTAATTAATTGAGCAAGTGACAAGCAAGCAATAAGTTGATTAAAATTCAAATTGATTTGGTTACACGTGTAACCGATTGGAGGCCGAGAGCCTTGAAAAAATGATTCCGTGGTCGGCGGTGGTTCGAGAGTCGACTGACTCGGGCACTAACTCGACTTTGATTTTATAGTATTTGTCGCCACACTTCAACAGTCGCCTGACGCACCGACGTGACGTGTACTCGTGTGTTATATACATAGACTCACTGCTCCAAGTCAAAGGCTCCGAGATAATTCATGATGAATTGTCGTTTATGTTCTTAATACCGAGTAGTAAAATAACAAATGGCTTTGAATTGCGGAAAACTGAAACGCTGTTGACTCAATTGATTTCTATTAGATATCTATCGACATTATCGAATCTTCGATTTGTTGAATTCGATGCGAATTGGTTTCCCTTTAAGAAATAATGTAGAATGAAAAAAAAAAAAAAAACAGAAAGGAAGAAGCAATCTGGAATGTGAGTACAGAATTTTTCAGCGAAGGTCGCGTTATATGCATTTGCGTTTTCCACGATTTCCGGCATCCGTGAAAATCAACACAGAGTCGCCCACTCAATTGTCGAGTCAATATGAAAGCCCTCGAGCCCTGTAGAATAATAGTGAGCTACAACGAACCTCGATCGCGAGGGCAGCACTGCAGCGCAGGGAAATGCATCTGTGCATCTTTGGAAATGCATCTTTCATTACATAGGGAATTCCATGAGCATTTGTCTCCGTTTAAGGATTGCGAAAAATTGCACCTCGTGTCATAGAGTCCAAAAATAGAAATTTAACATAATTTACTGTGCTCTTGTAGACCCTAAACCCGTTTACAAATTTTTTATTTCGCTGAATTTGGCTTTCACAAGAAGGGTTAAAAAAATGGTGAAATAAAAACAATAGAAAGGAGGAAGAAACATTTGAAATGTGAGTACAGAATTTTTCAGTGAAGGTCGCGTTATATGCATTTGCGTTTTCCACGATTTCCGGCGTCCCTGAAAATCAACACAGAGGCGCACATTTAATTGTCGAGTCAATATGGAAGCCCTCGAGCCCTGTAGAATAATAGTGGGCTACAAGGAAGCTCGATCGCGAGGTCAGCACTGCAGCGCAAGGAAATGCATCTTTGGCTTTGTCGACGCACTGAGTGAGGACCCACGAGTCAGCATTAGTGCTGAATCTACTGTAGCGTAGTTCACGAGCTTGGTGTCAAAGAGAAAGAGGCGAGAATAATTGCTGGGTCATCTGTACACGTCGACCACATGGTCGAAGGCAGCGAGTGAGGAATTTCCCAGCGATTATACGTTTGCGGAAGCAAACGTCAGCTTCAACGTCATTTTCGCGTGGCTCCGGCGAACCTCGTGTAAGTCGGTCAAAGAAATTCAAGCGACGACGAATTCCATAATACAAAGAACAAAATATATGGGACAATTATTCCATAATTAATAAGGACATTTTGTAGAACTGATAATTATAAGATTGATACGAATTATCCTATTGGTAGTGGATTTTTCAAAGGATTACATTTTTCAGGGTCCTTCAAGCAAAAAAAAATGTGTCAGCCGAAATCAAATTCGGTATGGAATTGTGGATTGCCCTTGAAGAACAACTCGACAACAACGTAATTAATCAATAATTAGCGTAAATCGGTTTCGCGTACTAATAACTATCGACGTTCATTTAGATTAACCGAACATGTTGGATTATTTGCATTTCATAACATACGAATTGCGGCCTGTATCAACATCCGAATGTAAACGCTCAAACATAACGTGGTTCGTTTTAGATTCGATGTTCGATGGCCCTAGGTGCGTAAACAATTGCATTCTACCCTCAACGAAAATAACTGTCATGTTAGCTTTGACTTCCAAATCACTTGATTGGCTTTGTCAACAATTTCATGAGTAAATATGTTCAAGCGAACCCTCAATCATTCATTTATTCGCCAGTTTTTCTCAATCGCTGTACTCATTGCCCTAATAGTATCGCTCATTACCATTTCTTCAGGTATTCGACGACCGAACGGCAAACGAAAAGACAATGACCTGAGCAAAATTTGCTCGGCCTGTCTTGGCCACTTTGGGGACATCGTCGACTCGATTGCGACTGGAGAACAGTCGTCGGATTTGTTGGAACAAGATGTCACGTGTCAGGTCGTCCGCGACAACGTCAGCTTGACGAAACGCCACGAAGGACCGCGAAATGGCTGGAGATCGTGTTGATGTGATGGCCCGGAGGCCGGCGAACCCGGTTGTCGTCGTCTTGAGTATAGGTCACAGAGGGTTAACTGATAGCGTCGAGGAGCAGCGGGTAACGCGCGCGACGAGGACGATACCCGTGGAGTAAGGCCATGCGAGAGAACAACGATCCCCAGCGAGCGAGCCAATGCCAAGATTCGTTGAATATTCAAATAGTTGTCGTCCTGCATCTACATAACCACGTCTCGTGTCAGTGTCGTCGTCGACGACGACGACGACGACGACGACGACGGTCGTTGATGCATCTCCTGTCACCAGCTCGCTCGCTGCTGTTGTATTAGTGGCACAGATATCCCAGCATCGGTCGTCACGCTTCCATATATAGCTATTTCCCATGGTTATTATAGCTCCTCCATAACCACGATCGTCCTGAGCGAAGCTATAAACCTTTTTTTTCATTTCCGGTCAATGAATTCGGCGATAAAAGACTTTCCAACGAATGGTCTCCATCGGTATATCGGGGAAATTGACTCTTGCTGATAAAAAGGGTTATTTCATATTTCATTTAAGTGCGGATTCAAATCGTCCAAGGATCGAGAATCAGAATTACTGAAATCGAGGAATTAAGGAATCAACGACAGTTGATAAATATTAAGAATAATTGTAGGTGTAATGTTAATGTTCTTAGTAGAGTTTTGAAGGTTATCAGCGAGTTATCAGAGATTTCGGTGATCAGAAATCGGGAATAAGGGGATAACGAGGGACCTTGAGACCCTGTGCTCAATGAGGCATACCAGCCTTTTCTCAAGTTCAAATTAACTTGAACAGGAGTATACAATTGCTTTAGCTCCTCGGAGGTACCACCGATATTGCTACCTATGGTAGGTACTTGGTTAACGCCAATTATCTGGTCGACGTACAAGCTAGTGGCGTCAGATGCGCTTGTCGTACCGGAGAGATCTTTAGGGGCTCTTTAGCCTGGCTAATCCTAATGGGAGCCTCGCGAACGAAGGGTGATGTACGTAATCGAGTTACCGGAAGTTCACGGAACCGTCCGCGAACCCTCTGCTTAGAGTGCTGTTGGGCCGGAGCTTCCGAGTCTATGATACACCGGCTTTCGGCATAGTCCTACTGATTATGCTGTCTATTCCGGGTCTCATTTCAAGATTGATTTACCCCATCATGGAACCGTGCCCAAGGCTTTTATCGCTCCCTCTCCATGCCCAGCCATACCCATATTCATGGATGCAGAGTGCCCATCAATTGCCCCACCAAAGGAAGTCATGGTTCTCAGAGATACAAACTACATCAGGATCTTGACTCCCAAAAAACCGACTGCGAGTCAATCAATCAATAAACTGGACACTTTCCACATAACAGGAAAGTCCGATTTTACGAAAACCCATTAGACAACCATACGAACTTTGAAACCAGATTAGGTAAGAACAAAAAACTGGTGAATGAATTTTGATGTGGTCAATCCAGTCTTCTTGACTCACTACAAACGTGAACCCTAAACAAGGTTCACTTGATTAGGCCGTCAGGTGTTCATCAAGATGAAATATTCCAGATCAGTTGCATGGTTCTCCTGGTAGCAAATGTAGCAGGCTGGTGAAAGTGTTTGCAAGCCATTTCCCGGAGAATTTCCGTCGACGATCCTCTTCCTTTATCACCTCGTTTAGTGGAGATACTGCGAGAGAGTTCAATGGTCGAAGTGACCTGTATCGCCTGTTGATCCATCGAGAATCACGAATATCGAAGAGATAAAGGGACGAGGAGCTATCAACTTCGATACGCTATTAGGTTTACTATTTTCTTGGCGGAGAGTGAAGAAGGAGAACGAAGGCAGGATCAAGCGATGGATGAACGAGGCGACGCAGTAAAGCCAGCCAACATCATACTTCACGGAGGCTTTATATTGCCGTCGTAAAAATATGGGACAAGTCGGTTTCCGTGGTTGACGTGAGGAATGGTATGGAACGCTTGCGGTTAACACGAAAGACCAGCTACCTTCTGTATTGGGAAATGTATGTTGGGAACAAAAAAAAAACATGGACTGTTCCACGTGTACATATATACAACACGTGTAAAACTTTCAGCCACATAAATCGCACCTCAAGATTCACGTACACATTATATATATATAATTTCGGTTTGTACGTATAGTGCACAAGGTATGATGATAATTCTTGTTTGTTCAAGGTGCCCTCAATCCGTGTATGCCCTCATTAAATTTTCCCGTGGTGTGCACGAGCATAGTATACGATCCACGGAAGAAAAGTGCATCGATGCCAACAACATAATTCCCTGCATCAGCAGTAATACACCATGAAGAGTTGCAACACAACGCGACTGATGTTACCGTAGAATTCTCAGCTGCCTGGATCGCTACCACCAGTAACATTATCTCGGTTGGTTGAACAATGTTGGAGAGAATACTCGGTAATGCTAGCCGATTAGCTTCATCCTTTTGTCGATGCATTATCAGTTTCTGCTGTCGAATGAAAACCGAGATTGTGTAGGTCGCAGTTTCGCGGAGCCTCTGTTCTCAGTTCTCCCGGCTCGTATATTTATCTTCCAACTTTACGAGCTTCCGCCAAGCACTGCCAAGATTTTTTCATAACTTTTTTATTCACGTGCTACGGATTAAAGTTATATTAGAAAAATTGCGAAACTTCATCATGAAACAAGATACAAAGAAAAAAGGAATTCAGTTGAGCGATGAAAAGGGGTAGGCGAAAAATTGTGAAATAATGTGCGAACAATTGTTTCGCTGGTTCTGATCAATGGGACAATCATTAATATTCTGATATGATGATTTTGATGTTATCAACTTAGGTAAGGTCTCTGGGAGCTTGTGAACTTTTATCCCGACCTTCCCGACTCTGTTGGTCATAGGTAGCATTGTTACCTTCCCAACGGAGAGGTATTACTAATTCCCTTGGTGGTTAGTCGTAGGACTCACGTACTTGCATTAAGCCTGGCCCTCGGATTCAATTTGCAAAAAGCACGAAGCACTCTCTTCCGGTGGCCCTTCGACCCACCGTTACTCCCTCGTGCGTAGGCGGACACGCGAATGCTCGAGTGCACGAGCCGCTCGTTGCAAGGCAAAAGCCTCGGGTAATGGCCCGTGTGTTCATTCGTGTCCTGCTTCCATCCTGTTGGTGTTCGCTCTGGGCAAAAGCGTCCCATAGTTCCACGCTGTTCACTCTCGGGACGCTATCTATACACTTTCTTCCCGGAAGTGCGAGAAGAAAGTCCTGTACGAGGCTGGAACCTTCTTTGAGCCAACCGGAGCGCAAGCTCGGATTAAGTGGATCAACGAATCACCAGGAAGCATCTTTAACCGTGCAGCAGAGGACAACAAGAAAAGCAAGATCATTTTCTATGCATAAATGCTTGTTTGATAGCATCGCATGTACGAGTACGGGATTTTCATCAAGATAGCCTGGCAAATTATTTTTAAGCCCAGAAGGCATGAAAAATCGTATGAAGAGTCACGTATAACTAATTCTATGTAACGATGATGCCATCGCATAAATGACATTCTTCTTCAGGGTACAATGGCTCTTGTTGCTTTGCTGATCAATACGTCCCTTCATTGTCCTACCTAATCACTTACATACTCGAAGAGAAATTAGCACAGACCCGCAACTTTACCAACTTCCGGTAGGAATCCTTCATTCCACTCACAAACCGGGCGATAATTCGTTATTGTCATTTCGGCGTGTGTTCCCCGGACGAAGTGTACCGAGAGCGCGAAAAAGAAAGCCTCCGGAGAAAGGGCCACCTCAACAACGACTGTGTGACCATCCCCTTCCGGGCTAAGGGAAGATTCATGTGTATGAAAAGTGAAAGAGATAGATAGACGAAAGGAAAAAGATAATTAATAACACACATTTCCGGCGTTTTTTCCTTTTTTTTTTTACCCTGCAAGGTTTTCTCTTGTCGTGCGATCTTTGCTGTCCCTGCAGCCCGAAGAATCTCGCGACAGAATGTGGTTACCGCAAGCCACCGCTCGTTTTTTTTTTTGTCCTCGGTTCCTTCCTCTCGATGGTTGGGATTTTTGTTCGTTAGACGTTATCATAATGTACGATATATGTGCTACCGAGGATAGCTCCCCGACGTATTCGTCCGCTGTACGGTAATGACGAGTATGGCAAAACCCTTTCTCGTTAATTTTAAAATGCCCGTAAGTCGCTTCTGCGCTCGACAGTGACTAATGACAGTGAAATATCAACCGAGTGGTAGTATCGGAGGTAGACGCGAAGAGCTTGACGGTAAAGGTTGTGGAAAGATTTCACGAAACGACGCCGAGACTCGAGGGAAAGGTGTGCAAAAGGACGAGCGGTTTACGGGAAAAGTAAGGCGTGAACCTTGGAGGTTCGCCGCACCGGTTGGAAAGATTTTTCCAACAGCCTCTCATCACCTCCGACACCGCAACTACAACCCACCCAGAAGAACCGAGAATACAGCGGTATCCCTTGGCTCCCGGCAAAAAGCCGCTTCGTGATTCATAAACTCGAACTTTTCCAACTTCCCGACACCGCGGACTTTCTTGAGTGACTGATTATTATACCGACGACGGCTCTCGTACACAGGCGCGCGAATGGAAAAGGTTAACTGGCTATGCATAGCATAAATAATCTAAAAACTCCTTTTGAAACTTTGAAGATGCTTAGTCTTCCATAAAGGGCTAATTATATCGTCGTGTCAAGGGGAATTATTAGTTTTGTCATTGCAACTCAACTCCGTGAAATAAAACGCGCAACTTAGGCTCCACTTGCATAGAAAGTCTCGGCATAGATCGCGTGTTGCATTATTCAATGCGGAGTATAGTCCGCCTTGAACCCCCCGTTTACTTTAACATTTGCTGGGTGATACGAAGTGGGATTTTAACCTGAGGAAATTCAACTGAATTTTGCAAACAAGGGGTGAAAAATATATTTATGGATAATTCGGGTGTTGACGGGCAATTGGGACGGTCAAGTGAAATTAATTTTTTCAACTTCGCTGAAAGGACTTTTTCTGGAAATAATTGCAATTTTTTCGAAATGTACACCACTATGTTGAAAAATGTCATGCACGTTAATTGGATCACGTTTACCCAGTTGCAAATATATAGCCCACTCAAAAATAAGTCCAAATGGACCATGACACCGGTTACAATAATTGACGACATAATCTTGACTGCAGCTCAGCGACGCAGGAAAGCCAGGGAAAAGGTGCAACACATGAATTTACGGAGAATGATATTTCTGCACACCATGAAACCGAGGGTCGCGTGAGGTGGAGAGCTTGACGTGTCGGAAGCCCAGTAGCGAGGCACTAAAGCAGTGAGAGCCACGTATTAGAGTGTGGAAAAAAAAGTGAGGTCAGGGGGGAGAAAGAAAGAAAGGAGGAAGTCAAAAATGTTGGAGTGCACTCGCATTGCATGTCGACTTTTACGAGCTCTTTGCAGGTGACACGAGTTTAAAACCGAGGGGGTCCTTACTTCACTCGTCAAGTACTTTCGTCCTTCTGTCATTACTCCTACTTTACTTTTCTACGGCGTTTCACCTCTTGTCGCGAAATTTCATTACGCAAACTGCGTTCACTCGGATCTCAACAATGCCCTGTAACTTTGATCGACGAATAAGGGTCGAACCTTGAATGGAAGGACATATGGAAGACAGGAAGGGTTTGCTCGCAAACAGCAGTCTAAATATCCGGGTTTTCTGGTTACCTCGTTCGAAGAGTGCCAGGGTTAATAAACACATAAGTCTCGTCGTTGCCTCAGGGTGCCGAGCTGACTCGGCCGGGTGAACCATAGTCAGAGTTGAAGCGTCGTTAGCCTCCGCTCGAGCTATTCACTGCCGCGAAATAGTTTACCCCTGAGTTGTCAGGCTCTGTCGACGGGTGGTGTATTTAGGTGTCACGGGTCACGCTCGCCCTCGTTCTCACCGCGTCTCTCGTTCTCTTCTCGTGAAGCACCGCTACCGGTAACAAGAGGGGTACTCGTAGAGGGCGCTCGTGGACTCGCTGTACGCGATTCCTGCGGTGCTTCTCTTGGCTTTGCTCGTGGCACAGGGTGAACGAGAGACGAGTTCCAGCCGAGAGAAAGGTTCCACGGGGCAAAAGAGATGGGAAAGGGGGATGGAATGAGGCGGAAGTCAAGAGAGAAGACTGGAGGGTGTACATGGAACGCGGCTGGAGGCCGTGCGCGTCCTGTGGGTTGGGCTTGTTAATTGTCACGGAAAGTTCTCGCCTTGTTCCAACTTTGCCCAAGATTGCGGCAATATCACAGGGCCCAGAAACGATGCTTAAGTCCTACCGCAAAAGCGCCCCCCGCCCCCCGACGAGCCAACCGGTAACGCTAACGCTCCGCCAATGGCGAACCCGCAGTCTTAGAATCGGCCTTCACAGTTTGGATTAACCTTAAGCGTTCGCTCGTACAGAGCCGAGTTTCTGATCGAATGAAAGCAGTAACAACCCTTAAGTAGACAGCCAGGAGCAATGGAAAACCCACCTCGACATCCCTCTTCACCACTAGACCGACCAATTCTCATTAACCCTCGAAAACGGACATGATGTGACTATCGGAGAAGTTCCATCTTCACGAAGATATTTGCTCGTGAAAATGAGTGCAGCAATTTTCGACAATGAACAAAAACTGAAGATTTGTCAATAAACAAATGGGACATTTTTGAATAATCCATTCCTGAAGAGCAAGGTTTTTTTTTCAGTCTTTCATTTTCTAGGCAAATTTCAAAAGGTGTATCATTATAAAGGCAAGGAACTGAAAATAGGACGTGGCGAACGCAGGACTTTCATCACACGCGTGAAACCACGTATTTTTTCCAGCTACCCTTTTCCACCCCTTAAGCCTGTAGAACGTTGTTATCGTACGAGGAACAAGTTGACACGTTGGACGGAATTCCCTGAAGGCATTGAAAACATTGGAGACAATTGAAGGTAATATGCGACGAAAGATCGTAAGTGAGATTGCAAAATGCAGCTCGAACTTTCCTCTTTCGATGGACATATTTATCGGACGTACCGAATCAGGAATGTCCAAAAGCGAAGGAATTGCCGGCACTGCGGAATTTCGACGGGGCTGAAAGAATGGTGCGAAAGAATGAGACGTGGAACGTCTTTGGTGGAAAATTCCCTTCCGTGTGACGTAACACGCCTAACAGAAGGGACGGAGACAGCGGTTCCGCGTTTCCCGTAAATGGACAAAGGGAAACGTCGGGACGTCGAATGAACGGCGGAAGTAATTGAAGTCAAACAATTACATTGAACGCTGCAACTAATTAGCGCGACTGCTCGACGAAGAATTCGTCGTAAAACGGGTGCAATAGTGAGGCCCTTTTCCAACTACCGATGGGAGGGTTAGATAGTAATCACCTCCGCGAAGTATTCCCATCAAAGCGAAGTGTTCGCTCTCTATACGCACACGCACACACACACAAGCAGACAATTATTTTTCTCTGCACTTACAGGGTTTGCGAATGCTTCATCAATCAATGGCTTCGTTTTTCCAATAACAACAAAATAACCACTATTAATTGATCATCGGGTCATTGAACTGCACCCGATGTCACAGACATCAAACATTGAAATTTGTTCAGTTTGTTCTGAAAGTTGCGACAAATTTGAATGAACAATTTTTTGAAAAAAGGGAATCTAAAGAATTCTTTTCTTTCCCATGACGATCCTGATCAGAAAGGAGAAACGTCAAATTTTTATTTTTTTCGGACATCAACTTTCTCTCGTAGCAATGATTCAACACTCGTCCGTTTTGCGATAGGAAATGAGCAAAGTTGTTGGTGATCACATATACCGTTGTGCAGCCCGAAAAATCAAGGAACACGGGGTAGGAGAACATAAAGCTTGGAGTAACATCCTAGATGGGTAATTTCGCGGGCCGGAAACGAGCCTCTTCGGTAAGTACGTGCGCGTGCTGATGGCCGTTGACGTCGAGCTCAGCGGTATACGATTGAAAATAAGGAAGCATTACGATTTCATGACTATCGTTGGGGGGTTCCCCGCTGGATCGTTATATCAGATCTCGATGACTCTTGTCCTTTCGTGAGCCAATGAAATCTCGATGGTGTCCTGTGATCAATTTTAAAGGTCCGTAATTAAAATAAACTACATTATGCGTTTATTTGAATCAGAAAATGGCATTCATAAATTAATCCCTTTAATCACGGGACAGTAACTTCATTAGCCAGTTTTAATTTAACAAACGAGCTTATGATTGTGTTCAAAAAATTAATTTCCAACTCATTTCAAGATTTTCTTCACATATTTAATTTTTTTTTTTTAAATAGTAACCCGAGCTTTAATTAATCCGTTTAGTGGGAAAGCGAAGCTATACGAGCTTGCAGGGAACGAGCCGTGCTTCATCAACCTCCTCGCCGATAGTCCCGGTGATTAACCCCTGGTTATATTGTGCGTTAACGAACCCTCGTCGATAATCCATGGCTGACATGCACAGAGGTACTAGTCGATTATGAGATCTAGCGCTATCGCCGCGTCTGCCGCGCTATATTATGGAAATTAATAACTTGCCTCGGCTGCGTGTGCTGTACGTACTACCTACGCTAAATTGGAGGGGGTGCAGTGCTACTGTGGCGAAAGCAACGAGAGCGCCCTGCTCTAAGCCCGTGCGCGCCCCCGCTCCTCAACCCCCCCCCCCCCTTCCCAACCCCCCACATCACTATTATAATCGTCTCATGAATATCATATCGCGTGTAGCAATGTTGCGGCTTAGACATTCTTGACCGTCGAATGCAACAGCACCAGCTGCAGCCCCTAAACATACCTTCGATCGAACGGCGCGCAAAACAAAAAACCCCCCGAGAAAATTATACGAAGAAATTTTTCAGGAATTGCCTCTCGTACACAAACGTGTAATGAGAAATTCCCGTGCATCATGGCGACTTGAAAAATTTCCGGACATTTTGACGGTCCACATACGAAGAAAATTGTGGCAGACTGAGTTTATGGATTTTTTTTTTTTTCCAGAATTGTCCTATTAGAATTTTTTTTGTCGGTCTTCATATCAATTTATGTAATTGTTTCAGAGAGAATTTATTTTCGGGGTTATAGATATAAGGTTAAATTGACGATATTACGAAGTGAGTATAAAATGTCAGATTAGAACAGCCGCGGAATTGCACTTCAATTAATTACAGAAATTAAGCCGATTAATTGACTCAATTTTCCAGACCAACCGGAAATGCACTTGTGTTCGCCTCGGGATAGAATTCAAGCTCCGCATTTTTAGCAACGACGACCAAAAACGTTTTGGAATTAGACGTTTGGTAAAATGTATACGGGTATTGATTTTCGATATTTAATCGTCATATCGACAGTCCCGGAATTGGTAAAGAGACGGTATGTTTACTTTCGTTTATTTCTATGAGAGGGAAATGAAACTGGATGTTATTAGAAACGGAGTAGGGATGAATCGATGTGCAAAAAAAAATCAAGGGCGGAGGATGCTCGGTGATTAATAAAGCCCTAATTACAAGACGTTTTCCTGTAATACTTTCATGCAAATGCATTTCGTGCCAAGACTTCATGATCTACTTTCGAAAGTGCTTTCTTCTCCTCCACTGAAATGTACCGGAAGTTTGATCCTCTCGCATGATCGTGGAATGCGTAATAAAATTAGACTACTAACGGCTCCCCGTCGCAATTATTAAATTACGAGGGTGCCCTTCACAACAAAGGGCTTTAATCCCGTAGTCGCGAAGACGAAGGTTTGATTCTTTGTGCATCGACACGCAAAGGGAATGACGCGATTGAGTCGAGAATATCTGATTCCCGGTCTTGCGTATATCCGCGCAAACTCATTAATCTAATGAAAAATCTTAGCCATAAAAAAAAAAAACTTTTAACCCTTTCCTGGCCTTGGATGCGGCAATGACATAAATTTAATTTGCCTCCCATTATATCATTACTATCATGACTGCGTCAGTAGAAACAAATATCCTCATTATCAACTCGCTTTCCTTTCTTTCCTCAACTTCATCGTCACAACTGGCGCAGAAAGAAATTTCTCCGTAACACAATTTCTTAAGTGGCCCTTTATTTTATCGGCCAGCGTTATCATTATCATTATCATTACGAAGATGTTCAAGTTCGTTTTGTACATCGTGATAATATTTTTACCGAGGCTCATCAAGGCCCGTTGCTAAGTTTGATGGCGGTGATGAAGAAGGGGTGCAACGTGGAAGCAACGTTGACTCGGAACCTACCCCACCACCTCCACCCCCCTCCCCCCGACCCCCTAACGGAAGCGAACGGTCGATCCTTACCTTTATTGCGAAGGAGCCACTCGACAAACACTTGGCGAAGCTACGAGACGTTGAGACGACAAAACTAAGAGGAAAGGAGACGGGCAATACATGAAGAAGAAGAAGAAGACGGAGAGGAAAGAAGAGTCAGAACAACCGTCAAGTCGCTTGTTCCTAAGGGCGCTACCAGGGACTTCGAGAGAAGACGATATACCGAGGATGGCAACGGGGTAGATTAAACATTTTTGAGTCGCGCCATTAAGCGGGTCTGGGTAATAACGAATTTTACGGATGAAGCTCAAGTGGAAGGCGTAGCAAGACAAACAGCATGAGCGAGCGTGGAAGAAGAACAAGGAGAAGACAAGCGGAGGATGAGAGGAGGCTGAAAACCTGGGCACGTGTCTCGAGTTAATTACTTTCTCGCCACCGAGACTTTAACCCTTCCACCTCTCTTTATCCCTCCTTCCTCACTCTCGCCATTGCAAATTTCCTTCAACATCCCTTTCGAGAGCGCTTCAACAGAGACTCGGATGTTTACATGAGAGAACAATTCATTTCTCGACTCCTCCGGAGTGCGTTAATTAAGGAGGAGCAGAAATAGCTGTTTTTCTACCAAAACATTCATTTTAGGTACATTTACACTAAACATTCATCACCACTTTACTGATTCCAGTTACTGAATACCGAGAATTTCAGATATTTGGATTAACAGCAAAAATTTACTAACCCGGGCAACTTAGTCATTTGCAATGTATTTAGTGATTTGAGATGGTAACCAATTATTTATTACCGACAAAGATACGGTAAGCTATGAATATGAATTGGATTAACGATCAAATTGGATTAGCAATGAAAGTTAGAGACAAGAATTTTGGCCTACGTCAAACAAGCGCTAATTTGCTTCGCCAAACTATTTCCATTCTCAGTTGAGGCACAATTTTCCACTTTTTTAGTTGCATGCATGAAATTATAATACGTACGAAAGCACAGAAGTAAGCTGTGCTTGCAGAGACTTCGTCTTTTCTCCTCTTCCGGAGGCAGTACACAGAAACGACTGTCGCGATGGGTTGTCGTTTACCTTTGCTTGTTGCCTCACGTTGCTCTCGTCTTTATTAGTCTTCGGTGTCCTATATAGCCGAGCTTCCAGTCAAGAGCTCGTCCTGAAGTTAGGCCTTGGTGTAAAAGGAACGAGAGTCGGTTGCGCATCCCTAAACTTGCAGCTCGAACAGAGAACACTGTACTGTATCCCAGCGGCAGACGATGTCCTACTCCACGTTGCTTCCTATTTCTACCCTTACGCTCACAACCTTCCAAAGTTCAAATACAACTTTCTGGCCGAAAGTCCCCTCGGCAACGACCGAGAAACGCGAGGCACTCGACAACTACTACCTTCGCTTTCTCTTCCACCTTACCTCACTGCGTCCCTTGTCGCCATAAGATTTTCGGCCTCCACCAACAACTATACCCTGACTCCATTTCCTTCTTGTCTCTTATTATCCACAGACGAAGATGAGATGCACAGCGCACTCGGCTTATAATAAGACCAACAGGAACTTTGAAATCTACTTCGCTCTTCGTGTTATATTGCGATGAAAACGTGTTGAATTAGCCGAAGCCTTTGCATCGGTGACCCACTTTGTTCAGATGAGATTGTTTAAAACATTCCTGGGTCTCGATTCACAAGAATATTGTCCTCGATGTTGGAATTCTTCGTGTAATTCCGATTGAAACCATTCGAAAGTTCGCACTGCGGAAAATACAGTTGTCAATGTTGAAATTCTTGATGTAACTTCATTTGCTACAATGTCTCGATTAAAATGTGTTGAATTAGCCAAAAGTTCACATCGGCGTTATCTTCCATCGACATTGTTTAATCCACTTCGAGGTATGCACTGCGAAAGTACAATTGTCACTGTTGAAATTCTTCATCGTGTAGTATTGATTGCATCAATGTCGTGATAAGAATGTGTTGAATTAGCTGAAGGTTCATATCGGCGAGCGCATTTTCTTCTTTTTGCAGAAATATTCCATGAGGGTGGAAGGGAGGAAAGAGGCAAAATAAACGCGACGTCGTTCAGTCGCTCTCGATTTATGCGTATTTTTCCGTAATTCATTCCCCAGACACCCGCCGGCAGTTAATAAATATTTGTCGAGACTCCGGTTGAGCCCCTCACAATTCCAGCGGCAATATCGAGTTTCGTCTATTCAATCAGTCTTATAGATATTCCTGGCAAGCTTCTTACGCAAATGTCGGTGCATTTTTGCCGTTGGGGCTTTCGGCGCGCAGTGGAAAAATATAATTTCACCACTTTCACAAAAGTTTAGCGAACAAAAAAATGAACCGTGTAAAAAAATAATTTTTGAAACAATTATTTCTAACAGACAATTCAGAATATTATTTTTTGCAATTTTCTTGATTAACAATAGAACGAGATCTCGAATGAGTATATTTAAAAAATGGATTTGAAATATTAAAAAACTGATTTTTCATACTCTTGAGAGTTATATTAATTGGCAAGCCAATTAAAATTGACATGGCCAAGTCAATGAAGCATTCAATAAAATTCATACTATGATTAAACCATGACAACGCCATAAGCCGAATGACCCAGTTATTCACCCATTAACTCGATTGCTTCAGCAACAAACCATAAACATTAACCACAATCATTGCGGCCATGAAGTTGTAAAGACATTTAAACCTGGCAGTAAAGTGAGTTACGCCGACAATGCGCAATTCTCCACATGAATAAGTGTTCACCGTATTAAAAACGAAATGAATAAACCACGTTAACGCAATGACATTTTGTATGACGAACTCGTTCACCATTTTGGCTCGATTGAATTATTCATTCGTAATTCTCAACATCAATTTGAGATCTGAAAAAGTTATTCGTTTTTACAAAATTTTTTTACAACTGGCGATGAAACAGGGACATCGATATACATATTCAGAATAACTGATTAAACGATCCAATTGCGTTTTTTGCCACTTGCGGAGTGTCCACGACAAAGACACTTTGCCTTTATGGTTCAATCAAGTTTCATGTGATCCTGAACCAGTGAAATCGGCAAGAACGTTTTCAAATTCAAGGATAAATAGCACGAGGCCGAAAAGAGCGACTATTGTCCCTTTCACCTTTCACCGTGGCGCCCGAAGGTTCATATAAAATCTAATTTCGCTCTACAACTTGTGTATTCGCGAATGTTGTCACGATTATGGATCCTGTATCGGAAAGTGGTGATCAAAACCGTATTTCGGAATGGCAGCGGAGTTATACGAAAAAGCTCTTTGCTTTGGCCCTAAAGCGATAAAAAAAAAAAAAAAGAAAAAAGCTCTGAGGTATAAGAGGCAAGGAGCCGAAGGTGTATTAAGAATAAAGCGAAAAGTCGAAAGCGCGGGGGAGTGAGAAGGAGAACGAGGTGAATAAGAAGAAAAGAAATCCGCTCCGTGTCGTCCTTGGGGAAAAGTCATTATCGGAGGTTTGCTGGATTCAATTTGATTTCGTAATAAGAACGAGAGGGCTTTTTGCCGCCGATGGTTAGCGAAGAAACAGTCACAAGTTCGAACCCTCGTGACCAGAAGCGATTTCCGGTGGCGCTTCGAGATCCACTTTCGATGGGCGCGGTCTTGCCGAGATCGTTCGATCTATCGGCACTTTTTACTCCCCTCAAAATCCTCCCATTTTCCCCTCTCTCACTTTACCACGAAATATTAAATTTCTCTCGCCTCTCCGCTGCTCACTGTCCTCACTTCCTTCCGTTTTACTTATTGCAGAACAGAAACGGTATTGCAGATACTGACAAAGTTCACGGTAATTTACATTTTATCGAACGACGACATCGATCTCTTATAGCTCTAATATTTCAATCGCAACGTCATTCTGGATGCCAGACTAATTAAAAAAAAAAAAAAGAGGTCGTCTGTTAATCGGATATACATCTTTGATGTTGGGTCACCGACCCTTTGATAATCATGATAATCACGTTCAGAAGAAGAGCATCAACCGATACTCCAAAATTGTCTGTTGGAAATTACTGATCCTCGAAGAGCCACTTTTTTTCTCATCTGTCACTTCCTCACGAAATATTAAATTGCTTTCACTTGTCCGCTGCTCACTTTCTTCCCTCACTTATTGCAGAACAGAAAGTCTGTTGCGGATACCGAAGAGAAGGTCTGAAAAATCCACAGTAATTCACATTTCATGGAACGACGATATTGATCTCTCACAGCTCTGATATCTCAATCACGAAAAAGCGAACGCACGTGCATAATAGACTCAAAAAAATGAGCTTTAAAATATCTTGCCTCCGCCAACCGAATATACATATTTAAAGTGAGAACGCAGGTCATTCGCTGATCCCAAATAGTTCGTCATAAATGGCAACTTCTTGAAGAGCAATTTTTCCCAGGCGCGGCCTTGTCGAGATCGTTCGATCGACCGTCACGTTTTTTTTTTTTTGCCGTCCTCGAAAAATCGTCGGTTTTCCCGTCTCTCACTTTTCAACGAAATACGAAATTGCTTTCACTCGTCCGCTGCGTTTCGCTTCCTTCCTTCACTTATTGCAGAACAGAAAGGCTATTGCAGATACTGGAAAAACGTCCACGGTAATTTACATTTTATGGGAACGAGGATATCGGTCTCTTATGGCTCTAGTATTTCAATCACGAAAAAGCCAAAGCGTTTGCGCGCACGAGGAATTGGCGAGTGAGTACGGAAAGTGGCACAAGTGGTTGATATCGGCAATAACTGGCACTCAAAACAAGCTCAACGCTCTGATCGCCATTCGCGGCCGGCGAGGGACGAGAGGAGAGGGTTAAGGGGAGAAAAACTGCGCGATGATAGTGAGACTATACCATTCGCAAAATCCACTCGGGCTCGGAGGGTGGTAAGAGGGTGGTGGATATAGTCACAGGCCTGTTAGCTATCTGACGATCCGCTGTATGCATATACGTGTGTGCCGATATATACGTACGTATATTATCCTCGGGTACCATGGAACGGGAAACGATAGTTCGATCCGATACGCCTCCGTTCGACCGACAAAATTCAATCAAGTAAAAGCCCCTCGGACTACCACGACCATCGCCAATACGTACCATGCTACTACGACTTGTTTTTATTACCGTTCCAGTCGACTCCACCCTCTGTCGTGATCACGTGCGACGATTATTTCGTTTCCTTTCTTCTTCTTCTTCTTCTTCTTCTTCTTCTTCTTCTTTTGCAGGGTGACGTGTGTTTGTTTCTCGGATAAAGTAAAAATAGGACTAAAGCGATAAAGAAAAGAAACAATTAGGGTTGTGAAGATTGACAGAGCAAACGACTTTTTGGAATCGGAATGACGAGCTTGCGGATTATTGCAGTACACCAGTTACACAGGATCGAAACTGGTACGAATTCCCTCGAAATCTTTATTTCTCAATAAAAATTGATAGACCATAAAGTTCTTGGTAGACTTCACCCGGGGTTGTGTAATATTCAGGGGTGTCAGATTTTTATTGAATTGCAATTTGCATTTTTGTTCATCACTTTAGGGCTAGATTTTCCGATAACGGTGACATGGAAAAGCTTAAGCCTCGCTCGTCTTCACTTATGCATAAGATCTCGAAGAGCATACGCTGAAGAGAAACGAGGCACGGAACGAACTAAGCTCCTTTACCGGAGCTTGCGAGATTTTTGTCTATTTCTGCAAAAATTAATTACTAAGCTGATTGAAGATATACCTGAACAATTTGTTGCAAATTGTGCTTATTCGCTCAGTCAATCGTTGTCCATCCAATCTCGAGGGAATGGACAACTGTTATTCAAAAAGTAAAACCAAATACCAGCGATCTTAATTCCACCAGGAATAGTCAAGAGAATCGTGAATGAACGCAGCGGGACGACAATTGTTCATCCGAAATCTGATTCGACGATGTTGTCCTCCGCTGCTTGGGATATTGTCCTTCCTCTTCCGGATCCGAATTCGTATGAGAAAGTCCGTGCGAGTATAATAACGAGTGCTAAAATCAACACAGCCGAATATTCCATTAAAAGTTATTTTGGTTCGAATATTTCCTTACAATTGACAAAAAGTTTTTTTCACAATAAAATTTTTCCATTTGTCACTGCGCAAACGTAACCCATCAAATTTTAATCAACCAAATGGCATCACTGCACAAGACAAATTCTTATTGTGATAAAACTATTTTTTACAGAAGCGAATTTCAACCCCCTTTGATTTTGGATTTAAAAAATTTCAATTTGGCAAAGGGTTTTGTCAAATTTAATTTAGCCAACACTGTTTTTTTTAACACGTGATAAAAATCTTTTTTGAAAAAATCTGGTCCTCCTTCGGAATTCCAAGAAGACCATAAAAAACCAACGACCAGATCCGAGGGTCAGGCCTGGACCGAATTGGGGTTGATTGCCCCATAACTTTCCATTTTCATACGCCAAGGCGTAATCTGTTTTCCCGGGGGATTTTCAGCACCCCGAGGTGAGATTAGCCGCGTAAGACAGGTGATAAAAGCTAAACAGGTATTTCAGCGGTAACACCCCATAGCGGGAAGCAAAGCATGACCTCGAAGGCGAATGTGGTGCCCGCATTTACCGAGGAAAGGGAGCAGACGTCCATGATGCAGGTGGACGTGGATATGGAAAAGGTTCGGAGGTAACTAACAGTTCGCCCGGAGCGGAGAAAGGGGTGAAAGGGAGGAATTCAGAGCGGGCAGGACTGCATGGCGAGCGAGTGGTTGAGTGCACCCCGCGGAAGCTCAGCGAAAGTGGTTGCGAGATGCGAGTGCACGAGATGACTCGTCGGCCTGCCTGTTTTCTCGCTGACTCCCCGGCTGTTTATAATAATTTCGAGTAAACGGACTGGAAGAGCTTACAGATAGTAGACTGTTACTTCTCTCGCAAGCTCTAACTCGAGCTTTCATCCAGACGTCGGTTTTCACTGGCAGCCTCGTGACCGTGTAGTGTACTAAACCTCCTAAATAATGCTCACGACACGAATGTGTATTACTGCAATGTCCTTATGTCACTTCGTGCTATGTTTTCTGTACCATTTACTCACTCGTGGACCATGCCCGGAATTAGATGTGGATTGTAATGAAAAAAAATGTAGTCACACTGTGCGATAAATGACATTTTACGCACTTTTACACTGAGAGAGAAATGTGTAATTGGATGCTGTGCATTTTTTGATAAACTTTTTGTTCAAACGAATGGCACATGTAATTGCTTGTTTTGTTGGATGGAAAAAAAATATTATTGACTCAATAGAATGTAGGAAAATGTGTGTACTCAACCTTCTAAGTAATGCTTACGACACGAATAATACTGCAATGTCCTTATGTCACTTCGTGCTATATTTTCTGTACCGTTTTCTCACTCGTGGCCCATAAACGGAATGGAATGTGGATTGTAATGAAAAAAACGTAGGCACTCGGTGCGATAAATGGCGTTTTACGAACTTTTACACTAAGAGAGAAATGTATAATTGGATGCGGTGCATTTTTTGATAAACTTTTAGTTCAAGCGAATTACATATGCGATGGCTTGTTTTGTTGATGAAAAAAAAAAAATTATATTGACTCGACAGTATGTGGGAAAACGTCGATAAAAGTGTTGAAGGAAAAATGACCGTGTGCATGTATATTATAACATTATTCGCCCTCTCAGAAATCGAATTCCTACAGGCTCTTCAGGATCCGAGGTTCTGTAAAATCGGACCTCTCGATTTTCCCTCCAGAATCACCCGTCGAAATTACAACGTTTATGACCGAAGAATCGACTCCTTGAGTTCCAACTTCTTCTCCATCCTTCTTGGATCCTCGAGGTGAGATGAGAAGCGCTATAAAGGTCCTGGATTAAATTCTACGCCAGGAGAAACTCGATTAATCGCAGCGCTTCGCTCGTGCTCCGCGCTCGCGCTCGACTTTGAAGGACACTTGGAACACGGTGGAACAATAACCGAGACCCGCGTTCCAATTACGTTTTATTTCAGCGGAAGGGTGAGAGCTAACGTGTATCTATACGTATATATATATATACATATACATACAAAAATACATATATATATAGGCACTCAGTGCTAGGGTGAGTATGTATACGCAGATATACGGTAATACGTGAGTACAAGAGTGTACCGACGTCCATAGCTGCCGATTCCGGAAACGACCGAGAGGAAAAGAGCGAAAAAGAAGAAAAAAAAAGAAAACGAGAGAGAGAAGGAGAGAGAGAGAGAGTCGCTGGTGGTGCAGGTACCGATGCGAATAGTAGATGAGGAGACCGGAAATTTCTCGCTCGTCGCGTAACGAGGAAAACAACAAAACTACCGGGGTAAAGGGAGTAGGAGGCCCATGTGCATAAATCCCGTATTCTCGCGCCTGTACAAATGCACGTGCAATGAGAAAAAAAAGAAGAGAAAACAAAAGAAAAAAGAAAATATTCCGGGCACCGTAACCACCCTGACCAGTAAGCTCGTCGCGCGCGCGTCTGCCACGCCTGCTCCGAATTTTCACTAAATGCTCGCCTAACGAATCTCCGCGCTTCGCCAATCTCCCTCGTCCTTCTTTTTTATTGTTATTTTTGTATTTTATTTTGTTTAATTTCTCCTCTCTCGTTCTATCACGTTGTACTCCCATTCTGTACTGTCCTTCGCTATGACGCACGGTTGTTGTCTGTGTGGTCGAGCTCAGCTCGACAAACAATTACCCGACGGCGAGTTCGACGTGAAACAAGGAACTGGGATATCCAAAGCTCCGGCAAGACCGGCTTTTAAAATAATGATGAATCGTCTCGGTGGCCACGAGGCATTTCGAAAAATTTCAAGCACGGAATATCAGTGAGAAAATAATTTTCGTGGAATCCGGAAACCTTTGTCGGAAAATGGATGAACGATGAACACGCGTAATTCCTGAACGAGACATGCACTGCGGCTGACAATCGACATTGGGTTTTCTCCGTTCCCTCCTCCTTTATGGACATATTCTATTGTCGTTAAAGCCGATCATATATTCTCAAAAAGTAGGTCGGTCGGTACGTAAACTCTTGTTTAGGAGACACGTTCATGCGCAAATGCGCTTGATGGACTTCATGTACTCTTAATTATTATGTTCCATCATGTCCCCAACATCAATTTGTCTGACGTTACGTTTTGACATTGTTTAGCAGGTACCTTAAGATTGTAGTCTACATCTTGAAGATGTTGATGAAATACCTTTGAGTTCATGATCCCGATGACATCGTGTACTCTCAATTACTCTTTTTGATCATGTCGTCAATATAAATTTGTCTGACGTTACGTTTTGACATTGTTTATCCGGTACCTCAAGATTACAATCTTGGACTACAGTCCATATTTTCAAGGTATCGATGAAATACCCTTGAATTTGGGATCCTGGGCAAATTTTTTTTGGACCAAGTTGAATAGTATTCATCAGTAGTAATATAATGTAACAGCATTTTGTGCACCTGGGATACTAATTGACTATAGCATATCCCAGACACTTTTTTAACCGCAGCGGATTCCGGAACCTACAACGGTTTGGTGAACCGCGGGCTCGCCAATAAGCCCTTTCTTTCGGAAACGCTCCTTTCCCTCTATTTTCGTCTTCGAGCACCACCGCAAAGCCTCTTCGCCGTCTGGATGGTGGTAACAGTGGAGGATTCCAAATGGGGAGCCAGGCTATCCGTCTTCATTCGCTTTCCATGTGGCACCTTGGGTGGCGACCCCTCATTATCACCGAGCCATATCCATCCTGATTAGCCTGCAAGAGCCAACCACAAGCCTGCCGGCAGCCCTTGATGGTGTACTCAGCTAAAGCCGGCGAAGCCCAAGGAAATCACTACCTCCATGTCGAATTTCATTTCTGTTCGATATCGGCGCCATAAATTCACTGACCCGGAGTCTGCCAAGTGGAGAACCTTGCGAATGGCTCCTTCATCATTATTCGCTTCTTACGAAGTTAACTCTATGAAGAAGTATTTGAATTTTAGTTACCTCGTAGAGCAAACTTGCTTTAAAAAAACGAAAAACGATGAGGAAATAATGTTCAGGCTTACGACCTTTTCCCACGTTCTGAACAATTCTCATTATCCTGTCATAAAAATTGCAGCTTCATTTATTTTCAATGAAATCAAATCGTCTTCTTGCAGGAAGGGACAATATCGCAAAAACGAAATGGTACATTTTTCAACAGGTACGATCGTTGAGTTAGTTGGCAATCGAAAGGAATAGTGTTGATGTTAGGCCAAGAAGTCCGAAGCAGGAGAACCCTGAAGTTTGGCTTCTTAGATGAGCAGCGACAGGCAATGGTAACTCATTATCCTGTCATAAAAATTGCAGCTTCAATTATTTCCACCGAAATCAAATCGTCTTCTTGCAGGAAGGGACAATATCGCAAAAACGAAATGGTACATTTTTCAACAGGTACCATCGTTGAGTTAGTTGGCAATCGAAAGGAATAGTGTTGATGTTAGGCCAAGAAGTCCGAAGCAGGAGACCCTGAAGTTTGGCTTCTCGGGTGAGGAGCGACAAGCAATGGTAACTCACATGAGGGAGGATGAGGCCAACGGTAAGGTTAGCGGCAAGGACCGGGGGGGGGGGGGGGGGCCATATTTCTCAAGAAACTTCTAACAATATCCTTGTTCGTAACCGGAGTAGAACTCGAAGTAGGATTGGAAAGGCGGAGCAGCCGCCTCCCGGGTGAGGCAAAAGCAGAAGCATAAGGGCGGGAGCTCCGGTGCGACTCTCTCGTTGAAGTGTTGCTGAGAAGCTGCGGGGTTTGGGTTCTACCTCCAGTTCGAACTACAACTTCGCCACGACTCGCGCGGTCGTCCGCGCGACTCCAGAAACCCGGAGGCGTTTCAAGTTCGGTTGTGCCCTCTGTGCGATGGCTGCGAGGGATGAGACGAAGAGGAGACGTTGGCTGGGTATTCAGGGGAAAAGCAGAGAGCGCCAGAGAGAGAGAGAGAGAGCCTCTAGTCAAATACGTTGCTCTCGCCAGGCGGATCACAATAAATAATTCCGAGTGTAATGCTGGAGCCTGGGTAAACCTCGAGTTTCGAACGCCCGTATGTGAATACAGTATAGCGTGAGGTTTGCAACAGTGAACCACTCGGTCGACTCACAGCCGATAATGTTTGAGGTATTTCAAAGTGCGTACAAAATCCAATGGGTCCTTTCCAAACGCAGAAAGCTTTATTTACGCAGTTACCGACAATTCAAGTTAAAGTTCACCCACTTTTTACTTGCCAAATCAATTTCTACAGTTTGTCGTCACTACCCGAAGACATTTTATCTTGGATATTGTTTTTCTCCTCTGGTGAAGTGCGTAGACAATCCAATAGGTCCTTTCCAAACCCAAAAAGCTTTTTTTACGCAGTTACCGAAAATTCAAGTTAAGGATAACCCACTTGTTACTTACAAAATGAATGTCTACAGTTTGTCGTCACTACCCGAAGACGTTTTATCATAGGTATTGTTTTTTTTTGTCTGGTGAATACAGTACATCATGTTTGAGTTATTTTAAAGTGCGTAGAAAATCCGATTGGTCCTTTTCAAACCCAGAAACCTTTCTTTACGCAGTTACCGAAAATACAAGTTAAAGATAACCCACTTTTTACTTGCAAAATGAATTTCTGCAGTTTATCGTTGCTATCCGAAGACGTTTTACCTCGGATATTGTTTTTCATCTTTGGTGGCACGAGATTATATCCTCCCGCCAGATTTTATGGCGAAATAACTTCTTCCCTCATCAATCGTCGCTCTTAAGAAATGTGAAGCCACGGAGGACGATAAGAGTGCGGGAGGATGAGAGACGAGCACCTTTATTAAATTCGGACGTTTCGCTACAGAAGTTTTTGCAATTGAGAGCGGTGGAGCGGCACGCGATGAAGGGGCTAATGTCGTTTTGCTATACGAGGGGACGCAAGAGGGTTGCCATTGCGCGGAACGCTTTACGGCCGATACCACTTGGCCATTAGCGCTTTTTCGCCGAGACTCTGGCCCGGCCCGTGGAAAACTCATTTCGGCTTTTGCGCCGTTCGAATTCTGACGCGCTTACCGGTAGCCCTGCTTTCACGGGACTTTCCCCGAGCCAATTCTTTTTCTAGTCGGCCAGAAAGCTCCACCGAACCGAATGAACTAAACGAAAAGCTCGGAGCTTCGCGTTTCCGGGTTCGAAGGCTCCTCCGATGAAAGTATTTTCTTTTTAAACATCGCAAAGATAAACCATTGACGATTATTGGAAATCAATTGCATCACCGGATATCCTTGCAATGTCTTATTTCCTCCAATCGACTTTTTCGAAAATTCTTCTCCTTTTTTGTTTCAATTTTTTCTCATTTATCAAATATGAAACTGTTGATACTATAATTGCGATCTAACGTTGCCCGGTCGTTTACGATTTTCCGTGGGTCTAGGAAATTGAATAAAAGTTTATGCCTGAACATTACCCCGTAGGATATGTGGTTGGCGGAAGGACCGCAGCAGTGGTGGGAAACGCCGGTGCAAGTTGGAGAAAGGTATGCGCGAGCGGGTGAATCGCATCAGTGAAATATACTTACTCGGAAGTGCGCGCCAGGACGGCCGCAGACGGAGCGGACGGGAGGCCAAGTTGCGCATTATATTTACACACTGCGAGAGGTAGATGAGATGCCGGAGTATAACCAGCTGGAAAACGGGCTAGGTGAGCAAGTAATTTGTAAACCCCAAAGTGAAAGCCGTAGATAAGTATGTTGACTTGGAGGGAAAAGTTCCGAGAGCCGAGAAGTACATTTCGCAGTGGTACACGAAAATCGTGTGAAATGGACGGACTGTCCATCAAAGCTCCACTGAGAGAAAATTACGGTATTACCAAGTACAAAGTGACAACTTGTCATTTTTAATTCGCACACCCAACTTTTTTTAGTTATCACGACTACCAAGTAGTTGCCTGAGCTAAAAACTAACTTTTGCCACTTTATAATTGACTGTATTATTATGATTCCTCTGCCGGTAAAACCTGGAAAAAACCTGAAAAAAAATGGCGCGTCCCTGTTAGCATTGAAACAACCCAAAAAAATTCCGCAAGCTCTAATTCCCACCGAAAATACATGTTTGACATGTCCAACTTTTCAAACTAGCCTTCCTTCATTTTCCGTCTGTCCGCCTGTCTGTATTAATTAAAAAATGCTGTTAACGACAACGACAATACTTACCGCATCAATGTTCCGTACCGTTGGTAAATGCTTGCCGGTAAATCTGGAATGCACACATAAATCACGCGGTAGATATGAGGCATTACAATCGTGCATCTACATCACCGCGTCGAATTTACACCAATGAAGTGTCATCGACTCTCACACATGCATGCGTGTATCTGTATCTTGGAACGTCGATGGTAATTATTGTTCGTGTCATTATGATCAATCACGATTATTATGGCGTTACGATTTACCATACGAGCCGGTGGTTAGCCATCGATCAGTGAATTAGTCAGTGATGTGTATCGGTGACCAGCGCCAGCCGTTTGTTTACTGTAATTACCTGTAATTGCAGGGTGGGCTCGAACCGCCATCTCGTTTCTCTCTCGGGCGGCAATTGAACGGCTGGCAGGCCGATTGCTTGCCGCAAGGAACATAGGAGTATTAACAGGCTGGCTGCGAGGCCTTTCCCATACGCTCTACCATTCTACATGCGCACATAGGCTTGCGAAATCTATTCTTGGATGGCTCATTGGACATTATCGATAATCGCTTACTTACCAACACTTTCCTCGCGTTATTTTCTTTGAAATCTTTACCTTAGATGCTGTATCTCTGTCATCGCGATTTATTAACGATAATCGCATGGAATTTGCCTTTGCTTATTTTTTTTTATTAAAGTTCCGAGCCATTTAACGAGTGCCGCAGATAACTGCCTTAATCGATCGTTTATTATTACTATGTTCAATAACATAGCAAGGATTTTATACGTGAGATGTTTAGTACTTAATGTAAGGCTTTCCCCCGGCAATTATTTTATTCAAATTAAAAATACTTCCCTCACATTATTTTCGTTGAAGTCTTTGCCTTAGATGCTGTATCTCTGTGGTCGCGATTTAATAACGATAATCACATGGTATTTGCCTTTGCTCTTTTTTTATCAAAGCGCCGAGCCACTCAACGAGTGTCTTGGATAACTGACTCAATCGATCGTTTATTAGTACTAGTTCTACATAGCCACGATTTTATCCGTGAGATGTATAATGTTTGATGTAAGGTCTTGCCGCGGGAATTAATTTGTTCGAAATTAAAAATAATCGCTTATCAACACTTCCCTCACATTATTTTCGTTGAAATCTTTGCCTTGGATGCTGTATCTCTGTCATCGCGATTTAATAACGATAATCACATGGTATTTGCCTTTGCTCCTTTTTTATCAAAGCGCCGAGCCACTTAACTAGTGTCTTGGATAACTGACTCAATCGATCGTTTATTAGTACTAGTTCTACATAGCCACGATTTTATCCGTGAGATGTATAATATTTCATGTAAGGTTTTGCCGCGGGAATTATTTTGTTCGAATTAAAAATAGTCGCTTATCAACACTTCCCTCACATTATTTTCGTTGAAATCTTTACCTTAGATCCTTTATCTCTGTCGTCGATTTAATACCGATAATCCCATGGAATTTGCCTCTACATTTTTTTAAATCAAAGCTCGAAGACATTTAGTGCCTTGCATAGTTGAGTTAATCGATCGTTTATTATTATTAAGATCAACATAGACAAGATTTTATCCGTGAGATGTAAAATATTTAATACAAGTTTACCTTGCAGAAATTATTTTCATTCAAATGAAAAATAGTCGATTATGGCAGAATCAAAATATTTCGAAATTAGGGTATATCAAAAGTTTTCAAAGTAGAGCTTAAACGGCCGAAGGGTTACGATCGGAATGAAGCTCGTGTAAAAAGCATATGCGGAAATCCTGAGGGTTGAACAACCCCACATTCAGAAGTGACTCTTCCGCTTTGATGTCGCAATCGAATTTTAGTAGACTCATGGGGATAACGTCGACGCGTGGTTCCCTCGGCTTTGCGATACGGACTCGAGCGATTGGAGGGCGCTTCCCTCGGCATTGTATGTATAGGGGAAAAATAATAAAAATAGGGAAAAGCGCGAAGAATAGGAACGACTTAACAATTTGTACCCTTATTCCATGGTATCACGCTCGTAGGTATGATGGAATAGGGCGTAAAAAGCGAAGATAAAAGTCAGCTCGTGGAGTCGATAAACCCTGAAGAGACCAATGGTCCGCACCCTTTTCTCCGCTACAACAGAACAAAATTCTTCCCGGAGATCCGTCAGAATTCTTGATCTTGGGATATATTCACGATTCCCGCCTCGGGGAACTATGTCATACAGTCGAGCCGAGCTCGAGGCCACCTCTAAAAATCGAACTCCTCCATTTTACGATTTCACTTTTACGAGCCCTCGACATTTCTCAACCATCGACTCTTCGTACTCATCGCTGATCGCACGAATGGATGAGTCAAATAGGCCCCAACGTAACCCACACTCGAGTTGTCGTGTATATCTCGGAGAGTACAATTTACAGGAGACCCTGAAGAGCACGCGAATATAACCTGTAGATACACCTCTGGACCGTTTTCACTCGTGAAATCTTCGCTCATCCGGATAGATTCTTCTCATACAGATCAGGATAGGCATATATATATATATATATATATACATACTGCAAGCTGTAAGCTCGATCGCGTGTGAGTATGAAGAGTGAGAGCGGAATCCATGCCCGAAGCGAGCGAATACCTCGAGATAAGTGAAGAGTTAAAGGCACGTTCATCCCTTCGATGTAACGGCCTGTCGTCAATGACGCTCCCTACTTTCTTTGTCTCTTTCTTATTTCCTGTACAAACCGAGACTATGTGCTATGGGAAAAGGAGAGATATACGAAAAATAGTGGGCCATTCACCGTCGCCGCGTTTTATTTACTCCTTTACTTCCCTTTTGGCTCACTCTTGAAAGAGTAAAAGCACCAACGCTACTGCTTATCTAACCTTATACGATGGGCGCATCGTCCAATTCCGTGGCGATGCATTATTCGAACTGCTGAGCCACATTCACATCTCCGCCGCGCCTATTCCGGATTGCACACGTGATCCTGTCCCAAATCGGCAGCCATATATACTCGGGTATATACACAGTGCACGGTATCAAATGCTGCACCGTGTTTGTATACACAGGTATAGGAGGCGAGAGCCTAGAAATTCTGCGCCACTCCAGAAGCCTTTGAAAATAAATCGGATTTTGCCTATTCAACGAGCTGCATTTGAAACCACATCTGCTGCTAGTCTAGTTCAATTATAGAATTCTCATCGAATTTTCGATATCTCGATTCCTCTTCCAACGGCAACCATTTCACTTCTGACTAGCGATATGTACGTGTACCGCACCTTTCTATAGATTTACAGTTTACCTTGCGCACGTTGCGCAGGGAGAAGGCACGTGAGAATCCGCTGGCGAATGAAACTGCGAATTCTGGGATTCCCCGAATATTTTTCGTTTTTTTTTTACTATTTCCAGAGCCAGACTCGCATTTCACTTCGGTTGAGTATAATTTCTGTGGAATGAAATTAATGAATACTGCGAGTGCTGTTGATGCACTGAATCAAATGACTGTGACATGTTTTAATGACGCAATGACATGTCAAAGTTCACACGAAATTTTCGATGAAATGTGCAATCAATATTCATTCAGAAACAGCACAATGTTCCATTTTTCCTCTGTGTGAACTATTTTTTTAAATTGTCTATCCTCATAATCGGAACAAAGCGGATTCTGATTGTGATCTAGAACACGGAAGCTTCATCACTCGAAATACAGAATAGAATTGAATTGAAGGCACGCAGCCGCAAAACTTCGGAAACTATATCCTGAGGAGCCTTGCGAAGGCATTCCTCTTGGTGTCGGAAAATTAGCTTTCCGTCCACTGCACACCCCCGACATAACAGGACATAGTTCGATGGATTCCCGCGTGGAAATTTGGAGCGTTCCGTCAGGCGTGAATCTGGCACTGTCAAGGCCCGGTCAGGGCCTGATTTGCGCTTTGTGTAACGCGAATATTTCTGCTCGGAGCAACTTGCCTGCCTCAAGTTAACACAAAGGGTCCAAGTTGTTGTCGTTGTCGTTGCGCATCGCATGGTCTCAAGGCCGCGAACGGTTCGATCATCGATCCGTTAAATTACGACACGTGACTGCCAAACAACAAATGATCCATCTATCACCCAAAACAGATTCAAAGGAGGAGCCTGCATAGTCCTCAAGAATGCTGTACAACGAAATGACTGGGAACTTGTTCGTTGTGCCTAAAACCGAGAAAGCATCTCATCTCTCTGTTTCCGTCTTCGCATGTCTATATACCTTGAAGACCAGCACGCGTTTCACCAAGTTTAGCCGATAGTTGAAGCGAGCTGCTGTGTGAGACAGTCACGAGGGTATAGAGATAGCGGAAGTGAGGGGAGAGGCACACAACGATCCAAACTACTTTGGGATTCATTACCGTGACGCCGGCTGCGTTCCCGAAGAGACAACCAAAATATCCTTTGCATGGTCCTTCCCACGATTTTATGCGAAGATACGGCACGTGTAATTATCCACCTGGACAAGTTTGTCACCTGGAGCTCAAAGATTTGTTCCCCGGAAATGCTACAAAAACAGACCAAGGTTAGTTAAATAGATGGCCAACATGTAAACAATCTTGAAAGCAGTTTCACCAAACGTCAGTTGTTCAGCATCGTTTCATGTTTTGAGAATCGCTTGTACATCGGAATGAATTGAGTTTATTACTGGAATGAAAGTCCATAAAACTTATTTTATCGTCAATTTCAAGGTGAAACCTTCGATTTAATTACCTAAAACTAATTTCAGCGTTACGCTAAAGAATTCCTAATAAAATGGAGCCCTGCGCGAAGGGCTTAAGAGGGAACGTAAAACGGGCAAAAAATCGTTCGCCATCGCGTTTGATCGAGGCTCGTCATTACTCCTTCTCGAGCATCATGAGGAATCTCAACAAACGTCACCTGTACAACTTTCACGAAGAGAATAAAAGCACGGTGGGTCTTCAGGGAATGGCTTCTCGTAATCGAAGCTCGAAAGAAAGTGGGAAAGAGAATAGGAGTCGTTTTCAAGAGTGGGTAGATTTCTCACAAGTCGGTAGGGCTGATAGTACAAATTCGCCTACTACAGGAAAACAACATTCCTCGTGTTCCGGTGTCTGCTTCGGTGCTTCGGTAATTCATAGGACGTCGACGATTAGCCCACGTCGCCGGGAGAACCAAGGGAGAAAGTGAATTCGTTACAGAAGAAGCGGAGCCAGGAAAGAGGATGAAAATAAAGGAGATCACGGTTGTGGAGGAAGGAAACGATATAGGATGAAAGGAATTCAGGGTATCGCGACGACGACAAGGATAACGAGGAGGAGGAGGAGGAGAAGGAGGAAGCTTGGGTGCGAGCTTCGGTCCAGAAATGCGCGAAAGCTCGAGTGCCCTCGAACAAATGGCTCACCATAAACAAAGCTCGTGACCCGCGAACGGGTGGTGCTGCTGTGGTATACTGAGTGGAGTGGATATCCTCGTTTCCCGGATAAAGGATCTCTATCTCCTACTCGACACGCTAATACGAAGAGGATCCTCGCGATGTTCGTGAGATAAACCACCATAAATCGTACACACCATAATTGCACACCGAAACAAACAAAACAAAAAAAAAACACGAAAATAAGTCAAACAAATGACTGTCAACGTTCATTGGGTTATAAACATTATCTTGATAGCCGTGTTATCGACGTGACCTTGCGTGATTCAATGGTATCGATTACACTTTCTTCATCATCCGAAGTAGCTTATCCTCGCAACATGACACGAGTCAAGCTCGTAAAACTCGTTCAACCGAAACCCATCAGACTTACGATGCCCGAATGTAAACATGGTACTTACAATTAGTGTCAAACCGACACAAGAGAACATGAAGAGACAGCGTATTCCGAAAGGTGGATCACGAACAATTCCAAACCAGACTGGTTTTATGATGTTTCGTGGAAAAAGAGGCAACATTGCCAATCGAGTGACGAACAAATCAAGGATAATGAATCATCGAGAGGTTGAGGGCTCGTCTTCCGTGGCCTTGGCAGCGTCGAGGGTAGAAAAAAGCTTTGACGGCATCAGCTCCTCATCGAAACCGTATATCCCTCGCTAAGCTCGTGTGTCCACTTCCACTGGTACAATACGAGTGGAGTTTGTCCTCTCGAACAAATAGGTCGTCGTAAACAAAGCTTGTATTACGGCGTACTGTAGTGGCATGTGGTCAGGTATCCGTAACGGAGAAAGCCACCGCCGAGGGTTGTTGTTGTGGATGTGTTCCGGTCGTTTGGTGGACGACCCTCGACGTGCCGTTCGCCAACGAACCCCAATGGCAATCCATACAAGTCGATTAGCGGTGAGACGGACGCGTTTACGACCACCACGAAGAACAGGGAATAAGATGTTACGAAATAGGGTAAGACAAACTTTTATCCCACATCGAATGTCATAATCGGTGACAATATACGTGCACGCCCTCTCTCAAACCCACAAGAACACCAACAACGACAAAAAAGCCCCAATCTTCCAAAATAACCAAGTATTACAAGTGCTGCAGAAATCTCTTCAGTTATTAGTTTAAATCAGCCTTGCTGAAGAACGGGAAGGAAGCTTTTGAAATCGTGCTTTTGAAGTACGTAACCCCTTCCGGTTTTATCCGCGGGCATTGATGAAAAAGGGAATTCCCCACGAAATACATATTTCCCGGTAGGATGAGGAAGTAACGGTACATTTGTCGTTATCTGCTCGAAATTTACGTAATGCGTTCGAAACGTAAATAGCAAAAGTGGAGTTTTTTCATTGAACTAACTAGATTTGTCGGATTTTTGTAAGAGATCGGTAAAAGCTTCACTCGACCGTGTTTTTTTTTTTTTTTTTCTCTCCTGGTTCGACAGTCAGTGCAGTGTCTACCGAAAGTATTGAAGTACGGACGTGCTTCTGGGATATTCTACAGCCGAGGGAGTGTGTGATACGAAACAGGATGTACGGGTAAGCACAGAACCGCTGCTGTGGGCCTTGGTTGCATGATTGATCGTCATAAATAGAATGCCATGGGAAGCAGGGCGGAGGGTGGATTCTGCCAGGCGTGTGCACACCTGGAGTAAGTACCAACCGTGCGAGCCTCCCACACAGCACACCTTCCTCACTCGGTACTCGTGATATAACGATACGCCGACGGGTTCCTTTGACATCGGCAATCACCAACCACATCGCTGCCTCTCAATAGCCGATACCGTACGCTTCGATTGTCTATGTGATTGGAAGATATTACAACATGATTTGCCATATGGAATACCGCTGGGAGATATCGGGAATATTTTTCCCAAAGAAATAGCTGGCTCGAAGCTTTTCTCACAGGGACTTCCTCTGCATATCGCAGTAAAGGCCATATGTAGATACCAATTTCGAAAGACCTTCGCCCGATACTTATTATATATTCATGCATGTTGACTTTTCAGTCCGTTGCGATTTAGTCGATACCAATCGCATTTCTTCCAATAAAATACTCCATTTTCTGTAAATAAAATCTTGCGAGGTATGCGGAAGTACATTGGCAGAGAATTCTTCCTATTGTTAATATCAAAGGGTAGAAATTGGTTGGAAAGAGGTCAAAATCGTAATTTCAACTGGTCCATATCCGAATCAAAATTTATTTCGTATTTCCAGAGGAAAGAGAACAAAGGGAGGATGCTGAAGAACAGATCCGAAGATGACCTTGAGAAACAAATTGTTGTTTTCAAGCTGGAAGCACGTTGCTTTTTCACTATTATAAAAAAATAAAGAGTGTAGATAAAAGGATGGCCCACAGGTCCTCAGAAGGACCATCGTCGACTCGTAATGACATAGGTTACCAAGGGACGAAGGTGTAAAAGAATAAGTACGCACGTAACGGGAAAATAACGGCGAAGGGATTGAGGGTTCGTTGGGCGGAAGAAAATTTATGCGGAGCGTTTCCCTTTCATCGACGACAACACTGAGTAGGCCGTGGACCAACGTATAGTCGAACAAGGGCCTGATGTATGGGATTCCGAGTGAAGCACGTGGCCCTCTGTTGTTCGAGGGAAAAGCTCCTCTCGCCGTAAGAAGCTATATACAGGCGCAAGATCGCGAAGTGCTTCCAATAATTCACCCAACCTCCGGAACGATCTCGACTCGGAGATCGTTCCTGTGTCTCCAGACTTTCCGCCCGAGCGATCTTTTATTCATTCTCTCAATATCGTATGGGATCGAGAGTGCAGTTGAATTTGGAATTCGAAGACAGCACGTCGTGGTCGAATATCAGGCTGACCACCGGGGAATGCCCGTAACCCTTCTTTAAATACATAATTCAGAGTATGGGAGAGGGGACAAGAAAATATTGGAGTTTTCTCTCGGTGGAACACTGATAAGATGGGCATGGGTACAAGAATGGTAGAAAAATAATACGGAATGAACAAAAAAAGAAGAGGACGCGCAGAGAAAAGGGGGTAGTTCGCCGGTTTCTTTATGTACCCGAAATACATAGCCACTCGGAGATGCGGAAGAAAACGCGCTGAAGGAGGATCGAGCAATAAACCGATCGACATTGTGCGGCTCGCTCTGACCGAGAGCCAACCGATCGACGAGATGCGCGCGCGTAGTTGAGGACGTTGGTGAACCACCCGAACCGAAAAGGTACGCCAAGGCAATCCAAGACCGCTCACCATCGGCCCAAGGCGTTCCTCCGACTCGCTCTATACGTCCCTGACATAAATCTGGCTTATCTCGAGACCTCTATACGAAAAGCTCCCCTCTCCTTCTTCCCTCTTATAACCTGAACCCTTATGTTGCCGGGCATCACTCGCCCATACAGTTCCGTCGAACCTCATACTCCCACACTGCCATTTTCTCTCTCTCTCTCACTCCCTTTTTTCTCAGTTGCAACCGGATGTTCGAATGGAAGCTCCCTCTTCCGAGAGCTGCAGGAAAATGGGGAGGGTGCATGAGTATACGCGTTATTGTTATTAGCCACTCGAAATGCCTAGTTCCGACCTCTAGTGGAGGCAATGGAATAGGGGAAGGTAAGGTGGAAAAGAGGGTGGAGACCGAAAGGAACGAGAGGTCTAATCTTCCGTCGACATAATTTTCACGGTACGAGCTTCGGTGCCCGGAAATTCTCGGTTCAAGCGTCAAGAATTACCTCTGCCACACTCTCCGGAGGCAATCTAGACATATACGTGTACGCATTTGTGCACGCCACCAAACATACACGTATAGGGTATAAACCTCGTTTCTTTGGTTGCCGCTTCCTGCGAATGTTTGCCGGAGTGGTGATATTGCGCGAGAGCTGCCGCTTCAAGAGCGTCGATCCGGTGCTTTTCCCCTCCGTCCCAGCATCTCCTTATACCTTCGACGCCCCTTTATGTCTCGTGGCAGGACCAGGTGATGTGAGGAAACGAAAATACTCGTGCGATCGTAGGAAACTCTACTTACCTCACGAATAACGGCCAATAGAAAGAAGTAAGGAAAAACATGTTGCAGGAACGCACTTGGCTTCGATTTATTCCACCCTCTGCCGAACAAACTTCGTCCGAATTCTCTCCTGCATGTATGAGGTAATTGCGGAGAAGATAGCCATTCTACAATTTTCAAAACAACACAATAGCACTTTTGCACCTGCAGTTTATCCGACGAAACTGCAGCTCGAAAGTGCTTGAACATGTGCGAGCTTTTAACCGACCTAATATGCCAACTCTTGTTCAATGATGACTTCAACTTGAACAAAAACGAGTTGATGTCCCGAAAGCATCGCTTGAGGTGTCCATCTAACGCCGTTTGTATTAATACCCACCAGCAAATGATCTTGATGGAACCCATTGACGAGGCTAAACAAAAAAAAAACAAAGACTGGTGGTTCCTAGATTGAATTTCAACGATTCCTTCGTCATATAAACGGCATTCAGAGAACTACGACCAACAGGGGTTCATTCAACCCTCCAGTACATAGTACACCGGACATTACTTTTTCACGTGGACGCTTCGATCCGGCTTCCGCCCAGATAATCCTAGTGCTCTCGGGTGGCGAGGTCACCACCCCCTCGGACGCCTCATCCACTGGACTGTCTCCACTCCCGTGCAATACCATGCCACGATGTTGATGCATCAACGAATACATGTGAATGGTATATAGGTGGTCCACGCTCGACGATTTCGGTTCTCGATCCGTCCGTCACAGAAACTCGCGCAAATGTCGACACACCGCGTTGTGCCGGAATCAGTCGTGGGTCCTTCTGTGCACCGTTCCTCACCAGCATCCCCCATCAGTCTATCTGTTCATCTCACTTCCACTCCAAGCTCGCTCTGTTCTCCAACGACCAATTCTCTCCTATTTCGCTCTAGTTTCGTCGCACCGTAGCCTTTCACTCGCTCGTCCGACTGTGTTCCGTTCTCCCGTACGTTCTCTCATTAGGGTGTATACGTACGTGCCATGCTTTCAAAGGGATAGACCGAAGGATTCTCATGGGTCACGATCGATGCGATCGCAGCCAGTGAGAATGTGGAGCTACCCTCTGTATGTACGAGCATAGGTGTCGAGTAACCGTGGAGGCGAAAGGAGACAGGTTCGTCGAGGGATCGATCGAAACGACGACTACCCTCTCGCCACCTGAAACGTACGTTCACGAATACCAAGCGTTTTCGACTATCTTCCACAGTGGATGTGCCACTGTATCTCCTATCCGCATCTCCAACACATGCCAGGTGTACCAGTGAAATACCTATCCGAATTCGTTGAATTCGCACGCGCCAAGAGACAGGAACGTAGAGAGAGAGAGAGCCTCGCGGCGGGTTACGACGTTCCACGAATATTTCACACCTCAGATGTAAGCAAAAAATCAAGCGCCTTGTGGATTCTCGATGAAACCGCGTAAAACGTGAAAGGGTGTAAAAATGACGACATATACACGAATTGGTGTCGCATTATCGATGAATACAGGGGGTGAATTTACGTCTGTTTGAATGAATTGTATTGATTTATCATAAATTCGAATGAAATTCAATTTCACTTAATTGATATGGAATTTCAGATTGCGCTTGCCGAGAGTTCGATGTACCAAAGTTATTATTGTCAGTCTATGGTTTGAAATTTGGTAGCTCGCGGCAACAGCGGCGCATCGGCACGAATCTCTGTCGCTGTTTCTGCGAGCTAGTTCGCCAGGCTGTCGACTCGTACACCCGCGCGCACACACACCGTTCCCGTTCCGAGTTCTCTCGACGTCGATGCCATCCCTTCTCCACCCACCGGCAACTGAATTTACATGCTACGTCTGTTGGGCCATGGCCAAATTGGCTGCACCTGATTTCGATCGACATTCGCCCTTCCGCAGCATTATGGTGTTTTATACAACGGCCCCCTCACTATTGCGAGGCACGGCAAAACTAGCGAATCTTTCCACATAAGTCTCCGGTTAATGCGCCATCGAACCCGATCAACCCTCAAAACGAAACTCACCCTACCGCGCTCTCGAAACTTAGATCGTACGATTTTACGAGCGCAAAGTTTTAACGACATCACCAAATGACAAAACTGGGAACTAATGGAACTGGTATTATGAGAAAGACGGAAATAGACCGGGACAATATTCTACGGATACCGAAAACGTACAGCATCTGTGGCTCCGACGGTTTCTTGGCATATTGCACATTCACTGATATCTATTTCCAAAGCGTTTCGATTTTTTTCTTTCCAAAACTTCAACGCAATTCAAACGAAATTTTGTATATCTAACTTGTCCAATTGCAAATATTTTATAATAAACCTTTGATAACATACGTGAAACATACTTTTTCTCTCCTGATTCTCCTGAAATAAAAACCAAACGACTGACCACCAGGACTTCAGATCCTACGGCTAACTCGTTTCCCATGTCCTTAAAAACGAACCCCTATTTCCCAGCACTTACCCTGATGACATATTTTCACGTCAGAAAGTTACGAAGCGGACAGAAAATTCCTGAAGCGATGCGATGAAGGACTCTCGACATTGGGAAGTCCATAAACACCGGCAACCATTGAAAGAGCTTTGCAATTCAAGTTCTACGAATCTCAGTCGCACTATTTCCAATCGTAGTTCCAGTGGTACCAACCGAGACACTGTGTACATCGATAAACAAGTATGCAACAGCAACAGCGAATGCCACACGACTATCTGTGAACCCTACGCAGTTCGGACTGTTATAAACCATTGCGGTGAACCATTCCGCATCGTTTCTATGAGCAGGACATTTCATCGGATCAGGCTCTCTCTCGTGGTTCCGGTTGCTTTCCGTTCTCCGCGCTGCCTCCACCTCGTATCCATTAACAGGTAATGCTTTGTAAACGGGATTAGGCTAGCGGTGGAAACGGACGATCGCGTACCGCAGTAATTACGCGAAATGGGCGCAGCGTCGGAACGACAAGACCCAGCAGTGCTACCAACCTATCTTCTATTCTCTCCGTACAACGTTCACCGACACCTATGCATAAGTCGGATGCGATAGGACGATCCGGGAACAGTCGTAGCCCCAAGGTCTCCAGATGAAATCTTGCCTGCTCGAAACTGCGAAGCAATGGAGGCAATGGAAGGTGAGGTACACATGTGGATACCGTCACGACATTCTCATAACTCTTCAAACTGGGTTAAATGCAAATGACGTTTGGGAATTTAATCGCTCGCTAGCGAGAACTCCACCTGGTTGACAATGGTTACGGATGATGAGGGCCTTGCCCCTTCCGATGGCTCGCTACCATTTCGACATGAAGGAAGAGACGTGTCAGCATCTCCGATCACGTTTCTCTTTGATCGACACTCCGGAGATTCCACTTGATTCTCGTTCCCGAGCACACGCGGCTTACGTACGATGGAACAATACAAAAAAGTATAAAAGGGTTCGTTTTCGCAATCGCGATATACTCCGGTAAGCCTGTCACGCGTCAGAATTCGTGGAGGAATCATCGCATAGCCATCGGCTATATTTTCGCGTAGATTGCGAAGACGATGCTGCGCGATCGATGAGTGAGATTCCGGCTAAGGGGATATGGAAGAAGCGATAACGAGGAAAGAGCCGCAGGTGCAAGATACAGGATCGTCGAGATTGAGATCCCTTTGGGAAAAAGGGAAGAGGCGTTTTGTGAATGCGAAGAAAGGAGATTATTGGTGTGTGAGGTGGAGAGAAAAGGTGAATCGTTACCGCAACGATATGTGCCCTTGTGAACCATCGATTTCGGCTTCTTCAAGATTGATTCGCGATTTTGGCGTATATGGAGAATGGGTATGTTAAATTTCGGGAAGATGCGGCATTGACAGTTGAAGAACGCTTTTACCTTTCGTCAAATATATTGAGCGACTCAGTTTTTCATCAGGTTCTTTCTGACACGAATACTTTGAATGACGTCAAAATCATTTTTGCGTTACCTAGGGTTCAGCACTTTTGTGGCCAAGTCATAACCGCCCCGCGATGCTCTTCAGGGTTGGCAAGGGACCGTGTAAAGTTTCACCATGTAACACGAAGGAGGTTGTAGTTCAACGTAGACGGCCTACGTAGTTGGTCCGGGCGCAATAAACGGAAAACTCCAACGACCTGGAAACTACCACGAGTTCGGTGAGACCATTTTGATAATTGAATACAACCGGAGCGTAATGAATGTAATTAATTAAGAACGAAATTGGTGTGCAGTGGCTGTGCTAATTACATTAATGAGAATCAAGAAATTCTGTTAGTGTATATAGGGACGTATAATTCTGCTTCGAAACGTTAAGCCTGATATGCACAAATAATATCAGCAAGATTATTAAAGCCTATTTTACGCTGCGGATGCTCAGCTCGTTGCATTTATGCCGTTTACGTTCATGATCCCAAATAATTGTGATTAACAGAAATCACAGTCTTGAAACGATACTCATTTTCGGGATAAACCTTCTTTTTTTTAATTTTAATTATAAGCAATTTTTTGTTTTCATAACCTTTGTTTTCGTTCATGTAGAATACGTGTTAATTAGATCCATGTTAGAAGCTGTTAGAAAATAAGCTTCTAGCTGTGGAAATGGTGGCATCTTTCTTCACGTCTTAGCCATGAAGAAAGCATTATCCGGTACTCTCGAGAAACTTCGTGCTCGGTGCTACATCTGCACTACAACTTGCCTGCACATCAGCTACTAACCCAGCGAACTGTAGCGACTGACCCACAATTTTCTCTTCAAGACCTTTACCTCCATCATTCCTTGCCTCGAATGCCTTCTCAGTTCTCTTATTTATCCCACGTTCCACCTCCATCAGCTCTGACGAAATCTCGCACGTCTGAACCTCCTCCTCCTCGACGGCATGCGGATTGAGAAAATGCAGTACAAAACTGCGCTCTCGAGAGAAGCGGAAAATTCTTCATGTATGTCCATATACAAAGATCCGCGTGTGCGCGGCGAGCCAACTATTGAAAGATCACGATCCGTAAAACCGTAGAAATCTGTGGAGATTTACCAGCTACACTCTGGGATTGGCCGCTTGCAAAGTAGAGCTTTGACGTATCGCTTCAGCAATTGCGCATCACTTTGCGGTTGGCATCTTTGCATTCCTCTTCGCCTCTGTTTTAGAATTTCTCAGATATTTACATATTCAAAATCGACACACACATGAAACGTTTAGAACCGGGCACTTTGTTATCACTTGATCATTTTTCCAAATAGCATCTGTACAACAAAATGAGAATGTACCGCAAGCTAAGAACATAAGTTTAAGTTGACGTTTTTGTTTCCGGAAACGGATCGAAATGCGTATAACAGAAATACTACTTTTTTTGGTCTTATGAACAATAATAATCTACAAGGCGTTCATGCAAAAATTATATGATTGATCGTCCTTTGAATTGCATGATCTCTTCATATTTCAAATCCCGCAACTGAAATCGCGTTTACTAAATGAGAAGCAAACGAGCGTATTGTTACTATAATGGCAATTTCAGGAGACGGTGAATGCAAAATATTGTCAACTCATTTCTCCCTTCTGTTCCAACTGAGCACCCTCAAAACCTTCTGGCAGAGGTTGCTACTCGGTGATCTCTGCGCCAGACAGTTTCGCCAGTTCCCGTCGTTGCGTACTTTGTATAAGCGTCGTCACCTGCTGGTACACGCCTCGTTGACTCCGGTGGCGTACGTAACAGCAGCAGGGGCATATTAGCGGAGGAGAACGCGAAACAACCGCAAGCTAGGGTGTGCCATAGTTTTCGTTGTCGTCCTTGTCGTTCCCGTCAACCTTCACTGGTTGCTTCGCTTGTTTCCAAGTGAACCCCATGTACATTTATACCGTAAATAAATTGTGGTATCGATCGGTTTCACCCTACGGGAAAGCTTTCAATGTCACGTTTCCCGTTTGATTGAAAAAAAAAAAAGAACTTTTGAAATCATATTAGAACTTTGCAATGACTAGAACGAAAAGTCCAATGATTGGATGGTTAAGCAGGCGACAAAACCCAATAAATATAAGTTTTTTATGGACGTCTTCTCATTGAAAGCGTTCATTCAATAGTCCGTTTACACTACATTCTCTCCATCCTGAAGTGGTCCGATTGGGGAACATCACCATCTTCAAAACCTGTTCACCATAGAACCAAGCACTGGTAGCAAAAAAAGAAGACCAGATCAAAAAGTGATGGAGGGCCAGTTGTCGAAGAGTGTTTGCTCTTCAAGGCCAATCAATTTCCCGGAATTTCATGGATCCGAAAAAAGAGGCACAAAGCCAACATTCGAGGTACAACGCGAGGGTCGCATATCTGTTGGTGTAGACTGCATAGTACAAACTCGATCTTTGTGTTTTTCTAAGGAATGGTGTTCCGCTCTCAGCGATAATCAATTTCTAACTTAGTTTCACTTCCAAACAACGTTTCGCCGGCGATCACTAGGAAGTGATATGAAACCGGCGTACGTGATAATACGCGGCGTGGGTTGGATATCTACTATCCGGCCAAGTTTCTAAAGCTTGAGCAAGCACCTTGACCAAGTCGGATAAATCCACAGAATCAAGAGACAAAACCAAGATATCTACGGCCGAGGGTGAAAAGCCACGGAGCAGACAGTGTCTTGAGGGAAGTTCGCTTAGTTTCACGGCACGCGCGAAGTGAGCTGGGCAAGATCCGGGTTTGGTTGCGAAACTTGTCCTCGTCGTCTGCCCAACAAACGATAACCGTAGTAACCTGGGCACAAACACTCGGACCCTAGTTACGAGTGCTCCCGACTTCCGTTATAATTTTCAGGGAACAAACAATGTTGCTGAGAGAGCTGAAGCTTTTTCCAGGACATCCCGAAGACATTGGTGAACAGATATTTATCCGTAAAAAAAAAAAAAAAAAAACTATATATACACACCGATCTTTGGAGGCCCAGTCTGCACATTGGCGATATAATCCTTTCACTTCTGTACCATTAGAGACTTGACCTCGACTTCAATAGTGAAATTCAATGAAACTCGAGCACTGGAAAAGAAGAGTGGTTCATAATACGTAACTCATCATCCTGAAGACGATTTCCACTGTGTTTGACAGCCTGCAGAAACTATGTCACGCGACGATACACGTGTTGTCATTGAGACTGTGTGACTGGATAGCAACGCGTGGAAAACACAACCACACGCGTGCAGTCAAATTTCGAGAAGTGCCGATGGTACGACTGGTGAGACCGGGTCTCAGTGTTGCCAATCGAGCAGAGCCATCACAAACAGCGGTCAGACAGAAGCGAAGCTAGTGTAAATAGAAAAATGGAAATATGAGAGGTTCCGCATTTCGATCACGTTACGCGCTATAAATTCGCACAGCCACACGCGTGGACCAACGGCAGCGAAAAAAAAAAAAAAATAAACCGAAAAAAAAAAGAAAAACGTGGATGAGCCGTGCACAACGCCGGAACACACCAGCTTCAAATTCTTATGTTTGTATCGGAGAGCTGGATGGCATATAACACGTCGATCGATCGGTATACTCGTCGCGTCATCGTTCATTCTGCGACTGTTATTCCCGTCAGCAACGCAGAAAATCACATTTTACGAACTTGAAGAGAAGGAGTCCTGATTGTCGTTGATTCTTCAAACACCCTGATGACTGCCGAATTAACGACTTGACCGTACAGCTCCGCAAATGGTTCTTCCTTATTTTAATGTGGATATGCCATGAAGTTTGCTTTTAAACGTGTCCATTGACTCCGGTGGTAACTTGTTAACTCGCTCCAATTTCATCCGTCCTTATAGCGAGCGAACGGAAAATTTGTTCTTGCGAACAAATTGTAACTTGTTCGCCCTGCAGGACAAAAATTGGGGCGTCGCCGCGGCCACTTCCTGTTGCGATGGTCACGACTTTCCGCTGCCAACATATCCACAAATTCTTCAGCTTTTCATCCGGACATAATTGCTGGAATGTGGAACTCTTCATTTCGCTCCATCGAATTTTTTCATTTCATTTTTCCGTCCACTATTTAATCGGCTTCGTATGAACTACGTTGAAAATGGGTCAAACGGGAATTGGCAAATTAGTATTCTTCCAGTGCTGGTTGAAAATCATTTTCAGTATCGGAAATCGATGGGCACGATGTATTTAGTGGTGGGAAGCAAGAGGTGAGAAGTCAATAATTCTTCGAATCCACGCGAACAGCACCGACGATGGTATTCAGAAACGAGAGTTTTAATTCAATCGAATGGAATCCTTGGAGCTCGGTGGCATTGACAACGAAGCATCACCTGTCAAGCTGGCGCTATTACGGAATTCCGAAAATATTTGAAAAAGCCGCAAAGTTGAAAAGGCGTCGGTGGTGAAAAATCCGGCAATCCGCGAATTCATCCGGCAGTATCGCTTTATTTTTTTTTTCTTTTTTTCTTTTTTATTCGACTCGATAATCCTTCCAGTTTGCGATGCTATGTCGGGATCTAGTGTTGAAATAAACGTGAACAAAAATTGAACGAAATCCGATAGTATGGCATCGGGAAATTTGTCATTAAAAGGGCAAAGGGAAATCGACTGCTGTTGAGTTTCGATCTTCCTCAATAAATGAGAAAGGTCGGAAATTTTAGAGGTCCTCGAAAAAGCCTTTACAGCTGTAGAGTGTGTATAATAGAGGCAGAATTCCGCAAATATTTGAAAAAGCCGTAAATTTGAAAGCGCAGCGCTCCTGGAAAAATCCAGTGATTCCGAAACTCGCCCAGCATCATAAAATCGCAGTATCGTTTTTTTTTATTTTTTATACGACTCGATAATCCTTCCAGTTCGCGATGCTATTCGTGATCTGGTGTTGGAATGAACGTGAATGAAAATTGAACGAAATGCAATAGCATGACATCCGGAAATGTCTCATTAAAAGGGCAAAGGGAAATCGACGTTGAGTTTCGATCTTCGTCAATAAATGAGAAAGGTCGGAAAACAATGTTGCCGCTTCGGAGCTTCTTCAGTAGCTTTGATAGAGTATACCGAACAGAGTATATACCTTTACAGCTTAGGTACACCCAGTTGAGTATGTATAAAAGAGGCAGAATTCCGAAAATATTTGAAAGAGCCGTAAATTTGAAAGGGCGTCGCTCCTGGAAAAATCCAACAATTTCCAAATTCGTCCAGCACCATAAAATCGCAGTATCCTTTTTTTTTTTATTCGACTCGATAATCCTTCGAGTTTGCAATGCTATGTCGTGATCCAAGTGTTGAAATAAACGTGAACGAAACCCGATAGCATGGCATCGGTAAATTTGTCATTAAAAGGGCAAACGGAAATGGACGTTAAGTTTCGATCTTCCTCGACAAATGAGAGAGGTCGGAAGTTTTAGAGATCCTCGAGAATGCAAAGTGAAAGGGATACGAAACAATGTTGCCGCTTCGGAGCTTCTTCAGTAGCTTTGATACAGTGTACCGAACAGTGTATACCTTTACAGCTTAGGTATACCCTGTTGAGTATGTATACAAGAGGAAGTAGGAGAGACTCGACAAGGGTTGACGGGAGTTCCGAAGTCGTCCGTGTTCCCGTAGCTGCGAAACGCGAGAAGGGATGTAGAGCGATACGCTCGGTTGTACCGACGCGAGATAATCTTGGTCTGTCGGGAGGGCGGACAGGCTGTCTCACCATTTCTCACACCCTCACTCACTATACTCGTAAACTCGAAACACTTCGCCGCTGGGAAACACGAGAGAATCGACAGGGGCTGGTGGTACGGACATCCGTAAGGCGAGCCGGACGCTCCGCGACAAGGTTGAAAGGGTGTCCGATCTGTGACACGATGTTTACACTCCCTTCACTGACACACACACACACACACACACTTAAACACACCTTCGTCTTAATCCTTGCGACACTTGTCCGGTCTTAGCCAACTCCCCAAAGATCTTCCATCGAAATTTCCATAATTCTGTTATTCTAGCGGGTGTAGATTTTTCAAAAACAACGTGAAAATACCAACACTTGCTATAATTTTGCTCTAGGGGTTGTAATTCAATAAAGGGTGGAAAATTTTCTTCCCAGATAAATTGTCACTCGAAAATACGTGCCCGTTTAAATTAATTTTATCCATTACGCATCTTTTCATGGATATAATTGTCGGGAAACAATTGCACTCACGTGAATAACATAATCCACGTTTGCGAAAATAACACAGCTCTCTTTCGCTCTCTCTCACTCTCTGTTCTCGCGATTATTCCTAATTTAAAGTTTAAGTTGTGGGAACATTACGCAGCGGATAATGAGTCTTCAACATTTCCTACATAATCTTCCCTAACGATGCTAAATTGCTCAGGGCCCTTTGGTGCTTACCGTACGACGAAACAAAAAGAAAGCGAGCAAACGAAAAAAAAAAAAAAAAAAGCAACAGCCTCGTCTAGTCTCGCACTTCCGCGCGAGGCTAGACACAATTCAACTACCCTGTCGTAGATCGTATCTCCGCGCGTTTCGCGACACGTTCAACGTGAAAAGCTGCACAGCTCGTCAAGAGGCTCTTTCGCGAAACGTAGATAGAGCACTTTAGTTGTTGTTGTTGTTGTTGTTTTTCTCTCGTCTGTACTCGTGCATCGCTCGACGAGCGACGACAGTACATACGATACATATTTAATATATCACGTATACCTCGAGAGAAAACAGCGTTTTACTGCAGAGATCGGAAACGTTGATCGGATCGCCGTGGCTCGTGTGTTCCCAAAGCTCGCGCGCAATTGTCTCGCCGCGAAATCGAGTGCAGCGGTCTTTTATTAGCGCGACGTTTCCACCGAGCCAGTAAGATCGTCGAGAAAAGCGTGGATAATTGTTCAAACAGCAATAAAGAGTTAGAAACGAAACGAGAACTGTCGTTAAACGTAAAAAGGACAGCGCGGCTGCATGGCATGTGGTTGGAGTGTTATCCGGAGCATCGAAAGAGCCGTCACACAAGCTCTTTCACCATTCCATTTCAATCTTTGTTTTGCTTTTTTTTTTTTTCATCCAACTCTTTCCCACTTAATACGAGAATGATACCTTCTCTCAGTCTCTCTCACCGAAAAGTTCGAACCAGGTCGTCATCACGAAGCAGTTCATGCTCGGTCTGCATTGCTCCTGGTGCATTGAAAGCTCTGCTATCCCCGCGCAGTTTTGCATTTCGTTGTTATTCAGAAACAGTCGGACAAGAGCCGACTGTAGTTGTCCTCGCGTCGCCGACTATGACGTATATACGTATACAGTTGAGTATCGGGGTCCCGGACGGGTTTGAGTCGGTCCTCCTTCTCTCAGTGGCATATTTCCCTCTCCTATTTACCATCCGCCGTAAGATTTTTATCTGGCTTTTCGTTTGCACCGGAGCCGAGGGCTTTCTTCATCTTTATTGCAATGTTGTACATCTACAGCGTCTTTCGTGTGTTCCGCAAGATGTTTTATTAATGAAAATGAAGTAGTTTCTTATAGCTTTGCTTTGCTCCCTCGGAGGAAAGTTCTTTGCGCCCGGCTCCTCCTCATCGCGAGGAGATACGGCGAGTTGTATAGATAGCGGAGCGAGGAAACGACCACCTCATTTTCTCCTCGTTCCTCATTCGCTTTCCCTTATTATATACCTATACCCTCAATTTCTGGCAGCTGGGCGAAAGCTCACGCAGCCGAAGTAACCCAACGGAGGGTCCCAGCGGCAACACAGCGAAACGATACGCCATATCCAACCGATTCACCGTCGCGCTTTTCGTCGAGAGAGCGAAAAACGTAGCCATCGCGTGCTCCTCGCGGAACGGCAACGAGAAACGTTTGTCCCATTCTCCTGATATTATTTCCGTTATTCCGTCATCGCAACGAGGTTTCACCGCCTCGCGCCATTTCACTTTTCCCCGACGACGAGTATTTAATATCGCACGTCCGAATTGAAATTCCGAATTGATTCGGCGTGCTCACCCGCCCGTGGATAATAAACGCCGTGGTGTGCGCGACAAATCTCGCTGGCTCCGCTCGTCGACGCTCTCCTGTCTTTTCCGCTCTTATTCTGTACACTATATACGTACACTCCATCATTCCCCACCGTTTATCCATCCATCTATCCACTTTTATATCCGCGGGCTGGAATCTCCCGCTCGATCGAAAGGGTGCGCGACGAGAGAAAACGTCGGGAGAATTAAGTGCGAGAAAAATGTGTACGCCCGGCTGAAGCGGAAAGGGGACTGCTGCGCTTAAATAGGAAAACGGTCGGTTCTAAAAGAGATTTAATATCCTCCGAGGCCGAGGTATGAACGCAACGATGCCTTAACTATCGCGGGAAAAACGTAACGCTGAGACCACCCGGAGAAGCACCGAGGCAACCCGAGCCTGGTGAAAGCGGAAGCGACGCACGTACGTGGCGGAAAAACGTGCCGCGAAACGCGAACGAATCTCTCTACCTGGCATCTGTAGTCTCTGTGTGCCGTGTGTGTCTTCTTTCCCCACCCACGTCTCGTGTGTTGGTCGCATTTCGCGCTCTTCACTTTTCACCCAGGCACATTCCTCACACTTTCCGCAACTGCAGCTGCGGGGCTGCCTCCGGTTTAGCGAGGGGGCCAAGCGATCGTTGACTCCGGTACCACTCATCCCAAAATGACCTCCTGACCTCGGCTTTCTTCATCTCTCTGACCTCGCCCCACGATGACCAACGTGATAAGGGTCAAACGAGCGAAAACCGACGAAACCCAACCGTACGACGTGCGGGGGATTATAGCAAGCGGTGCACACTTTGAAAATGGTGTTAAAGATCGATACGTACGTGAAATGGGCGCCAGTTGTATAACAGGTTTACGAGGAAACCGAGCAGCAGCTCGTCCTGGGTACGAAACACGTATTTAGCGGGGGAGGGGTCGGGGGGGATGACCGGCGTCGACGATATCCGCTGTATTCGATTAGACGCGACTGAGGAACGTCGGGGGCAAATGGATGGTGGGCAATAATAGTCACTTTCAATGCAACGTCACCGGAATTCATAAATTTATGGGGGTAGAATTTGCGGATGGAAAAATGGCTTCAATAACGTGTCTTGTATTCCTTGTTCTCGAAGGCACTACAAACAAAGCTCTGTTCAAATTAGATTAAGTCACGTGGTTTGGTATGTGAAAAACCGGAAGTGCGATAAAAAGCAGAGCTGGAATTCATTCAATATGGTAAGATCACTGTTCAACTTGCAAATCTACTTGTCATGTTGTCAATCTACTTTGACGATATATCGATGAAAGCACAGCGAGAAAAAAAGGTTCCATTGAAATTGAAGTGTTTCGTGTGATTGACGATTTCTGTGATTCGATGGAAGGTTTTCTCTCGATGCATGGAAATGCGTTTTAGGATTTGCGTGGCTATAGGATTTCCACAAGGAACAACGCGATTGTAAATGCCAACGCAGTAAAGGAAAGTGAAGCGAGACTATGCAGCGTACATAAATATACGGTTGACGGAACTAACCACCAGGTCGGTGGGTAGGTGACTAGCTGACTGGATGCAGTTTGCCCAAATGGCAGACGCAGTCCGCTCGTCCCACGGAAATGGAGCTTGCACCTCTCTTCCTTCATCCGTCTCGCTTTACCAACGCAATATCTCTTTCTCCATCGCTTGTTTATCCATTTGGTTCCACCGGTACGTCCACCATCCACCGTGACAGTTATCCCAAACTGTATCGTCGTGTAACAGTTTTCCCTACCTTCAGCATTCTCATCTCTGTCCAGCCACTCTGGACTGTTATGTATAATATCTGTGTGTATATATATATAATGTATGTATAGCAAGGTTACCGTGAACTTCGTTTACATTCACTAATCTACCGAAACTCGTAGCCTCCGAAAATTGCATTAAGCCCCGGCTTGACCCTCTTCTGCACTTGAGTATATCGCACACTCACTTGCATCTCGCATTTGATCCTCACATCCGGATACATGGTTATTAATGTTAGTGAAATTATCATATGAAAGTAAAAAGCTTCGATATTATATTAAAAATACAAGTGTCGAATAACAATCAACTGTTTGTTGGTGTTACTTAACACCGTTTATATTTGCATCATGTTTTGTATGAAATTTGATTAGCCATTCTTTAAAAAAGACAATTTTTACAATTGAAAAAATGTTTATCGTTAACGTTCAACCCTTTCAGTAGATTGTCCGGTTTGACATTTTTGTTTTCTGATTATTGAAGCCATCGCGTGTGCTGATAACATCCTGTTGTACTCAATCAAATATTCAGATGTCATTTTGGGCGATACCACGATTCAAAAATTCGCAATAGCCATCACTGAAAGTTGAAAGGACATTTTTCTCTCTTCCGGTGCGGTGATAGGTTGTATACATAAAGAAGTTGGTTGCCGAGAACATTTAAATTGACGAGGGTGAAATCGTGTTTTTCGATAGCGTTTTATGGGAACAATAACCACGATGACCTCAACGAACTGTTATTTATCCCTCTCGTTTTCTAGCATTCCACTGAGATTGATTTCCACTCGGGGAATCGATCAGTCGCAACGTGAAAGTCGCGAGGGCTGAAAAGGGAGGCTTTACGAAGGGAGAGAGAAGTGTGCGGTCTCTTGATAAATCGGTTTTTCGCGATGGTACGTCGACAGAGGCAAGAGACAGCAGTGGAAGACAGTGATTGTTCGCGCGTGAGACGTTGAACTTCTTGGTGAGTCACGGGAAAAAGGATTCGAAAGGTTTGTAGACAGATATATAGGTAGAGCACCAAGTGCAAGGGAATAAAGGGTGACGTCGGGACGTCGTTCGTGTTCGGAGATAACACTAGTCTCCGGAGGGTAAAAAACCCTTGGTTTTCACCACGGCTCGTGGGCTTTGTCTCTGTTGGATTATCCACTTCCGCTCCCTTGCCCAGGATTACTCATATGTGAGGAGAGACAAGAACTGGTGAAAGAGGATTAATGACCATACACTGACTCCAAGTGTGAAATCTACGAAGTTCAGTATGGACTGTAATGACACTTTTCAAGCTCCCGTTGCGTCGTTCGTACGATTTTTTGCATTAATGTCAAAAGTATAATAGATAGATGAATATATTTAAAATCGTATTTTTCCAAAAAAAGCTCGACCTGAAGACGACAATGCAGGATGAAGAATTTCTACGAATTTGTGCTCCTTAAACTGCGGTTGGATAGTACAAACAGCTGGAAAGAACGCAGGGGATTTTCCAGGAATGCCGGACCACACGTTTACCTCTTCTACTGCGGCTTATTTCCCATCATATCTACCCCTTCGGGGGTCTTGAAAAAAATTGCAGTACTACCTTAATTAAGGCTTCGTCAATCGATACATCGGCCAGTAAATTATATTTGATATAAAATAAATAAAATTCTTAATCAACGCCATTCGAAATCTCATTTTTTAGCTTTAAAAGCGAAAAGCAAAAAGCTCGGCTTGAACACAACATCGCAGGATGAAGAAATATTTCGAATTTGTATTCTTTAAACTGCGGTCGGGGTGGAGAAACCGCAGCAAAGAACGGGGAAACTTTTGCACGGATGTCTGACCATGCGTTTACCTTTTCCACTGCGGCTTCTTTTCCTATCGTATCTACTCGCAGGATGGCGGTCGGGAAAAAAACGCAGTGCTGCGCTATCTTCATTGGGACTTCGTTGAGGTGGTTATGCATGTGTTATGCATGTGTCCAATACCAGAAGAGCGGCACGGTACATTGCAACCACATCTGCATTACAGAGTTCGCGAGGGTATAAGCCGTCGTAGGTAGCACTCACGCGCTCTTCCTCTCGTTCTCTCGTATCGCGATACGAAAAACGACTTTACATAATGCGCCGTTTGTTATTTACATAATGGAAAAAGGTCCGAAAAGTGCAAACAATAAAGTAAGTACCGGATGAGAGAGAGCGAGTGAGAGACAAGGCCAGGAGGGAGATTCGCATCCCCCTCGCTCGGGGGATGTATCGTATTCTGGACCGCCCCGGTGAAATGGAGATGAGCCCGGGAGCTACCTGAATAACTCGTACTCTTCATTCTCTTACGGTATGTATACGTAATACATATACAAAGTACACGTAGTATATGTAGATACCAAAAATAAAATGGTAATTCGAGTTTACTTAAAATCCCGCGTGGGATAAGGAAATTTCATCTTAAGTCATCCGGATTACAATACGAGATGGAAAAAAAAAAATTCGTCGAAAATTCTCGGGACATTCCTCGGTCCTAGATTCTACTTTTCATCACGATTATTATTTTATTTTTCCCTCATCTTATGGAGGAATAATTTTTTAAATTTTCTATACGGACACGCTCATCTTTCCCCTTGCATTATTATTATTATCTTTTTTTTATCTTAGCACAATATATGAAAAAACAGCTTAAAGATTCCTGACAATTCTCGTAAGATAAGAAAATTTTTATTTTAAGTCATCCAAGTTACAATATCGTATAGAAAAAAGAAAAAAAAATCCTTGAAAATTTGCAGGACTTTCTTTTTCTAGATTCTACTTAGGATCATGATTATTATTTTATTTTTCACTCATTTTATGGGGGGCGAGGTTTCCTTCGTATGAACACGGTCATGTTTCCTTCTTTCTTTTTCCATCTTGGCACAATATGTGAAACATGAGCGGCAAAGTTATCGAGATGTAATAACACGCGCTATAAACTTTCTTTATTTTCTCTTTCGCACTGTGCGCCATGGCGAAGGGGGTTACATTGGTGGCTCTTATTGGCCCGGCACAAACGAGCCTTCCGACGACGGAAGTAAGACTACAGCGAGCTTCTGGTTCGCTCGCGCGCTCTCTTCAGCTCGGCTCCTCTCCGCCAGCTGGAACATTGAGAGGTATCGCAAATTTTCCGAGGCTCCGACAAACGAGAGTTTATTAAAAATTCAATGGCTGCTTGGGCCCGAGAGGAGGTCGCGTCTACTCATATTCTCATTCACTCGTTTTCCTCGTCCCAGGTCGCGCATCCGAGAATAAGAGGGAAAATGGGCTTACGCCTCAATAAAAATTATTTATTAAACGAAAGGGCTCGGCCGTAACCCTCTTATTTAACTCCGCTACAGTTCGTACATCCCGCTTTAAAGCGCTTAATACGCCGCACCGGAGTCTCATTATTCATTCTGTAATTTAATGAAAAGCGATTTTCACTTTAATTGTAATATCTTTTATTTTAAAGAATATTCGCAAAATTGTGGGTAACGCTATAGTTGCGCTGAAGAATAAAGAGAAATTAGAGATGAGGGAGGATCAGTCGCGTTATATCCCCGTAAATTAATTGCACCGCTACGAGCAACAAAGAGTTCCCTAGGGTAATAATTAAATATAACAAGGTATCCTCAAAATCCGATGCATAATTCCCACCGGTTCTCCCGTTTTGTAGCTCATCAATTAAAATGGATGTATCGATCTCTTCGCCGCCAATATAAAGCCGCCACTGATGAGCTTTCGCAGTCGATGAAAAATCATTAAAAAGCCAAAGACGATTCGGTGTCTGGTTCTTGGGACCGGAAGTGCGTACACCCCGACACTGAACGTCGATCATAGGACACAGAAATCATTTATAAATGATGCCTCCAATAATCTTAAATGCAATAAATAAAATATAGATGTTTTTAAAAACCGAGTCGAATTTTCTTGAGGTCGAAATTCTTCCACTTTTTTCATATCTCGTATGTGATGGGAAAGTAAAAAGCTGCGACCATCGCCTTCGGGCAGTTTTCTCTCGCACTGAAATCCCACGAGAGAGCCGGAAAATCTATACTCAGGGTGGAACCCATGAGCCGATATCAAGCCGCGCACCACACACATATATACCATATATGTCCTAGGTTATTAATGTTTAAAATTGCAATATGGTGTCTTTGGAAATGTTGACTCGCCCTCGGGAGATTTGCAAGTAGTGCGTGACCCTCCAACGATAGTTGCACCGTTGGCAAATAAACGACGAAGCGGTCAGGCCGCTGTGCAAACTCCGTCTGTGGGTCGGAAAGTACTACTTTCAACTTTTTTTTTTTTTTCGTACGAGTGGACGAATCGAATACGTTTTATGTGTGCTGGTTAAACAATCAACGGTGCACTGTGCTATACTCGGTAACTCAGTCTATAATATATCGTTAGGTGGTTCAGTAACTTGCAAAGACACATAATAAAAAAAAGGCACTAAAAAGAAACGTGAAGTTTTTTTTTTTCACGTACAAAAAGCACTTTTTTTGCTCGTCACTGAAAAAAAAATGTCGGATTCGAAAGAAAAGTAATTATTTAAATAAAAATTCATTGACCCCGTGGAAAAAGTGAAGTTGATGGGTCGTCCGGATAAATATTAGTACAGTGTCTCATATCAATACGAAGAAACTAGGAGAAATCGCACAAGAACGTTACAACTAACACCGTTCGCAACATTGAAAATCTACCCACCGAGAAAAAGTCGTGGCTTTGGTAAATCTCTGGAGAATCCAGGATCTTGGCAGACACCACCGCAGGAGTCGAGACGGACAGCAGCGTTCATTGTTTTTCTTCGTTTTTTTTTCCGCCTCCTTCGTCCATTCCTTTCTTTACACTTCTATTCAATTTCGCACTACTTTTTCTCCCGCTTTGATCCCGACCAAAGAAGCACATGAAATATTGAAGATATTATCATTAATTCATCCGCCGAGATACCGGCTCGAGGCGAAATGGAAGTGAACTTCGTCTGGTGAAGATTAAAAAAGTATTCGAATTGGAAACGGGGTCAAAAAGTTGTCAAGACAAATTAGCATTTTTCTTCAAAAAGTTACTATCACTAATTTATGTCCATAAATATTATTTCTACTTAAGAATATGTACAGCAAATAAAAATAATTTTGTTTTACTCAAATATTTTGTAAATGGGAATGAAATATACGTTTTTGAGAAGAAAAAAAAATTGTTTTGCCTTTTTTTTGTTAAAAAAACACTGTCATCGGAATTTATAAATTATCGGGCTGATCTAAGATGATGGAAAAAACAAATTGTCTGAATTGAAAGTGCTTTTTGTATGTTGTGAGAAAATAAATAAAAATTGTAAAAGTGGAAAACGAAGTTAAGCGACTGGAATGTACTTGAGGGCAGTGGCCAGCAAGTCGAAGTCTCTGTAACTACTTTAATATCCGAGCGAAGAGAGTCACGGAAAATCCATAGCACACTATACGCGCCCACTTTTAAATTCTACGCTCCAGTGGAAACCACATTTCTGTCGGCATTCCATAGTAGCCGCACTCTGGAAAACTCCAACACTCTCGTCCCCTCGACTCGAATGTTCGTCGCACTACAGCCTCGAGAGATTCAGAAAGCGGGACTCTGTTTTTATGAAACTTTCATCCCTCGTAATCTCCCAGATATCTTAAGCTATCTCAACCTCTCGACAGCAAAGGCAGTCCGACCAACAAAGTCGTATTTCAACAGCAGTCAACATATATTTTTCTTGTAATACTCAACGTTCTACGACGCGACTCTCTTTGCTCGCTTCGCACCTGTAAATAACGTTTCCTCGGTACTGGCCAAGTGGAAATTGAACGTTCCTCGGTACGAATATAAATGATTTCGAGAAGGGATAAAGAAAGAGTTTGTAATAACACAATAATGACGAAGAAATTTTAATTTTGTTGATTGGATCTGCGTTAATTTTGCCTTGTACAAAGTGGAAATGGTGAATAGCATGAATGACTGAAAAAAAATTTTTTTTGCGATAACAAAATGAGAAAGCAATAAAATATCATCGAACCCAATTGTTATCATGAGTTATCAGACAGAATTTCTTGCTCATTTCAATACTTGATTTTTTTTCCAATATAAAAATGAACAATAAAATGATTACAAATTCTATATCTGTTCTCCAGTTTCATTCCATCAATGGTAAAAATGATCACAGAAGGGCTTCAATTGTTTTTCTGTTTCCACGCTTCTGTAGTCTTCTCCACTCAGTTTCGTTGTCGTCCGCTCGTTAATGATCGTGCGTCCCATCCTACCGACCGATGAGCGAACGAATTCTGCGGATTTCCTTGGAGAGCCTTCGAGGATTTCGCTTCACGCAAGATCGGTCACACAGAGGCCAGAAGGAGTTACCCCGCGAACGACCTCAACTCACCCGCTTTAACTTGATCCAATCTCGGCGGAAGTTCATGGGATTAGGTCGTAATCCGAAGCCCGATTATAATCTCTCTATCTCTCTCTCGCACCATCCACTCTATCTCTACTCTTTCTCCACGTTCCTCGGTAGACCGGATCGTCAAGTTTCCTATAATCGTCTTCGCCGCTGCTGCATGTCCTAGAAATGAGACTGTCCTTCGAAAACGTACTCGCAGCGTCTCTCTTATGTCGCACCGTAAAGTATCGTGTCGGAACGCTTTTCCGGCTCAAACCTTCATCCCAAATCCTTGAGGAATCGCCAGTAATATCATAACGAAAAAGATAACCGACTCAGTCGTCATTAACCTGGTCAGAGGGCTTATCACCGCACTGATAACCGCACACCGAATCCGTTCGATCGTGGGATTACAAATCGTTACGGTAAAACACCACAAAAAAAAATAAAAACAAACCGGACATAACAAAAAGGAAAGAAAGCTTTCCAACTGCCTGATATAAAAGTTCCCATTGCCTTCCGATAACGACAATACGTACCTATCATATTCTAAATAAAGAATAGCTGCATCCACCATGGAATATCATGAAAACAAGGTTACCACTCTTTTCATCAAACTCCTTTGTCTCCAGTATCATTTCCTCTGCGAGTACGTGATTATATTTACCATACGTCGATATCAATTTCGCTTTGCCATATTCGCGATGGCTCGGATACCGAGTCGATTCATCCATAGTTCGGATTCTACTGTGCATGGTTACCGCTGCTAATATCATCAGTTTACCGAGGGATAAAGATACGGTAACGTAGACACGTTCTGCATATAGTAGTCTTGTCGTGGCAGTACTTGGAATCGAAACCATGAACGCGAGTCCACATTGAAGGATCATCATGGCTGATAGGGGAATATTGCCCGAAGGCCATGTCAAGGTGATCCCACGCGAATACCAAGCTCCCAGGGATGCAAGTACAAAACTGTACACAGGCGAAAGAGGATCACGGAAACGTGAGAGCACGCTCAGAGGAAACCGGTGAAACGAGCCGCGACCCTGTTCGAGCCACTCAACATCAGACAGTCATATTACAGCCCGAGGCAGGTTATCAGAATGGCGTATGGTCTCGTGCATATGAGACCATCTCCACCACGACCAAACATTCGAGCCGACACAACAGAACAAATTGCATCTCGAGGCCGTGTTGTGAAATATTCCAGGGCGAATGTAAATTCGGGGACTGGGGCTTTTGCGTTACCGAACACGGGACCGTGGCTCGGCGTCGCGGTTGGAACGAGACATTCTCACCGAGGAACCCTGCCAGAGAAAGTATAATGCTGCGGTACGTGCGTTTCCAGGAGGAGAAACGAGAGAAAGAGGGAAATGAGAGAATTGTGGTAAGAGTGAGAAGTGGAAGTCAAGGTAGGTGCGCAGCGTTGCACCGGCGAAACACGCCTGAGAGTTATGTGGCGAGGCGAGCCGACAACCCCTTTAGCACCATGTGACAAATACACCTTACGTACGTAAAGAAAAACGCAGGCTTTCTTGTTCTCCGGCAATGTGAGTGTGTGTGTGTGTGTGTTTTTTTCAACTTCCCTTCTTTTCTTTTCATTTTTCGCGCCCCTATTCACGGCACGCGGTTAGCCGGGTTAGATGTGCAAGAGGAGCAACAAATCTTTCGCATTTTTCTCACCCTCTTGTCGTGTTGTCTTGTGTGTGTGTGTGTGTTTATTTTTTTTTATTTTCTTAGGGAGGAACAGGGAAGGCGTAGAAAGCAGTCAATCAGTCACATGGTTTGCGAATGCGGTTGACAGCAAATCACCTAGCACTGAAGATCGTTGTCGCTTCACGGCGCTCCCTCTCGAACGATAAATAGGTGCTTCTTCTCCCGCCTGATCCGGGAACAGACTTTGTGTCACTGATTTTCCACACCCTTCGTATTCACACATACGCCACGAATTTTTCAACCTCCCTGACAAATCACGATGAGAAATCCTTAGGCATTGTCTGGTTTTTGTGTCCCTTAACTACCCTGAAATATATCGACGGGCTCATCATCATCATGTCGAATTCGGGAGCAATGCAAAAGACTTTGACGTACTGGGTCAATATTTTTATCCAGCCAAAAAACAAAAACGATTTAGCGTCGATGTCATCAAGTGATTTTGACACCGAGTCCGAGTTTCAGGCGGAAAACATGAGAAGCCTCGCGATATCTCGAGTCATAATCATAATGTCTCGACAAACAACTAATTTAGCGTATATCGCAACAAGATTAATTATCGCTGCATTAACGAGTGGAGAATACGTATTCGTTTTCGTACCCGGTCTATGTAAACGAGGGTAATTAATGGGGGTCTCGAGCTTGTTATGTGCCGCCGTGCGACGCGACGCGGGTCAGAAGGGCACGAAGGGTGGAGGCGGAGAACGAGGTGGTTGCGCGGACACTGACAGGGAAGAGGAAAGTGAGCGGGTTTGCCCTGTCCGCGGCGGTACTTGCCGTTCAACAACGGGGTTAACAAAGAGAAGTCCGGAGTCACCAACCCCCAAGTTGGGTATTAAGGGAGATTACCCATAATGCCGGGGTCATAATTGTAGGGGGTTCCTTCGTTCTCCTGCTCTCCGGCAGTCTTTACGTTGCTCTCCCGTGCGTCATTCTCCTCGTGAAACGCTGTTTCGCTAGCCAGCCAACAAGCTCGTCCCTCCTCAACATGTATATTTCAATTGTCTTCCCGCATACACAATGAATCGTTAAAAAGCCTTCAGAGCTTTCACCAAGGTGCTCGTCACTTCCATCGTTACCGACCACCGAAAGCAGTTAAGGGGTATTGGGGCTTGCGTAATTAAAAGGGCTCGCCGCTCCCCTTCGACTCATCTTGGCGAAAAGCACCCTGTGAAGGATGTTCATATCGTCACACCAAACCAGTTCACCGAAGGTATTAAGCCGCATAGCGAGTCTGCGAGATGTCGCCGTGAAATCACCCAGGGCTAGATTGCGATTACTATGGTCAATTTCTGAAGCGCATCGAATGGGCAGTAAGCTGATATGGTCGAAATACATGAATACGGATGAAGTGAGATCATTGACATTACTATGTTCAATTTGTGGTGCGCAGTTAACGTGGAGACATTGAAATATGTAACATTCGATTCGACAGCGCGTTTCACAGGTTCCCATGGTTTTCACTTGATTAAATCTAAGCAATATTAGCTTATCGTGATTTCTCGTCTAACCAACAAACCGCGCACAAATGCATAAGTGCATAAGTAACGAGAGTATTTCAATTGCCTTTTTTTTTTTTCTCCATCTCACATCATCGTTCGACATAAAACGTATTAGGTACATAGCCACTTTGCAAGAAGGAAGAATGAAAGCTGCTGGTGTGCCGTATTCCCGAGTGGAGAAGGTCAAGTGAATGCGGCCTGCAACGAAAGCTTAACTCGAGTGTATTTACGTGGGTAATCTTAATCGGCTGTGAGGGAAAAGTTGAGCTCGAGTGAAGTTGTGTGGCTCAGCGACACGTTGAACGAGCGGGGCGGATTTGCGAGTGAGGGATTGAAGACTGGGCCAAGAAGAAAAGGAGGAAAAACGAGATCACAAGGGCCGAAGGGTAGAAAGAATGAACGGCCACCTCGGAGAACAAGAGGGTGAAAAGCACTCGACGTGTACCATCGGCCACACCCTCTCACTCTTCGCATCAGCTTCCTCTTTCCCACTACTGGCTCTCCTCTTCGTCTGCCTCTGCAGGCCGCGTGACTGAGTGGTTGTAACCTCCAGGTGCTGCATAGCATCGGCAACATAAGCACGACGTTGTCATCGTTCCCGATACACCACGCCCTCTACTTAGCACTGTTTCTGCTGGCAACTTCCTCACCGCACAGGACGCAACAACGTCAGCAACGTATTAACCTGTGCGCGGCCCTGATGACCTCCGATATGACAACACAATGACAAAGAACGTTGTGGCTGATACTACTTCAATGACAAAGTCCGCTTCGCCACTTTCGGGCACCGGGCGTTGATTTTTACAGCTCTTTTTCCCACTATCCGTTTGTTCGCTTCCCATCAAAGCTTTTAACGTCAAGACCCTACAACCCGTACGCTCGGCTTAGGGTGAGTGGCTTTTAACATTTTTCCGTTTTTTTTTTTTTCTTTTTCTTTTTTTTTCGTTCCCCTACCCCTCCCTTACACTGACAATGCACGATCAACGTGGAGAGATTCGGCGGTCGTCAGTCCAAGAAAAGAGAATCTCAAGTCTGAATAGAAGAGAAGAATGGATCTCTCCTTTTTCTTCTGGATCTGATGGTAAGGGACGCTGACTTAAGGCTGACAGATATAACGCACCTGACTCACTTTAAGGCGTAATAAGGAAGCGGAATGACTCAATTTTACTCCGAACATCGCGGAATCCCATCTTTACTCCCGCACCATCAAACTCACCGTCGTCGGTGTGAAAACGAGAGTAAGCCTTCGGATTACCATAAATCTTAACCTACCCATAGCCCATAATGTGTCACAAAATTTCATTTGCGGTTTGACCTGGACAAAAATGAAACCTGGTCTTGTTTCGGAAACATGAACCCATAAAATCTGATTTTATCAGTGAAAAATGCCGCAGTTTTGTTTACCTATCATTTTATCCGCACTTTAGTAAACCTGACACGTCGTCCTATTTTTATTTTTCTAAATTCTCGAATGATAATAAAAAGAGTCCATGATTTTTTCATGCGCCTTCGTTTATCTGATTTCACCAAGGTATGAATAGGTTCATTGACATCGAGTTTCGAGAATTAAATTCGGCACTTTACATCCGACTTGACAATGGATATTTTCAATAATCGTCGGCCCAGAATTTCACTCTGGGCTTTTGACAATCGCGACAAAACGAAGCAGGCGTCTGAGTCTCGGGACGATAACGAGGTATTTTTCTTGAAGAGATCATCGAGCGTCTCGCGCGTGTATGCGTTTCTTCGCTTTTACTGGCAACCCTCGCGGAGCGTTCACCGCTTCCGAAAAAAAAAAAAAAAAAAAAAAAAAATGTGATCTCTCGAAATGTCGGGAATTGTGCGTGGGTCCTTGGCGAGAAGGAGAAGAAAAAACGGTATATCTTCCGTCTGAATGAGGAGAGGAGAGGGGCAGGTGGAATTTCGGGACGTGTGAACGGATCTCGTATAAACTACCCATTTTCCTCAATCATTCTCTTCCCCATTCTCGCGCTTCTTCGAATAATATTGAAGGATCCATGAGAATGCCTTCTGTATATCCGCCTCTCTCGGTGTTCCCACATTTTGTCGGGAGAATAAGTTTCCGAGAGCCGAATATCATGTTATGCCAGTTCGAGCCGACGAGCAAACTCTGTCCGAGGGAAGAATAATCAAATAAGAGGGTTGGCGTGTTTGAGAGAGTCTCGGATCGAGCAGACACAAGCAAAGGACCAAGGATACTTTTCGGCCCAAGTGGAAATCGCAGGTTCGCCAATACCGGGATGAAAAACGTCGCGAGAGGTCAAACTCGTGGGTCCGAAGGTAACGTTCACGTGGAATTCCGATATCATGCCGAGAAGTGAGCAAAAATATAAGCAGAAGAAACAGATGTAGAAAGTGGCAAGGAGCTTACGGCACCGTCTTTACCCCTGCCCATCGCGCCCACCCTGTAATACCCATCAGGGCCCACGGTTTCAACCCTCCTCGGCAGTTTCTTCCAGGCTCAAAGCCCGCTTGTGCTGGAGAAGCAACGATTTATACGAAAAATCATGCGCTGCAGCTGGGAGAAAGGAAAACTTATATGTATATTTCTATGGTGTAGGAAAAGCCCACAGCGCTCGTGGATCGGACAGCTATAAATATATTTCTTTTATACACGTCGTTATCGCTGCGCCAACCCTCGCGGCATCCGAATTCCTCGCCGATTCATCATTCACCGTTTTGTATACTCTTCGCGGCACAGAAAATAAATATATATGTATATATGTGCGTATCTATATGCATACCGATGGACCTTCGAGGATTTAATTCTTATAAATTGCGGTATCGCTTCCCTCGCAATACACGACCCCTCTTACTGTCGAATGAAATTTATAACTTCACTCGGAAAGCTGTAAACCATTGTGGGTATTGTAACGAAGTAACCGACAACGTTCGCAACTTTGGATTTAAAAAACCACCCATTGATGATTTTTTGCCTTTGAATATGCTGATGATGACGCGAATTGAGTTGGGGAAAAAACTTATTTTTTTGACATGAATTCATTTCAATGAGTAGGTATAATTATTACTGTACTTTTTTTTGACAACTAATTACCTGGAATGTAATTAAGTCGTTCCTGTGGATGGAGGTTATTAACAACGTCATAGGAGCCGTAAATTATTTTGAAAAAACAATTAAGGTGCTTATGTAATAATGATGGAATAATGTAAAGTATGAAAAACAATAAAGCTTCTGGTCATCCGATGCTGTTATAATAATTTTTCGTCGATTAATCAACGTCCCCGGGGAGGTGGAAAATGTAATCCCGTTGATTTTACGTATCGTTAAATACGTTAAATAATTTCACCTATTTTCGTGACGTATACATTCGTCGCGGGTGACGTACGCGTCGAGCGTGTACGGCAACGAAAATTCAACGGTCACCCACAAACCGCGAACGGGCGTTTACAGTGCGCGTTGCAATTATTTGCATCAAACACATTCTCGACGATTTTATCGCTCGTTCCGCTTCCAGAAACAGTGTACCCGCATTATTAGCTTGACAAATAATCCCGGTGGATTTCACGGTGACAAATGAGCTGGTACGCGGAGCAGTTTATTCGGATAGGCGTAACAACGAAAACGGCGCTGCGCGCATCGGTATACACGGGCGTGTCCGTATATATAAGCTCAGCCCGCGTTATTTGCATACGCATTATCCTGTCGGTTTTCCGTTGTAACGATCCCAGGCTTTCCTCGGAACCTGCAAGGGCATTTTACCATATCCGCATCGACGATACGACATTTCGTTGCTTCGGCCGGTGCGACGCTTCTCCGCGCCCGGCAGACGTCGGTGCGTCTTCATTATTTCGCAACGAATTGACGAGCGCTTGTGAATCATGGATTGGCAGTAACTTTGCTGATGTTGAATAAAAGGTGAAAGAAAGTTGCTTGATTTTTTTCCGATTTTTTCGAGGGTGCCTCAAGGATTTGAAATTGCGATTTTTTAAATGATGTTAATAAACATGTTAATGTAGGTTTAATGATCTTAAAATGAGGAAAATATTCCTGCGTAGCTTCCCAAAATGGTATTTTGTGATACTAATGCGAAAAAGCGTACTTTTCTACGAAATGTATTTTGCGCCTGCAGTGCGGTAAAAGTGTGCGATAAAGTCTTTGATCAGAATTTGACTCTCATACTTTTGCAAGTATTCCAGGAAGTGTTTACTGGATTCTTAATCATTATTAACAAAGTTACATTCTCCCCCTTATGCAATCAAGCGTCTAAATAAATCGAGGGTCGCACGATATTTCACAGGTTTAATAGCGTGGGCGTTGATTGTTTTCTCAAGTTTTCTTCGAGTAGGAAAAATTCCGAGGAGCCGGTACTTATAGCCAGACTGAAAGAGGGTTGAGCCGTGTTGAACAGCGGGTGTTCCTGTACACGTTCTAAAGGCTATTATCACGAGCGACCGATAATTTATTATTGTTTACCCGGCAATAATTAATCACCGGTGACATGGTTGGAGCTGAGAGTCCGGGCAGTCCTTGTACTTTTATTACGTACCTTTTTTTACGTATTGTCTCTCCCCTCCCGCCCACGTATTGTCAGTCGTCGTTGAATTGCCGGAGTCGATGCCGGGTAACGCGGGAAATATGATATATTTCTCCCTCTGTCTTTGCCCGGCCCTCGGGAGAAGGAAACGATGCTGGTGGATGATCATGTACCTTGGCAACGCGACCTCAGTGAACCCAGCGTGATCGATGCCTTGCCACTCCACTTCTTAGATCCGATATACAGAAATTTCATTATTTCCGCCGTGGAATCGAGTCAAGACAAAAAGAAGACGAAGACGAAGTACGAAGAAGCGAAAGCGCGTTACGGAGTCGAAGAAGTCGGGGTCACGAGTCGAGAGACGCCGGATCTTATTAGAGCGAGGACGCGAAGTAGCGAAGCAGCGGTCGGTCTATCCTTTGCTGTCGCTCGTCGGACGAACGAGAAGCTGAAGAGCCGCCGGTGGAGGAAGAAAGGAGATAGATGAAGAAGAAGAAAAAAACGCCGGTAAAAAAAAACAATTCGAGTGGTGGAAGCACCAGGAAAACGGAGAAGAGGTAAGTAGAATCCCAAGCTCTCGAAGATGGCTAGTGCGAGGATGGCGCGGATCCTTTCCTTCCCATCCTCCCACGGTCACCCCCAGAGCCCTCCTCGCGTTTTCTTTTCTTTAATTAATGTAACGAGCCTGAATTCCCGTAGGACGATGAGATTCCCTCCTTCTGGCACTCTGACTGGCTGACTTCCGCTCCGATTCTCTCCGATATTGCCTTGGGTTACGTTGAATATTATTTTACTTCGCTGGTCATTGTCGTTGTGGCTCTTTTTTTTCCGCTACTCCAGACTGGTGGTCCATCTCTGATGGCTTTCTCGGTCTGCAGAATCATCCGCACCTTCTAGAACGTCGGGTTGGCTGGTGATTTGTTGGAGAATTTCTTTTTTTCCAATTATTCGTTAATAACATATTGGAATTGTTATTATGCAAAGTCAATCTACGCAGTTCCTCGAATATGCGTGATTTTTTTCAGATTTCAATACCATTGAAAAGCGTTCGAAATTCTCTGTGAATCGCACATTTGAGCGGACTGTACCTTAAGCTTTATTCGAGTAGCGCGAATTCGGACGGGGAAATTCCCTCCTTCTTGCGCTCTAACTGACTGACTTCCGCTCCGGTTCCCTCCGATATTGCCTTGGGTTATGCTGAATGTTATTTTACTTGGCTGGTCAACGTCCTCGTGGCTCTTTTTTTCGCTTCTCTCGACTCGAGGTCCATCTCCGATGGGCGTCCCGGTCCGCAGGATCATCCTCACGTTTTAAGTGGCCAAGTTAAACCACTGGGAACTTCCTCGCTCAATGTTAAACGCTTATAGAGCAGTTTCTCTCGCACCTAACCTCACTTTTTTCGGTTTTTCGGCTCTACCAAGCAAACAGCTCTGAGGTTCGACAGGCGAGAAGGTCAGCCCATTTGTGCCATGCTCTTGCACATTCGCCCGAAATTTGAGCTTTATCTGCCGAGTAGTTTGGGAAATAATAGGTTTCAAAATTTCGAGGTGGAGTGGAGGACGTGTCAACGCCTCTTAAAATGTCGAACGAAACCCGAGGCTGAAGTGTGGGAGACCGGCACAGCTGACGTACTCGTGGTATATGCAAAATAATAGCTTGGTTTAAAATCCAAAAGCTCCAGGCTGCCTTCTCAGCGGCCTCTTGTCCACCCCGACGCATAGGAAAACATACGAGTCTGCTCCAACGTGCCGGCAAACAATATATTCTTTTTTCTCCTTTTCTTCCTTTGACAAATGACCTCGACGTTCTGTCCTTTTTTTATTCCCTCTTCTCTGACGCTATTCGGAGTTGAGTATACGCACGGGCAGCACACAAATGCTATGTGCTCGCGAGCCCTGACGGCCAAGTGCCGGAACCAGAGTCCAGCACCATGCCCAGCTCACGTGAATAAAGAGCTTTTTCACAAGATGAACGCGCTCGGTCTTCTGACACGTTAAACTCGATTGTTCAGTTTACCTCCAAGTTTTTTTCCCCTTTTTCATCGCTTCATTGTCCGTGATGTCTGTGGTGCACATCCGTTAAATACTCCAACGTCGAGGAACGCCCAATTAACATATTTTTCAAATGTGTGATCTTAGTATTGCAATTACTCGGACTTTTTCTTCCTTCGATAGATTTGATTATTTGCCAGGAAAATCTCGAACGTTGAATTACAATTTTTCTTGGGTATCATCTCCGCACTTCAGCCTCTTTCGTACAACAATATATCCATTTTGGTTTTTTTTTGTTCAGAAAATTCAATCAATTTCAAAATGTTAGAATGAATGTGAAATACTTGAAGCAAGCAATGAAACTAATTTCAACCATCACTGGAATACTCTCCAATGCTCGATAGAGAGTGGAAAAGTAAAACAATTAATAACGTCGTAATTAGTTTGTATACTGTACCAAATGGAATGTCGTTAAATTGGTATATCACGGATTCGCCATTTGAAATGTACACAAAATTTCCTCTGTGCCGTTATGAAATTCTTTTGTAATTACCGGTACATTCCCATGGGCACACCCCCGTTTTCGAAATATCATAACCCACTGTATTTGTATCTTGTCTGCCAAACATTTGCTCAACAAAAATCAGCATTCGCACACAATAAATATATATTTTTAAATCTGAGATTACCTCTTTTTCGTCTTCCTAGATAATTTTTCATGTCTCCCAAAAACAAAGCTTTTTCTATGAGGTAACAAAAGAAAACACAAAAACAAAAACACCAAGAAAAATCCTCTGCAAATGAGAAAAAACCTTCAAGCTCAAATTGCGCCAATAGAACGTAAATTACGCTGAGGAAAGAGAGTCATCAAAATATTTTTATCAGCGCCCCAACAACTTTTATCCAAAGCTGTATCCCGTTTGTGCTTTGAAGCAATGTGCGTGAACTCTCCGGTGGTTGGTTGTGGAGGGGGTTTACAGAAAGCCACCCCATGGCTATTTCCACTACCCTGGCGTTGTCACTTGTCGCTACCACCCCGACTCGCTCGGTGGCGCTCACTGTTTACCTATACAATGTTCTCCACTACTCTGCGTGTATACTCTCAGCTGTACGTCGTACAAATACGCGTATATATGCGCATTGTTGAAGTTTCATATTAAATTTACGACAGAACCACCACCACCACCACCGGCATATTACGTGTACCTTCATCCCCATCCTCGTTCGCTTCCTTGCGCTCTCTACATCATTCGCTTCGGCCCTCGAGCTTCTCCCGGTGTATTGAAGCCTCGGGAACACCAGAGAGAGAGAAAATTTTATGATTTCGTGGCTGTAAACGCTCTGCTCTCGGCACTGCGTTTACAGCCCACGTGGATTTATGCTCGAAATTGGAATTAAAATCGTTGTCGGTGTTGTCGAGACTTCCATCGATATTCCACAGAATCTCGTGACTCCCCCGCAGTGCTCTCTCCTTTGCGACGCGCGGCAAGCAATACGCGTACACTTGAGTACTATACAAATATGTATGTGCCTCATCCGTTTTGCCTTGCATCTCTCGCCGGTACCTTAGGGAGTACGGTGAGGGTATATATGGGCTGATGGACACATATAACCTCCTCGGATAAGTTTGCTCGTGCATGTTTGCTTCGCTGTGCATATTATGCGCAAATATATCTGGCGTAACGTGTTCGGTACGAGTACACGTTCGTTCCACTGGTTTCTTTTGTCTTATCAAAGCCGGAATAAAAAAACACACACATACACACTAATATTGCACGGTATCTTTTTGGTCTTTCAACTGTTTCCGCGACTTCAATGATAATTCACTCGGGCTTTATGGGCCTCCCAATAAATCACGGCGCAATAAAAATCGTTCTTCAATAGTACTCTCGCATTTTTATGTTCCGACGAGCACGCAACCGACGGAGGGAATGAGAATTTTTTTCATAGTAATTGATATCGGAGTTGTAATCGACGGGGATATAATGTGCGGAGGCAATAAATGTGTTCTGAAAAATCTAAACATGTTACCTGAATAATTGTATGTGATGTAATGTATATAGTAATGATTTAATGAATAATAATAATATTTTGGGACTGCAGTTCATCGAAAATCTATGGAATAATGATCGATTATGAAATTACGAGGAATATTAAAAGAAAGTAATGATTCTTCGTGGATGAAATGCGAAATATATTTTGACTTTCACTATCGAAACTGTACCCGCCCATAAATCATTGATGCGTGCTTTACGTGGACCATATTCCGAGTCTTCTCCAACGTTTTTCCTCAGCAATAAATATCGAACGATGCAAATTAAAAAATGATTTGTCCCGGCCCTGAATGGATATAGTCGTCGTAAGTCGTTCATAACAGGGACCGAGGTATAGATCATAAACCATGTTATTAATTTGATAGCAATACCTGAAAAACCGAGTCGAGGAAACCGAAGATAAATCTTCAGCTTCCCAAGCTTTCTTCAGCTTTTATTTCTCGTTCCCATGAAAGACCTGGTGAAAAATCATTTCTGAGATTATTTCGAGATAAATTGTGTTGCACATAAAAAAAGTACGAATTTTCATGTCGCGCACAAACAATTGTTCCACCCAATAACAAGCTTCGTACCTTCATTTTCTTCGGTCTCGAAACTTCAGAGCGCTTTATCCCGTGAATATCTTTACCTAGAACAGGAGATAGACATCTCTTTGAAGGCACAAAAACTGGTTATAAAAAGCTCTCGTCTCTTTTGATATGGCGACGCTAACAATTTTTTTTTTTCTTTTTTTTTTCATTTATACGTGAAAGAAGTCACGGCGGATTTATAAAAAGTGACAAGGATATTTTCCTGTTACCTTTTATTTTACGTGCTATGATACATGATGAATAAAATTTGTGCACATGCATTTCAACAGTTGCAATTAGTTGAATCGTGAATATAATTTTATTCAAGAATATTATATATTCATATTCGAGTATATATGTATTTTTTGTATTTTATTTACAGTTAGACGTCTGAAACGCAACAAGAAAATACATATTTCATATATCATGATAATTTATGTACAAAATCTGCACACACATGTGCTCCACCAGTTGAAATTATTCGAACCGTGAATATAGTTTTATTTAAGTACATACGGCTATCTTAATATGGCCAGTACCTAGTGGCCATCAATCCAAGCCACAACGCGTACGGTATATAAAGCGGAAGTTTAATCCCGAGGCTCTTCGTCTACCAGAGACTCGGCCACTGAGGAGAAATAATGCTGACGAGCTTTTAAACGCTCGAATAACTACGCACACCCTGCTACTCGTTTCTGAACTAACCCTTAAATTCGCCCGTGGACAGGAAATTGTTAAAAATAAATTGGAAAATTAATATACCGCTTGGAAAATATTCTCTTTTGCGGATAACGCGTGTTCAATTCGATTATTAATCAAAATCGATTGTAAAAAGAAAGTAATTATATAAAATACACGATTTTCATAACGTGGTAATTTTAATCGACAGGATTTGTAATTCTTTATCGGAAATTGTAGTAGAGAATCAACGGAAAATGGCTGGAAGTTGTTTTTTTTTTTTGTAAAATGACAAGTTAAATTAAAATTGCAAATGTGATGTAAAATTAGTTTACGGGTACTAAAAATTCAGGAGATTTATTTATAAAAAATTGCGATTGAATAAAAATATCGTGTGCTGGGACATGGAATTTATAAAACTTTGGATTAATTTACATTAATTCAACATCGCACTGGTATGTTATATTTTATATACGCATGAATCTATTTGAAAAAATTCTATACCATTGTAAGTAATTTTCATGCGGATGTGTGTAAAGATGGTGCGGAGATAAAAAGTGAAATTGCAGAAGCACCGCGTCTGCATTCACTCTTTTCACTTCGTATACCGTCCATTTTTCTTTTTCTCTCCATCCAGCAAAAAATATAACAAATGGAATGAAGGGAAAAAAACGCGATCAAAGGAACGGAGATTCCGAAACAAATCTGCTGTACTCCCAATTGTAATGACGACCGTAGCCACACGTACGCCCTGCAGCAAATGAAACTGCCATTGAAAGTTGAAGCGATAAATAAAATAAAAAATAAAAAATCGGCACCGTCCAACGACAGTGACAGCGATCGATGTACGCATCCCAGAATAACCTACATAAACTCCATTACCAAACTGCTGAACTTGGAAATATTTACACAATTTTAAACTTCATCGTTGTAAAAAAATGAATCAACAAATTATTGATACATAGAGACTATTGAAATCATTCAAACAAATTTCATTGAAGAAAGTTTTCCGTGATTCGACGAAACATTTTCTCTCGGTATATTCAACGAAATTTTGTTTTTCTCTCGTAAACCCAACCCCAATTAGTACAAACGATCGTAACCTCATCGCCATTCCCGTAATACACTTAACGAGTACCGCAATTAGCAGCGAAAATCCTCCGAAAAAAAATAGCAATCGTCATTTTCACCGAAATTTCGATAGACACTTAACAATAGCACGGAAGCCGATTGCGAAATAACAGTTAATATCTCCTCGCGACTGATATCAAGTATGTGCATCCAGATCTAAGCTTCCGTTCTTCCGATCGACTTTCTGACAATTGCAACCGGAATGGCTTTAATCCCCGAGCCCAGCCAGCAGCAAACTCCTCGTCTGCAGACGAGATATAGTTTGAGATAGAGAAAGAGAGATAGAGAGAGATGGAGAGAGGCCGAGTTGCCGCCGAGGGCTTAGATGGATTCGCTGCGACGTTGCAACTAATTAAGCGCGCCAAGGCACTCGTACACTAGCTCTTGTACACGCGCGGACGAGCGTATATACCGTTACACCAAGTGACAAAACAACCAACAGTACCAACAGCAAAAGCACTAGCTACCCATAGTTATATAGTCACAACAGTGACTAGACTGCGCCGCTTCGTCCTGCCCGGAGCCAAAGTACTCGTTATCTCCGTTTTCATTATTCCCGACCGTTCAGAGAGCTATGCACGCGGTACGTTCGCGAAAATTACAGGCAGACTCTTGGCGAATACAGGGGATTCGAACGATTCTGAAGAGCGAAGAGAGAAGAGAGTGTACGTGAGTTCTCTCTCTCTCTCTGTCGCTTCCTATCTCTCCCTCTCTTTTCCTTTATTTCCATCTGCCTCTCTCATTCAACTTTCCTCTCCTGATAGTGTATACATCTCTCGCCGTTAGTCGCATGGATCCTTACATTCCCCGTTTCTGTACAATACTCGCTAAGCGTCATTGTGCCTAAAGTTTCCACGACGTTGTCCGACTTCCTGCAGCCTCCTCCTCCCCCACGCTTTCCATCCCCCGTCCCTCGCCTTTCTTCCCTCGTTTCTCTTCGGAAAGTATGAAAGCGAGACATTACGCCACGAATCTCACTCCGTAACACTCGACTACTTCGACGGAAATGCCAACTCTGCTTTCCACGGAACAATATAATTACAGGGGAAAATGAAAATTTAGGGGTGTAAGTCATTAGCACATACGGTAATTGACATCCTCGATTTCTCTGTCGACTACCGTCAGGATATCAACTACCTAAATTGGAAACTGTGACTGGAATATTGGAAGTTGCTCTTGACGAACGTCGAAAAAATAGGGACAATCGGGTTATCGTTTGTCGAAGTCATTTTTGTGTTCATTAAAAAAATAATGTCAAAGGACGAGCTTTCGAAAAAAATGATCGATGCGGCTTTGTTTCTGACAATTAAGGTGAACGAGACCAAAAATGGTAGATACGCTCTTAATAACAAAAAAAAAATTCGCGATAATTTCAATAGTTATTCTTTATGGAACTGCATTCTCATTATCATTTCCTCGTTGCGCATCCAACAGACAAATAATTGTTTAGCAACGTTTTTTTCACCAAACTTCCATCGAATAAATGCCCATCCATCCAAACTGCAACCGCAACACTAAAACATTTCCGAAGTGATTTCCAGCGATACTAGAAACGTTAGAAACAAATTTCCCGCCTGTTTCGATCAGTATGATCGATGCTCCATCTGGCTCACTTTTGTTTAACGAGACAACAGCGGTATCATTTCTCGAGTTGGCGAATACGATGTGGCATATTCATAGTGGAGCATCGATTTACAGTTATCGTTAAACTTCAGTCGTCGACGCCTTTTCCCTCTCGAACTTTGGGCAATACATAATATTTTGCGGCTCTCAGCTGCGATCAATCGACAACTTTACTTGGCTGGTGGCTCGTACCTTCGAAACTACGGGCTCGCTGTGCGTGGCTCATACAATGTTCAACATTAACACGTTGCAAAGTTTCCGGTTGTCGGAGCGTCTCACACGTAATCCTACATTTAGTACCAACCATCGCTGGACCAAGTGTTCCGACGTAGTTTACGCAATTTACTACAGAAGTAAGCCCGGTGGCTCGAGGTCCGGCGAACGGAGGTCGACGCGTAATGCAGAAAAGCTCCATTGCGGAAAAGGAATACGTACACATCGACAAACTGTGGCTCGTACAGGCGAGCCAAGCTCCTGCCACTTTTCGTTACAGAGCTACGTTCGAACGAATTATTAAAGTGGTATTACGCGGCACATGCTGAAGACTGACGAGAAGTCGGAACTCTGCAATAGTTCGGTTATGTAAATAGTAAACTTCTCGCCGGATGAGACATTAACGTTAACTACCAGGAGGAAGAGGTTTAGTGGTAACAAACTAGAGGACCAGCACGTGCAGCATTTCCCTATTCTGCCCTTGTCCTCGGCGTGCCCTTCCGCGTGCACCTTACGTATACGTCCTCCGTCCTCATGTCGCGTAACCTTGTTCGTATTACATGTCACGTACTGCAGTTGCATGCGCGCGTGTACGCAACTGGCACTAAACCATTTCCCGGAAAGATTTCCAAGAGCCATTTTTCGGAAGCGTGTCAAGGAAATTTCTTGACGTGGAATGGATGGGTTCTATCGGAAAAAAAAACTTTCTTCTGACGTGAGCTACAAGTTTGGTTAAGAAAATTTCAGTTTTCGTTGGGCAGTGTGTCTCCATTTGCGAATTCCAACCTCTTCAAGGTCGTTATTTCATCGTAGACTCGATAAATAATGCACGCTCGGACCCACATGTACATCAGTGTACAGGAAAAGAGCATTAAAAGGCACCGGGAGGAGTGTGAAGAAGCCCAGAAGGGTATCGAAGGTTCGTCCCTTATCAGAATCGGAGTCACCATCGAAAAAAGGGATCCCTGAAAGAATGGACCAAAAGTGGTAATCGGAAGAGTTTGTTTTTGTCGTGCATCGAGGTGCGTCAGGACTCGGAGGTGGGCGTCACATCGATTAATTCGAGGACCCTGAAGTGGCGGCGAAAAAAAAAGAAAAAAAAAAATGATTGGTGCCTCGTTAGGGTTTGCCATGCCTGGGGTGACGGGAGTGGTGAACTCCGTTATCGGCCAAGGGCTTGTCGCAATCTCGGCAACGATCCTGTCGCAGCGGCTTGCAAGCCAAACGCAAAAAACACCCAAGACAAAAACCTATCGCCTGATTCGAAGGACAGATTAGATGTAACCTGACCTTCCTATCTGCGTATATGGATGAGCAGAGTCGTGTAGGTTGAGGGACGAATGGATTGAAAACGAACGTATTGGCTCGGAGCCCCGGAAAAAGGGCGGATGGACTTCACCGACTCACCCTGAAGCATAAACATCGAGCCCTTCCAGGCAAGGGCGAGACTGTTGGCGACTACCCTCTGTGCGGTTTTGGTGATAACACTGGAAGCCCAGTTTACGGCGGTAGATTTGTTTATTCAATAACGACCGTCCACTGGCAGCTGTAACAGCAGTAGCAATGGACGCTGAAGAACGAGGCGGAAGCCGGGGAGGAAAGGGCGAGTCGGGTAACCAAGGGATGTGTGTTACGTGCGCCTCTGTCCTCGGTGTACGCGGTGACCAGAACGTGGAACCCTCTTTGCCGCGAGAAGAACGTCGCCACAAATCCCCGTGGGCGACCTCAAGCCCGGATCCTGCAGGGGAAAAAGGGAGACTCGGAAAAGAGACCCAAGACCGTTCTAACCCCTCTAGACCCGACGTTTCTCGGACACAACACAACTGGAGAGATCCCTGGAAGCTGACCCACACACATAAGTATATATGTGTGTGCGTGTGTGTGCGTATACTGTACATGAGTCCACGAAGAAGAAAGTCCTCTCTATCTCCTCTCCTCCAGCGTTTTCTTTTTTTCTTTCGCCCACCACCTAAGCCATCCAGCTTTTATTTATTCTTCATCCCTTTTCCACTTGGGGTTTGGCCACGTTGGTCCTCTTCGTGCTACAGTGACGTAAAATTATTCCTCGCATGCAACAGTCACCGAGTAATTACCCGTTTTTTTTTTAAATGCCAATGCCAGGAACGAAAAGACAACAAACCAGTGGAATGTGTCCAGCCGGGATTTTCGGAATCCCCTCGACTTTCTCCTGTCAACGTTTCACCAAAGTTCAACATACTCGGGAAAACTTGCGTCGCGCTTATCTCAACAGCGCATGTATCAAAACGGGGTTGGGTTTTGGTTTTACTATCAGACACATTTTTTTCCAGGCTCTTGCGCTTATTGTTTTTTAATACATTCGTAATTTCTCAGTAATAAAAACATTCGGATGTTCAATTGAGAAAGTAGATTGCGTAAACACGTAATCCATGATCGGTATATCAGGCGAGATCAAAAGAATATTGGAAATACCTGAGCGTTAATCGCGAAGCTTTGTCGATATTGCATTGGGAACCGAGTTGTTCGGTCCCATAATGTTCCCACAGTGTATAAACTTGTATGCACGTCATACTATTGATCCCTTAAGCGGTACGTCGATATCCTGTAGGTAGCGATGAAATTCTACCTCTAAAGGGACTAGAAGCTGAGCACTTGTCGAATGTGTAATCTATCAGGACCATCATTTTTGATGGACAGAACTTCCGGTAAGATTCTCAACAGTGCAAAATAACCAATCAAATTCCTTTGCGTTAGTCTCCGTGTTAGGATTAATATAAGCCCTAGGATTACAAATATGATTGTGAACCGCGTAAGTGAACCTTCTCCACAATCGGTGAAGTCCGATTGTCTGTGAAAAAAAAAAGGAAAATGGAGAATAAAAAAAGAATGTTGATGAATGGTTTATAAATTCGTAAACTCGGTGCACTTTGCTCGGTTGTGTTTTATTTCCGTCGCTTGAGATGAGCTTGCGTTAAACCGCAGAGCTTGAAAACAGGAAGGACGAGAGAAATGGAAGGGGGGGTCGAGTAAGGGGGGGAAAAAAGTCGAATGGATAAGTCACGGTTGGGCCATGGAACGTTAGCTTGGTTTGGGAGGTAAGCGCACTGCTTTAAAAGTGAAATAGCGCACACATAGTTGCCTCTCCTGGTAACCAGCAACCGAGCTTCTCCTACTGTGCTTCCTATCCCCGGACAAGCTCCTCCGCGTCTCATAGAACCCGCCGGTGCTCCTCTAACCACCGCTGGAGATAGTAGTACGTAGTCGATAATATCTGGTAAGCCATTACTTCCGTTTTCCGGGTGAGCTCGTAGCTTATCTTAAACCGCGAGGGGGCGAACGAAGAAAAAGAGAGACAGAGAGATAGAGGAACCAGAAGCACCAGAAGCACGACCACCACATCGACCAACATCATCCGGGAGATTTAAAGTAAACTGCACTGCGCGCCAGTCTGGGTATGATGTACCTAACCAGCATCCCTTGCGACCTTCTAACCTAACAAGGAGCGTTGGGGGTGCGCTTATGGATGTGCTTGAAGAGGAAGGACTGCAATATTGTGTACTTGTGGTACCATGACCACACTGATACATTCAGAACCAGGGGCTAAAGTATATTGAAGACGAAGCCCACCGGAAGAGCTCGTGGAAGAGTCGCGTGCTCTAAAATCCGTCAGCCCCCGCTCTCTAGACTCTTTTTATTTTCTACTTGAGCGAAGCAGGCACATTTGAGAGCCTGAGAGAGAAAGAGAGAGAGAGAGCGATACTCTTTGCCTTGGATCAAGTATATTACGTTGGTCTTTAGATTTTCAGGGGACCAGCCTTCCGAGCTGATGACGACCTCTTCACTCCACTTTACGAGGTCATTCGTTCGTGATATCGTGAATTGACTCGGTGCTCAAAAGGCGAAACAAGGGCCGGAGGATAAGATCACAGGGATCGAGTGACGGTGAAATTAAAACCACAAAATTGGCGGGATAAGTGTAACCCTGAAGAGCTGACAACCTGTAAATCAATATTGACGGAACCTTTTGCGCAATTCGTGCAATGCTCGATAACTGCAATAATCAAAAGACTGATTTTCATAATGTTTCTCCGAGAAACAAGAAATAAAATACAATTGAGTTCAAATCATTTTCCTCTCTTGAAAAATGTAGCATAATTCATACTTCCATGACTCATTGGTTCCAAAATAAACTATATCCAAACGAATGATCGAAAAATGCGTAGTTCCAAGCGCAAAATGCCTCCATTTCCTCTTTTGTTCACGGTTGGTCCAGTGGCTCAGCTTCGTACAATGACCAAACGTCTGTATGGACACATGTGTTTACCTCGAGGAAACATAAGCCAACAATTATGTGCCCGGAAGTCCAGCAGCTCTAAGAGCATTGCTGGTCGTTCGGTCAACCGATGCAGCGAGGTCGAAGAGGAGGATGTGGCCAGTCGGAGTGCCCGGGGAAGACGGAGAACACGGAAGACAACCTCTCGGCCCAATCTCGGAGGAAGGGCGAATGGCTCGCGTGATGAGCGTGGGCAAACCGCGGTTAAACTTTAATAACTAGTTAACACACAGCGTCCGCGATATCAGTCCAGCTGCCTAGTGGAAACTCCCTCGAATGAGAAGTCATAGAAACTCTCGGAGTAGCGACGGTGCCGAAGGGGTGGAGGAACTTGGTCGACAAACCTCGTAACTGCGCTGCACAGAGAGCCCACCACCGACTACTAAAGCAACTGCGAAAGGAAATGAGGAGGGGAAATCACCGTTCCGTGTTTGCCGAACGTTCCTCCCATCTTTATTCCATCTGTAAAGACTTTCTTACAGCCGGTATAACTGCGATGACGTCTCCAACCCCTTAGCCCACAGTCTTGATGAGCCTACAAAAAGAAGCCTCCATTCCCCATATACCCGTACCATTGAGGTAATGAAAATGAGTCTTTTTCACGCTGGATAAAAACGAAGACGAACGAAAGAGAAGAAGAAAAAGCACAAGAACCGTATTGCAATCAGAAAGAAAAGCTGGAGAAAAGGGTAAAGCACCCTCGACCATTGGCCCGCTTGGAAATGAAGACCGTCGGGCCTTTTCTATCCGGGGAATCTTGTGGAGGTGGATGATATTGAGATGCACATAAAGATATAGGACCGAAATGAAAAATGTCACGAGAAGGAATTAACAGCGGCTATTAAACGGTGATATAATACCCATGCCCGGTGGACAGTTTGCGGGGAGAAAACAACCCCTATATACGCGTAACTCCATTCCCGCGTGTAGGGAATATTCGAGGTAAACCAGTTTTTGGGTAGAATGTTGTGCCCTGTCCCGGCTCGACACTATCGGGAATATACGAGCTATGTGAGCCATCCCATGAGTTAGGTTGGGAATTCTGGTTTACCGGAGAGCGCACGTTACACAAACCTGTCACCGTGTGCGACGCACAGGACACCACGCTTGGAAATTGTAGCCTCTATTTTACAGCAGCGACGTCTTCGTTAGGACACTCCGCTACAATACATAGAGGACAAACTCTCCGGTGAAATTCTATACAGATGGAAAACCGATGCAACGATTAAGGGCTAGAGTATATTCGATCGATTCACACTAAATGAACAAACTTTCGATAGGCTACCAACTAACTTATCCACCTTTGACACTCTCAACCCTCCAACATGTCTACATGTGGAAATTCGGCTGTCACCGAATCGGAAATACGTCGAAAGGCTTCATACGTATGGGACAATCCATAATAATTCGACCAGGGCCAAAACTGATCTGTGATTTCTTGTATCATTGTTTCAATTCCAAAGGGAAAGCGGAATTTTTTTAAATCTTTGAAAAAAAAAATAATAATCAGCGATCTGATCTGAAGGTTGGAAGGTTAGATCGAGACCTTATATCGAATATCTACCACTATTGGCTAATCAATACCAAATTAAAGCTCGACATCTGCTCGAGCTTTCGTTTATCTTGTACAGAACCGAATGCAAGCAGTGCAACGGTAGTTAGCACATAGTATGAAAAGTCTGCGTGAATTATCGAGGACAAAGAATGAGTAGAGGGAGAAGAGATAGCAGCAGAATAGCCGCGTACCTCGTCGAGTTATATTACGAAAGCTGTTTTAAGCTTTGGCTTCGTCCGGTAGAGTCTGGCTTGCGGCGCAATGCCATGGATCCCATTCACCTATGAATGAAAAAAGAAAAAAAAAAGAAAGAATGAAAAAAAGCACGTTCCTCTCAAGCCATGACGAGAGAAATGGAGAAGAACGGTGAGGTAAAGACAGAAAGAGCGAGTGTACATCGCGTATAGGGGCGAATGAAGATATCAGTGAATCTATTTGCCGCTCTCGTGACGCTCTTGAGTGTCTCATTAAAATGCAAGCGCCGTTTTCTTTTAAACTGTCTCCGGGGATGAGAGATAGGCGGAGGCGAATAGAAGGATGGTAGTTGTGAAGAGCGCGCAAGACCAGACGCCCCTCGTCGGAACTAGCTGAACCGAACGGAAAATGAAGCCGGGCAAACCGTCACAAAGAGGGAAGGCAAATACGACAAGATCTCAGCTGGCCACACATACTCTTCATACACTACGCTTCGGCACACCGTTCACTCATAGCCCTCGAAAGAATTAAACAAGTTTCTTTGAATCTCGCGCCCTCGACAAATTAGGTATTCAACGGAAAAAAAAAAACACATGGAAACTGAAAAAAGACTGTCAAACGGAATAGTTATGATAACAGAGCTCGGGTGGTGATTAAAACCGTGTTTTTCCTCTCGGAGAGATTTATTTACGTATTCCACGATCATCGCACTCAAAATTCGTAATTACATCATGCGGAATTTTCGTAACAATGATTTGTATTCATCAAGTGAAATTTGTTATTTTGTACATTACAATTTTTTTATTGCAAATTTAACTTTTGTCTATAGGACAAGGGAACACCAAATGATTTAATTATGTTACTTTAACTCACTTCTTCTAATTCTTTTTTCAAGATTCTACTTCAGAGACGCTTTTTTATCTAATTCTTTAGCAAAGTGCATGCGTTCCGCTACGGAAAATTCCATTTATGTCTTACATATCCTAAATCGCATCGCGATATCTCCGAGACGAAATAAAATGCTTTCCTTCAGCGCGTACGGAAAGACGGTCTCGGTATTCGTCCTGATAATACTCGCAGCTATTTCCTGAAAAAAAACCACCCTCACTTCATACAATATTCCGGCTAAAAGTATCATTAGTGCTACCCTTTCTCCCGGTCCTTTGCTATTTCATCTGATCTTCCACCTTGTCAGCCAATATTCATCAGTTCCTGCAAGAGACAACCTTGTTATTGGTGGGCGACGATACATTCGCACATATATTTTCCTCGCAGCACCTGCTGCTTCAAGTGACAGCACATAACATTGAATTACGATAAAAGTGCTCCATAAAAAATGGTTTTAAAGTGAGCCATATTTTCGCCTCTATCTAGTGTCCTTACGTGCCCGATATCCTTTGGTTTTATTACAACTTGCGAACTGTAGTCTCTGTAGGAATGAGAGAGAGAGAGAGAGAGCGAGGAAGCAAAGTACTATTCTCAACCATCGAAACATCCGCGAGGACGTTTTTGCTGCTCGGTGTCTTGTACGATGTCAGAAGCCCTCATTGGCCTCTCCCACCAGACTATGTTTGAACGTATTTGATTGGCCGGTCCGTATATGACGCCCGTACCGAAAGAAGCTTTCCAAAGGTGGAAATTGGGGCTCCGTGGCAGCTGCGGAATAAGGCGGAATAGGTAGAAGAGCAGACGGGAAACGTGCGGAAGTGGAAGAGGAGAAGAAGAAGAAGAGAGTCCGAGAGTCATCGTGAACGGAGAACGGAGGCTTGTTACAGGATGGTGGCTCTTGCAGCAGAGGGTGTGTTGACACTGCAGTCGGTTGACCCGGTTGGCTCAAAGGGAAACAAGCGAGCCCCTGATCGCTGTTCCTGATAGTGGGCAATAGAGTCTAGATTACCTCAGGGGTGCTTCGATGCGCCACCATAAAAAATCACCTATCGTCAAGAATTCTCGGTGTACAGGAGCGCCTCGACCACGCGAAGCACCACTGAGCGTTCGCCACGATCAAACGCTTGGAAGCTATAATCGCGAATGCATGGACCCCGGAGATGCACGTCGAATTTAAAACGGCACTTGATACTTCGTTTCTTTTATCTCGGTGTGTGTGTGTGTGTGTGGTTTCCGTTGGGAAACGTTTTACGTTTCATCGCGATGACACTGATATCCTGCACTTCGTGTCTCTTCATGGCCCTCAAGGGCCTCCTACGAATAAGCTATTAATGAGCGGAGAGTTATTTTTAACGCCAAGATTATAACTACCGCATTGCGCAGTGATCTCGTGTGAAGAGAACCCGGCATATAGTGCCCATCTTGAGGAAAACCTTCACATATGAGTTACAGAGTGGAATTTTCGGTATAATACTTGAATGGGTCACTTTGGGTATGACAATTTTTTGCTTTGCTGAATAAAAAATTTGTGCGTTGTCTTTTGACATCATACGTCAAGGGTATTGAATAATCTTGACACAATGAATGATGGAATGTGTTAACGAAACAAGAAGTCCATTTCAAGATGCTGAAGAGGAAGCTGCATCTGTTGGATGTTGCCTTTATCGACGATCCTTCCCCTCATCGCATGTACGATCAATCAGAGGTGGTACATTGGCACTAATACTCACTCCTGTGATTTTTCACGCTTCGTTACGATTTGGAATCGCAGCAAGAAAATGATTTGTACCCGGCCCTTACGGGAGGGTCCACGAGTATCCGAACACTGGGCAAATTCGATTCGTTTCGCGCCACCGAAGATCTTCATAAATCTTCGCTTGACCCCGAAACTTCTGTCGAGCTTTCGGAAAAGAAAGGGAAGAAAGCGTGTGACCAAAAGCCGAGGGTTCTCTTCGGGGATGATGTATCGAGTCCGGAAGACGCTGTGTGGAACCTACCGATAAAGATGTAATTGGGACTCGCAAGTACACACCGTGACGCTTGACGTGATCCATCACCCCCTGCAGACCCGACCGGAAGTGGCCTTCTTGTTGGTCCAATTATATACTTCGCCCTGTGCGTATACGACTGTCCAGTGCTACTGGGGGCCCCAAATGGCCACTCGTAATTGGAAAACTTGATCGTAAGGTTACATGCCAGCCTCTCCAGGAGCCTGTGCCCCGAACCTCCTCCTCAGGGACTCCTCAGGGAAACCATGCACTTTATATAAACCTGTCTTCCGTACAAATAATTTACGGTATAATCGAAAATCTCCAAAACAATAAGACAGCTCAACCCAAATCCAAAACAGTCCAATCAGTATTCACGAACATGGTAACCTACAGGAAATCCAGTCCTCAACAGGGTCAATGAGTATCAAGAGGCTCAGATAGTGCAGCATCATTACCAACCTACCAAATATCTTTCGGTGTTTGTCGACTTGACCGAATTCAAAGCATATGTCATATTCCCAAACATAATCTGGCTCAGCGTCTCGCATCTACGAGTCTTCCAATTCTTCCGCTATATTAAAAACTGCAAACTCCCGCAGAGTTGTATTTCCGCATAGGAAACAATGAGAAGATCGGAAATGTCATCAGACGGATTCAAGCTTCTCGTGTAGCCCAGCATGAGGCTATTTTTTTCGGGCATCCGGCTAATCAGTACGACCAAGAATCTCAGCGGGAGCTTTCTTCGTCTCCTGCGTCCACGACCTCTTCGTTCTCCAGTTTCGAGGATAAACGACAGCGGTTACCAGCGTCTCTTATCCCCGCGACATCTCCTGCCGCTCGGAATGAGCCCGCATCGTGCCCGGAATTTCGCATATTGGGCTTGGATCTACGGAAAACACTGTACAATGGGCAAACACACAGCGACAAGGTATTGCACGGTTTCGAGCTTCGAAACAATGGCTCACCGGGAGTTGGAGCGCTAGTTTCAGAAGCAGTATAACCGAAGCAACCTCTCTGGACGTCCCCGTGGATTACATCGGGACGTAACGTCGAGGCAGCGCATACACTTTGATAAATAGGTCCCTTCTTCCCTAATTCCATGCCTCGTGACCGGTTTCTGGATACGAAGGCAGAAGCGTACCCAATACTATATACCTCAGACGTGTATAGGTGTTGTAGGTGGGAGCACTGTATACACAAATCATAGTAGAGGATCCGTAGACCAAGAAGATGAAGGCTACGTTGAAGGAGGAAGATGAAGATAAGGCGAAGCTGGGTAGAAGAAGGAAGAGATAGCGAGCCTCGGCTCGAGTGGTACATCAGCGGATGCACTCTGATACTCGAGAGTCTTCGGTGCTGAAAACCTCACGCAGATAACCGTGCCGCGTGGAGGGATGAAAAATAGCTGTAGATATATTAGCTCCTCTCTCGTCGAGGCGTCCCGGCAAAGGAGGTTCAGCTGCAGGAGCATAACGCAAGTGGAGTTCGTCCGTTTCAGGTCAGACACACGGCGAAGATGGGCTGGAAATGGCAACGTCTCGGGTGATGTAACGCCACGTCTGCCGGAATAAAATCTCACCGCACTGACATACATTTTGCACCTCGCATCATTCTTCCATTATCATTTTTTTTTTTTCTAACCCACTATCTCAAGAATACTACAGTCTTTTCTGGTCCTTGCTCCACACGTGTAATGGAAATATTTTTTGTAAAATATTTTAAATAAAATAGACATCGGCTAATAGCTCAGAGACGTACGCGCGTTACAGAAATATTTTAATGCAATGGAAATGTTTGTTTTTTAAATAACAAACAGACTAATGCACTATTTTCCAGACAGATCCTTTGCTGAGTTACGAAAGGGGATGGCCTTCATCCGGACTAAATAGTTGAAGTCGCCGCGTGGTCTAATTCGAAATTTAACGACCTCGGTTAATAGCTCAGAGACGTACGCGCGCTACAGCGCCGATGGTGTTTCATTCCCCTCTTCAGCATTGCAGGCTACTCGACATCCGCTTGGGCGCAATCCGGCGTACGCGAGGGCGTTAAAAACTTGTCCGAGCCACGTACACGGGATATCCGTGTAGCTCTGCACATACTTGGTCCAGGCGCTCGTAACAAGTCGCTGGAAAACTGGCATCGCCCGTCAAGCGAATAATGCCGGTGGCGTACTCTCGCGCCCGGTACCTTATACTTGCACGCTCGTGCGAATCGGAGAGACCGAGTGGCCCGAACTCGAACGTTTCTGCGACGATAAACGTCGAGCTACCGGAAAATTAGAGCTTGACGATAGCGGAGGAAAAATAAAATGTCTGCTACCTCGTCCAGCACATTTCAGTTGACTCGCTACGATCGCACCGACAAAAACTCTCAACCCGCCCGATAAAAGCCTTTCCCGAGACGACTTGTCTGTCGAGACTATTCGCCTGGACTTTTGGACAGGGAGGAAGGTTAAATAACTGACTTTTTTTTTTATTCCGAGATAAATGGAGTTATCGGATGTGAATTCAAGACATTAAAGGATCAATAAAATGATCGGCAAGGATCAAAAGAAAATTTTGAAAAATGATGTCAATGTAATTAATCTTAGGAGGCCAGGGGGTAGTTTTGATAAAAAATAAAATGAATTAAAAAATGTTTGATGTTTTATGCCTGAAAAATGTGTAGATGATAATTCAAACAATTCCGAAAATTTTTGGAATGGAATAAAATGCGTGACTTCTTATGGAAACGGTTTTTAATTTTGGTATTCGATGAGAAATTTATTTACGTTGACTGGAGCATTGTCGTCGAAATATTTTTTTTATTTTCCGCAAGCGCACTGACCACTGAACCGCAGACCCAGTTTGGTCGATAAATTCCACTCCGTATAATGGTCTGAAATAATAAATGAAAAATATGGAAAATGCATGGTTCGAATGTGGCGAACAAATGCATTGTCCGATCCCAGTTTATTTTCGATACTCTCCGCTAAGGAGAGCTAAAAGGGTAGTCGAAATGAAAAAATATATATATATATATGAAAAATCTCATCCTGGAAACGCGTCTGCATAAATTTCGGTGACTCGGTAATTGGCTGTTACATTTTTAACGGACACCCAAGCTCCCGGCTTTAATTTACTTTTATTTTCATCGAGGGAATTTTTGTGTCGGTCTTCCATATACATATGGGTATATGTGAATGTTAGGCCCTTGAGGGTACCTTGGAAAAAAAAAAAGTATTCGCTGGAAATATGAAAAATTTCACTACAGCGCAAAACATTATGCATTGAAAAAAATGATAAGTTAGGTGACCTAACAGCGAGTTGTGACAACTAGTTAAAAAAAAAAGATCATTTTCACCAACCAACCTTGAATTCTTCCAACTGCTTATTACTTTCGCCTCATCCCCTTTCCCCTTATGGTTATATACAATTTTTTAGATTTTGCCTGGCATTTCTAACATCACAAAAGCTTTCCTATATTTGTAGGCTAAAATTGGCACATCCTGATTGCAAAAAGTGTTGAAAAAAATTTTTCTTCCCGGTGTCGATATAATTCTTTGAGAAAAAAATTCTCCCCATCGCAAAGCATTATAATTACGGCCAAAAAAATTTCAACAATTCTCCTCGCAACGTCACCGATGTAATTCTTCTGCCAGAAGTAACGTACCCCGTTGTAACATCACATTTATATTTATGACCCATATCCCAAGAAGCTGGTGAAATAGGTGCATCCAAAACCATTGTATACATGAATTTCTGAGGCCACGGTGGGAACACGGTTAATATACCTCGAAGCATCTTCGTTGCCCGTGGAACACGAGCTCCATAAATATTAATTGACACTGTCGTGATAGCTGTGCGTTGCCGTTGGTGAGCTCGTTCAACGTTACGGAATATCGCGATGGTACACACGTCGAAGTTGTACGTCGGATTCGGGAGCAAAGGGAACATGCAGTTCGGTTGGGCACATATCCATGCGTTACGCGTTACCAGCACGAGCATCTCGCACGGGCCGTCGCGTTATCCGTACGGCAAACACGAAGAAGAAGCAGCAGCAGCATCAACAGCGGCTTGCGAAATAGCATATAGTTGTGGGAAGGCCTTGTGCGGTAACCGACGTCGCTGAGTTTCCCACGTAAAACGAAAATCCGCCACTCTCCGTTGCCACAACGGGACCTCATAAATTTCCAAGTTTCTGCGGCTGTCCCTGCCAACCACCGAGATGCTGCGTCTCTCACCCATCCTCATGGGCTTCCAAGACGCCGCGCAACCGTTTCGCTACTTTACTCCCGACGGGAGCGACTGCGAGAGCCTCTTTCCCTCGTACCCTCGACTTATCCTTCCTTCCTTCCTTCCTTCCGCTTTCTATTATGTTACTTACGCGTGGCATGCGCGGGATATCCGCCAAAAGCAGGCAAGACTTAAGGGGTAGAAAGATGAGCGGGGTAGAGGATGACAGGCGGAGGTGAGCGAGAGGAGCCGAAGAAGCGAATGGGGAAGTCGAGTGTAAGAAGAAGGCAGCAAACGCGGTTGTACTTGTGTATTATAGAAAGGGAGATGGGTAACATGTTCACCGGTACTTCCGGTGGATGGCTCTGGCTTCTGCAGCTTGACTTATTATCCCACCCTATGGCACAACAATTCTACATCACTTCATGCCATTTTCCGCAATAGCTATTCTTCCGAGCGTCTAACATCCACTTTCACTCGTGACCGTTATGGCTTCCCACAAACCGGAAGTGGCACCTTGTAACTAGTTGATGTAGCCTGCACTGTAATAATCCGACATGGCTTTATATGCAAGCTGCGATAAACTTTTAATGCGTTGGCTCGTATAGCGGCTCTTAATTGTTTATTATTGTTATTTACAAGTTTTCCAATTGGACTCGTGTGAGATTCATTTCATTTTCGTTAATTGGTCTGCGCAAAGTTGGTAGCGATACGCGAAATTTGACGCATGATTAAGGCTATCGTAGATTGTGTTATATTTATGATTTGGTTATATCAATAATCAAAGGGGTAAGATTAACCTCCGTGAAATTATATTTTAGGTGTCAACTTTTTGTCATTTGTCTGACAGTCAATAACTCTTTGCATTGTCCTTCTGTCAATAATAGCAAAAATTTCACGCCGCTTTAATCCGAGCTTATAAATGAGGCGGTCGTTTATGAATTATTAAAAATTTTTTTTTCGTTACGCTTTCGCCAGCCTTTCGAACAGCATACTTGTCATTTCAATGATAAATGTTAATATCACTGTGGTGAAATTTAATATTTTTATAACATTTTCTGTCAAATAAAATCGTCACTCGTTATTCGTAATGACTATATATATATATATATTTATAATTCTTTTTGGTTATTTAACACCTTTTATAGATTGAAATGATCACTTGAAATGCTATCAGAAGTAGCTAAATATAAAAAATAAAAAACAGAGAACGTAGTTGATGTCCTCCTCCTCTCTCTCTGACTGCTCACATACAAGAGCTTATCTATCAGGCTGCAGGTGATGCATCTGTCATTCCGGCACTCTGCGCGGAGTAATATTTCTTCCGTGAAAGTTGTTTCCCCGTCGGAGGCCAAGCACGTAGCGTGTATATGAAGAGAGGCGAGGGCACTCGGGAGTTGACGTTTTATTCTGTACTTCACAGTGCGCATCATCCCTGTTCAATCTACAACTCCTTTGTATCTGTTGACGCTGAATTCCGTGTCTTATTGAGCATGAAATACTCTCGGAGTCTATTTCCTTGCTGCATTTCGATATGTCGGCGTCTTGGAAATAGTGAAAATAAAAATATCTAGCAAATACACATAAAATACAAACCTTGTTCTCCTCGACAGGGAAACTTCCTTGAAGAAAACCCTACGCTAATGAGAACCCAAGTAAATTTGATATACAAAACGAAATGAGATTAAAAAATAATATATAGTTGAATTTGCATTAAAAAATTAGTACCTAAATATTGTACTTTTCATTTTAATATAACAATATTATATTTGTTAATGATACAAAAAAATTTATTTTTTTCGCGTTGCTGTTATTAACGCAAAGACTCACTGAGACAGGTGAAAAACGTGTTGGGCGTAAAAAACGTGTTGGAATGGTTAGTAAAAGGGCCATTGCCTCGCGACTGTCAACCCTGAAGAGAGGGATCCTCGTCATCGCGATCTCGCACCAAAGTATCTTCATCTCTGACTCATGTTCTTCGTCTTCGTTGGGAAAGGACTCACGCACACTGAGCTTACAGGTATTACATGCTTGCAGGGTTAACTGGTGCAAAAGAATGTTCCCGAGGCGAGAAAGGTTTTTGTCACTCGCTTATCCACTGAGAAGCTGAGGAATGGGGTTGTGGTTAACGTGTGTCAGAAAAGCTGTGGGTAAAAGTTACTGTCTCAGTTTTTTCTTCCTTTATCTTGTTTCCGTTTGTCGTCACTGACTTTCTTACCATACACAAGAACACCTTTTGACCCTGCAACCGATGCTCGCCGAAATACAGCCAAGCTAATAGTCACTCCAGTCACGTACGTATCTCTGTCTCTTAATCGTCTGATGTAGCACAAAGTGTTACAGGATTCGCGAACAGGATCAACGAAGGATAAACTCTACAGCCTCGGAGATCTCTCGTCCCCTGTTTTCCAACGTCAGACACTTTTGCGCTCGATTTAGTCGACAGTTTGTCGCGGGGGTTGCACTTCCGAGGGTGAAATTCTACACTTGGTCGAAAAAAAAAAAAAAAGTAGTGGAGAGTTAAGCCAATAAGATAACCTACTTACATCCAAAACAATCAGGTCAAAATCGTATATTTATAATCCACTTAAAAAATATTCCTTCTTCTCTCCTGTGTATGTGTTGTTAATGCGATGCTGTATTTTTCACACGACGCTAAAACGTGACGATGATCGAGAAGGAAAAAATCGATAATGCTCGAGAAATCGTGGCACAGTTGCAGGTGAAACATGTGAAATTACGAATGGAATTCATTAGACGTACCCTCTCAATTTCGCTTGGCTATCCAGCGTTGCTTCCCTGGGTAACCATTGACCCCAAGCTTCTCCCGTCTTCGAGTTTCTGACAGCACTGTCAGACACTCGACGTCGAGACGACGTATCTACGTTCGCGTTACGAGCAATTCGTGTCCCACCACTGGCAACTCAGTTGCTAATCTACAGTGTCGAGAACAACTTACGTATTAGTTGGAGAGTGAAGAGACTGCGGGGCTCTTGGCCGCCGGCAATAAAGCCCCTATCTGACTTCCACTTCGAGTCACTTAACGTCTGCGAGGACATTCAAATTCCTCGGAGAATCTCAAGTGCTGCAGGCTCGTTGGGTATAGAAACTGCAACAAGACATTGCGAAGGACTATTCAGAGAAACGAGAGTCTAAAAGCCAGAAAGAGAGAGAGAGAGAGAGGAAGAGGGAGAGGAGTAAGATGTCTTCGATATGGAAGGAGCAGAATTCAGGAGCAGACGAAGAAGGTGGAGTGGTATAACCAGAAGAGCTTCGAGTCTACAGGATAGTGTACCCACTATCGAACCTATAAAACACATCCCACTGACTATATCCACCCACCTACTTATTATAACGACATTATACCCCGAGCTTCCCCTCATTAGCCAGCCCATCAGTGGCACCTACATTGCGGCACGCGCAGCGCCTTCATCGCCACCTGGCGTTGTGCAACGAACCTCGTGGGTGCGACAGAGAGGCCCACAATACTCCAGCGAACCCGGGGCTTCCAGTGAAGGGAAAGAGGAAGTGAAACACGGGAGAAGAAAATGGAAGAAGGAAAAGCTAAGCGCAACAACGACAAAAACAACCTTTCCTACCGTGTATATAGCTAACTACCGGCATGAAATTGTTTTCCAACATCGCACGACCCGAGGTGGAAACCGGTACACGGCGTGAATTTTAATTCAATGCACATTAACGCTCGTAATCCGATTATCGTAGAGGCATTAGAGGTTACACCTCCGCGCACCAACAGGATAGTCTCTGGAGTTGCCGGGTTCCATAACCACCATTCACTGGTGGAGCACGTAGTCGCCGCGACGGAGTTGCGTATCCATCGGCTTCGCAGCCTCGTTGTTGCCCACCTTGGTATTTCACCAATGAGATGAACTGTTTTAAAAATTCACTGGAAAATCACAATTTCAGGCTGGAAGTTTTGATTCACAAATTGTACGATACACTTCTTGCGCAGCTGTATTAGATGCTCGAAGTAACAATGCGTAATAAGTATTTACAATTATTTTTATTTCAACGGGGTGCGCGCTTCTCGGCATCGACCCACCCCATGAATTGGTGGGATGATGGCGCTGCTATGATGACTCAATTAGTCTTGAATGCTATGGGAAAATTGAGTCGGTTTGATGGGGTACATGGAATGTAACGTTATTAACCACATTACAACAGCGTTATTAAGGAAACCGACCATCACACGATTTCATTATCCCGTAATTCGCTGCAGAACGGATTGAAGTCTGGGAAAACGATAGTTTTTTAGCGTCGAAAATGTAACGCGGATGGAAGAATGACGATGAGATAACGAAGCTGAATGAAGAGAATATATAAAAGCAGACAGTGGAGAACAGGATAGTAAAGATTGAGCTGGGAAACGCAATGGAGGCAGCTGAATAGCCATCGTTCCATCAAAGTTCTTCCGCCCCCCGATACCGTGTGTATACCGGGTTGTATGACGACCCGCCTCCTCATTTCCTTTCTGTTTTAACTGCTGGCGTCTCTTTAAACCGAGTCTTCATTCCAGAGAATCACTACCATGGCTTCCTTCGATATTCGACACGTTTTCGTATTTCACTTTGTTATTTAACACAAAACAATGAAAATAAAAATGTTCACGCACGTTTTTGTAATGCATTATTTCGCATTCAGAATTTGCCCATTGTTTCGTATCTGGATTATTATGGTAAAAAATGATTAATTGTTCAATAACTCGTTGAGTGCTTATTTTTTATTCCCACGAATGACTTTCTTGCCTCATCAATTTACGCTCCACGTTTCGCAGTGCGTTGATTTTTAAACACAGGTCGCCATTTCATTATTTGTTTTCCACTTTACATTTTCCATTGTTTTTCATCGGATTTTGTTTTTTTTTTATTTTCGCATGTACGTCCATTATTCGCTGGTGTCAATGGTATTTCTCGTATATTTGTTCGACAATATTGGAAGGCCAAAAAAAAAAAGATCATCAACACTGCATACCGTATTCGCGCAGGGACGGGGAAAAATTGTACCGTAAAATTCCAGGGACTCCAGCCGGAGGCTTTTTCTCCGTAATTTCATCGATATTCGCCAATGAATAGAAGAGAGATGTACTGAGGGGACGGGGGAAAAAAAAGAAAAGAAAACACGGGCGATGGAGAACTGTAAAAATACGCAGAGAAAAGTGGTTGACGAAGAACAAGGCGTGAAAATATTCAAGTGAACGCTCGGCATCCGTGGCTGTAAATATTCAAAGTTTTCGCACTGGAGACCAGTCGCTCTCGGAAAGCTTATTCCATTCAGAGTTGTCTCTTTTATGCGAGCACTGCACCTGGCTTCGTCGGAAAATGAATTTAACTATCGATTGCCAAGCGGCGAAAGACCGTCAACGTTATTTTTCGCCAATAAAACGCCGATATTCTCATAGCACTTTCGCCCCCCCCCCCCCCCTCCGCCTTCCTGTATTTTCATTAAGATTCGAGAAACTGAAATATCGAATACGCTAATGGACAAGGATTCGTGATTTCCAAGTGTAGCGTCATTTCAGCGCTTGGAAATTGCCTGTGAATGGAGAGAATAAAGTCCCCGGCTATGACGATGGCCGAGAGATTGAATTTAATTTAAATTACGTTCAATTAATTAAGGCGCTTCCCCCGTGGGATCCCGACTTGCCTTCACGCTCGCGTTCTTTTATTCCCTCTGCCTGATTCCACACTTTGTAACCTTTTCCTATCTCCCAACGATTATCACAACGTCTCTTACTCTACTATCATTACCGGGATAAGAAATAATTATTTCACGACACTGTTATTAACTCTAACGTCAGCATCTGGTTTTTTTTACTGCCGGCGACTTTACCATATCACCAGACAAACGAATTTATCATTTTTTTTGTTTTTTTTTTTTTTTATTTATGTGTTTTAATTAATTTAATTGAAATTATTGTAATTTGTAAAATTCTGTAATGTTTAAAGTTGTACGTAATATGACCAATTGGAATGATGGGGTTGATTTTATTTTTATTAATTTTTGTTCATGCGAAAATAAAAGTGTTGCAACTAGCCCCGGTCTCCCCTTATGTTCAAATTCATTCTTTGAGCAGTACAACTTGTAGGATACGTCGGATATAATCTCTTTTGAATTAGTATTAGATCCAAGACGACGGTGGTAGTTGGTAAAATTATGAAATTCCAGCACCTCCCTTGTTCATGGGCTTGGTGAGTTTTAGGGTAGCTCGTGAATATAAGGGCGCGTCTCTCTCTCCCTCTCTCCCACCTGCGAAAAGCAAGAGCGACGAGGCACATAGAGTTGGATCTTGCCGCACTTGTCCCTATATTTACGGCAGGCATAAACTCACCCTCGCTAGACTCCATTACCGTAGTTTGGCTTAAATGAGTCCCAACTCACGCGCGCCCTCTCTTCCACCATTCCCTTTTCCAAATTCGAAAACTTTTCGGCTATCTCTAACATCGTTAAGTACATTCGTACACCGAAATTCTATTGTCAATGACACATCGAGTGAAAAATGCTCCATTACCTGCAACCGGAAAAACTAACGTTTTAACCTCGGCTCCGAATTTTTCTCCGGTAAAAAAAAATTATGCGTTCAGCTAATTTGAAAACTTACCTTTTTTTTAAATATCGACCGTAACAATGAAAATATAAGTACCAAAAATTAATAAATGAACAATTAATAATCATAAATGAGTCCGAATTCACGAGCGCCCTCTATTCCATCATTTCCTTTCCCAAATTCGAAAATTCCTACATATCTACCGTAATTATGAAAATATTGGTATCAAAAATCAATAACTGTCATTTTATAGTTGACTGCCCCTTTGCAATGTCCCTGACTGGAATTCATGGTGAAAAGCCACCATGGTCATTACCATAATCCGATGATTTTTGACCGGGCGGTAAGCTGAGGTTTCGGGGGTGAATGGAAACGATAATTCGCTCTCGGGGAGGGTGTCCGAGATCTTCGTGAGAGCCTGGGGTGAATTTTGGTGAGGGAACCCCAAGCTATAGGAAACTATACGAGCCTATGCTATCGCTATTCACAGCAGACGACGATATTTAAGCGCGCAATTACGTCGTATCGCAGAGATCGTAACGTAATAGTAGTAGTAGCTTTGGTGTATAGTGAAAGGGTGAAGCGCGCGCGCGCGCGCATACGCCCACCACATATAAGCTTGTGGCATGTGCCAGGAAGCCGATGCCAGTGGCCAAGCCGTTGCTTTATAAATTTCGTGCAATTGGCCATCGGGATCGAGGATTAAAATTTTCGCCGTTTTTTTTTTTTTTTTTTTTTTTTTTTCGTTGTACCGAGAGGTGAAAGAGGAGGTTAAAAAAATATGTGCACGTGCTGCCAGCGACACACTTGCTCGAGCCGTGCTGTCGCATGCAATTGCCATTTCTGCGAGGGCGCGTGAGCTTCGCTATATAGCCTCGTACCTACGCGTATTTAGTACCACCCCCATAACCATCGACAACATTTCGCTCTTTTATTTATAACGCGTACTACCCCGGCTCTCTCTCTCTCTCTCTCGCTCTCTCTCTCTCATAAGTTATCGACAATTTGCGTGAAAATAAGTACGTAAAATCGAAGCCTGATTGAAAAAGCTCGGTGGCCTATATATGAAGCTGCGGGGGAGTAAAGTGTTTGATCGATTGTTTCGCATATACAAGAGCCCGAGCGTTTTGTATACGATGGAATATGTATGTGCACAGCTATGCCGCAGAGGAAGTCGAGCCAGTAGCGAATGGCTCGTGAAAGCTCCTAAAGTCTCTTTCTCGAGGGATCTTATCACGGTTTTCCTGTTGCCGCGACGTTCCGCACGCCGAACCATGGCGGCGGGTTTAAATTTTTAAACGCACCTAAACTTTCCTCGAGACCTCGTAACTTAACGATAACGTACCATAAATTCATACATTTTAACAGGCGAGGCTTTCTTCATACCTCCCCGTCGTATCGTCTCAAAATCCATACCCAGATACCGCCACCCACCGATTACCCGCTTTGAATATTTCGATAAAAATTATTCATTCACGAGAATATGCAAATTCTCACGTTAAATCCCAACTTTGTACTTACATTGATGGAAATTTGCACGAGGTCATCTAAGCCATAGCACTAAACAAAATAAAAAGGAAACAATGTACGCGATGGAATATTAGCGAAATATCATACTTTTTATCTCAATTTTTTTTCAGGCTCCTGTAATATTAAATCAGGTATTGAAATTAATAATGACCCTCACTTCTATGGCATGAAAACCACAACAAAGAAAAATTTTTAAATTACATAAAAGCTTCTACTTTGAAATTTTTGTCTGAAAATCTCAAAACCAAATTGGCAAAGTCAATTATGACGAAAAAAATCATAAGCCAGCGTAATGAAATCTCGCGTCTATTCATATCCTCATTATTTTAAGTATGCATTACGTCACGTGCGTTTATACATATTTTCATAATTTCAGTACTTTCGAGCAATCATTTGGACTACGCAACGATTTCGATATGTATTTCATGGTTTAATCCATATTTCATTCCAACATTAACGAAATATGTGTACGAATATGTGGAGGAACGAGTCGAACAAAACGTTTTCCTCATTACATACGATATTCATACGTTGGAATTATATTACATATATAGCCGGATTTCCGGGCTCGGCGCGGGCAAATGTTTAATATCATTTATTGAAAATCGTCGGCGGCGTTGTCCCGATTGAGCGCACACGTCGCGGGGCCGCAGGGCTGGCTGACCGCGCGCGGAGCTTTACTACTAGCGCTCCCAGGCACCGCGTACGATCACGAGACGGTCACGGACCGAGTGGGAGGATAAATAGCCCAGCGCGTTAATAAAGTCTTATCGGCGTGCGGCCATGCGTGTCGACTTAAAGCCACCGACACACTAATCCGCTATGCTAATTCGATGCTCGCGTATAACGGCGTTGCAACGTCGCCGTTCGCCGGTGCCTTTGTAGCTGCTGCTTTCATCATTCGAGTCTCTCCCATTTCGCCGTCTTCATTGCTTTCATCTGCTTTTGTCATGCTGCGCTCTCATCTCGTCTGCTGAAAAAATGGCGCTCATATTCTTACGCGTAATTTAATAGGATGCTTCATTTTTTTTTCAGATATTAAATTTTATGTCATCGTTCCGCATATTGAACCTTGAAAATATGGATATGAAAATTTAGAGGGTAATTTTGAGAATGACGTTTGTTAGGATGAGAATCTAAAGTTTACATAGTCTTATTTTTTTTTTAATGCACTGATTTTTCGCTTGTTTGAATAGGTAAATTGGAGAAAAAAGTGAATTAGCGTGAATGAAGTGTCCGACAATCTCACCTAGACTCTCAATAATAAATTCAATTTTATTAATCTAATTCCAGAAAAATAAGGATGGTCTTTTTGTTTCGTCGACACCACAGATATATTTCACTTAGTCGTTAATTGTTAATTTTCATTGACCAAGTTAAGCGAAAGAAGCGAAATATAGTGAAATTAATAATAGTATAATGCAATCGATGTAAGATATCGTACTCTCGATTTTTTTTTTTTTTTTCAAAATCGAACAATACAAAATACCGTAACACTCACTTTAAAACAGCGAACACCGTCGCAAGTAAAAGTACGTATACGGGATTTCATGAATCTTCTAGCTGAAACATACTTGACTAAATTATTTCGAGGAAGTCTGCAACCAGCCAAGAATCTCACTTTACGCTTATTTCCAGTAAATTGCAATCTGTCAGCTCCAAATGGTACAAATATTATCTCATAATCCGCCGAATTTTGCTTTTAATAACGTGAATCACGATAACGCCTCAAATATGTTTCGTGATTTTAATTCGATTCACTTCAGCGTCTTGAGAAAAATATCTTTTACAATCTCAGCGAAAATAATTAAGATGTCACGTAATGCGACCATGGACTGTACAGATTGCTAGAAATAATTACTTTGATCCTATGGTGTGTCATGTAAAAGTAAAAAAAAATGATGCAGCTATGGCTCCGAGACGTTTCAAACGACTTCCGGTCGCTGTCGATTTACACGAGCGATCCACGAGCCCAAAATATTTTGGTAGGACGATGGGCGACTGGACGGTGACCGAAAAAAAAAGAACTTACGTCACTCGAGTTAATTAGTGATAAAAATGCATCTAAATCGTCAGTCTGCATAATCGATGTGTCGCGGCTTTCAAAGAACAACAAAAAGTACAAAATTAGGCTGAACGTAAGGCCATCACGGTTTCACGCTTCTTTCTTCTTGACGATATACGATTTTTTGTAGTAGTCCCAGAACATGTAGAATATCACTATCACGTGAAACATGTAGATGTAGGCGAGTGGCTTAAAGTTCGGCTCACACGAAGGCATGAGTGCTTGAGATGTGTGCAGCGTCATCAGCACAAATTGAATCTGCAAAACGAGATAAACAAGAAATTATTAAACTTCGGAAGATGTCGATCCTTGCGTGCATTTGACAGCTAATTTGTTTCAGGAATCTGCGACATTCCTTCGTAACTTTCGTTGACATTGATTGATTTTGAAGGGTTACAGAAAAATTTAAAAAGAAATCGATATTTTCGATTAATTTTTTTAATATTCTACATTGTTAAGAATATTGTATAAAATTTTGATGTCGATATTATAAAAACTGCAGCTCGTATTATTCTCAAAACGCATTTTCAAAATCGAAACGCAAATTTTTACCGATATATACTTTAACATGTACATGAGTTCTGTACGATTTTTTTTTTTTTTCAAATTACACAAAGAGAAAATAAATAAAAGTGGTGAAAGGCGATTCTCGTATATGCAGATTAATTTCTAATCGGTCTTTGTACTGTTTTGAACAGAAATCAACGATAAATGGTTGATTGGTTGGAAACCCTGCGAAAATTGTTTGTTTTTCCGAAAGAAAAGCAACGAAAATTGGCTTTAAAGACCACTCAACAATTTCGCTCGCGTCAATCGGGCGTTTAACAAGTCAACGTACAACCTCCAATTATCACACGCGTAATTACATTATCGAAGATCAATAGTTGGTATTTTATTGCAAGTTTTACTATAGAATCGAAACGCATGGACTACCCTCAGCAAATATTTATCCTTTAAAATTTTAACCAACTTTTAGAGTATGGATAATTCGATTTTCACTTCAGCATCAATTCCACTCCATTACTGAAGATTTCAGTAGACATCGAGAGTAAAGATCACATAAAATCTACATAAAAATCATGTTTGTGACATTTTAATTGACGTACCAACTGCAACATTGTTAGGTACGATTTCCATCTCGAAATTTTCTTCTGCATTTCAGGTCCCAGGCAAGCGAGAAGATAGTAAGTATACATGACGACGTGAACCAGGCAATTGGGCATCATTATGAAAGTCCACATGCCACCTGAAACATTAATTGCCATTAGAGTTGCAAAATCCCCATTAATTAAAAAAATTACATAGCTACAGACATTTCTATAATTAGAGTCCAAACTGGTATGATAATTTCTACATGTTATTATCATGAAATCAAACTTATCATCATAATTGTATAATCATCGTTATTTCTATAAATATCAGGCATTTGCTCTGCACACAATAAATAAAATTGCTAAAATTGCCGTTAGCTGAGTCGACGCATGGAAAATGATAAAAATTCGTCAAGACTTGTTCAGCTCACCTGGAGCATATTTGCACGCTATCCAGGAAAGACTAACGGTTGTCACGTGGTGATAGATGTGCAGGAAGGATGACTGTTTGTATTTCTTGCGAAGAATGAAGATTACGGTGTCGCCGAGTTCGACCATCTTGAGTAGCATCAGCCACCAAACCCACCTCGCCATCTGTAGTTGACAAGTAAATATTCATTGACATCGTTAAGTCGATTACCCTGATGGACATTAAGATTACTCCTGCAGCAAATCTTTTTACACTTTTATTCGCCTCGCTAATCGAGAAAACTTTACTCTTTGCGATGATTAAAGAAGCTTCATCTACTTCAGGCATTAAAACGTCTTTTATATCTTCTTATTAATAAAAATTAGTAATAATATTCTCGTAATAAAAAAACGTGAAAATGAGACTGTAAGAAATGAAGATATTACATAGCTAAATAGAAAAATATAAATGGAGTTTCATTTATAATTAAAATATTGTGTGCGATCAAATGAAATTCATTTTTAAATAATTTATTATCAAGAATCTTCTTCTATCTTGTATTATTTATTCAGCTTTCTCGGATTGGAATCTTTTCAATTTTAATCGCACGACTGATATATAAAGTGGAGATAATATTTAAGCATATTAGGTCGGAAATGTACTGGACTAAAAATACTCACACTCATTGGCTCGGGATTCGTGGACCAATCCACAGGCTCGCAACCCCAAGAAAGGTTCGTCGTGAAGCCAGATGTGAGCAGCTGAAATACATCGTGACAAGAATGTTGTACTTTGCGCTTAGGTGTTGGGCATAAAATAAAGAAGGTATGAGGTCGTGGCTCACCCCGTAAAAAACTACTCCGCTGGCGAAGGCGACGAACACGTTGTAGCAGATCATAACCTTGTGGAGGGAATATGGTTGACGGTTCCTCATGTACAATGGACCGAGGTAGAGGATGAAGAGGAGGTAGACGGCGAGTACCATCAACACCGGAAATGGGCTGGCCATCAGAGGCCAGTCAGCCACCCTGGGATCTGTTGAATATTTCATTAATTTACTCGGAGACAATTAAAAAACGTAATCCACTCAAATTTCGAACTTAAATCATCTCAAAGCCTTCCGAACTGATTTCGTCAGTTTACGCACGCCAATAATTCACTTCATTGCAGTGATATTCATTATTTTTTCTCGAATATATAATTTTTTTTTAAACTCGAAATTCGAAATTTACCATGAGAACTTACGAATTTTTAAAACAAGTTGAGCAATTTCTTCAGGTTATCAGTGGTCAATCTCCGAACCCATCAACTCCCACCCCCTTCCCCCAAAAAAAAAACGATCATTTGAATTTCAATAAATGTTTTATCGTAATTCAATCAACTTTTGTTTATTTATTACCAAAGTCGTACATCCAGCATGGTTTTTTATTCTTCAATACACTTTTATCCCTTTGAAACTATGTCGCGCTTAGGGGTCATTTTTTTTGATCGATCGCATTGGCTTGAAATTGAATACCCAGAATCGAGAGTGGCTCCAAGGATTAATAATTTTAATTGCCCACGAATGAACGATATCAAAAATCAACGCAAATTTTTCGAAGGTCAGTTCTCTTCATTTTGATGTCATAATTAATTTTTTCCATTCGTCAGGTACATTTTTTTTTTTTTCTACACTACAATTTATTTCTGAAGTGACATATCTCACCTGATATCTCCTCCATGAGGTAACGATACGCCTCTGCGGGCCCCATGTCCTGCGATGAAAAAAAAAACACAGAATCAACAGAATGGGTGTAGATAGCGCGCGTTATCAGAATCTATAGGGAGCCTCGCCACGCGCCGCGTGTTCTTCACTGACCGACAGTCCTCGACCCTTATTATTAATATCGATATACGCGCACACGATTGAAAAAAAAAAAACCCTTCGGTGGTCGCCAGTGTAGCTTCTCGTCGTGCGACGCTCCGTTACTGACTGGCGAAGTGACAGAGTTAGCAAATTGTCCAGAGTTAGAGGTAGCGGATGTAGTAACAGCGGACGGCCGACTACGAGGTACGAGAAAGAGCGAGAGGCAGACAACAGACTGCAGGTCGCAGACTCACGCTCCGGACGGTCATATGGGTCCGATGGACACGTGGTCGCCACGTCTAGCTAAAGATCTCGGCTTTCCTGTAGCCCGTGGAACTAATGGATCGACGGCGATTGCGCGTGCGACATGTTCAGTTGGTGCTACCCGGGCAATCCGCAGATAAGTATCGCTGCGGCCCTTCGTCCACGTACTCGAACGAGAGTGCTCGCATTCTGCATGAATTCTTAGCGATTAGCGGGGAGCTCGCAGATCTATAAACGTTTATCGTTCACCTCCGGTCTACCGGTCGATTATAATTCACGGGCTAATTACGGAGGTCATAAATTATTAATTGAGTGTCGATTCACATAATCGATTTCTGAATATCACAGTGTTTTTGAGACTTCGACATAATTTTTTTTTTTACCTGTCATATGGATTCGATGGACGCGCGGTGGGCACGTCTAGCAAAAGATCCTCTGCGGTCTACCGGTCGATAATTATTTACGGGGTCATTACGGAGGCCGTAAATTACTAATTGAGTGTCGATTGTAATAACCGATTTCCGATAAACACAGGGTTTTTGAGAATCCGACAGAATTTTTTTGTTTTATTACGTGTCATATGGATTCGATGGACGCGCGGTGGGCACGTCTAGCAAAAGATCGGCTGGTCTACCCGGGCAATTAACAGATAAGTATCGCTGTGGCCCTTCGTCCACGTACTCGAAGAGCGCTCGCATTCTGCATAAATTCTTAGCGATTAACCGGGCGCTCACAGGTCCATAAAAGTTTGAGTGGAACTTTGTATTCGTTCAATGTTATCGTTCACTTCCGGTCTAACGATCGATAATTATTTACGAGGTAATTACGGAAGACGCAATTTACTAATTGAGTGTCGAGTCGAATAACCTATTTCCGAAGAATACAGTATTTTTGGGAATCGTTTTTTTTTTTTTTTGATGTGTCAGTTGGCAAGGTTTGGTAGGTAGATAGCATCGTAATTCATCACGTGTAACAGTGTCACGTCGTTTTACTTTCATTACCGAAATTGTGCATGATAACAGAAGCCACTTCTCGGGGATAATTTACTGCGGGCCTATCTTATCGGCAGCAACGACACAAGACCGACCGCAAAAGGTATAACCAATTCGCGGTCCACCGGCTCAATGCATAACTGCTCACGTGGCTGACACTCGTTCTCCGAGCTGTCAATCTGGAGGCCGAAGCAAGAGTAATGGGTCAAGCGCTCCGCTTTTACCGATTTTATTGGCTCGACGAAGGACTAATTTGGACGATCAAGTGTTATCATATTTTCACACATTTTGTAAATTAACTACGACGTATAATAAAGTATTGTAACCTCGCTACCGAATGGGCGAATTTAAAAATTGAAAAAAAAAAAAAACTTCAATTTCAATAAATTTCATATAATTATGCAACTGCAACTGACGAGTTAGAATATCGAGGTCAAGTTTTCGAAGAAATTTGCACATTGATCAGTATTTCCGAAAGGTTGAGTCATTTGGAAAATCTTAAAATTGAAAAATAAAAGAGTCAATTTCGGGTGTTATTGTAATGTTGGTTCAGTTTTGAGAGAATACAAAAGTGTCGGATAAAACGAGGCTTCGGCTCGTATGAAATCCCCCTTATCCATCACTTGAATAATTTTCCATCTAGTATTTTAAGCAGACAGGACATGCCAGATTAGAGCCAGAGCTTCAACCTAAACTCTTGTCGCAGTCATAATCGTCGTTACGTGCTCTTTACGAATAATCCCATTTTACTCGAGGACTCTCCAGTCACTCTTCAAAATTATTTCCCCTCTCGCCTAATCATTTTATCGAACAGACGCGAACAGCGCCTCGAAGTCAAATGCATAATTTGTTAATAACTTTCTTATCAGTTGAGTTCAAACATCGTATCGTCGCGTTACGATTATGCAATTGCAGGATTACGCTCAACAGGCTCAAATAATTATTCGATTGCGTTATACGACACATTTTCTCATGGACCAATGATATTTCGATGAAACTTCCTTCGTATCACAAAACTTAAGGTCATTTTTTTTTTCACTGTCCGAAATCAATAAAATTGTCTAAAACGAATTGAAAAAAAAAAGAACGGTGATTTTTATTTTATCGCAATTTCCATACTCATGGTAATTCAATTAAATAAATATTATAAAATTATATTAATCTGTAGCGTTTTTTTTAATTCGTCGTGTCCGCAGATAAAAATGAATGATTTCTACAAAATTTAATTTACGTCGCAGAATTTAATGAGAATCTCATATGAAAAGTAACACAAAAAAATCGATCGTTCATCAACAGGGATGAAAAATTTTCGCCGCAAGCAAAACTTGTTAATATTATTGATCTTTTTTGATATCGCTATTCTTTGCGAGTGATGTATCGCGAATGACGTTACACCAGTCGCAGTTTGTATGTACGGTTTGTCAGTGAAAGTATGCGTGCACAGCGGTTGCGTTCGTTATTACAGACGTCCGTCAACCGGCTCATAATTTAAGGGCTGGATGTTGAGGCCTCAGCCTATCCATCACAGTGACGCTTTATCTCTTTTAATTACGCGAGATGAGAGCTGCGAGAATGAAGGAGAAAGTACAAGAGAGAGAGAGAGAGAGAAATGGGCAAGAGATAGAGAAGAAGAAAAAAAGAGAGAGAGAGAGAGAGAGAGAAAGCAAAATGTAATAGAAAAGAGACACGCGACCCGACGAGTATCAAACATTTATCATCGAGCGTCGTTATCTCTGCCAAGGGCCACAGAGGCTTTGCTGCTCCGGTGATAAGGAGAGATTCTCTCTCGTTGATTCGAACGCAAAAACCGCGTGGCATCGTTTACGTCGAAGAGGGGGTGAGCTCGAGTCGAGAAGAGATCGCGGACGTCGCCGGTTTACGATGAGCTCCGAGGCTTATTCGATAATTAGCAATCAGTCTAACTGACAAAGGGGAGGCCAATTAACGTGATTCGTTAACTCATGGATTTTACCAACTTTATAGCCGCCCAGCCAAGTTTTATGCTAACGCAATTTTCATTAATAGGGATGATGGAGCGTAAACTTGAAGTGTGGGCTCGGAAGGGGACAAGACATTTTACTCCAAGAAGAAGTTTTCGTGAAAAACAAAAAAAAAATGTTCTTTTCTGAAAGGACTGGGAAAAGTGTGTTGAAACAAAAAAAATTTAATATCTATGTATTTTTAAATGATGAGGTAATTATATGCCCGGTTTTCATTCGCAGGTTTTTTGTTTTTTTTTTTTTTTGTTCAGTCGTTTCAATATATTGGAAAGCGTTGTGATGACCGATAATTAGTCAGTGTGGCACAATAGAATGTGATAATTGTTTATTACTTTGATTTTGAAAAGTGTCCGATGGTTGAGAAAATAATAGTCGTCAATGCGAAGGTAACTTGGCAACTAAAGCGTTAATCCAGGACGTCCATTAACGTCGAGGCCGATAAAAACGTAGCAGACTTTTACGGCGGGGAAATATTCCCCTAAAAACGAAGTAAATTCACGGGAGTTTTTATTCCGAGGTCAGTAAAATTGACTAGAAGCTGCACAATCCAAACCAACTGCTCGGCTGCATACGATCAATCACTGCGGCACTCGACGAACAACGGAAGGTAAATTGCACCAAACTTTATGATTCAAGGTAACAATGGTATCGAAACTTCCCAATAATCGTCTTTAAAAACAAAAAAAAAACGAAGAAAACAATCAACACTTAAAAATATATAATAAATTTCCATTGCAGATAAAGAAAGCACTTTCACATAAGCCGGTACATCAAATGTAAAATGCAACCTACAAAACCGAATAAAAGCCCCAATCAGATGAATCAAATTTCCGATAACATAAATAGGCAAAAAAAAATTTAACAGCGAATGAAAATGAAGGAATAAAAATGTTAACACTGGCACTCACTCAGGCTCGCCCTTACGTGTCTCTTACGGTCCTTTCAGTGCCTAACGTTTCGAGCATCGATATATCGATTCGCGTGAAGGAGACGAAGGAATATTATGAAAAATAGAGTCCTCCATTTGGCCCTACAGGAAATAGCGCGAGGCGCTCGTTGTTTTCCCCACTGGCCTCAACTCCGACCCTAAGGACACCTTTTTAATCGATCTACTTTATGCTATGGTATACAAGTGTGCGAAAGAGAGAGAAAGAGAGAGAGAGAGAGAAAGAGAAAGCGAAAGAAAGCGAGAGTAACAAAGTGAGAAAGGACCTCCGAGGTAGAAAGAGTCCTCGCTACAGTGCTAAGGCCTTACTGAACTCGTACCCGGCCGAATCGTTCCCTTTACCTGGCTGGATAGTGTACCTGCAAAGAGCAAAAGAGAGAGAGAGAGAGAGAGAGAGAGGGATAGTGAGAGAAAGAGTTAAAAGTATATGGGACGTATAACTATAGAGTTTCCCGAAGGGTCGCATGCAATGGTACGAAAGTTGTATACATAGTGATACTATAGTGATTTGTAAATGGTAGTCGAGTGCAAAGGGAAGGGGTTGAAAAATCGATAGTGCAGATTCGCAACTTGGTTGGACTGTGCGATACACGTTGCTGCTCTCAAGGGTAAATAGTTGATCGAGCCGCAGTTCGATAGCAGAGCCAGGACGACTCTCTTCTCTCTTCCTTCCCCCCCGCCCCCTCTCTCTCTCTCTCTCTCGCTCGACTCTTCCGACACGCGAGGTGCACTAGTTACATTGTGGACATCCCAGCGCAGTCTGTGCCTCTATACAGTCTCACTGACTGGACCTGTAACTAGCAATTCGATATATATACTCGGTGTGCAGAATAGTTGTTACTTCGTCGCGCTCCTCCGTCTCTCGTATGTACTACGTCCGCCGTTCGCAGTGCTCACGTCTCTCTTTGATCAAACGACTGGCGCTTTGCGCGTTGCTGATCCTACCAGGAGCTGCCTTCGCTAACGAACCGCTGCTGCGTATAGAGAGAGAGAGAGAGGGAGAGCAGAGGCGCCCTCTGCGGCGCTCGCTCGCGATTCCACCTAGCGCGAGTTTATCCAGTTTCGGGTTTTCGACAACTGATTGGAGTAAAAGCGCTAAACAAACGGCGCTCTCCAGTTACGCTCTGCGGTATATTCAGCGGGCTCACCTCTCGTGCTGCACATTTAAATTCCTTGAGCAGTGCCACGGTCTGCGCTGAGCGGCGAAAGTCACGCGCGTTGTGCCGGTTTATATGCCGCTTTTCGATCGATACGATTACCGCAACGTCCCTTAATCCCCGAACTTTTACCTATTTTTACGCAATTTACGGGGTTTTTGTTTTTTTTTTTTTGTTTTTTTTTTCTTCTGCTTTTAACATACGTTTTATTCAACAATTTTACGTGTTTTTTTTTTAATCTTCGTTTTGTATGTTTATTTTCTTTTTTCGTTGTTGCTTTTTCTTTTTTTTTTTTTTTCTTTCTCGTAGCAAGTGTAGGTTTAATTTAGTTTATGATAATTCAAAGTTGCGCAGGATTATTGTTGGACTGTACCGTGCCGCACCGAACACCGACGACTGTCTTTCAGGGCGATGGTCTACTGTTCAAGTTACGCTCATCCACAGGGCAAGCACCCCCGGCAGGGGCTTAGGTGCAGTGCCGTCTACGTCTACCTGCAGGCCCCCCGGCTTATATTATTTTAAACGCATAGAAAAATTCGCGGCCACCTATCGAATTAATCGATCGATTATTATCGGTGACTTTCAATGAAATCCACTCGAAATTGTCGGCTTAAGGGAGTTACAACTTTTGCGCTCATTATCTGATCTGATATCGAGCTGTGGGAGAGAAAGGAAACCACCGATTATTTATATGGTTTTATGGAGAATATCGTTTTTTTTTTTTTTTTCTTTTTTAATTCTAACCTCATAAATATTTAGGTATTGAAAATTTGAGGAAATAAAAATGAATTTTTTGATTTTTCAACAGGGTGCCATCAACCCTGATGAAAATGCCGGTGTCTCGGCTATGGTTGGAAGTTACACGCGGGCTAGCATGGATATACGGCTTCCCAGTATGCTGTCATTAGAATCGGGATTAGCCGCGAACACCTCGTATGCATGTACATACGTATCGTCTTCCGTTGTGCTCTTCTTCCTCGGAGAGCGAACGCAGCGTATGTGACAAATGGGGCCAATTTGTCAGAGGAGAACGAGAGAACACCGACGATTGTAACTTGCGGTGCATTTGAAATGGGCGAAAGATTATTTTGAGGAGGTTAGAGGGCGCGCGGGGCTTAAGTCAAATGAGTGCTTGACTTTTGAAAGTTTTTATCACAATTCCTGGGGTTAAATGGGGTTGAATTCGAGGAGTTACTTCTCGGGGTGACTGTTGTTAATATTAAAATGTATTTATAGTCGCAATTTAAAAGAGTAAATAAATTTCAAAGCTTTTCATTGATTTTCTTGAAAGGTTTAATTTAATGTCAACCGATTTCCATTAAAAAATTGTACGTGCGTTATCCATCGAAACAATTGATTATTGGAGATGGTAGCAATTTGGCGATAATTTGATCGGTGTGAAAAACAAGAAAGTAATCAATTTATCGGTAATTAATTCAATATTACACTCGCTGAAAGTTGAAAAGGTGAAACGACCGATTTTTTATATTGTGGAATTTTGGGGCAAGTTTGATTGACACGCGAAAGCGATTTACTCTCACCAAAATAATTGTTTAACTAATTTCGAATATCAAGTTTCGTAATGCAACTTTCGAAAAACGTTATATTTGCTTTTGAAATTTCATATAAAAATTCAAACTCACGTAAAGATGAAGCTAATTTTCCTCGCGTCAGAGTGAGAAAGAAATTGCAAGTTTAACAACCCTTAAAATTCGCCTCTCGTTTCTTCAGGGTTGAAATTTTAGTGCGACAGAGTTCGCTACCTCACAGCCTCATTTTTTCACCGGGAGCGAACTTATCAACGGTCGATAAGGTTGCTCGGCGTATTGCGCGCTGTTGGTATGAAAAATACGACTCGCAACGAATTCCCATTCGTCGGTAAGGCGAACATTACCGTAAATTGATTTGCGCGGCTAGCTTCAAAAAAATGTGTTGAAATTTGCATCGGAATTGTCAAGAAACTAAAAATTACTCCATCGGATCTTAATTATTCGCAGTAACCTGCGGCACTTATCGAGACCCTTATTTTCTTTCAAAGTCAATAAGTATACTGAATTCTGGTTGTGATATTCAAGACGACTGGAGTTTACGTTTAAGATTCTTAAACAAAAACGCGTCATAAAATAATAAAATTCGCTCTTAACGTGGAAAAATATTTCGATGACAATTTTAAGTCGAACACAAACGTAACACAAGCATTTCCTGCTAATGTTTGAGAATTCGTTCGTTGGTATGAATTTATAAATGCAACTAAGTAACAAAAGTTATGCAGATTTTTAATGATACTAAATAAAAAATAAATGAATAAATAAATAATTAGAGAATATTTTCGAAATACATGATTTATATCTAAATTGATGATATCGGGGGTTCATGTGCATCCGTATGCTTACTGCGATAAAAGACGACGCTAGCTGAGTCTGTTTGAGCTCTTTGGAGAATCTGGAAATACCTTTAGAAGGCTGTAATGGCAATGAGTGAACCAAGTACAGGGATAGCAATAGGGGAACGTTAATATATGCATAAGCACAGAGGCAAACACTTGAATCGAAGCCTGCATACCCTTAACTCCAACGATGTACGCCTCGACGTCAGCTTGAGTTTGAGCAGAATGCACAAGATGCAAAGTTAATGGAAGATTGAGGGAGGGTAAAAAGTGCTATGGAAGCTACTTTCCTGGCTCTGCATAAGTGATCGTGTTAGAAATTTAACAAAGGGTATCACGGACACTTTGAGGAGAATAAAGAAATTCAGCTCTCGACGAGCTCTGAGACGATCAAAGTGTCACTGCCCTGAGAAACTTCAACTTAAAGTAGAAAATTCCATCAATGCTGTGTGGATACTCGAGAAAATAGTTCTGCAAAGATTTGTGTCGAAGGAAAATCATTTTGTTAATAGGAGCGATTCACTTTGCCACGTGACAAATTCAAGACCAACAAATTATAAAATCCAAACAGCGGAGAAAACAAAATTCGAAATAAACATCGATAAAATTGAACTGCGTCGTTAAAAAATAAAATAACACTGACGAAAGCGAGCTGTAGTTTATCGGACGTAACGATCGTTAATTTGTACTGTGAAAATTGCACCCAAGTCCCTTTCGTGAGTAAACACCCTTATTTTTCATCAGTTGTTGTAGTTCAGCCTGAAAAACAAAAAACAGTTATTGTAATACCTTTTTGTGCATTATTCGAGAAATTAATTGCCTAGGAAATATATGAAATTAACTAAAAAGTGGTAACCACGCGCAATTACCTTTTCCAAGTTATCGGCGAAACTCGAGGTCATATTTTATCCGCTACGTCAATAATGCCTTTAAATTCACAAACATTTTTCTCAAGGACCCAACGTTCCTTTCATGGATTTCATGGACACGATGCATAGCGTTGCGAAAAATATATATTGAATGCAATATGTATGAATATAAGTAATAATTGGTAATACATAATAATGCAAATTTTTTAAACATTTTACGCGATAACATTGTTTATGACCTTTTCAGAGTCGATTTTTCCAACTGTTTAACCGGACGCCTTTCGGATAATAGAAAGTTCGGCCAAATGAACGGCAATATTGCGAAGAATAAAAAATGCTGATAATTCAATGCAATAAAATGCGTATTTCAATATAAATGGGAAAAAGTTGATAATTTTCTTCTGAAACGAATTCACGTGTAGTTCTCATATAAGACCGTGACATTTGCGCTTCAAAGTCCAAAAAATGAGTGAATTGGAAAATAAAACGTAGGTTTCAACATTTTTTCATTCCCGTGAATGTTTTCAGGCGATTACGGATTGGCAGAAATGCAAATGTAATATCACTGAGATAATTGACCTTGTACTGTAATTATGATTGATCTATTTTTCAACTCATTGAATTGTGGATAAAACGCTGATTATTGTGTATTTCGAAACGACGATTAAGGTCAGAAGCATAAATGCATAATTTATAATAAAACTTTAAAAAACTTACGCACATTGGATTATTTAATGCATGCGATTACCGGTTTTGAGGTAAGCTTTCGTTCGCTAATCAAATGCATACAAACAAGCGCTGGGCAAATGCGGTAAGAGGACAATTGAAAATATAGCGCGACCGATATAATTGATTAAATATTTATATTGACTTTTACAGCTATCAATAGGCAAATATTCTACATACAAAAATAAGCGTCAAGGCTCAATATTCTCGTACAACTTTTCGCTGAATATCAAGTAACTACTGCATTCCCTGCAAGTCACTTATACCAATTAGAATTAATTTGATATGAGCATTAGTTTTTGCTATTTCCGTGCGCAGATTCGCTATCACCGATTCCAAGAGCTTAACCCTAACGTCAATCAGCACCAATGCATCGTCTAATGAAAATTCAACATAGTGTCCTAAGCCAACGTCCAACAAAATCTGCGAAGGATCTTCCACGTGTGCTTGAACAAAGAAATTGTTACCAATGTCTACTTTTGTTTTAAAACCACTTTCCACCGTATCCGTATTTTTCAGAGTCCTGATAATACTCTTCAGCTGCAAAAACTCTGCGAGCTCTTCGTTCTTCCCATCCAATTTATCTGCCAACTTTTGAAGATCTGCTCTCAGTACATCGTTCACGAACGATTCAAATTGCAATATCTTCTGCGATATTTCTGGATCCATGGTCGCACAGATCCTGATAAATAAATGTTTGATTAGAATCAATAATCGATGTACTTTTTGTCATCAAAATATGAAGTATTTCAATAATACGATAGTACATTTATGACGCAACTCTATATTTTTACATTTAATAGCCAACAAATCGTAATACTCTGTTTTTTTATACGAATTTACAAGTTTCAGAAACCGAGTTAATGTTCATACGTTGAGATCGTTGCAGTGATCATTTTTGATAAATAAACATAGAAGCCAGAGTTTGTTGATTTTGCCTAATCCTGTAGAGAAATTTCCAATTTTTAACAAAATTTTTAATCCACTTTCAGTGTAAAGTCAACTACAAAAAAATACGATTTGAGGTTAAGACATGCATGCAATTTTCATTCGGGCAATTTTCGAGATGTTAAATCGCGGAAAATACAGAGAAATGAGTTTTGACTTACTCAAGTAATCGATAAAGTGAAATACATTTAGTGTTACTTTGTTAAATTCAGAGAAAATCTTATCGGCTTATGTTAATGTTAACTGTGAATGCAAGTGACATTTAAATAAACCAAATATTGTATCATGGAGGCTAGAGGTAAGGAGTGGAAACGCAATGCTAACGAAACATTTGCGCAACGGTGTAAAATCTCAGGGGGGTTGGTCACCACTGAATGTCAGTGTGAACCGAGATGAAGTTAGCGCCGCTAGAAATGAATGAAACGCAGCCTAAGAGGGGCGTGCCATCCGCGGAGAGTCTCCGAAGCCAGGGCATCTTTTTAATTGGTCGAGATATTTCGAGGCATATCTGCGGGTAATTTGAACGCTCGAGAGAGCTGAGATTACGTTTGCGCGTTTACCTCTACCGCGCGGCTATTAGAACCACGCTTTTTCGTTTCCGTCATCGTACGGTCGTTACCGTACCATTTGAGAAGCCACAACGGTATCCACACGACCACCGTGCGCTTCTGGGGTGATAAACTCGAAACCTGAATATACTTTACCTATCCACGAAATTTACAAAAAAAAAAATGTATCATCCCACCAACGAATGGTAAGAAGACACATTTTTGCATCGCATAAATGAAAATAAAAAGGAAAAGAATCGTCTGGCGCATGTGTCAATCCATAATCTGCCTTACGTATTTTCGAGCGGCTTGAGAGTTTCAAATTAAGTCTTTTCAGCTCAAACAAGGCTCAAAAATGGTACGCTAACGACCGTACGATGACTGAAACGAAAAATCGTGGTTCTAATAGCCGCGCGGTAGAGGTTAACGCGCAAACGTAATCTCAGCTCTCTCGAGCGTTCAAATTACCCGCAGATATGCCTCGAAATATCTCGACCAATTAAAAAGATGCCCTGGCTTTGGAGACTCTCCGCGGATGGCACGCCCCTTTTAGGCTGCGTTTCATTCATTTCTAGCGGCGCTAACTTCATCTTGGTTCACACTGACATTCAGTGGTGACCAACCCCCCTGAGATTTTACATCGTTTCGCGAACGTTTCGTTAGCATTGCGTTTCCACTCCTTACCTCTAGCCTCCATGCTCCATGTATTGTATTCCGAATTGACTCTGGTGATAATGCCCTCTACTTCGAAGTCTCGTCGGTATTGCAGTGGTCATTGCGCAGTGCTGCTGACTATCGGCAAGTATGCGATAACAAAAGTCTGTTATCGGCAGGTTTCGTCCATATCGTCCATAGCTATGAATTTGAATAGGAATACGATACCTCCCCTTAGCAGAGACTCAAGTCGACCTTCAAAGGGTTTTTATTACGAGCTTTCGTATTTTTCAATTGAATAATTAATTGTACTTCACTTAATAAATTGTGAAACCAATAAAAGTAACATGTAAAAACACAATTCCACAAAATATTGTAATATTTTCCTTGAAAAGTCAAACTGTACAAATAGCTTCCTTACTTTTCAATATTATCGATAAAGATATTTCAATGATGAATTATGTCAGTCGCAATATATAATCAATTTGGTCTTTCTCACGAGTCAATTTTGACAATGATTTTTTAAAAAGTAGTGAGAATATTGAATCAAACGGTATCTACATGATTGAAAATCACATTTTTGTTATTGTTTCGCAGCAATTAATATCGCCTATCGATTGTTAATCAGATCGCGAATGAATGACCTCAAGGGGAATCAATGAATGATTATCAAGAGGAAGAGTGTAAGAGGGACTTTAGTTTAGCGCGGTGGCAATGATTTGAAAGCCGCAATTGCGACTTCGAAGCGGCGGCGAAGAGTCGCGTTTACGACGTTTTTTTCGATTGAATTCGTAAAGCCGAAACTAGCATAACCCGATAGTGTCATTGGTGCTAAAGCGTCAAAGACGTTATCGGTGGCGGCACGTGTAACTCGAAACGAGGATTGCGTCACCGACGCGTAGCCTTAATCAAATTTCATCGTGAGCACTGCGATTTTTTTCTAATAAATGTGCGAGGACGTGATGGATTGCTTCCTAAGTTATTAGATAACTTGGATAGCGAACCTCCAACTTATTTCCGCCAAGTAATAATGAAAATGAAACGCACACGTGTCTCGTTTGCAGATTCACGCGTTCCAATCTGTTTCCACGCATTAGAATGTATACAATATTTTTGCGCGCCCGATATTTGCAATACAAAATACAAAATTAACACTCGCACAGGACGCGTCGAATATCCGCGCGCGATAGTGCCAGTGTAGAAATGTTATTAACATATTTATCATCGAGGTCAGCGATCAATAAAACCGGTGAAAGTAGTTCTCGATTTCCCGAGCCTCGCACTCTTTATTTAATTGAAACAAGATTCTCAACTGTCCGGTGCATCGCTACCAAAGATCGCTTCTTTCCTGCTCAAAGATAATTAAAATGAAAAAAGACAAAACTAAACAAAAAATCAACAATCCACCCACGCAGTAGTTTGTGCGAAGCGGATACCATTTCGCGTGTAGAAAAATTGTGGTGTCACGCATATTCTCGAGTGACTCGAAGAAATACCACGTTTCTGTCCGACTCTTCGTGGTAACCGGACCTGCTCAACAATCCGGATAACATAATCGTATTCGTCTTTGTTTCTGGATGGACAATTGTGCGATTTAACTGCCGAATGGAGACATACTCCGTTGGATTATTGTGGTCGTGCATCAATCGAGGTGGCTTTTAGCCAATATAATAAACTCGAAATTCTAGGCGGCGAGTAAGAAGAGGAGTCTTTTGAGGTGACATTCGACAGCGGCGAAAGAATCGTCACATAAAAGCCACGGGAGAGTCTGTCATTCGCGCGGCCGAGACGAATAAACGCGTTGGCAGGAGTAGTCGGCTCGTGTGGCGTATTTCTGCGCTATCTAAGCAATATACTCCATAGTTTATGTTGAGACCGGGTAGTTAAATGTTACGAAGCTTTTATAAGCCTACGCAAATCCGTGCACTCACGCGGTTACGACGCCTGACGAGGTCCCAACAAAATACACACGAGGAATGACCGCGTGCAACGGAGAGATGCATGCGCCTGTGTTGTGCACTACGCTGAGGTTTTACGCTCGCTTCGTGTCTGTGTGTCGTCAGGAATAAATGAAAGGAAAAAAAAAATGAGGGGGGAAGAAAGGGAAAAAAATAAAATAGAAACGTTCTCGTGCGTCGTTCGGTTCTTTGAGCCACTTTTACGACTTGGAAATCGGTCTTTGCATCGGCGAGTTAGTGCTAACTTTTACAATCTACATTTTTTTCCCCTTTGATCACCACGATAAACGTGGTTGCGCGTACAATGTTCGACAAAAAAAACATCGAGGGCAGTGTGAGAGAGAGAGAAAATGTTAACTTACCTTGATTTAAGCCCGATGATATTTGAAAGCATGACTTGGGTATGAATAATGTAACACAGTTGTCGCTGCTGTTGTTTTTTTTTTGTTTATCCTTACTTGTATATTATAATTTAACAATTAGAATGAATCAAGTACACAGAATCCACAAATAACGATTCGTGCGTTTGTCAAGAGGAATACAACACCCCCCCGTCCGTTCGTAACGAATCACTTTCATTCGGTTTTGCTCTACGTTTTTTTTTTTTTGTTATTTCTTATACTTCCCCTACCCTCACTGTACACTCATTATATCACTATTTAGTCGAGGCTTAATACCACGAGTCCATTTTCTTCACTCTCGCGTTACATATCGTCCAATAAATAATTACGACGGTCAGATTTAATGAGTACAGGTAGATCAATAAAGTGGGTACATAAAAGTTCTATTTTTTTTTTTCTCTTTCCATTATTTTTCCTTTATAATTTCACTTTTATCACTTTAGACGGGATCGTGGGTAACGGGCTACGCTTATTCTCGATAGTTATTGGGTTACTTTGCCTCTTTTATCTCGCGGTTTTTGCGCGAGTCGCGCTAACCTAGAGCAAGGGGACAAATTAAACAACGCACTTAATTCACGTGCATCACAATAACAGCACCACCCTCTCCCACGCTTTATCGATGGTACACGTCGAGTCGTTAATCTTACGATATTACCGATAGACTTAGAAGTTGAGATGCATTTCATACGTGCCGATGACTATTTTTTTTTTTTTTTTCGTATTTACCAAATTTCAAGGAGTTTCGTTGAAGCGTTGACTTTCGTTAATCATATCGAGCGACCCGAGCGGTCGTTTCAACGACCGCGCAAGACGTTTTAGGAACAATCTCAGTGTGACTCCACATAAAATGCTACGTAAATTGTCATTTTTTTTTTCTTTTTTTTTTCAATGTATCCTGTTTTACATTTTAACCGAGCATCCGGGTACGATTTATTATCAATTTAAAATAATTATGGCGTTTCTAAATACTACCCATCGTGTTAAGCTTATCACCAAAATGAAAATTTCGTCGTCGACATCACGCGCGACGTGAATACGCTTCTATCTTTATTTTTGTTTCTCCACCTCTTTACACATAGACTAATGTTACAATACGGTTAGGAGTTACTCTCTTTTAGAAAACATGGCGACAGTACGTTATAATTTATAATTAAAACGTCGTTGGACACGCCGGCGAGCTCGAGAAATTTGTTGAAGCTACGAGGGCGATTGTAAAATGAAAGGAGAACAGAAAATACAACAAAAACAACAATAACATGTGTATCTTTACAAAAAAAGAAAAGAAAAGGAAGAAGATTTGAAGGAAAAACAAAAATGGATTTCGTGCAAAATCGCCAATAAAAATTTCTCGAGTTCAGCGTTTAGCTCGCAATTAGAGGCCAGTCCGAGATTTGCAACGATTAGCTAATAATTCGTGTACCTGTTTGTCACAAGGATTCTACAAAGATGAGAGTAGCGCGAGCCATCGAATCCAGCGCCAATTCGCATCTTCGTTCGTTACGAATGACCAGCTTCAAGTTTTTTGTTGTTTTTTTTTTTCTCTTTTTTTTCATTTGTCGTTGGTTTCTTTGTTTTTCGGTGAGACGCCCATTCGGCACATTAATCTGACTTTCATCCTAATATCACAATACATAAAAAACAAAATAAAATAAAAATAAAATTAAAAATATTCGTACTCCCAAGACCACGCGAGAAAATCCAGCAGGAGCGAGAAAATTCGTCGCCGCGAGGACGCCGAATAAAAGTGTGAGTCGTCGGAACGCATTCTCACTGACATTCTCGCTGATATTCACTCGGTCATAATATCCGACACCTCCTATACAACTTGCGGTGCATTGCCGTTAACTAACAAAACTATATGGTAATACACGGCTTTAATCAGCCGATATTTCAGATTTTTGTTTGTTTTGCCGCAGAAAAAGAGAAAAACAAAATAAAAAATAAAACAAAAAATGGAAGAAAAAAGTTAGAAATAAAATAGTACATCAATGAAACTCGACGAAGTTTGCGGCGTGGATCGGCGTGTCGGGTGCCCGATTAAATAACTGGCCCTCACGGTTTCTCCTGTAGATCGCGTGGCTCGCTGCAGTCGCGTACCGTGAAGGGTCGAATGATCGGTTTGTGCTCTCAGAAAGCGGACGGCGAAGGTCATTCACGAGTACGGGATGCTCTGATCCTGCTTCGAACCCATTCGGACACTCCGAAATACGGGCAATGCTCGGCCGCCACGCAGCCAGCTCGCCAAACTGTTGCGCTCCTGCTGCGCCGATCGGCAAAACGGATTCTTCACGACCCGATAAGTTTTGGCAGCGCTCGGGTAGAGTGTCCACTCGACATACGGCTTCTTTGGAATCGCCGTCTCGCCTCTTATCCGCGAGCACTTCCATTCGATCCCAAATCGATCTGAAACACAGAAACCAAAGGATTCGTCACTGAAAATAATTTCAACGATAGAACATCAGCAAATCGGTGAATAAAATGAATGTGGGTTATAGATTTTATTGTGAATAAGCGTTATCATAAAATCGAAGTATCTGTTGAAAATCTCCATTGAGCTGAAAAATAATTTAAAAAAAAAAAAAATGTCTCCGGTGTCAGTTTGCACTACAATTTTTCCAAATTCGGCTTTACAATTTCCCCACGTCGGAGATCGGTTGCGCCAGTATAGCCTTACGCAGGATTTGTTATCCATTCACCGAATGAATAAATATCGAGAATTAAATAATCATAAAAGCGGAATCTGTGTCGAGGGTAGAAAAAAAAACGGTTTTACGACCAGAAATTATGATTAAAAAAAAGACGAATAGACGCAGGATAATATCGTGCTACCTTCTAAACCTAAACCGGCGCGAAAGGTGTTGTCGCGAAAAGGTGCGCGCGCGTTTCGCGAACATTAACCGGCGGGTTTCGCGAGGCCGCGATATTTTTCATTTACGAAGTTTAGCATTAAGTGCGATATGCGGAAACTTACGTGGCAGTGGCGGGTTAAGAATACACGGGGAACCGGGGGCAACGCGGTGCCAGCGTGGCGGACAGACGGGAAGTCTGACATGAGGGGAATTTTGAGCGTGGAGAAGAGCGCCAGGATGTATGGGGTATAGGTGCAAGGAAGTGGAGGACGAGGTCGACGACGACGACGACGACGACGACGACGAGGATACCCAGGATCTGTTCTCTGCGAAACGCGACGCGGGGATATATTATGCTCGACAAAGCAATGTTACGAACTCGAGAACTGGCGAACTAGCCGACAGTAAAATCCATTTTATGTCCGCCTCGTAAAGTCAGTCAAATGAAACCCGGGGACTTAGTTTTCATACGTGCCCAACCGACGGACTGGCACGACCAGACCAGGGCCCCTTTTCTCCCCTATCACCTCCCCACACTTGCCCCCTACTCTTCCCTCAACTTCATTACCACCCCCTGTACCCTCGGTGAAAGCGACCAGTTTCCGAGGGAACCTTTTTCACTTGCACGTCAACGTGTTATCGATGCAGAAATCCCTCGGAATTGTACCTCAACGTCACCGAATTCTGAACACAGAGAATTTATACGTTTGAACGTTGATATGCAAAAACAAAAATTGCTTTGCTGAACTCAATTTGGCTACGCAGCAATAAACGTTAAGGAATAAAATTAAAATTTCGTACCGAGAAAATATTAAACGTATTTTTTACGATCAAACAAGTAAAATTTACATCGTTCGTTTTTCTAATGATTTTACAGGCACGAATAAAATTTTGTACTAATTAAGACTGTCGGGGTTTTTTAATTGGTTGCATAAACCTTGCAAATTACGATAGACAATTCGTGACATTGAGGAAGAACAACAACAAAATGTTGCATTTCCGGTGGTAGGTCCAGTAAACGGGGTTGATTTTACTTTCTTGTCATTATTTCTCTTTCTGTACCATTCTCATCGTAGCTTTCGACTTCGAGTGTTAAGTCCACGTGAATACTCGTGCCTGTTAACGGTCTAGCAGTCGAGGGTCGGTAAGCGTTGTCGGTTTCTGTACGTATTGCTGCAGCAGCAGCAGCTCCTCCTCCCTTTTACGATTCCTCGCCTTCTTTCACGATAATCCAACCGTCCAAGCGAGTCTTTTTTACGAGTACTTAGATGTGAGCTCGTCTCTCCGCAAGGTAAAAGCTGTTCGGAGCAGCGCATATGGTATGAGCACAATTTGTCACGCCGTAATCGCCTTCCCACCGCGAGATCGGTTGCGATCTCGATCGTTTCTCGATCGTCGCTTTGATCCGTAAAGATCGACCTCGTCGCCGGAATCCTCGAAACTATGATTTTTTCATCATCTCATCCCTTCATTTAAAAAAAACAACAACAACATCAAATTAAACCAAAAACCTGTGACGAAATTTTGTCGCAATTAGTTTGACTTCAAAAATGCATCGATCGCGGCTGTTCGATTGATGATTAAAATTAATTAAGCAATCAAATTCGATATTTCTCATAATTCGCATTGGCGAAAATTCCATCATCGAAAATTCATCGAGGATAGCATCGCATTCGCGTGAATTCAGAAAAAAAATATAAATATGAATATGCATAAACAAATAAACGTCAAGATGAAAATTACAAGTGGACATTCGGATGGCATTTATATGAATAAAAAAATATATATATATAATATGATGATTAAAAAAGCGGTAGAGAATACGGAGCTTGGATTCCAGTTGCCACGGCGAATCTTCGTACTCGACGAGCAACCACGAACCGGTAATTACAAAGTCGTAAAAGGCTCGATCGACGTTTGCAGAGGCCCCGCGAGGCACGCATCAGTTCACAGTTCATGTTCCATTCTTTCCGAGCAGTAACCGACCTCCTCCTCGTTCTCGCTTTCAGAGTGGACGCTCGTCAGCCGGCGTGGGTACTGGATGCGATGCCGTGGGGTGCCTCATAAAAATATGATTTACAACAGAGTTTGTCCGATGCGTGCATGGCACCGAGCACAGATATCCGTCCCTCTCTCAGACTCACGCACACACACACGCACGCGTTATTCTTGCTTGCGAGCTACCAAAGAGCGAGAAAGAGTAATACGACGACCGGTGCTATAATATACCACACTTCATTCGTTCCAGCGGTCCTCGGATTCATCAGTGGTACCCGGGTGTCCCTCCTCTTGCTTCGAATCCTCACCGCACACCTCGTGGACTTCTTTGGCTCTTTATAAAATAGAGAGAGAAAGGGGAATACGGAATCGGCAGGTTGACGAGATATTACCGTCCGGGTTCGTAAACGTCACCGAGCTCCGAGTGATTTACGTTGACGCAAACATTTCTTCGAGTTTCTCTCTATCTCCGGAGACTCGACACACGGTGATTAGATTTTCTACGATCCGATATATGTACATACATGTTTAATAATAAATCATGGAGCATCGACGCCAAATTGGCATTAGCTTATGTATATCCCCTACGCAGTGACTATTACCAACAAAAAAAAAAAGAAGTATTTATTTGTTGGTATTGTCCAATTGTTAGAGATTGTAATTTTAAATATGGCGAAATATATTTTAAAGTGAATAAACTCGCCTCAAGGAAATATTTTTGATAGATCCGAATTTATTGCTGCGATTTAAGGATCGATAATAAATCGGCAAATCATTGAATCTTTCACTATTGTCTCAGAACCCTTTCTTAAATATAGTAAGAGGGGAAAAATGATTATTTTATCATGGTTATACTGTTCATTCACTTGCACATTGGAGCCGATCGCCGAGTATGATGCGGAATGGCTGCATAAATATATTTGAATATCTATATTCTCAGGTAAAGAGGTGATTGTTGCGATAGGCGATGATCGCTGTCGCTAGGTCACAGCTCTCCTATCTTTCACGACGAATTTTTGTTAACCCCTATCGCTCGGTCCTTTACCGGTTTGAGTGCCTCGGCAATCGTAAACAGCGAGAAATAACGCCGATAAAACTGCATACGCCGCGTGGTAAACGTTGAAAAGAAAAAGAAAAACACCGCGAAAGAGAATATAAACGAAAGAGGTGTATGCATGGTGGTTTAATACCAAGCTGGCGACTTCTCGCTGCTTTCCAACTGAGGGGCTGATGCAAATAGAACGCTCTGCTGTCACTCTTTCGATATGGACTCTATAAAAATAGGGGAACTTCGTGTACAGCTACGCTAATTATTATTTCAATTAGTTTCTTCGTTACAGCGACCTAAGTGCAGTGTATGCAGTCATGAACTTGGTTCACGCGCAGCCCGAGTAACATCGAAGCATCCTACTGCCTTCAAATGTCAACGTTTTCAACTGCCCGAGGACATTGACACGTGGGATAACAGCACGTGACACGAGAAGCCTCCAGTATGTCAAAGTGTCCGTCAAAATGATTACTCAACAATAATTAATCGAAACTCAAATTGATATATCGTCCGCGAAAGTTGCTTCCAAGAATCGTGTGTTCCAATATAAATTCACATCGAATTTACATTGAATTTTCCATCGATATTGAATATTAAATATCATTTTCCACAGGGTTGCAATAAATCTCCATCAATTTCACATACGGTACATGCATAATGTAATCGATAATGTGTTTACGACCGTCAAACCAACAGAATTACGTAGAAAAAATTCAAATGCAGGTACCCGGATCATTTTCTAAGAAGTGCATGTTATTAAGCGGCCTTAAGGGTTGAAAGGGGCAATATGACAAATTGCAGGCAATTTCACTTGAATTAACGATTACGCGTTATTACGCCCAAATATTGTTATTACGATGATTTTAAAATTCGATTGTTGCCATTATTACGTCCACTGAAGTTTCTTTGAGTTTGTCGTGGGGTGTTTTTTTTTTTTTTCCTTCGTCTGGAATATAATAACCACGAAGATTGAAAGCCAAAGTACCTTTGTCATATACCACATCTCTTCGACATGGTGTAATATATTGAAAGATTGAACCACCTGGCATGTGCATGGAGACGTCACCCTCGGGGAAAGGATGGATATGAGAGCGACCACGACTGCCTCGCTTTTCCACCGCATACGAAACGAAAATTACCGGCAATACCCTAGCCGGTATGGCGGCATCGTCACGATTCTGAGAAATACAAATCGACGCAAATAACGCTCGGGAGAAAGACACGAGCAACGCCGATCGATCACCGGCTGAACAATTGCTAAGCTACTATTATCTTTTATTCAATGGTAAAAATGTCACTGCTACATTCCGGAATTAACGCTCCGATGCAATGCCATTCTTGTCAATCCTAGCCCAAGTTACGGCTGAATATTTTTGTCACAATTTTACCGAGGGAAGTTATTGAGGCGATAATCAGGATTAAGTCGAATTTTCATTCATTGATTTGCTTTCTTTTCATAGGGAAAATTGTGTTTTGATTAAAAGAAATATTGTCGGTGTATCGGAGGGCAATTAAAATTGCCTAACGTCGATGAAAATGGTATAGGAAAAAAATGACTGCGTGTGTACGTTATGGGGATTAAATTAATAAATGTATGTCTATTGTAAGTAGAAAAGAGATAGGAATTTCAGGGTGGAATTATCCGTGCAACTGAAGCAGTTTATTAAACCTTCATCGTTGCAAGTTTAAAAAAAATTCTTCATTAAAAAAATGAAAAAGTTTAATTAGTGATTTTATGATTTCTATTGATTGAAATAATTGATTGGAATTATAGGAGTATCGACAGGTAGTTTAAAAATTGATGACTATTAAAATTTGCTGCTTTGATTCCCTCCTAATATCTTTGTAATTCAACTCGAGATTAAAAAAACGTACCAAAAATTTCAAGCCGCGTATCTTATTCGCTCATGAAACAAACCCTTCTTCTCAACGAATGCCCACAAAAAAAATCTTCTCTATGGTATTGATGGTCTGAATAACGCAAAACAAAATATGAGTTGTCCGACAAAGTTGAAGCGCATGGATTGTCGGGTCGGAAACTATCTCCAGTTTTCCAGTAAAACTCCCTCACTTACAATTGTTATTTCAATTTGTTGCTCGAACCACATGCACGTGTACAAAATCAAAGTTTAATAGCTCTTCTGATACACAACGAATATCCGTAAGGGGAAAAAAAAAAATGAGATTTGTCAGTGAATAAAACGTCGGCGAGTCCGGATTTTTACCGGGCGCATCTTTCCAGCTGCAGAATGTGCTGGAGAAAGAATATCGCCGAGACTCGTCTTCGCGGTTATACGCCTCGCTCCGAGAGTCGTAAACGTAAGCGCTCCCAGCCAAGGTCCGAAGCAAGAGACATATCCCGGGCGGATAGGCTGCAGTGCACGTCGCTGAAATGGAAACTGCGGCTTCCCGGCGCGGTAACCGGGCGAGAGCCAGCCAGGCTTGAGGGGTTGCAGCCGGGTTACGTTTTATCGTCTGCCCGGTAAGTGCTTCGCGGATTCTCGCGGGTTCTCTCGCACAGACAATCCTCCCCCTCCTGCCCCTCCCCACGAAACGTGGCTAGGGACGACCATAAAATCACCGTGCGGATACTTCGAATAATACCCATCAACAGAATCGCGAGGTAAGGCCGCTTAGCCACCGCTCGAATGTATTCGCGATATAAAGAATGATATATATATGTATACTATATATGCCCTTATTCGCTATCACCTTATCTTGTTATTTTCATGATTTTTTCATGATGACTGCCGAAATCCTTGTGGATACCTCAAACAATTTTGGAAAAATTAATTAGACAAACGGAGTGATTTAATTGTCGCCAATAGGAAAATGAGAAATACTAATGACACAGATGACGATATAAGTAATGATATATATGTAACTAGTGATTTTTGCCTGGATTTTCATGACTGCCAAAATCCTTGAGGATACTTCGAAATAATTTAGAGAATTAATTAGACAGACGGAGTTATTTAGATGTCGGCAATAGAAAAATGAAAAATATTAATGCCGCGGATGACGATATAAGTACTGGCGATGTAAAGAATGATATATATAACTAGTTACTCTTGCCTGGATTTTCATGGCTGTCAAAATCGTTGCGGATACTTGAAAATCCTTTGAGAACATTAATTAGATAAACGGGCCGATTTAATTGCCGGCAATAATGAAATCAGAAATATGAATGCGAAAGAGGCGAGTAACGTTTCGAAGGGTCATTATGCGCCTTTCGGTGTGGAAGGAGAGGATCCTTTTCATTAACGAGACGCGTATTCAGTCTGTGTGTATTCATATCCCCGGTGGCCAAGTTATCCCTGAGTCAAGAGCCACGTCGTATTTCATAGAAGCCCAGGCTGTATTTTCGCGCGTATGACTTTAACTGTCGATGAGAAGTTTGCTTGTATTTCTTCTCAAGTTTTACTGGCGCTAGGTCGACCGCACCGAGCCGTAAACGTCAGTCCTCGCTAAGCCCTCTGCACCAAGCACCTTATACCAGGCTGCATGTCCACTGGCTCCATTTCTTATTCTTATTCTTACTCTTCCATTTCATTATCATCCTTATCTGAATATCCCTCATTCGAGAAACTCTGTGAACCAACAAAAGATTATTTATAGCTTTCCAGATCGTTGACAATACGATAATTACATTTTCCATCTACACGCCAACCATATTTCCGTTTCCATCAACGACATCAATTCCATCAGTTGATTAAGCTCCAAATAAAATTTTTCGATCCATCATTCAATTAATTGGCAAAAAAAACCCTTTTGTAATTAAAAATTTCTTGTCAGTCGTGTTTCAGTCCTTCTAAAAAAATGATTTAATGCATCTTATCCGTCGTTGATTCCAGAAATTGATCGTTGATAGTGGACATTGCGGTTGAAGAGCAAATATAGTGCGCGGCAACATTTATCAGTGACGAATTGCTCTCGGCGTGTAACAAAATTCCGGGAGCCCTTTTGGCTTTCGAGAAATCCCATATACCCCATATACATAAACGTCGAGTATTCGTTCTCGACGAATGGCACAAAGTGGGAGGGTCCGCCGGAAGCCGCGCGGCTGATGCACGCTCGAGGTCCCTGAGCTTCATTAAGGATGCAATATGGCCAGCTTTTTGCACGGACGAAACCGTCCGCGGGAACGACTCTACGGTGTGTTGTATGTGGCTAAGACGAGGGCGGAAAAGAAAAGAGAGAGAGAGAGAGAGAAAGCAAGCCAGATCGATGGAACAGATCGCGAAGCCAAAGAACAGAGCGAGAGGCAGAATCAGAGTCGGTCGCTTTTAAAAAAGTTATGACGAAGTTTATGGAGGTTTAATTGTAGCCCGCGACTGTGGTTAGAACGTACTAAAACCTCCGCGGCACCGACTCGCCGTTAGGACGGCCTGTTACACCTCTTAACGCTCTCTACGCTTCCCGAGGGGTTTGCACAGTATGTGTGTCTGCTTTAAAAGGAGAAAAGTAGAATGAGCAGAGAATTAAACGGGAGAGTGAAGGTGAGGAGCCGTCGGGGACAACCCTCTTCAGACACATACAATCGACAGGCTCCTGTCATTCCCTCGAGCCGTCAAAACACACTCTCGTGCAACTAATTATTGGCTTTGTCTCGCGATAATCCTATGTATTCTTTCATTCCTCTCCTTCTTCGTTCATTAAGACTACATTTATTGACTCTGTGTTATTGACCGTCAAAGAACAAAAATTGGGTATACAAAACAGCCATTCACAGTAGTTACGAAGGTTTCCTTATGAAAATTCCAAAATATTCGAGTATTTATTAATTTTACTTCAAAATTCATATTTTTCATGAAAAAAAAATATCCGATTTTCATACTATTTTTGTGGTTCATTAATATTGTGGTAGGTTTTTAATTATTCGGTAATTCTGGCACGAGGCGAAAAATAATTTTCCGTGGAATTCGAGAGCCGATGAAAAGCCTGCTATTTCTAGATATTGAAATTATTATTTTTTTTTTCGTTTCAGTTGGCCAATATTACAGGCATAAATTTTGTTCCCTGTACCCTATGTACACTGAATAATAATGAAGATATTTTCTATATTTATTCAGTGAAGGCAGTGTCTTTGGAGTTATAATAATACCATAATACCCCTAGAAACGTAGTTAGCTAAATCTGCCATTGCACACACATGACAGATACGACGGAAGCGACGAACAACACACAGCGTCGACGCCAATAGGGACGATTTCGCGTTGGCCTGTCCCGCTGTCACATTAAATCGGATAGTTTACAACGCTCTGGTAAAATGAGCGAAGAAGTCTCGGGGCTCCTCGATAAGAGGGTTGGAGGAAGAAAAGAGGCGAGAGCGAGAGGAAGGAGAGGAGGTTGAAGGAAGCGGCAGGAGGAACAGGACGGTGGGTATATGAGAAAAATAAGAAGCCTCCGCGGAGTGACAAGGAAAAACGATGGAACCTCGCCGAAGTGCGATAGAGGAGGAGGGAAAAAAAATATGCAGGCTGTAAAAGCGGGGAGCTCGCGTTTACGACGATCGTTAAGTCCGCTCTGCGCGGCCTGTCTGATTACATTGATGTCGCTTACTCCAAACCGGGTCTCGGCGGAGCTCCTTTCCTTCGTTCCTGGTGCGCCTGGAACTGTCGGTTTGCTCGACGAATCGGGCTTAAGGTGTAACGAGGAGACTCGGAGAAACTTGGGTGTCTATCGACGTAACGTATAACATAATGCGTGTCAAGAGGCAGGAGGATGAACAAAAGCCAACTGGACTGCACATACGACCTTTCGAATTCCAATAACCCACCGGGACAATGCACAAGAATGAACATCTGCGAATTGAATAGTCCAATCGATGACCGAGAGAAAATTAATCGCGGCAATTATCATTTCCAATATGTATTCCATTATCCTGATCAAAGTATCAATGAATATTCCGTTGAATCGAGATTCCTTGTATACAACGAAATTCCGAGAAGGCATATAATGCATTTCATTGAAATTCAGCGTGCGCCTAACCGGTAAGAGAGAAGCCGGGCCGCGTCGTGATTTTCGCGTACGCATACTCGGGGGAAACCAGTCCTCGCACCTGCGCTAAATGCCACGCAGCGCGTAGGCTATGCTGTACGTCTTGTTTATTTTATTTTATTTGTTTGCATTTTTTTTTTTTAATTATCTTAATTCTCTTTCACTCGACCGTTTAATATGTCCTTTTTGTTCCGACACCTTAATAGCACCAGTCGAACAACTTTTTTTTTGTTTCTTTGCTATGTTTGGACGCCAAGAAAGAGAGAGAGAGAGAGAGAGAGAGGGGGAGGGCAGGAGACGAAGTTACGTTTGGAGCGTCGCAACCACGAAGAGATCGTCGGAGGTCGACGATCTTTGTGAGAAAACAACAAACCGACCAATGAACGACCCGAGTTTATATATATTTCATGTACGTACACGAGAAGAGCGCGGAGCATTCATGAACTTCCGGAATTTCGTCTTTCGTCTCCCGTGTTATTAGACGTTTGTCGGTGAGGGCGTAGGCGCGCTTTTAGAATCTTGTCTCGGAGAGCGAAGGTTTGGGGGATAGGGACAAGAGAGCACGAGACCGTACCGATGTGTCTGCTTACTCCACGCCCGCGCTCCTCGCGAGTAATCTCGGGCTAATCTCGCGAGAATGAGCGAGGAAGGAGCCGCGAGAAACGAGCCACGGCCGCTACGCTTCACCGTACCGGCACTCGTAAATTCGATTCTTTATTGCGTTGGCATCATTAAGACCGCGGGCCGCGCTGCGGTTTACGTTGGACCTAACTCCGCGCTCTACGGATGATGTTGTGCGCTCAGCGCGCTATGCTAACGCTAACCAAGAGAAGGAACAGCAGATCGAGCGGACTGTGCGTACTTACGAATAGTTCAAGTGGCCGGTGTATATATGCATGTGTGTATGCAAACGCGCACCATTGACTATGAAGGTGCAGTGGTCGAATAATGCACACATGTATACACTGTATTTCTCGACGACGAGAAATACCAGCCACGTGGCTATGGGTTGATGAAGTTTTGCCACAGCTTCCTTTCGCCCCGCTCGTAAGTTCGAAAGACACGAGACCGCAGAGCAAGCTGCACGGGTGGCTAACGATCAGCCTTCGAGACTCTAAGAGATACCCGCCCGGCTATGCAAACGTGTACAATTATTTCCGGTTCTTTCACAATGTTGTAGGCTACCGGTCGCGGTCTGGTTTCACCGCGATATCGCGAGCCAAGAGTCGGGAGAGCCGTTGAGGATGGTCGATCAACGACAGTGCGATGATTGGGTGTTAATGATTTTGAAAAATCGATCATTAGTCGGGCTGCGAAGATAATCTGCCGGATGATTGAATCTATCGACAAATAAAATTAGGTTCGTAAATCGTAGGGTCGAAAGACACGAGACCACAGAGCAAACTGCGTGGGTGTCTAATTACCTGCCTCCGAGACTCTAGAAACTACCGCCCGGCTATGCAAATGTGTACAATTATTTCCGGTTCTTTCACAATGTTGTAGGCTACCGGTCGCGGTCTGTTTTCACCGCGATATCGCGAGTCGAGAATCCGAAGAGCCAAGTTGAGGCTAGTCGATCAACGACGATCCCAGGATTTGTAAGTTTTCTGGTATTTCAATGATGGGATGAGCCAGTGCGATCATTAAATCCCACTCATTTTCGAAAGTCGATTTTTAATCGGGCCGCGAAGATAATCTGTCGACAAATAAAATCAGGTTCGCAAACTAGAGAGAGAGAGAGAGAGGGGGGGGGGATACATTTTTTTAATAAAAATATAATGATAAATGAAAACCATTGATAGATTATTTTTTTTTATAATTTCTGTCGAAACTGATAATGTTTTTTTAACGCGACTTGGTGGCAACAAGAAGAAAAACGATAATAGTGGACATCTTATCGTAAACTGACTTCGGATTGATAGGAAAAAGTGGGGGAGAGTCTCGTCTCAGGTTCGATCACTCCAGGTGTGTGAAATCCTGAATGATCGTTGGGATAAGTGGCGTATCATAGGATTGCGCGGATCTGCGATTTCGCAGCGGGAAAATGAGAGTGGAGCTGGAAATGAGCAATCACGAGTGCAGCGGCGAGCAGTCTGATAACCTTCCACCCCTTCCGTTCACCCTGAACGCTATCTCGCTTCATCCTCGTTTCCTTTATATAATCCCCTTCGCCCGGATAATTACGAGCGTCGAACGAAAAACGAGAAGCACCGCGAAAGGAAAACTCGGAAGGAGCTTCACGTGGGCAAACGACGTCGCACCGCGCCAAGTCTGAGCTCAATTTTTCTTCGTCGTGTGCACCACGTACCATCTTTTCGTCAGCTCTATCTCCATCGACTCCGACTCGGTACGTTAAGGGCGTTTTATAGGTTGAAATCTGTTTTATGGCCCCCCGGATTCGCGATTACGACTCCGATTCCAAATCCCACTCCAGACAAAAGAAGATTGCCAAGGAGAGCTCCGACTCAAATGGAAAGTATAATCCCGATCGAGAGCGACTCTTGCTCCGGAAACCATCGACTCCTCGGTGCCTTCTTATTATTGGAGCTTCTGTAATAACTTCGTGAATTTCCATCGGATCCGAAACGACTGTCAGTTATCCTCGGTGACGAAAATCAGCCATTGACGTTTCACCGTATATCTTGAACAACAAAATTGATATTTCAACAAGCGAGCAGTGGATATTAAAGTGAGGCGTGTCGAGAGACAATTTCCAACCCGAAGATCTCGTGGAAGTGTCCACACAGCGAGACAAAAAAAAAAAAAGGAATCAACGAAAACCTCCTAAACCGAGAAGTGACCGCACACATGGGTTCGGAAAGGTCTTGACGTCGATTCCGGAAAGACGTTAAACCAGTCACATAAAAATATGAAATAGTAACTGGGCAAAAGGAGCGGTTCTTTTGACTATCCTCCGAGCCCGCATTTCTTGGCCCAAGAATAATAATAAAAAAAAATTGAAAAAAGAGGAAAGCAGAAATCCCTTGTGACCTTTGACGAGCAGGGTTCATCATGATTCACGACCACTTCGTAAAACGTTCCTAAAAATGTCGTTAAAATCGTAGGAAGGTTATTCATTGAAAATCGTCTTTCAACGTGAAATCAAAAATTAATAGTAGCGTAAACGGAATTATACTTAGTCAGCGAAAAAAAGAGACATTTCTGCCCGACAACTTTTCTCGTTGCTTTGAGTAAGACATAAATATTCGGAAAAAAAAAATTTCCATGGAAATAAAAAATAACATCTTCATCTTCACGTGTTATTTTTTCTGAAATATTAAACTTCTGCGGTAATATATACTATTTCGTATCGAAAAAAAAATTGCAGGAACACGTGTTTTTCCCTCGCCTGACCAGGTACCATGGCCTCTTCATCAACGACCATACGTCACTTACCAGGGCTACGTAGCGGGACGTTCGGGAGGGCTGTCCGGACTTGAGGGTACCCTCGTTGCAAGCATGTGTGCGCTGAGAGGATGAGGAAGTGGGCCTAGAGGGGCGGCCGTGGGCGGCGGCCCCAGGCCGACGTACGGTGCGTTTCCCAGGTACGTGGGTGCACCAACGTGCCAGGTGCCAGTACTGTACTGTATCATCCTCGTGGCTTTCCAGAATGCCATGGCCCGGATCTCGTTGTTGGCTGTCAAAAAAAAGAAATAAAAAATTCAATCATTAATCCACCAAAGCAAAAACCCCAAAGGATGAACAGCCATCAAAATCACATAATTCACAATAAATCTCATGGTACCAATGTAAAATGAATCAACGATGGTATCCATGGTTGAAAAAAAAAAAAAAAGAAAAAAAAATGGTCTGAGATTTTCGAATAACCATGACACACTCTCCCATGGAAGTTGCGTACATCAGAGCTTCTTAATGAGACTGACTTCTAAGAAATCCATTGATGGACGCCGAGCCAATGGGAGAATCCGTTCTACGAATCAAAATGGTCGTTGGATGCAAAAGGCGTGGTTACGAAGCACCATTTCCTCTGATACGGCTGCTCGACCGAACCACCCCTTCGTCCGACTATCAATGCCGACATTTTCCTCCCGCCACATATATCTCATAATTGCTCCCCACTTATTTATCCTTAATTGTTACCATCGTTATAAAATGGGTAACGATTAACGATTGGCCCTTCGTTCTCCACGAAACCGAGCTGCTCATTGCGCTGATCGGTAGTCTTTTGACCGGTGTTATTATTATATCGAGCCCGGGGGACTATCCGAGAATCGAGTGAACCCTCCGGTGGTTCATGGAGCCTCGGGTTCGGGAGCTCGGCTCGGTCCTTCGAGTCTCTTGCCTCCCGGATAACGATTAGACGGCTAATTAGTCAGCCTCGTTCGATCGCATCGTGTCCCGCAGCTCCACCCCGACATTCTGTTCGCCAATTAACGCGGACTCCGGTATTACGAGATACAGTTTGCGGGGAACATTTTAACGACATCCACCATTCCTCTATCTTTACACATCCGTGCCGGGACCATTAAGGGAGAAAGAAACATGGGGCATAGCCGTCGGGATACCAACGTCGCTGCGAGAGTGAAGAGATATTCTTCTGGCGAGGCTTCTTCCAGTAATTCAATATTCCCGACTTTGTATTTCGCGGCGTATGGAAAAATCGGCTACTAATAAGACATTTTGTGCTTGTGTTTGCGTAAATAAAAGCGAAAATCGATTTTTAATTATAGTTGAAGTATAAAATCGCCACGCCCACAATAACGACTTCCTTTCGGTGGCACACGTGAATTAGTGCGTGTATGCACAGACCGGCACGATCAAACCATTACCCACCGGCAAATTATTTATCACCAGCACTTGATCTCTCAGCATGCTCAACTTGACGCGCTGCCTGCAGCTTGCGCGGAGTATCAAGCTCCGGTGAAGATTAATTATGTACTCGGACGGTGGAAGGACAATGGCTCTTTTTTATTCGTTCTTTTTTTTTTTTTTTTTCTCTCGCTCGCTATAAGAGTCAGTCAGTTAAAGTAATTAAGCTTTTTAAATGACCTTTTAATACACAAACGCTCGGGCGTTTTATCTTCAGGCTTTGTGTCACGCTCGGATAGTGCAATAGAATTTACTCGCTCATGATTAATGATTCCGGGGTAAAGATCTGTTTTTTTTTTTTTTCAGTGCTCGGTTACGAGAAAAATGACTTTTATGGGGAAAAAATGATTTACTGGGTCAGTGAAACATGATGATGATTTTTTTTGCTGGACTAACAACATTTTTTGCTAGGTAAATAAATATGTTTAGTGGACTTGGAAATATTTTTTGCTCTGTGAAAAAATATTTTCCGTCGATATATCGTCAAGTGATTTTTCTTCGTGGTTATTGTTACTATGTAGATAATTTTTTCGATCCTCGGAAGCTCGGATGAATCACAGTGCAGCGAGAAGCGTCGAAAGATAAATGCGGAATGCAACGGAGTTGGTCGCCCGCTCGCGAAAATTCCGTCTCTACTCATAAATTATATTTTACTGTCGTCGGCGAGTCTTTCGAGTCTCGACACTCGAGAAGTGGGACAAAACCGAGAGCCACGTCGAGTCTCGGTGATGTCTGCGTGTAGCACTTCGAGCATCCGAGATCCTTGCTGAAGCAAACGCTTCTTGCCCCTTAATGAGACTCGTCACGTAAATTAAAAAATAAATGAACTAAAAGCTAAAAACAGAAGAAAAAAAACAAACAATTAGTGCGAAAAAAATGCACAAATTCTTGTTGCTTCTTCAGCTAATTACCTGCACAGTCCAGGTTACCGTAAATTGAAATACATTGAATTTGAAATCAAACTGGATGTCGATGTATCAGCAATGTATCGATATTTCAAAAATAGCTTTCGTCTCGCGCAGCTGCGCGAAAGTGCGACATAACCGGCGAGCGAGTACACGCTTTTTAACTGCCACGACTTCCGGTGTGCTTGCAAGTCGCCTGACGTCACATCCACCTTGTCTCCACCCTACCCGGTAATTCGCTGGTTCTTAAGCTCTAAATATAATAACGCACTCGCAACGAGTTATATTGGAAGTCGTAAGGGCAAGGGCGATATTGTACAGTGTTAGAAAGAACCGAAGCCTTGACGAAGGGAAATATTGTTGGGACTGGAAGATGTCGCTGTCCTTGTCGGGTCTCTCGCCGTCTTCTGTGCAAGTCGACACGACATTCGACACACTAAAAACTATAATATTCCGTATATATTCGAAAGTCTTTCAAAGTTAGCTCACTAGTAAGAGGGTATAACCGCTCGTGAAGGGAACACGCCGCGCCGAAGGGGTCTTTTACGACGAGGCGCGCACACACGGACGCGGAACAGAGTCCGTGTGTGTGTGTGTGTGTGTGTGTGTGTGTGTGTGTGTGTGTGTGTGTGTGTGTGTGTGTGTGTTGCTCGGCGCTCGCAATGCTCGATGGCGAGTTCGCGCGCATTTTCGCTCGCTCGCTCGAGACGCTTTTACATATCGTAAAGAGCAGCGTGCACGCGGGTCTAAGGAGCGCATATAAATCGGACCGGACTGCTGTTATGTCTCCCGCGTGCTCGGGCCGTTTGCGATTTTATGCTCGCTCGCATGCTCTCCGCGAGCGTTCGCATTTCTCGCCCGCGAGTAAACCCTAAGTGAGGGCCATGCAACATCCGTAAGCTCTGATCGCGGACAAAGTCAAATATCAGCGAGTAAATAAACGAAAACCCGCATATCAAGTAAATTTACTTGCGGCGAAGTTTATTTTGTTTACTTCTGTCAGATCTGTCTTTACAAAAGCCAACGGAACGAAAATGTTGGATTGACAAACGACTCACAGTCCGGTGCTAAAAAGCGAAAATCGCGTATCAAGTAAATTTGCCTTGGGCAAAATTTATTTTATTCTTTTTTCTCAGATTTGTTTAAAAATAAAAGTCAAAAGAATAAAAATGGTGGATTGACAAACGACTTACAGTCCGGTTTTAAAAAGTGAAAATCGTATATGAAGTAAATTTGCTTGTGGCAAAATGAATTTGATTTATTTCAGTCAGATCTGTTTTTTTTTTTAAAGTCAACAGAACAAAAATGTTAGATTGACAAACGACTTGCCGTCCGATTTAAAAAACGTGATCAACTGAATTAAATACTTTTGGCGTCTGCCTCTTTCTCGTTCACTTGTAATTGGTACACGTTTTAATAACGTAACAACGCAAAAAGTGTTAGCCCGATTCGGTTAGTCATTAACTCGGACAGGAGATCGATTCATGCTCAAACTGTTGAATTATAGATCCGTGTTTCTTAATGGCTGTATCATCGTTAAGTGGGAAATCTCGGTGGAAAACGTAATTATCACGAGACACGACAGTATGTCTTAAAGTCATATTATTAAGTGAAAAATTACATGATATATCTGTTTAAAAAAAATGCAACACTACTGAACGCCGACTCAAGTAGAGAAGGTATCGAACATCTTTGATAAATAGCAACATTATTTGACCGTGGAAATAAATTCTGCGAGAGAGAGAGAGGGAGACGCTTCCCAATCACTTCTTCGTATGCCTAAGAATATTCATAGAATGTGTAATGAGTTATAAGCGATATGTTACGCAAGATTAGCATCGGTAGAAAATCGTACGATTTTCTAACGCAAGTTATAAAATATAACGAACACCGGGTTCTGCAATGTGATACACCGAAGCGCCGAGGCTCAAAGTAAAAGCGTATCGACTCGAGCTGAATCTACTAAATTATGTATCAGTGATGTAGATTAGTGATGCGCATAACCGCAATCTAATAATTTAAATCTAGCATTACCGTCGGAACGTGCGAAAAACGGTGGCCATCGGTGACACCGAGTTTAACGCGACATTATTTATGTAGATAAGTAACCAGAGTTCATGAAAAGAAAAAAAAAAAAGGAAAGAAAAAGTCCAACGTCAAGAATCCGTTAGCATGAATCGTTCATGAAATCGCAACAAAGTCGCGCAGAAATGAAAATGTCAATGTGTCGGTACAAAGAGCGCGGAGACCGCCGGTAGATAGAATGAATAATGGAGGACATTGGCGTGAGCCTCGAGGCGACTTTTTTTCCGGATTTTTCATCGCGTTAGAAATGCATTTGGCGGCGGCGTGAGAGAAAATCAACAATGAACAATTCGTAGCGCGAAGAAACACCTGCAAAAAACTCCGATACATTTTCAATAGGTTTTTCGATAATCCAATCGATATATCGATCGGCATGTCTCAATCAAATCCCAGCGGCCTTGGCAAACAATTATTCGAGAATACTGTGTTAATATGCGGGGAAATATCGTTTTCGAAACTTCCGGATTAGCGCGGGCTCTCATTTTAGTTACACTTGCCTAAACACGGCGATTGGAAACATGAAAATAGGGAATTTCGCGAGCTACGTTATGCGTTACATGCGTTTCGATGGAATCTCGAATCGCGCGAGATATGAAATAATAAACGCGACTATCCGACAATACGCTCGCTCATTTGATGTGGCATGGTCGTCGCGGCGTCATTGCACGCCGTCGGTGCGCCTGCGGCCGCTCGCTACTACTCATCTCTCAGCTATATCAACATTGTACACGTCTAATGTCAAGGAAAACTAACCACGCGCTCTTACACCCGCTCACGTACTTTGTATACGAGGGAGTTTGGAATGTGTCGGTGTACACGTGTCGCTAGCTCCGTCCTCTTTCAGTGCGGAACTGCGCCGATGTATAGTTAGCGCGTTTCTCCGACTAGCGCGAGCCGCGCTCGCGGCTCTCGCTCCTCTGCACTCGCGCCCCGCTCGCGCTCTCTCTCTCCTCTCGGTGATCCCACCTTTTCTGTCACGATACTGGCAAACGCAGCGCGAGGAGCAGGCGTTATGCAAGGCCGCGCGATAAATTGCCAACTTTTGTTGCCAGATCGTTCGTCACTTCCACCACTCCGGGCTCCACGACTCGAGTATCTACTGCCGAGCGAGACCGATAGCATCATTGCTACTTGTGAAACTTGCAATTACGACAACTACCACTGCGACCTATGCGAATGTGTCGGAGTACCTTCCAAGGCTCCGTACGCTTTTCCGCTGCAGTCACATCGTTTTTCGTTACTTTACGTCTTACTCAAGAGCACGAATTTCATTCCCGTTTACGCACTCGAATTTTCTTTTGTTATTTTTATTTTTTATTTTTTTCTGTGATAGATTCTCGGCCTTCTGTCTACTACCCTTTATTCGGATATTTACAATCTATCCTATGTACTGTCAGAAAAAAAGTGCAAGATTTTATGCTTGCAGTTTTTTAGGAAATGAAAGTGAATTATTAAAATTACAATGGTCTACGTACAATTTGCATTGCACTTGGATATAAAATTTGATTTACCAGTTTATGCATAAAATGTTATTAGATGAAGTTGAAGTAGATTTTTTGTTCTGTTCGAAATATTAACGAGTTCTGATTTGGAATGATTGCAGGCTTGCATTTTTTTGGATGTTGCGTGTCATCTTAAGCCCTTAATTCTCTGGCGCACGGTATTCGGTATCTTGTAAAATCTATCTATCTTGTATCTATTTGGGTATCCCGAGCTTTCAGAGTTCCCTCTGCTCGCTTTCTCCGTCATTCTCGCTCCGCTCGCTTCTTCGCATTTATCTCTCTTCCTCGAGCCTCGCCGATTGCATCTTGGCCGGCGAGGCTCGCCGCGAATGCAACACTTTGCAACTGTGTGCGAAACTTGCAAGTGCCACTCATCGGCGGAACTGGGTATAGTCCGAGTCGGTGAGATCCCGAGGTTCTGCAGTTGTACAGTCGATCGAGGAAGTGAACGCGCACTGACATATCATTTCTGCCATTTGCCTTTTTACAAATAAATTCACGACGTAATTTCATCTTTGCGTTACATAGGAAATATCGTGCGCAAGAACTTCTTCTCAGGACATTTTTTTATTGCATAATAGTTTCTCGATGTTGAATAATTCCGGGAAAAAAAAAACGAAAAAGAGATCAACAAAAAATTACCAATTGGCAATAATTTGTTTAACGAAACTTGGACTATATTCGAACGATTTTTCGAGCGAACGAAAAAATATCGTCAGCGCCAATATAAATTATTTAATCCTGTATTCTGTTGATAAATCGACACGTGAAATTATACCCAAGTTCGTGATCACTACTTTAATTGTAAAAACGAAAGGAAAGGCCGTTTTGTCTTTAAAAGCACGTATAGAATTAAAATAGTTTCTAAACAACTGTACTGAAAAATTGGACGAACCGCTGCACTTTGATACTATGGATCTGATGCATCAAATTGGTTCGAATCTGGATTACAGATAACAACAAATTATAAGATACATAACAGGTTATTATTGCAGACATTCTAACCAACTGTTAGCCGGGTCAGATAATTAGTTAACTACGAACAAGGATCTGTAATCGCGAGAGTTTGAGGCTAACTAATTCCACTCTAAACGCCACAGTCACGCTATTAAGTGCGCCAAGTGCATCCAAGTAGAAGTAGCAACAGTTGCATTACCGAGAACGGAAATCAGAGACGTGTAACTGGCTCTCGACGTGAATCTGGCAAAGCTTCTCTGGACCAAAGTACAACAAACAGAGACGACTTGATATCAAGCTTGAGGATAATTAAAAAATTCGATTGCCGGTAAAACTGAAGTGGCCATTTTTCTGGAAATATTCAGTGTGCTTTTAAAAAACTAATTAGCGAGAAAAAAAATATTTTCATAAAAATTGATCTTGCGTTATGAGGAAGTGAAATGAATATATCGTTATCAGGGTTTTTACGATTTCTCTGAGTATAGGGAAACCGGGAATATTATAGTGTTTCGATCTGGAACGACTCATCAATATGTTGGGTGATCCTTGAAGATAATTACACACATTTTTATCATTTTTTCATGTTCCAACTGGCCTAGAGCGATTTCTGTACGTTGAACTCACGCATCCTCTCAATCTCCACAGCCAGACCGCCTTTTTATTTCCCCTTAGTTTCCTTCCGCTGAAGAAACCGGGATACCGGAGGATAAAAGCCAGGCACGGCACGGAGGAAACCGCGGGACACTGTCATTAAATGTTACGGACACTGGGATGGAACTTGCGTTCTTCTCGAGTGGAAGTGAAGTGCACATTCTTCGTGTTAGCGCGATCCATCGCGAGAAATTGTCGACCGGTTCACGTTCGCTCCGCAAGAGATCGCAAACCGATTTCTCGTTGTCCTGCCATGTACAACTTCGCTACTTCAGCTTCTGTTGGTGGAAGACCCAGTTCAATATATCTGGAACAGGTGTGTCTCACTGACAAAGTGAATGATTACCATTTAATGCACAATTTTAAAAGAGAAAATAAGATATCTCCGCTCAAGTTTTACGGCAAAGTCGAGCATATAAAGTTTGAAAAAACTTATCAAACGAATCGCTCGTTGGAGTCTGTCAAATTTGACCTAACCCTCTCTAACCTAATACGATTATTCGCCGTATAATTTCACGGAAATCGGCAAAGCTTTTTCAATTTCCCAGTTATCGGATTATTTTTTTTTAAACTTCTTCAAAGCTTCATTTTTCATTCTATCGTCTCTCGACGACCTAAATTTCACTGAAATTCAATTTTTTCGAACTCATTTGAAACAAGGATACAATGAAGAATAACCGATCCATGCAATTCTCGAAAACCAATCTTATGATTTAAAGAAAAAAACTTTTTAAAAAAATATAATTTTTCAAACGCAGTTAATAAGGTTAACGCACGTCAGGTCATAATAGGAGAATCTCACTCTAGAGAAGAACATCAGTGGTATCAGCAGCTCTTTCATTATTTCCTTGTACACTTGTTAATGGCGAGCAGTCTGCGGTCGCGTGTGATTCCTGTCTTAAGATCGATGCACGCGAGCTCGGATACCGTACATGCACACAACATCTAGTTGCTCCGGTGCGAGTGCGAGCTTACTACCTTTCGCATGTATAAATGCACCTGCAGATATCGAGCACAGGAGCGAGGTAGGTGCTTGTTCGTACAGCGAGCGGAGTCTGCGGCCACGCATCGGCCGGCTTGCAACACTGTATCTCAGTGTGCAGAGACCGCGTTCTCTCTGGCGCGCCGACGAGCTTGATCGATGGTCTCGAGCGAGCGTCTCGAATACCTCGAAGCCCAGAGCCGATTTAAACTGTCCGTTAAATGCTCTGCCAATGCGCAGTGGAATAGCGTCCGTGATATACATCGTATTAAGCCGATGTGACTGTGTTCTCGAGTGTGAATGAAAGCCACTTAAAAATACAAAAGTATCCGATGAAAGATTAGCGATAATATATGGATAATTGTACTTGGTATTCAAAGCACCTACGATTACTTAGCCAAAAAGAATATTCCGGTTATATCAATGTGCTGATTAATGGGAACCAGTTTGCACCTTTAAATTGGTGATGGAGCAATTTTTAACACTCCAACCGGACCCCGAATACGCATTATGAATTTATTACAGATGTCAAAGGGAATTGGAATGAAAAAAAAAAAAAAAAAGGTTCACGATGGAGACCGGTGATTAAAATGTCATTGAATGATTAATCGATTCTTTGCGGTGCATTTCTGGTGCGGCAACATGTCTCATATGGCAAGGGAAAATATCGAAACGGTGACTCGGTGCAGTTTTTTTTCTACAATGTTTTAACAATTTTACATTCGAATTTCATCTCTGAAATTGATGCACCTGCTATGAATTCTCCACCGGGGACGGAATTGATATGGTCGTGGGATTAAACGCGTTAGGGGGTAAAGCCATTACCGAAGCACTTTTATATTCCTTTTTCTTTTACGGTAATTGCGAGTGATTAAATGTGTAGTTAACAAAAACAGGTTTTGCGAATCTTGTCGAGGGCATGAAATACTTTTATTCGCGGTTATCCACTGGCAGGTAATTATTTAAGGGCCATATGGAAAAAAAAAAAAAAAAAAAAAATCAAGTCCTCGGTGGAGCCCTCATAGATTTATCGAGGAAATCAACCAGGTCTCGACAGATCTGCAAGCAGGAATTTCAAGATATCGTTAAAAGGCTGGACCCAAAATCATACCCAAAATAAACATTTTTTAAAACTTTTTTGAATCAATATTTATGGATAGGAACTTTTTTGCAGATACCTCAAAACTTACAATACGCATTTTGACTTTCAATAAGCGATATATTAATATTGACTTCATTCTACCATATTTATTGTTAATAGTTATAGTTAAAAATATGTTAATTGATGTTGGCTTTCTTATTGAAGAATCTCTGTGTAAAATCGAGAGAAAAATGACAAAATAAATAGAAAACAATGTGTAAAATTGTACTTTGTATTCTTCGTAAAATGTATTTAACACGTCGTTTATCGAATATTCGACTCAGCCGGCAATTACGGGGATGTTATTATAATACGCCACGTGGAGAGCGTCATGGTTTGTCGCTCAAATGTTTTAGCGAAACGTTACAAATAAACAGCCTTGAATGGGCGGAGGAAAGAGGGGTCGGGCAGCCCGAGCGCCGAAATGCATTCCCGTAGTGTCAGTCGTATCTGGCGCATTTCCAAAAACGCTTGGACCCCGAGAAGTGGTCTGCGGTAAACGCGCGCGAACGTCGGGCTGACCGTGCGACAAGAGAGCGAGACCTACTCACGCAGACACAGATTAGCTTGCTACATAATAATCGCAGAAAATAACTGTAAGCATTCGACAAGTGCGCGCAGCACACGCTCATCCGATCCAGTCGTGCGCCTTCATCGACCGGATATTTTCGTACGTTGCGTCACGAAGAATTGCACGTGAGCTTCGTTTTGTCAGTATGTCTGCGAGTTCTGAGCTCGATGTACAATACAAATTCGTGTGAATGGGCTAGGATAGTTTTTCTAACGTTCTACTTTTTTTTTTCGTCAATAAAAAAAAGATTTTTCTCTAAAGGTAATTTTTCAAAAATGTGAATGAACAATAAATAATTTAGATAAAAAATCAGATCTTCTTTTTCTTAGATTTCAAAGATCTTCAAATATAATAGTTAATACATTTTTTAAAATTATTAATGAAAATGTGAAAATGAAAAAAAAAAAAAATGTACAGGACGTTTGTGCCAACCCACGACAAATATGCCAACCAAATAAATGTAAACCCACTGATTCCTTCCATTTTTCTCGATAGAAATTGAAACCGGATGGTTTGGAAAAGGTGTTATGAGAAAGCCTCTCGCCTAATTTGGAAACGGTTGTCCCAGTCCAGTTTTTGGAGATCCGCGATAAATGTCGGGATTTCTCTTCTGCGTTCTAATGTTTAAGATACCCTTACACACGTGTGCTTCTTCCGATCGGAAAGAGGTTGGTAAACGTGTGCACAGCTCCCGGCATAACGCAGACGTCTGCCGATTAGCGTGGTGAGCTACGAAGTACTACCGGTTTATAGAGATGTATTGCACAGATATATTACCAACCGGAAAACTCGTAGATGCGGTTTCGCTCGTAGTGTGCGTGCAGATTAAAGTGAGCTATTTATACTGGCCCACTGCCACATAGGATATACCGTACGGCTTAAGTGTGGCAAAAGACGCAATGCGGAAGCGTCGTGAGAGCTAAGCAGGCTCATTTTTTTTTTTTTTCACCTTAAGGACCTGTGCGTGCAACATAAGCAGCAATGACGTCCCGTGGATTTTCACTGAAAATCTGTCCGAGCAGATTTCAGATCTTCCGGCAACAATCCAGGATTCGATGTGTTACCTGCGTAACGATCGTTTCATCAGCAACGTCATCCGCTTCCTACCTTTTTTATTTCGAAGCCTTCCTTCAGGTGATCTTCATGTCGATCATAATCTTCCCTGTCATTCAATTCATCATCACGATGTCTTATTTTTCTTCATCCGCTTTAATTGCAAGACGAATTTCTCCCAATCACCGTTGTGCCAGATAAGATCTTCAGTGATGAATTTCGTTGAGGTTGCTGCTCGTGTCAAATTCGCTGCTCTCAATCTTCACGTTGATATCTTCATTCGGTTGACTTTTGGCTCTTCGTACATTGACCGTATAATATTTCATGGCTCGTGACTGATTGAAAAATAAAAAGCCTCGAAAGTTTCTCTTGCTGTTGAAACGATACGTGAAAAGTTTATACGTCTGCGATATAATCTGGAAGTCATAGTCGTGAAAAAGTTGGAATTCATGATAACGTCGATGCCAAAAATACGACAACGACCTTACTTCGATATGCAACCACTGAAAGGAGGAAGAACGGTATTTAAAAAAAAATCGCAGATGCAAAAGCAGTTATTCAATGAACTTCGCAACGTCACGATATTTTAAGCTATCATCGTCGAGTACGTCATATTGACACGCAAAACGTCCACAGCTGTTGGGAACATAAAAAAGAACATTGTTTTATAAATAATTCATATGAAATACGTCGGAAGGTTTAAGTATCAATGACAATTAACGAAGTCATTGGATTAGAATCAAGTTTTTTTGCGAGTGTGTGTGTGTGTGTGTGTACAATTTTTTAAATCATAGCAATGATTGATACTTCACAGAACACCTCGCGTTGCTTTATCATTGTCACTGCAGCGACAACGTATATCTTATGACATTGAAAGAAAGACATTTTTCATAAAAAACGGATAACGTCAACCGAGACGATAAGAAAATGAGGGGAAAAAAACATGGACACTCGGCAGAGTTGACAAAAAAAAATATTCCCACGAGTATTGCACAAAATTTTACTTTGCTCTATTTACGTGTGAAAATGTATAAATCTGAAGGCATTTTAAGCGTGCGTAAAATGAGAATATTTCTGTCATTGTTGAATTAACCGTTCAAGGCTTTCGCCAAGCGATTTGTAAAATTTTCGCGACGATACTAAAAGATAACAGTTTTTTTTTTTTTTTTCGGTCTTCGGTTTAACGGCTTGAATTCAAGTAATTCAAGCTTCTCAAGACGCGGTACAATCTGTTACACGTCATTTCTCTATCTTTGCAGACGATTTGTGCGGAAAGACACGATAATAGTTTATCTATAAGCCGTCGCGACATCGATATCTCACCTTCCGCTATGCGCCTCGTGGCCTCTTCAAGATCTGCCCCAGCATCCTTCAAAATAACATACATCAGCGGTAGCATTTCCCATGAATACCGTAGAAACCGCTCCAGCAATTTCGTACTGTACTCCAGGAGGATCTCGACATTTGGCTCGACAAAACCTGAAAAATATCAAGAGAATAAAAGGTTTAATTAATCCGTAATTAACTAAAGTAAAACGTGACTGTAATTCAAGATATTTCATTGAGCCATGAAAATGACCCTGAATTATCAAAAAATTGAATAACACCGTGATACCGAATTGTGTAACTTTACAGCGCTATCGATATTTTACACACGACATAAAATATTTTTCTAGGTCAGCTAATATATTTTCCTGACAGCTAATTAGCAAGGCCGGAAAAAGGAGATCCGCTATCGGTGTATTCGCAATTGATTTTGTTTTTCCCTGCGGAACATAATACCGGGTAATTAAAAGAAAAAAAAAAAGAAAGAAAAACAGAACAACAAAATACTAGATAATAATGACAATGGGCAGTTTAATAGCAGCCTTTCATGCCTTCGTGCAAACATTTTCTCTTGTCATTTTAGATAGCCGTTCGTCAAGTTTTACCCAAACGGAATTATTTACATTGAGGTTGGTGATTAGCTTGCATTGGCAAACAATTTTCTCGTGGAATTGACGCAGGTGCCACGACAATAAGACTCGTGAGAGCAATCAGAAAAGCTCATGAATACTGGAGAAACGAGCTTGAAAGCTCGGAGAACGTGGATTTAAACGACACTATCCAAAGCCGTGCTGGATATACCAATAACGGACAATACTTTCCAAGCGGCGAGCCTTTGTATGACATGATATATTATATATTACGGCAGCCAATGCGAGGCTGTCGGGAGTGCCGCTTGCTCCGCCCACGAGGGACGGAGTAACCGGTAAATTGTTTTTGAAACGTTCAAACAAACGCGCTTCTCGAGCTCCAACTTGTGCATACGTAAGCGCGGCGATACGTATGCACGTGTGTTAGTATCAGCAACGGGGGCAGGTGCGTGGGACATGCTTTGCAGGACGAGCGACACCACGACCTGACCTCCCCCCCCCCCCCCCCCCTCCTGACCGTTCAGAAAAACTACATACACGCCATCGCCATTTCCATCCGACCACCATACTATTGTATTATTTGTACGTTTTGCCATCGGTGCATAGCTCTGTCGCCAACATCGGAATCAATGGTAACCGAACTGTCGAGTGAATGGGGAAATGCAGACAGCAAAATAAAGGGAAAAAGGAAAGAGGGAGTGAAAGGGCGGCGGCGGCGTGGAGGGGGCAGTTGGAGGCAAAAAGGTGGGGGGAGGGGGAGGGGGGCGGCGTTTCTCCTGCTACGCGCGTTAGAGTCTCTCGGGTAGCCATTTTGCCGTCAGCATACATATATATATGTATGTATGTATATATATATCTATATATATATGGGCTTCCTCACACTTGACATTCCATTCTACAGCCCAATTTACAATCGCCACATTTTTATCTTCGCCCATGGGATTTTTGGTATTAATTAACACCAATCACGTGAAATATTCCTAGACAACAAATTCATTACCGTGTGAATTGTATTTCTGATGTGCTGTTGATTTTTCGAAAATTCGAGAGAAGATCCATTTTGTAATTAGTTTGAGAGAGGAAAATTAAGAGAACTTTGATGTTCTGAATTGCCTGTTTTTCTGGCAATTCTATCTGCTTATTTGATTTCTATTTTAACTTGCGGTCGAATAATTAATGAAAAATTTTGAAGAAGCAGCGATTTATCGTTTGGATTACAGTACCAAAAATGGAAGATTTCATTGGCATGATCGAACAAACAAGGGGTGACAAATCTTAATCAACGTTTCGACCGAGGATTGGGATTAATTAATTAATTTGATCTGGAAAGTGTCCGATATGAAATAGTTTCTCTGCGATTTTGAGGACCAACGAAGCTCATTTACTCCTCGATGAAAAAATGATGAAGTCGGCGAACTGGGACGGCCAATCGAGACAACAACTTTATCAAAAAGATAGTTTTCCATCAACTATGGGCTTCTTATCCGTACTTTTTCTTCGCGCAACATCTTATGCAACAATGGCACTAAATTCATAGTAGGAAATTAAAAATAGACACGGAGAATTAAAATTCACCGATGCAGCAAAGTTCGAGGTATAGCGCGACAAACATGAAGCGAATCGAGGGGTAACGGTGGGTTACCCCACGGCGAGAATGTACAGACAACGATAAGGGAACTCGCGACTGGACATGGCGCTTTCTTTTCCACTATCGTTCCAAGTTCTGGGAAGCAGCTATAATATCCAACGGGAAATCGATACGATAAAATGACCCCACGACTGACGTACGTTTTCCGCAGTCTAATAATATTATGAGATGAAAAAACGTTTTTTTTTTTTTTTAATCTAAAGTATGTAAGTACCTTTGTCGAAATTAGTCGGACGCGGAAGATTTCGATTCACTGGAATATGTGAATAATTTTCAAAATTGAATTTTTCAATGCACAAAAATAGTAATTCATCGAAAGATCTCAACATTTTTTGGTATTTTTAAATTTTATCAAATTTTCAATATCCAAATGGAGAAAATATTTGATATGTGGACTAGAAATTTTTGATAACAATTAATTCAACGACTGAAACGAGGCAACGGATGCCAAAGACTAATACATTTGTGTGTTCAAATATTTCCGTGACTTACTGAGCCGAACAAAGCGTGATCTGTACCAGTGGAACGTTATCCTCGAATATCCGTCGGCACCTACGCGTTGCGAAGCAATTCCACCCTGCCGATGGTCCAAACTCTCATTCGATGCAACCGAGGGTCGAGTGTTTATCGCTCGTGTGATTATCAACACACATGAATGAAGGTTTTGTTGTACGATTTATGTCCCTGTTATTTAACCGATCGGATATCGTATGTTGCATATCTCATTATAATTATCGACAATAATACCATTGATGCCTTGAAATAAAAATATTTCATAAATAAATTGAGGAGAGTATTCCTATTTATAAAATAGATTTTTTAATCTAAGAAAAATGTCATATTCCAAAATTTCCAGTATCGTTCATTGATTTCCAAGCTATCCTTCTTAAGTGTGTGTGTGTATTTGATAGACTTTATTTGAAATTAATTGGAAATCTGGGATTCTTCCAAAAGCACGTTGTCCCTTAAATCAATAAAAGCTACCCTTAAGAATTTTTAATAACACCATCGCGGATTTAAAAGTTGCCGGGTGAGAGAAATTTTATCATGCCATCGTCCCGATGCGAAATAAAAATCGAATTGAGTTAAGCAACTGTGGGAGCGTGGTTGGGAGTGGGTAGACGAGAGGAGAGAAGAGAGTTTTGATGGTCGCGTACGTTGGAGTGAGGGGGATTTTTGAGAGCCGGGAATTTATTCCGCCCGTGTCGAGCTTTAACCGGTCCCATGCTCTTCCCCGTTTTATGGCTCTTCGTCGCCATGTCCGGCGGCGCGATTCCCATCTATCCTCCTCAAATTCATCTCGTTTTCTTTGCTTCGTCTTCTTCGTTCCCTCCCACCTCATCGACGTACCCCAACCTTTCGCGGAACCAGCGGAAATTCGATCCCCTTAAACCAGTAGTCAAAAGTAGCGGTACATTTTTCCCGGTAAATCGGAATCTTTGCTTAATCTTATCTTGCGGAAAAATCAATCCTCATTTTCTTGTCAATGTCAGTACATAAAAAAGGCTAATTATTCATTTTATTCGCTACAGTACAAAGCCTGTCAAGCGAACGTCCCAATGGCTGGACATGTCCCACATGTTCTGTCTATGTCCGGACGACTAATGTCACCGTTCACTTAATTACCCGCGTTTTTCAACGAAATTAACATAATAAATGTCGATTAACAAAGATAAATCGAACGGGGAAAATAGAAAAAAAATCTACATAATTGACCGATGACCAATTTTCATAAAAACTCAAAGTTGCAATAACGCGCACTTATAGAGCGGCTGCTGTATATCGAATAAGCGATGTAACGAATATACTACAGGCTTATATTATTGACCTATGAACCGCCAACGCATTATGCTACTCTCGGAGACGAGACTCGCCGAGAGACATAAAATTGTACCAATTATTGACACGCTTTACGTAACGTCCCGAAGATGTTGCATTTGCGAGTCAACTCCACGAAGAGTCGCTACTGCATTGCTTATTTGCGGTTTAATAAATATTTATTGAAATTTAAGCTTTGCAAAATTTTAATAAACAACAAAAAGCAATGTGTGAAATTTTACTTGGTTAACTTTTTTTTTTAACCGGATGTTACAATAATTTTAGTCGTTAAAAACTTGCAATTAAATACGTCATGACTTTAAGACAATTTGTGGAAATTTATAAATTTACAACGAAATTTTCAGCGCGTTTCATTGGGAATTAAAAAATTGTTATGATCACGATCTTACTTAACATTTTTTAAACAATCTGCGGTTGAACTAACGCATTGATTAGCGTCAATCATCACAGACACGGTCAAAACAAATTCTCTAAATTGATATGGAGAGCTCGTGAAAGAAGATCATTAAGAGCGTACATATATACACACATATATATATCTATATATACGCAAAAGGGATGTGTAGGGTTTCAAGCGACGAGTGACTGAATCGTTCGAGTTACTTGAGTTCCTGAGTATCGTATAATTAAACAACGTTTGCTTATTCGATAAGGGCCTTTAGCTTGAATCAGAGCTTGAAACGTCAGGCCCAAAAAAAATATATATATATATATATTTGATATTTAATTTCTTCCGATAATCTATGCATTTTTACCCATTATTATTTCACCTTTAATTCAACAGAATTAAAATTTAAGTGCCATAAATTACAAATGAAAAAAAAAATTATTTATAAATTAATGAGAATGTATTATGACTTGGAGTCAGTCTATTGATAAAATCGATGGTTTCGTTCATGTCCCTTTCTGCCAATGCGTGTACATTTTTTTTTAGACCATTTTTCGTTAAGTGGTCCAATGAGGTCGGTTATCCCCTACATATTCTCCGATAAATAGTCAGCTTTTGTGAAAAAGTGTTGAGGTAGAACATGCATATGGTGGACTGAGTCTGTAGCGAATGTGCGCGCCCCACCATGGTTACTTACGGAGTATGGTATAACCATGACAGGCCTGCAGAACAGTGCGTATTATGTGCGGTAATATTGTGGCTACTGTTGCGGCGGTTAACTCAACCGAGGAGAGAATTCTAAGAAGGGCTCAATACAAAAAGAATTGCGCAACGGACGTTGCCCACGAGAAAAAAAAAAAAAGCGGTCACGTGTGTTGTCATGTACGTAAAAATGTTCAACTTTCTTCATCTTTCGTTATTCCTTACGTTCGTCAAAAACGCATGCCTGCTGGCATTGGCTATTAAAAAAGATTGGTGCAGACATACCGCCTAACTAACCCTCGTTTAATTTTGCCAAAGGGTAAATACGTTCCTGTAACCATTTAAAAAACAATTCTAATAGCTTTCAACCCTGCAATTTTCCCTCAAATTTCCGTAGGCTATTTAAAACAATTTTTCTCATTTCACTCGCTTCTCTTCAGATACATACTCAAAAATTCGCTCTAATTAAATCAAACATTTGTTCCAGTGAAAAAAAATATGTTTTATCAAATGGATTGTATAAATATACGATAAATATGATAAATAGAATGTAAATACGATTTTTCAACATAGTTGTAATGGGTTGAAAATGTCGTGGGGGTAGAACGAAGAAAGCTTAGGGGGGAATGATTTTCTTTTTTCATATTCTGGTCGTATATGAATAAGGATAAAATCTTATTGACGTGTAATTAATGTAATAGTAATTTGTTTAAAAATGAAGCCATTAGAACGATTTTTCAACGTGATTCTAATGGGTTGAAAATGTCGTGGGGGTAAAACGAAGAAAGCTTACGGGGGCTTTTTAAAGGCTTGCGTGTCGTGTCCGGTAACAAAAGCAACAGATAAGAACGCCCCGGGATAAGTTGCGTCGCGGAGGAAGAGTATGCTATCGCTATATAATATGCTGCCATTAAGTGTATGTACTTACACCTCGACAGAATGTGGACCACCGGCGGGTGTACCGATAACATTGTCACCCCGTGAGTCGACGACACCGTGGTTTAGTACATATCTATCTCCATACACGAGTATTGGGTACAATCGGTATACTATATCCGACACTCGAGGACCTCGTCTCGAATTTGCGTGTTCGGTCAGTTGTACTTAAGCGTTTATTCGATACGCAAGATACATATTTATGCATAGTGTATCAAGGGACATCGAACGAGGTGTCAAGTTCGATTTATCAGCCTTCAAATGTCGCGACTTCCTTGCGAGTTTGCTTCAGGCGTACACATTCATTCAATTATATCAAAATGATCTTTTGTCCGTTGATAATTGTAATTAATTATCGTCGTGATATTTTATGTATATATATATTTTTTTCCCATTTCATAATATCGACACGAAAAGGACAATTTTTTAGACTGCATCGAATGTTCTCAAATGACAAAAAAAAATAACTCAATTGCAAATGGCAACATGAAAATCAAATCTCGAATAAACGTCAAATTAATAAAAATTTTCGCAAGCGAAGAAGAAGAAGATGAGGAAAATTCGCTCAGAAAAAATTGGTATCCAATGGCAACGTTCTCTTCGACAATTGGGCCTGGAAAATAATTCGTTTGAAATCGTTGAAAAAAAAATTCGATCTCTTTGCAGTCAATAAAATCATTTCCGGTGCACGGTTACGAACAAAAAAATAAATAAATAAAATGACCGACCAAAGACGTAGCAACGTCAGGTCGAAAAATGCCGGTGAAAAATGCACACACGTTGCCCGTAGATGAGGAGACAGAGAGCAGCTTCGTATTTTGGTATTTCCATAGAGTAGTCAGGGGGTTCATGGTTGATAAGCAAAGAGTACGAATGGAATATACAGCGCGTACACGTAACTGAGCGTCCGAGAGTGTGGCCGAGGATGTGTGCGTTCGCTCGTGTGGACGGCGAGCATCAGGATACGCAATTTTCTGTGCCCGAGCGTGCACCAGTAGGCTCGAGTTGCAGAGAGGGAAACCGTTGCTCGACCATTGGATAACGCGGGAGACACGCAGCGGTGGCGTCGGTGATCGTCCACCGCCGCCCCCTGATGCCGTCAACGGAGGAGATGCTTTGTAGCAATGATACCGTTGTCGCTTGTAACCGAAGCCCCCTCCGTCAGTTGACTGTTCGTCGTCGACGGACACCCGCTTTGGCAGTCCGCAGTTCTGACGCTGAATCGATATGAAACTGGTCATAGTGTTCCAATGGGGATTAAAAAAAATGAAAAAAAAAAAGGAACAACAAGAGGTAAAGGTTTGTTTTTTTTAACCTCATATATATATTCCTCTGTGAATAGCAATTTGGCCTGTTGCTCGTGAAGAGAAAGAGAGATCGGGTGAAAGGAGCTTCTGTTACAGACATTATTTCCAACGGGGACATGCGAGCCCCGTATTTTAATAATCATTTCATCCTCTACCGCGTTGTAAAAGTCTCACCGAGAGTTTTCTCTGTCCTAGGGATTGGATCTCAAAAAGGCAAAGCCAGCCAAAGAAGCGATATGACGAGGAGAGTGTACCACGAGGAACGCATGACTACGACTACGACTACGACGACGACGACGACGACTCGGTTTTACGAGGCAAACTCCGGCTCGCCGGAAGCTGTTAGATTTCACCCTGTCAGCCCTCGTCGTAAAACCACTGGACTCGGTCCACTAAACTTTCCTCCTTCGTCTTAAACAACTCGGCAATGACGAATGCAGTTGCTGAAGACAATAAGGAGCGCGAGTCGTATTACGAAGCGAAACGAGGATTATGACGTTGTACGAGGGCTGACGATGTTGGGGGAGGATTCGTCAACGAATCATTAAAGTCATCTCTCGATATTATTCCATGTCATCCAACAACTTGAAGATACTTACTTCCGGTATAGGGTACAACAAGTTAGGGGACAGCTTTCTTTCTTTCTTTCTTTCTTTTCGAAAAATGGTAGGCGAATACGAATGTCCTACACGACTTTAGGACGCAAGAGAGAGAGGGAAAATAGGGATGAAAGTGACAGATCATTTAACCCTGGCTGTCGTAAAATGCTGCCGGTTCTCGCGCGACAACGACGACGACGACGACGACGACGCTTCGAGACTCGGTAGACTGTAACGGAGCGACTTTACTACTCTGCCCACCTCCACTTTTCCTCGTTGTACAGCGCGAACAATCCACCCCCTCCCTCCGCTCGAATAACTCTCGCAGCATCACACCAGAAACAAGGAGCGTGGAGGAAACCACCTCTCGTGACAACCATTCGAGGCAAACCTCTCGCTAAGCGGGAGCCAACAAACGAATGACTCAGAAATCATAAAAGCTATTGACTACCGCGATTTCTCTCGCCACTATTGAATACGTATGCCCTGAATTCTCGCTAAGTACGCTCTGTGCCAAATGAAAAATATTTTACAAGTTTGCGTATTAGCGAAAATTAATCGTGAGAATTTTTGCATTGTAAAAATGCCATCTATTTCTAATTTATTCTGTTTATTAGCTCCACTGGAAATTGCCAAATCGTTTTTTCATTGAAGACGCCCCCAGTGTCTTCAGCATTATTATAATTCGACTGAACTGGTGTACTGAACTTGGCCGTTAACATTTGAAGGTTATTAACATTTGAAGACGGAAAAACGGTGACTCAAGTGAAAAAAAAAAAAAATGTGGGCAAGAAACAAAAGGGAACAAGGTTTCTCCTGAAATATGGACTACAAGAAGAGGGACATTAGTTTCCTGCCCTTGAAAATTCATCGAATTTTATTTTGAGCGAATTTTTTTTTACCTGACAGACAAAAGTAAAACTGAATGGCTTCTCATTTTTTTAAATTGCTTAGGGCTCTTACAGGGACCGTTTCAACTTGCCCTAATTGAATTAGGGGCCTGGGGAGGTTGCGATACTTGAAACGCAATAAATAAAACTCTTTCAGATTTGCGTGTCATACATTACAACTTAAAAGCCGTTCACCACAGACACGTTTTTTGTTTTTTTTTTATGAGAACAAAATTACAAATTGAATGTACGCGTATCCAACAAGCGGAGGGTTATTTTTATGCTGGCACAAGTCGCACGCACTCTTCGGAGACCCTCTGTCTCGTACATACGCTTTAAAGGACACAGGTGCAAAAATGAAAGACAGTTAGTGCCTGAAAAGCAATTGCAAGATTGCCGCAACGTATGTAAGTCTTGTATCATTTGGTTTCCCTTATATGCCTGTTTTTATTTCAAAAACACTTTTCATATACGATCGTGCGACACATGTAAGTCGTTCGCTTTATCGCTAACTGTCAGTTTTATGCCCGCATTATGAAGCGAGGGTCAATACCGTAATTTGACAGGTAAAGAGTTAATTGCGATGCATCGGTTAGTTTTTAGAATTACCGGCTGTCACTTGGACTTAGCGGTGCGGGTACAATTACACAGAGCATGGACCGGTCAGACAAACTAGTGGTACTCATGAATGAAGGTGTGGAAAAAAGTGACCTCGGACAAGCGATAAGGGCGTTTCGTGAGTTCACGTCCACTTTTACTTTTTTATTCAATCTTCTCGCAATAAAATGCGAGAATAATATGCTGATACATAAAAATAATAAAAATTAATGTCTCCATCAACTCTGAGTTCGCGTGACTCAGTTTGCGATAATTGTGCCAAGAAATACAGAAAGACAGTCACCCAATAAAGTCATTTTACGAAGACACTACGTTTATCCATCAAACCCAGGCAAAAAATACAAAAAATATGTATTTGTGTTATACAACCTGTCAATCCGCTGGAAAATTAATTTTTTGCCCGACACTTGGGCACAGAAAATGTTTTGTTTTTTTTTTTTTGTGGTTTTTATACCGTGAACACTTTTACAAAAAAACGTCTGGTATGTCAAATATTTTGCAATAATTGTCAGTTCTACTAAACTTGAATCTTTCCTTGAGGATGACGGAAGAAATTTCGTTCAATGCAGTGCCTAAAAAAATCGGAAGACTTGTTAATATTAATTATTTCATGAAGGCAAAAACAATCGCTTTGATTCAATGTCAGAAAGTATTTGTTTCGGTAAAACTGAGGTTCGACCAACGAAAAGTTTATCGAACATATTGATCATTGGATTAATCGATGGACGATATTCCGTCACGTCCGTGAACTTAAATGTCCATGAAAACGAAAGCCAAGATACAGCATAGCGAAAACGTGCGAGTTGCTTCGATGCTGAGATTTCCAAACGTGACTCGGGATATATTTCCGCGAAGCCATTGCGCGTTGCTGCTTCTCATCGCGTTCGGCTGATCTATAATTATAGATATGCTATATATGTTATAGTGCTGTGAGAGTTTGTATCGAGCACCGACTACAGTGATATACCTGAAGAAAAGTGGATTATACGACGCCGGTAGTTTGACGTACGTGCCTCACGTTAGCCCGCAGAAAATCTCAATTCCACGGGAATTCGTACGGCTCTTGGAGCTTACAAGTATTATACCCTCTCGATAGCCTCCGCGTTTTATTGCAGGGACTCCCATGAGTCCTACTACTCATTCGCGCATGTCAATGGCCCCGTATACTATTATACAACACCAGAACTA